>OX377619.1:108413743-109613743 GCA_947397865.1 Polietes domitor
GTATTGTTTGAGGGGAAGTATTGTAAATAGCAAAATAATACTTTATGTGTTTTCTACTTGTTACAAATATTTATGTTTTGATCGTATAAGCATTTGTTTATTTTCATAGTTTGTAAAATATTTCAAATCGTTTTGTTCATTCCAATAAAACTTTCATTCCGTTAACACTGAATAGTTGTGTGTGTGTTTTTGTTCCCCGGGAAACCTCAATTTATCACAATTGGCGCCCAACGTGGGGCTACGGATAGCGGGAAATACTCTTCGGGAGCAGAAAAGAAAGGTTCTTTAAACACGTCAAAACGGCATAAATTAATGAAAAAAGAGAAATTTATGAGAAATGGGTGTAGGAAAAAATATAAAATCATCATATCAAATCTATCGCGAAATAGAGTAAGTACAGTTCTCTGAACGAGGGTAAAAAACATAGCTACTTTTGCTAAGACGGCGACGATATATCATACAACAGTATATGCCATTATTCATGCATTTTTTCCTAATAATTTTCAAAAACAGAATGTTAAAGTTATTCGACAAGAATATACTGTGATACCTGTTGCTGCGTTGTTTCCAATTATAACATATGCTGAACTTAAAGAGATCAACAACAAAATAGCCAATAAAAATCACGACCAATACGTAAGTAAAAAATTAGCACTACTACCAAAATCATTAATAGTATTAATCTAAATCAATGTTTAACTTGTCCTTTTACCTCATTATATTTGTATATTTTTATTAGGTATCTACTGTGTCAACATTGCTTCTCAATGATACACCAAAAATTAAACTAATATTTGAGCGAGGATGTTCTCATGATGTAACACACTGAAAACAGAGTTTGAAGCAGTTTACGAACGTATTCAATGTAATTTTATAGCGAATTTAATTTCTGTCTTTTCCTTTTATTTTTAGCTGTCATATCCACTTTATCAAGTGATGGAAACCTAACGGACCAACGTAGAAAAGCTTTTCAACTTGACAAAAAATGCCATTTCAAAAAAAAAACTTTTAATGAACAAAATAACTAAAAATATTTTAAATAATCTATTTATTTTTCCCATGATTTTTATTTATAATAATTACAATTTATCTTTATTCTTATAAATACTATACAAATAAATAATTTTCGAATATATATTTTCCTTTTATTACGTAAATTTTAGTTAGTTTAAAATAAAGGTAAGTTGGGAAAAGGTTTTAGACTGGCTCATCACTAAGAGAGCTTGAACTAGTTCTGCATCGTATCTTTTTCATGTAAGCAACTATTTCTTTTTGCATGGACATGTCGTAGGAATAGCAAATTGACCCCATCTGCATTCCTATTGGACCAGTCCAGAACTATTTCTGAAGTGGTACGCTTCGCTGCAGGGATCTTTTTGCCATCACACTATTAAGCTATTTGCAGATGTATGTATATGTCAAACATTTTTTAAAAATATTTTTTTTTTAATTTATTTGTGTTAACATAAATTGTTCGTTTTGGTCCGAATGACTTAAAATTTCGCACTGATTTTGTTCAGCGGTTGGTGAAAGTTGGCACTCCACTCCGCACTCCATCTTTCGGGAAGTGGAGTCAACATATGGTCCTTTATAATCCGGCGCACAGTCGTTCCATCGGCCAAAATTCAATAACTTTTGTTCTAGTAGACATTTTTCAGTTCTGTAAAAAACCGAAGGACCCAAGGATTATTTTGAAATATTGACATTAAAAATCGGGTAATCGGATATATTTTAGAAATCGGCCCAAAGTTTACTACTTCTTTTCGTATTTTTCGATTTTAAAGAAAATTAAAATTTTTATTTTTTTTTAACATATTTTTACGTATTTGTTCATAATGCGAAGAAAAATGTTTATTTTTTTATTAAAGATTTTCACGTTTTTCAGATTTTGAAAAAACGTAATTTCTTTTTTTTTGCTTTGTCGAACTGTTTTTCTTACATTTTAAGAGATTTTGGACTCAGATATTTTTTATTAGCTTTATTATGACTGTTTGTGCCAAATTGAATATTGTAAAAATATTCTTTTTGAACAAATATCTGAATTTGGACCAACACAACTTTTTTCCTTCAAAAGCCTTTAACGTACGTACTCATATTTGGATAGGTTGAACGGTTCCCTGTTTTTGTAGGGTAACTTTTGCCTGCACGAAATTGCACCCTTGAAAGATAGGATATATTTAGTGCAAGAAGTCCGATTTTTTAGTTCATTTTTTACGTTTACGTTTTTTCAATTTTCAAAATTTGAAAAACGTGAAAATCTGAATTATGAGCAAATACGTAAAAATATGTTAAAAAACGTAAACACAAAAAAATAAAAATTTGAATTTTCTGTAAAATCGAAAAATACGAAAAATAGTAAATTTTGGGCCGATTTCTAAAATATATCCGATTACCCGATCCTAGAACAAAAGTTATTGAATTTTGGCCGATGGATTTTGATTCTGAACCACTGTGCGGCGGTGTGATTTCTGTGAAAATCAACCTCACACAAAACGCCAGAAGTTACAGATTTTAAGATGCTAATATCTCAAAATAATCCTTGGGTCCTTGTCTAATTTCGGTTTTTTACAGAACTCAAAAATGTCTACTAGAACAAAAGTTATTGAATTTTGGCCGATGGATTTTGATTCTGAACCACTGTGCGGCGGTGTGATTTCTGTGAAAATCAACCTCACACAAAACGCCAGATGTTACAGATTTTCGAGCAAATCTTCGCAACAACAACACTGTATTCGCAATAGGCAGTTGGTTTTACACACATAAAACAACACCAGCGTTGACAGCGGTGTGCTTTTCCGTGGACGGAAGCAACTTAGCAACTAGTCGGCCAGCTGCAGAGTTCTCCAACGGGCACAACAATTCAACGAGGGCACGATGTCGTCAAGGCTAGCAGCAGCTTCAACGAAAGGTATTTCATACAACAGGGAAAGAGGCCCACATCAATCAACGAAATCGGCAGAGGACAAACAATACTTATCTAAATACATTTAAGTTTTACATAATAGTTTGTATATGTACGAATATATTATGTGGTATTTGTTGTATAACAGTGTCAACAGGCATCAATTACAAAGAAGAGACAAAATTATAAAGAGAAATCAACAAGAACGTCAAAAACTTCAAAAGAAAAATTCAAAACAGCTCGATTCCAACATTTTCAGTTAAAAGAAGAAAAAAACGTCTCTCACAAGTTCAACGATCTTATATAAACGTAAAGAACACGCACAATAGAAAAACAATAACAAATCTCGTTATCCCCGCATCTATCTTTCAATCTGTCATTCATCGACAAAAATTCGCAAAATACCCTCAAACTGAAAAATTCCAGTTTTTGTATACCTCGTCGGGAAATTTGTACGGGATTCCAATATCGCTTATAAAGGGTGATTTTTTAAAAGCTATAGGAAAGTTTTTCAAAAAAAAAAAAACACATAAAATTCAGAAAAAGCATGAAAAATAGATAGTACGGTCCATATAATTTAATGTTTGAAGATTATTTCATGCAAATGTTGACCTTGATTGCGCCTCAAATGGTCCATCCGCTTAGTCCAATTTTGACATTTCCACGTTTTTGAGTAACAGAGGCCCAATTGCTGCGAACGGCGACGAATCGATAATTTATGGTCATCATTAACACTGGCCGATACAGCTGCGATATTTTCTTCATTTCGCACTCTACGTAAGCGTGTTGGTGGTTTAATGTCTAACAATGTAAATTTGGTGCGAAATTTAGTCACAATAGCCCGAATAGCCGCTTTAGTGGGTCGATTAAACTGACCATAAAATGGAAGCGCGCGATGAACTTTCTTAATAGAGCACGTATTTTGATAATAAAATTCAATAATTTGCAATCGTTCTTCGTTTTTAAGACGATTCATGGTTAAATTATAGACCAAACTGATGATGTTTGACAGTGAAACAAAACACGAAACGTGCGTCAGCTGTTTAAACCAGTGTTGCCAAAAAGATAATAGCTTTATAATGGATTTGAATAGAACAAATAACGTTAGTAATATTTGGAGATAATTAAATTTTCATACAATCTAAAGTAACTAGGGTTGTCTATTTTAAAAAGTTTTTATAATAAACAAAATTTCTTAATTTAATATATTGCACACAAAAATAAAGTTTGGATTGCCCCTTCGCGGGTGACAATCTTGACGCGATGCGGGGCTTAAGGGCTGTTCTGATGGGTAGCTACCATCACCTAGGAAAGGATGTGAGTCCTTTCTAGGGGAGGACAGATACTTCCCGGAACACCGCAAACTAAAGGTTACCCACCGAAAAACCCCATTTTGAGCAATAATATTATATATAACTCTGCTAGTGGTTACCAGGCTGGACCTTGGAAATCCACCCTATAAGTCGTCCGAGGATGGCTCTTCCACAATATTTACAGGCACCAACCTGATACAATACGAAAAAAGCACGAAAACTGCAACAAAACATTGACAATGACTTGTCCCTGTGTGACGACAAAACGACTGTCTGTCGGGTATAAGCAAGCTTTTCCTCTACGAAACCTATGAAGAAGACATATGGTTGCTTCTGACTCAGCAGCAGAGGATACGCTTATAGGTGGCAGTAAAACATCAAATTCGACACCAGGTGACACCAAGACCAAGACGGACGAGGAAAGGAGAGAGGTGGGCTACAAACGCTCGTTACGATTCCTTAAGAAAAGCGACGACAATGATGATGACGATTCATTATTTTGCAAGTTTTCACAGCACGTGGAAACGAAGTTGACTGTGTACACCTTCAGTCTGTTCAGACCTGAGCAAGGCTGGTAATGTACCCAATGTTTTGCAAATCGAAGGAACGACAGTGTGCATTTCCTGCCCTCGCGGCCAATTAAGGCAAAACTAACAACATTTGGATCTGGCGGATCCATTATTTTACAAACTGGGGCCTATCGGTAAGCTAACCGGTAGCGATAACCTACTATCGATAAAAAGGGTGTGTTATTACAAATTCGAGAGCAGAGAGTCTCACTTTGGATGATATCTATAAGACCCTGCGGATTCTGCTCCCAGTACTCCTCCATAGCAATATATGAGAGCACAGCAACCGCAGCTGCAACAACATCACCAGCTCACACCTCATATTGCCGAAGCAAGGCCAGGTAATATAAATATTTTGCAATTTAATTGTAATGGTATACGCAACAAGATCACTGAGATAACCTACTTCATGAGTCGTTTCAACATCAAGGTAGCCGCAATCAAGGAGACCAAGCTCACCACCAACTGCAGGCTTCAAGGTTGTGACGGATACAACCTCCTCCGGAAAGATCGCGCCAGAAATGGTGGCGGCTGCATAGCCTTCATTCTTCACAATACCGTGCAATAAAGATCGATCTCGCCTGGGCTAGACTCTAATGACCCATTCATGGAATGTTTGGGGGCAGCAGTTCAGTCTGGGGCTGCCGAGATCGAAATATTTAATGTCTTCATTCCGCCAGTAGCCAGCTGTCCCAGACAACAGCTCCCTTTTGCAGGGCGACAACCGCCTGGTCTTAGGGTTTTTAATGCGCACAATGGATTGTGGCATTCGAATCTTCCGAACGACCAGAGAGGAATACTCCTGGCGGAGCAACTCGACGACTCCACCTTCTACACCATGAATTGTTAAAGTGATAAGCAAATAATTTGTATGCCACTTTTGGTAATTGTTGGTAATTTCGTTTTAAGAGATTAAATGTGTCAGTTATAATGATAGTGGTCTAAGTCAAAAATCCAAAAAATTGAGATATGTAAATTTTTCTCTTTACTTTGATCAGATCTCTAATTTATAAACTTTTTGACATTTATAAAAAATGTAATGTAAATTACAATGACCTTTCTCATTTTATGTACAGCAAAATTGTTTTAGTTTGAAAGTGGTCTAAGTCACACTATATCCACTAATATTGATGTGTGGCGAAGCAACCAATCATTTTTTATTTATAATGTCCATTTTAGGTGATTCAGATAATTAGAATAACATATAAAATGAAATTATTTGGAAAGTAAAAAATAATTTTAATATACAGTTTCTAGACGAAAAACCTGTTAAATATATTTAAAAAAATGAAAACAAACATTTTTGGTGAGGAAATATTACTTTTGCGAAAAAAATTAAAATTTTTGTGTGTTCAATTTTGAGAAGAATGAAAGTTGTCTAAGAAGATCTGCATTAAATTGTAGGACGGGCTTGTAGTTGTCATAGGATCCTAACAACATGTGATCCGGTGTTATGGCTTCATCATCTTCGCTGTCAATTGAGACGAACGTTAGTGGTCGAGAGTTAATAATAGCTTCGATTTCACACATAGCGTTCTTAAGAGTCTCGTCGTTGAACTTTTGACTGGGATATATGGCATAAAGAGCGGCTTTTACAGAACGTATCATCCTTTCCCAGTCGCCGCTCATGTGTGGCGCGGATGGGTTACACAGGGTTTTCCAACAAGAGGTGTTATTTTGAATCACCAGGTATTTCGATAGATGTCACTTTTGAAGCTTTTATTCTTTGACATTTGACAAGTAGAAGCTACGCCATTACTAAAAATGGAACGATACACGCTTCAACAACGCATTGAAATTATTAAAATTCATGATTGAAAATGATCCGGAATTCCATCGAAAAATCATCTTGACTGATGAGGCCCATTTCCACCTCGGTGGCTACGTCAAGAAGCAAAATTGTCGCATCTGGGGCTCCATCCTCATCGTGTGACTTTTTGGTGCGGTTTATGGTCTGGCGGGGTCATTGGACCTTACTTTTTCGAAAATGAGGTTGGACCAACAGTTACGGTGAATGGATTGCGCTATCGAGAGATGATTAATTATTTTTTATGGTCGGAGTTGGATGGTTTTGATCTGGACAGCGTTTACTTTCAACGAGACGGCGCTACGTGCCACACAAGCAACGAAACCATTTCCGGACCGTGTTATCTCTCGAATAGGTGATCACAATTGGCCACCGAGATCTTGTGATTTTAAACCTTGCGACTTCTTCTTTTGGGCCACGTGAAAGATAAGGTCTACGCCAACAGCCCAGCGGCGATGCAAGACCTCAAAGATAGAATTCATGAGGCTATCGAGGACATAGAGCAGCCGCTTTGCGATTTGGATATGGAAAATTTCATGAAAAGGATATGGTCCTGTAAGCGTTGTCGTGGTAGCAATTTGGCTGATGCTGTTTTTCATTATTAACGGCATACCTTCCTCTTTATTATGAAAAAACATCCGATCATTTATATCAAAAAATGGCATTTTTCTTTGAATACCAAAATAACACTTCTTGTTGGAAAACCCGTTATTTGCAGACTATTTTGTCGAATTGTTTGGAATATTCGGTTAAACTTACGTTATCGGTATATATTTCACGTGGCATACCTCTCCTTGATATGAAATTTGGTATGCACATTAAACACGAACTTGTGTCTAGGCTGTGCGCCACCTCTATATGTATAGCACGTATGACTAAACATGTAAACAACACGCTTCACCGCTTTTCGGTTCTTCTACCCACAAAGGTGAATGGTCTTTTGAAGGCTCCAAGTCGTACGGGTGGTAGCGGAACACATGGTTTGCTGGTGTCGTTTTCTCGGCACATAGCCTATTATTTGATTAATAACAGCTTCGTGTAACAAGTGATGATATTGTTCCTGTATAGAGCGCACTATAATCATCAGGCAGAACGACTGTATCTTCATGGCTGCTCAAGTATTCAGCTCTGCCGCGTGTCTTCAATATTTCATCCTCACTAAAGCATACATCAATCAGCTTACTGCTCTTTTCAATATTCTAACTATTTTTTAGATAAGCTATCTCCTCCGATGTGTACTGTTTGGCGTACCAGGAACTTTTGTGCATCAATTATAATTTCTGGTGAAATTCTGGCGGCAGAAACTTTGCCGGTTAGAACTGATTTCAACTTCATTATATATACCTTGAATGTAGCCACCGCTCTATACAGGCGCTTCCAATTGGAGAAGTATTGCATATTCATCGAAACTACTATCGACTTACGTATATGAACGTTGAATGGAACTCAACGCATTTCTGTTGGTCCCAGATCTTTGGTGGATGGTCATTCGTCCTCTGGTTGATATAAAAACTTTGGTCCCAAAAACAACATCTCTGTATTTTTCACGACCGTTACTTTCGTGGCAAGATCAGCGGGGTTTTGCATTGAAGGTACCCAGTACCATGTGGCATATGTAAATTCGTGAGCGTCAACGATGGTGTGAAGCTGTATGTCGTTAGTATCTACCCTGAGGGATGAATAGCAGCGCGGTACTTCTACTGCGGCGATTTCTGCCATTTAGATTGTATATTTGCTGGAAGGATAGCATTCCAAACGATGCCGGCACGTCACACGTCTTGCAGTAAGATTTTAAGAGCTATGGTGTGGCAGGAGACGAATCCGAGGGGGTCGAAAATCGACATTAGAGTAGCGACATTTCCATTGAGCACGAAATGTGCTATGCAGGGAGCGCAACTGACTGCAAATGTCAAAGCATTCATAACGTATACAGATTCACATGTGGATATTTAACTGCTGCAGCGTATTTTAGCTGCAGTAGGTTGATCCCAAGCGCCTTCTCGAATTTTGAGCGGTATAGCCAGTTTCCAGTTATTTGATCCAATGAGAATCATTGGCTTTGCTCGTGAATATGATTTTATTGGCAATCCTGCCAAATAATTGTATTTTTTGGAAAGATTTTCAAAATGTATGCTCGGTGTCGGCAGCTCGAGTTTCTCTACGGTATGAACATAGTTTACAGTGTATTTAAAATTGTTTTCCATACCTGAGATTTGCAACAAACACATCATGGGATTGCCTTCGCAGAGCGTTGTGTTGCCAGTCCACCGCAAGCATGGATCCACTATGCTCGAATAAAACTCGATCCATAAGTGTGACGGATGATCCTTCGTCCAAAAATGCAAAGGTGGTAATCGTTTTATTCTTCCAATGAAGTTTTACAGGCAATATGCGAAATAAAGTTTATGTTCCTCTTGCCGTTCGATCTATAATTGCGAATTACTCAAATGGGAGTGAGGTGTTGTTGTGAACACCGACGTTGTATTTGCATCTACGTAAGAGTGGTGTTGTTGTTGTGTTGGCGCACTCACTTGTTGTTTTGGCGTTGGTGGTACACCAAAATAGTTAACGGGAACCCAATTCTATGATTTTGGAGGCATAATATTTGAGCGAACTCCATACCCTTGTTTTGACATTGTCATTGTAAACGTAGACATGGTGGTGCTGCCGAAGTTTGGTAATGGTTGTTGGAATGCCCGGGTGGAAGAGAATGTGTGTGGTAGTGATACCGGCGTATAAGACGTCGTTGCTACATTTGGTGGTGGTGTGGATAATGACGCAATTAGTTTTGGTGACGATGAAGATTTTCGATGTTCCTGGGATATGGTGATACTTTTATTCTATGTGTATTGCATTTATCGCAGCTCCACTCTCTATCAGCAATTCCACTGTCAACAGTCACACATACAAAATGATACCAGTTATCAGAATGGTCACCATTCTGTCATCATCTTCATACGCGCGCTTGCCACAGCTGTGACCTTTCTGTGCATCGTCGTGATTCGACATTTCACTTGATCAGTCTTTAATGATGACTTTCTATTTTACTTTTTAACACAAAGTATAAAAGTTTTAAAGAAATGTTGACAGCGAACGTGGGCCTTCTTTTCGTTTTAAGAGATTAAATGTCGCATTTAAGCAAACGCACGGGATAATATTTTAATCGTTTATTTAGCGAAATGTTTATTACAATTTTAATAGAACTATAAAGCTTTTAGTTTGAACGCAACTCGATTTAAAATGTTACTGACTTTAATTCAATTTGAACATTTTTGTATAAGGGAATAGTGGTGACAAACTGCAAATTACAAAATTAAAAAGTAATTCATATAGAGTTCTGTTATGTGTACTACTGTATTATATTTGTATGTGTGCAAAGAATTGTTGGGCGTCGGTAACAGTAAGCATGTATGTATATAAAAATATTTGAGAATACTATTCGAAAGTAGGACCGAGATCTATCATTTGATAATAATATCGTAAAAATGATGCCGCGTTAAAAAGTTGTTGGACTTTTAAAAAGCTTCCCTAACCCAAAAATAGACTGAATATAAATTAAACGAAAATACCCAGCAAACAAATTGGAAGTGCTTCCGTAGGAATCACAATTTTGGTTGCATCTCCAAATCTAAATGTGCATATATCCCGCTTTTGAGGGAGCTCTTTTAATCTACTTCCAACAAAGTCGATAATATGTTAATATGGGGTCACAGAGGTAACGTGTGTGCTTTGCACCCAGAAGGTCTCGGGTTCGAATTGTACCTCGGGAGAAAAAACTTTTTTGATTATTATACCCTCCACCTCCAGGATGTGGGTATACTAACTTTGTCATTCCGTTTGTAACACATTGAAATATCGACCTGAGACCCTATATATATTCTTGATCGTCATAAAATTCATGTCCGTCCCTCCGTCTGTTGAAAGCACGCTAGCATCTAAACAAAAGGAGCTAGGATGTCCAAATTTTCCATAAATGCGTCTTATATTCGTAGATCGGTTGGGATTGCAACTGGGCGAAATCGGCCCAAAAGGGAATTTTTTCCCTCACAAGGACTCAAAAACCCATTATAACCCCTAATATTTTAGAGTATTTAAGCATATTTTTTCAATATGTCTACTTGCACTTACTTGATATTGGATATGCACATTCCCCTATAACAAAAACGTGCACCTAAAAGTGATTTTTATTCGCAGGGGGTGAAATGGGACAAAAAGGGATAAAAATGGTACCTATTAAACGACAACAGCTAGAAACACGGAATTCGGTGTGCACCTTCCTCTAATTGAGTATATATAAAAGTATTTTTCCAAATTCGTATTTTTAAGGGGTAAAATGGGAATATAGGGATAAAATGATACCAACTAAACGGCTGCACCTAGAATAATAAAATTCGGAATATACATTCCTCTGATTGCGTAGACACGTAAAATAACCGGATTTTACGAAATTCGCGCAGTCAACTTTTAGCTGCAACAATATAGGTCTCACTTTGCCATTTTGCTAATTTTGGATTCTGCTGAAGACTTCAGCACATCCTTTGGTCTTAAACCAAAATAAATGACAACACAATATTATATTTATTTATAAAATTATTTTTCTAATATTTGTTTTGGTTTGACTATATTAAAAAAATATATTTTCCTGTAATATTACTGCACTTTTACGAAAATCGACAGCCTCTGTAGAATGCAATCCATGGTGGAGGGTATATAAAGTTCGGCCCGGCCGAACTTAACGCCGTTTTTACTTGTTTTTTATTACTTTCATTTTAGTGGGAGATCTTAAACCTCTATCTCTTCTCTTTATGGGTCAATTTGAACCTTCTTTTTTCAAGAAAATATTGTTCTACGAAAACATTTGCCGGAAAATTCCCACAATTCGCGGTTGAAATTACATTTATTTCAACTTTCTCCATCTGGTTTTTTTTTGAAACTATTCTTCACAAATATTTCCTATTTAGTCGGAAATCATATGCCAAAAAATATTTTGTTAATTCCTATATGATAAAAAGTTATGCGGGTTTTTCTAAAGGCACTTTTCACAATTTTTGATTTTTGAGTCAGCATTTATCATATATCACTATTTTTTATTGAGGACGCCAATTTAATACGTGGTGTACAGTATTTCATTCCAGGATTTGCCGAGGTTGTTTGCTTAGATTTCAATTTGCCAACGCCAGGTGTGGGATGGTCTGCTATTTCTGCGGGTGCCTTGCAGATTTCCAATAGATTACCTTGATATATCTTCCGGTGGTTTACGAAGGGTGTGCCCTATCAATCGCTATTTTCTTTTTCGTATTTCAATGTTTATGGGGTCCTAATTCGTTGGTTATGGCGACTTGCCACAATATTGTCATAATTCGACGAAGACAGCGGTTTATAAATACTTGTAGGGCGTTTATATCTTTCCGGGCTGCGTTAAGGTATAGTTAAGGTTCTTCCCAGATAGCAAAAAAAGTAGACATCATCAAGATTTTGCTCATCTATCTTGAGGGTCATATCATTGCTTTAGTCTTTACGATATTAATCTTCAGTCCTGTCCTGCATATCATTATAATTATGCGTCGTCGGCATAGTCCAAGTCCTCGAGCCTTCTATTGAGACCCCATCTTATTCCTCTGTGTTCGCGCGGGCATCTCAAATTAATGTTCTCCAAGACAATGTTAAAAAGTTGAGTAGTACTATCTCCCTTGTCTTACGCTATCTTTTATTGAAATTGGTTCACTTACACTGCCCTCTGCGAAATTCGACAAATTGCGTTATAGTGCCTTTATGATGTCAATAATCTTTTTTCGGGTTCCTTTGCACTCTAATGAGCTCCAGATGGCGGAGTAAGAGAATGTGTCGAAAGCCTTCTCGAAGTCTATGATGACCACGTACAGCGGTGATTTCCATTCCACTGATTGGTCGATGATAATCCGAACTACTGACGTGATCTATGCACGATTTACGTAATCGAAAGCCTGAATGCTTCAGCAAGTCTTTGGGTATATTTATAATAAGACATTCTTTGAACTCATCGCATAGTGTATTGGTTGTCCATAATTCAGATATAAAGTGTTTTAAACCATCAACATTACCATCATCATTAAGGACCAGACGAATAGACTGTATTTAGCCCACATGCTCGATGTAGGTGAAACATTGAAAAATTCTTAATTTTGGTGTTTTATACATATCGTCCTTGCGCACATTGAAGGCAAATTTTCAGATTTCTTTCCTTTTTGGACAGTAATACCTAGAGTGATCAAAAACCTGGTTTTTTATGATGTCGGGTTTTCGGTTTTTTTTCGAAAACCGTGATTATGAAAAACCGGTTGCCCAGTTTTCTTTTTTCGGAAAACTCGGTCCTACCGGTTTCATTCTGGTTTTTCTTAAAATAGTAAGAAATAGGAAATTGTAATTTTTATGTCGAAAATCATAAGTAACAATTCCTTCAATTTATTATTTACCCTGAACAAAACATTCGAAATACGTCAATTACAAACATTTGATTTAAATATATATATATATATATATATATATTAGGGCGTACCTCAAAAAAAAAGTTCGCCGTACACCTTCGAATATGAAGTATTATTGAAAGGTAGTTTCAAAAAAAAAATTTTTATTTTTTTATGCCGAACGTAGGGGTCGCGCTTTTACATTTTTCATTGTCATTGAGCTCAAGCACCCCCTTCTGGTACTTACCCATCATTTCTCAGTTGCTACTACCCTAATGTACCACTCTAATAATCGAAAATTAAAGCTCGCATAAAATCATGAATCATGTTTGAGCTCAATGACTTCAAAGACAAAAAAATCGGACAAAAACATCGATGTATCACACTTTAAAATCCGTTTATAAATGCAGAAGTTATATAGAAAAATGTAAAAGCGCGACCCCTACGTTCGGCATAAAAAAATAAAAAAAATTTTTTTGAAACTACCTTTCAATAATACTTCATATTCGAAGGTGTACGGCGAACTTTTTTTTTTTACTTGTAACCTGGTACGCTCTAATATATATATATATATAGATTTACGCGTAAACAATACAAATTTACTGTGAAAAATCAGTCATCAATTCGCGAAATTTATAGACGCCTTCATGATTTTTATTGCACACTTAATCCACTGGCCTAATGACCTACACCCATATAAGATCCAGTTGGTGCGTCTATAAGTTTCGCCAATAGGGAGGCCATCGGTCAACGCCATCAATGTTTATACATGTAAGGCATTTCGATTTCATAAAACCGAAATAAATTTAGACACTGGAGTAAGTTTTTTTGAAAAGTGACACCAAATCAAAAGCGTTCCGTGAAGTGAAGAGTTATTAAGTCACACAAAAACAGGAATATTTTGAATAATGGAAAATCAGTCGAGACCGTCCTAAAAAAACCCGGTTAACCCAGTTTTCCGAAAACCTTGATTTTAAAAAACATTTTTATACCCTACACCACTTCGTGGGCTAGGGTATTATAAGTTAGTTTCGAGCCAAATGTTTGTAACACCACGAAGCTAGACCCACCTTTAAGTATACCGATCGGCTTAGAATCACCAGCTGAGTCGATTTAACGATGACTGTCTGTCCGTCCGTCTGCTGTCCATTTAAGCTTGTTCGCACTTTACAGGTCGCAATTGTTGTCCGATTGTCATGAAACTTGGCAGAAGTTATTTTTTCTGGCCAAGGACCATCGGTATTTGGAGGAAATCGGTTCAGATTTAGATATAGCCCCCATACAAATGTCGCTCCCGATTTCACTTTTTCCGCTTCAGAAACCACATATTGTACCCGATTTTGTTTAAAATTGGCACAACATTTTATAATCGAACTAGAAACACCTATGCTGAAAGTGGGTAATATCGGTTCAGATTTAGATATAGCCCCCATACAAATGTCGCTCCCGATTTCACTTTTTCATGTTGTACCCGATTTTCTTTAAAATTGGTACAACATCTTATAATTGAACTAGAAACACCTATGCTGAAAATGGGGAAAGATCGTTTCAGATTTAGATATAGCCCCAATACAAATGTTGCTCCCTTTACATATTATATTTCACCAATAAACATACATGGTGAAAGTGGGTCATATCGGTCCAGGTTTCAATATACCCCCATACAAATCTCCTTTCCAATTTAACATTTTTTGTCAAACACATTCATTTACAGGATACAAAAATCCTTCCCGTTTTCAATATTTTACCGAATTGAATTGTAGTGAGATAGAAAGTTGCGTGTATCATATAGTCGACTCCGTCCGTCTTTAGCCTTTCCATACTTGTTTCGGAGATGTCCTTATGTCCATACTTTGGTATAACCCAAGTGGGGCACATTCTTCTCTATTACAGCTCTAGAAACCACATCTTACATCAGATCTTCATCAAATTTTGCAGATCATTATATGTTTCAACTAAGAATACCTACCGTGAATGAGAAATATATAGGCGCATGTTTTGGCACAGGCCTCAATTGTTGTTATAGTCCCCCTTCAAATGTCCGTCCGATTCATCCCATTACCGCTGTATAATCTGTATTTATCATTGGATCTAGATCAATTTATCCATATCATGTTATTTTTACTTTACTCGGAATATCTGCTGGATCAATTACTTTATTATTTACCATACTAAATAAATTTGACTAAAGATGAATTTAAAGTATACTGTATAATTTATATGAACTATATAAAATTGCTCCCATGAAATACCTGGGTTTACTAATCAACGCGAGGTATATACGCAGGGAGTGGTGTAGAGTATTATATAGTCGGCCCCGCCCGACTTTAGCCTTTCCTTACTTGTTTGTTATTCCGAATCGATTAAAGAAACTTATACGACCTAATATAAAAGCATTGTCCCATTTTGCGGACAAAAATATTTCGGTAACATTTTTTATAAGTTAGTTAAAGATTAAAGTCAACAGGGACTGGTCAAGTGGATCCAATTCGAAAACAACTTCTTTCAGTCAAAAGGCATCGTTTACACCGCACTCCATCTTTCGGCAAGTGGAGTCAACAGTATATATTTTATTTGTACAGAGAGAATTACATTTGTATGAAATTGGGCGATACTAACCTTTTTCAAAAAACAGCTCGTTTGGAACTTCTCCCGAGAAATTCTTATAGACTATATTAGGTCACGACAGGACAAAGGAGCGTGACAACGTATACAACTTTAATAAAATATTGAACTATTAGAGGTGTAAACAAAATCACTTCTTTCCAGGCAGTTGGATGACCTTTTGTAAAAGACACCATAATCATGGATTGATAGTCATAAATTTTAACAGCAAGAAATTATTGATCACAGAATTGTAAAATGTAAAATCGGAAACAAAACGATTTTTTAAATACTACTTCAATACATGCGAAATATGATGCTAATTCAAAAGCATACATAACTGACTTCGTATGAACCAAAATTAAGAAAAACCCATTTGATTTTAAAGCAGATATTACATTATGGAAAATTATTTTTTTTCGACATCAAGCAACTTTCAGGGGTTTTATGGAAAACATCGGATAAAAAAAATAAAAATAAATAAAATATAAACCCTGCAATTTTTCATTTTCAATTCTGTTTGCGAATTTGAGTGTAAAAAATCTGTTCTGCTAGACAAACGGGAATCACATTAAACAAATGAAAATTTTTTAACTAGAATGGTAGCGGTATGCTAGTATATAATAAAAATAGAAGAAATACTGTCCGTGTAGTTCATACGTACCTGTTCAATGTATTCATATATAATATCCCGACAGATGTCATATATAGGAGCTTTGAAATTGAAGACAGTCGCATCCAATATATATTGTAAAAACTCTCCATTATCTTTTGAGCACCACTGTCGTTTTCCAAGGTACTCGTGAGCAGTAAATAAAACCAAGAACGAATTGGGAACTGATTCAGGTATCTCTTCAATATTTTCAGAAGTTGCGTCCAAATGAATGAAACTACTCTCTTCCTCTCTATTAAAAATAAAGACAATAAAATGTCAAACAATTGGTTATACAAATTACCTCAAGACAACTTGATGCAATATGACCCACGGCCGTTTAAAGTCTAATTCAATACCATGCGTGCTATTCTTTTCAAAATTTCCATCAAATTGATAAACCAAAATTCGAATACAATTTTGAACCATACGGAATAGTGTATCTCCACTTAAATGTCCAACTATTGATAAAAATATATAATAATTATTAGAATAAAAATTGTAAAGATTTCCTACCAACACAATGTCCTTCATTAAAAATTACAGCTTCGATGTATGATGTAACAAAATTTATTAAATCAGCTAGCAACTTCTGGCGGTACGTAGATTTTGTTTCCTCCAAATAATGTGAAACAGCATAATGAAAACATTTTTCTGACCATACCAAACACCGCTAAAAAGATAATAATATCAATGATATAAAATTTAATATGTACATATTACAAGTATTTTAATAAGAAACGATTGATTAAAACTAAAATTGATTAGCCACATTTTTTCATAAAGGGAGTTTGGTCAACTATTTGTTCGAATAATGAAAATCACGATTTCCGAATAATGAATTATTCGCGTAATTTGTAGCATTATTAGGCTTTGTGATTTTCCGGACTTTTTCATTTCCGGGGAAAGCGGGATTGAAAATTTGTATTTTAGGAATAAAATATGTTTGTGTTTTGAAATGAATAAAGTGATATAAAATATTCTAACCATTAGTTAGTTTCAAATTCGTTTAATTACACTGTCCAACAAATTAAAACTTTTTGATTGAAACAGAATAGCGACCCTATAATTCTGAAAGAACATGTTAAGTAGCTCATTTTTTTGTAGAATAAACTTATACTCCACCTGATCTGAGTTTCTTTTTACAGTGGGTCAAAGTTTTCATTGTTTGGTCGAAGGGAGCATACTACGCAAAAAAGGTTAATGTCTTAGAGAATTCTTATTGTCGGAATGAGGAATTTTATGAGGATAATTTTTGCGGAAGATCTTTATCCTCTAGCTCCTCTCTTTATGGGTCAATTTGACACTTTTCCGAGAAAATCAACATTCTCTGGGTTTCTGAAAAAATCCGTCACAAATGTTTCCTATTTAGTCAGCAATTATATGTCAAAAAAATATTTTGGTATTCTGTATACGGCAGAAAGTTTTACAGGGATCTTTCACAATTTTTGACTTTAAGTGGCTGTAAATTTACTAATATTCGTAGAACATTTTAGTCCTTAATTTCCTTTTTGAAAGGACTTCTTTGAAAAACGGGTCAAATTGAACCATAAAGAGGGTTAAGATCGTCCACAAAAATTATCCTCATAAAATTCCACAATATAGTTCTGGTATTAAAAATTCTCTCAGACATTAACTTACACAATCATAAGTCTCTACCATGGAAAAGGTGAGTTTTGAACTCGGACTATGTTTAGCGTTTTTTATGTTGGCACACTTGTTTCGAACATATGTTCTTAGTTGAGTTTGTTTGTGTTTAGTTTGTTTGTGAGAGCCATAACAGCTAGACGTGTTTTACTTGTTCGGCGATTTTCTACTGTGGAAAAAATTAAAGAAAGATTAAAGAATTTGCATTCTAAAATCCCAATATCCATATTTCCTGCTTTTGATGAAGCTCATTTGAACAACTTCCATAATAATATGTAAATATCCGGTAACATTTTACGACTAGTGTTTCACAAGTGAATGAGAAAGCTTTTCGTATGGGCCCCTTCCATCAGAATGTGTCGGGATCGAATCGTTTAATAATTTAATTTTGTATAATTTGGTTTATTAATATAATTTTTTTGTTTCACTTTCGTTCTTCAAAGATTTAACTTTTTACTACATAAATATCAATAACGTTACACTCTACAAAAATTGCAAACTTTTTCCAAAAATTCGTGGCTCCGACAATGGGTTCTAAAAAGGAGACGAAAAATTATACGTGTGTCGGCGATTTGATAGATCACATCGGCATTTCATTTTAGAGGCGGTTAAAGTATCCCAGTCGTGGCTTGTTCTTGCAGCATCGGTATATAAAATAATTAGGGTTTTCACTCTTGGTAGCAAATGGGGGTGGTAGATTTAGCAAAACTTGCAGATCTAGCAAAGTTAGCATTTTGCTACGATTCTGTAGCAAATAATAAACACAAATAAACACAATAACAAAATACAAAAAAACGTAATTTGCTAGGGTTTGTGTCATTTGCAAGATTAAAACCCATAGCATATCTACGATTGTAGCTCTTGCAAATTCTACAAGTGTAGAACAACTGATTGTTCTGTTTTTTTGGCGTGTTTTTACTCTAGAGTTAACAACTTTGCCCAACATTGTTTAGCAAATTACAATTTGCAATCAGCTGCGAGAAAAAGACGTTTACTCTTATCGTAGTAAATTCATAATCGTAGTAAATTCTGCTAGGGTTGCAGAATATGCTACCAAGAGTGTATACCCTATACGTTTCCTTTACATCTGAGTTGTAGGGTATGTTCAGCAACTTTGAGATAATGGTATGGCAAATATTTTTGTAGAGCACAACACCATTTTGTTCTAACAAATTTAAAAAAAAACAACCCGATAAAGGGGAAGGGCGGGGATGAAATTTTCTACAAAAATTTTGGCCATACAATTTTACAGAACACACCAAAACTCAACACAAACTCCAAAAACCAATCAAATTGCCCGTTAAGAGTTAATATAGTAATTGTTCACATATGTAGGTCATCCTATCTCTGACTAGAAGGTTGTAAAGAGTGATTTTTTTGAGGTTAGGATTTTCATGCATTAGTATTTGACAGATCACGTGGGATTTCAGACATGGTGTCAAAGAGAAAGATGCTCAGTATGCTTTGACATTTCCTCATGAATCGTCTTACAAACGAACAACGCTTGCAAATTATTGAATTTTATTATCAAACTGCGTGCTCTGTTAAGAAAGTTCATTGCGCGCTTCCATTTTATGGTCAGTTTAATCGACCCACTGAAGCGGCTATTCGGGCTATTGTGACTAAATTTCGCACCAAATTTACATTGTTGGACATTAAACCACCAACACGCTTACGTAGAGTCCGAACTGAAGAAAATATCGCAGCTGTATCGGCCAGTGTTAATGATGACCACCAATTTTCGATTCGTCGCCGTTCGCACCAATTGGGTCTCTGTTACTCAAAAACGTGGAAATGCCAAAATTGGACTAAGCGGATGGACCACCTAAGACGCAGCCGCGGTCAACATTTAAATGAAATTATCTTCAAAAAGTAAATGTCATGGACCAATCTAACGTTTCAAATAAAGAACCGATGAGATTTTGCAAATTTTATGCGTTTTTTTAAAAAAAAAAGTTATCAAGCTCTTAAAAAATC
Source organism: Polietes domitor (assembly GCA_947397865.1). Classification (NCBI taxonomy): domain Eukaryota; kingdom Metazoa; phylum Arthropoda; class Insecta; order Diptera; family Muscidae; genus Polietes; species Polietes domitor. Next base: position 108,433,658 of record OX377619.1, read on the forward strand.
ACCCTTTATAAATACGTGCCATCAGCTATGCTTCCAGTGACACATTCGGATGTGCTTCCGGTACTTGTTCGCAGTATAAGATATCTTTGGGAACTTGGTACAACAGCCGAAACTGAAACGACCGTCTCTAATTTTGTACAATTCGAAGCAACATCTAGTCCAAAACTAATTCAACAAGAGCATTTAAATGCTTTGGTGTGAAAATTGGGACTATCAAAAAATAATACAGCCGACTCGAAAACCCTGCATTTGCCAGCATACATTTCATCCATTCTTTACATTTGTTACGATATTGTAGGCTTAATGAATGAAATGTGCATACAGTACAACCCAGCCGATTGGCGTATTTTTATTGACTCTTCACAGAAAAGTCAATTTCAATTGCATATGGTGTCAACATGAAAGAGTCTTATGATTCTATAAAATTTACATTGGACGTAGTGAAATACGAGGAGCATAAATGGCGTGCTTGTTGCGAGTTAAAATTAGTTGCCTTTCTCTCTGGAATGCAGTCTGGATATGAAAATTATCCATGCTTTTTATGCAAATGAATGGTAGATGGCGTGGCAACCCGTATGCCAAAAAGAGTTGGGAGTCCAGAGCTCACGGATGTTAGGCGAACACAAGATCATTCAGCCAACCCTAGTACCAACAGAACAAATACTTCTGTCACCACTACATATAAAACTTGGTGTGGTTAAGAACTTTGTAAAAACTATAGTCAAAAATGGGCCAGCTTTAGAGTTTTTGAAGTCACTTTTTCCGAAACTTAGTGAAGCAAATATTAAAGAAGGTATAATACAGCCTGTAGTAAAAAGTTTTGGTCGCATTTTGAAATTGCGTTTATTTTGTTTTCAATCCAACAGGTGTAAGCTCATACAAAATGCTGAATTTGATCTTATTCTCTCCCCAAACGAACTGACTGCATGGTAAGCATGTTCTTGGCAAATGTCGCAAGAGTTCGAAAAATTAAGGGTTCACATGTCAACAAAAAGTCACATTTTGACCTCACATATGGACTTTCTTGAAAATCAGTTGTCGTCGGAAGCTGATACAAAGGCAATAGCATTTTATCTCTTATAACAGATTTGTGTTGGACATTGTTCGATAATGGCGTCGAATTGCCAAGAGCGAAAAAGAAAGTGAAAAAATTAACTTATATATTTACAAACCATTTCTTTTTGCATATACGCCATTAAAAGCGTTTTTGTTTGCAGATCTAATGTGAAATTTAATATAAAATAATTTTTTCATAGAAATCAACCGAAAATATCAATGTTTGAAAGACTTTCTTGTACTAAATCTAAATAATAACTAAATTAGCCATTAATGGGCAATCTTGAATCTGATCGGTTTTTGTGTTTGTGTTATGTTTTGGTGCGTCCTGACATATATTGTAAAATTTTATGGCCAACATTTTCGTAGAAAATTTCATTTCCGCACTTCCCCTATTTCGGGGTGTTTTTACAATTTGTTACAATAAAGTCAAATAAAACCAAAATAGAGTTGGGGACTTCATATGTTCTACAAAAATGTTTGCCATACCATGGAAGAAAAGATATTTGCCGGAAGTCGATTCCACATACGGATAGTACGAAGAACGAATTGATTCTGTAATGTGTAGTGCGGCCGGTTGTCCAATCGACAACAAATGGGTGAGCGTTCCTGGAGAGTGGCGTATCTCTACCGAACGTTCTCACGGGCGGTATAAGATCACGGATTTCCGAAGAACAAACACTATGAAAGTATTGATAGAACAATGACACACAACCAACATTATGACGGTGTTCAAGGGAGACAATAGAATTGGGTATCCTACTGTCACCTATCAACACCATCCTGGAAGATCCTGGAGCACCCGATCATAAGGGGGAGTTGTATTCCATTTTTGGTCTGATGTAGATATTGATCTTCTCAGGGTGTGAAAATCGACGACACCGTTGGATCAGTGAATCGCTTGTGAGATAACACGGAGCTCTGCACGTAAGAGCATTAAAATCTACTCTATTTACTCGACCCCATTCAGAAATGGCCACCAAATCCTGGCTAAGTGACCCATCCATCAATCTCCTTTTGTCCTCAATTTCTTGACGTCATGGTCTATGATCGGATGAGTATGAATGACAGAGGTTGCTGTCATCCGCGAATGAGTATATTGGATTCGAAGTCCGATCCAAGAGGTCGTGTAACCTATGCTTAACCGGGCCCGCCGAACTTAATGCCGTTTTTACTTGTTTGTAAGAAAATTGTTTAAATTTGTGTGTCTACTTAACATAATCTATTGACTACGTATAAATTGATGGCACAATATAAATTATTATACCCTCCACCTCCAGGATGGGGGTATAGTAACTTTGTCATTCCGTTTGTAACACTTTGAAATATCGACCTGAGACCCTATAAAGTATATATATTCTTGATCGTCATAAAATTCTAAGACGATCTAGCCATGTCCGAAAGGAGCTAGGACGTCCAAAATTTCCATAAATGTGTCTTATAGTCCTAGATTGGGATTGCAACTGGGCGAAATCGGCCCAAAGGGGAAAAAATTCCCTTACAAGGACTAAAAATACCCATAATTACCCCTAACATTTTAGAGTATTTAAGAATATTTTTTCAATATGTCTGCTTGTACTTACTTGATATTGGGTATGCACATTCCCCCTATAAAAAAAGCGCACCATAAAGTGCTTCTTATTCGTATCGGGTTAAATGGGCAAAAAGGGATAAAAATGGTACCTATCAAACGACAACAGCTAGAAACACGAAATTTTGTGTGCACCTTCCTCTAATTGAGTAATTGAGTATATACATAATATAAAAATATTTTTCAAAATTCGTACTTTTAAGAGGTTAAATGGGAAAGAGGGATAAAAATGGTACCAACCAAACGGCTGCACCTAGAATAATGAAATTCGGTGTATACATTCCTCTGATTGCGTAAACACGGATTTTTCGAAATTCGTACTTTTTGGGGTTAAAATGGAAAAAGGGGATAGAAATAGTACCAACCAAATGACCACTGCTAGAGTCTTGAAATTCGGAGTATACATTCCTCTGACTGCGTGGACTCGAAAAATAAAAGGTATTTTCCAATTTCGTACTTTTAAAGGATACCATGGGCACTGAGGGATAAAAATAGTATCTACTAAACGACCAATTGCGTAGACACGTAAAATAAAGATATTTTAGAAAGTCGTACTCTTAAGGGGGTAATATAGGAAAAAAGGGATAAAAATGGTACCAACCAAATGGCCGCAGCTAGAATCGTGGAATTCGGTGTATACATTCCTCTGAAACAAATATATTTTCCTGTAATATTACTGCACTTCTACGAAAATCGCATGCCTCTGTGGAATGCAATCCATGGTGGATGGTATATAAAGTTCGGCCCGGCCGAACTTAACGCCTTTTTTACTTGTTTTTTTGTTTAATTTGTACAAGGGGGACTAAAATCAATTCGTTGTATAAATTCCCCCAGTTACGTAGGATCTGGAATCTGGATTTGGTGTGAATACGTAGTTGCACAACATAAAACGTTTTTTTTTTTCAAATTTTGTGAGCGTTTACAAACGATTTACCTTCAAATAATTATCCTTACAATAAATAGTACAATTAATATTTTTTCGGTTCACGGGTTCTTTTTGAAACCAAAAACTACATGGAAACATTATATTGAAACGTAATAATAATTTATTGCGTTAGTTAGAGAATTTTAATATTTTTAGATTTCTATGAGTTTTGAATGTAATACATTCGAATATCAGTCATTCGATCAAGTAATTTCTTCTTTCGAAGGAAATCTTAGTTTTTTGTAATGGAAAGGAGGAGAACCACACTCAACCATACACACATTTGACCATATACGTATTTCATTGTCCTGTGTAGGGACAAATCATCAGTGATCCTTCTGTATGAAAATCACATCTGCGTATTATATGTATACACCCGAAAATCTCACCGCAAAGCGTTTTGAAGAGCGTTGTGTTCTACCTGTAACCTTACTCATTACCATGAACACAACAACATTGAGTGGAGAAAAGTTGGAGATGAGTTTGTATGTTGAAATTGTTACATCCCTTTTCATCTCATGTGTCATTATATTCGCCATCACGTTATGATCGCGCCGTGGTGCGGAGCACAACATGTCCGCCCAACAGTCGTGCAACCCAGGTTCGAAACCTGACAGGGCCAAAGACAACATGTGTCGAAGAAGATGAATTTTTATTTCAACATAAGGGAGGGCTGTCCCAATTTTAATTATTAGTTTTAGATTTCTTCATCAAAATGATCCACCAAAACTTTTTCGATATCCAATATCACACTCTGAAATCAAAGAATAAATATATTTTTTTATTTATACATATTCTTGTATTAAGGTGTGTATTTTGCAAATTTGGAAATGTCTCCCTTTCATTCATTAGATTTATTTTCTTTTCTGATTTACCTATTATTTTCCCAATAGCTTTATTGTAAAATGTTTCGTCACTTCTTCAAGGAGTAAGATGAAATCATTTGATCAAAATCTTTTACAATAAAGCTATTCGGAAAAATTAGGTAAATCAGAATATTTCACGACGAGATATAAGAGATCGAATTTACAGAATTTTTTCATTTTCCGATTGAGCTTTATTTTTGTACAGATCTTTTTTTGTGGCGATTGAAAAAAGATATGGGGGGAGCAGTAACTTTTTAATTTCCAAACTCTGTTATGGGTTTGTTATGTTTTATACACACAATAATTGGAATTTATTTTTAAGCACGTTTGTAATAGTTTTGTTTTTATGACTTCACTGCACGATTGTTTCGAAAAACCTGATCACTCTAGTCCGCAGTTCAACTCTTGGTAGCGGCGACTCCGAATCACAAGAGGAACACCCCTGTCACTTCTTCGAGTTCCCTCTTTTTGTTGGGCTGTTATCATGTTAAGCCATACATGTACAGTTTCTTAAAATTAATTTTCTTATATTTCATTGTGTGATATTTTTTTATTGCTACTACTGCATTAAGTGATATGTTATGAGAGTACAAACACAAAATAATTGTCTATTTGGTGATATGATTTTAATTACACTATGTGTAATTTTTTAAGTCATGGAAATATAACCATATACGGACACCACTACGTGATGAACGAACAAAAAAGTCGCGTGAGTCCCAGTTTTGCCCAAAGTCATGCACTTTTTATGGGCCCAAAGATTTGGGCCACGGTATCATTTTTGCAAAAAAGTGATCCTTTTCTCAGGCTCATATTCTTTATTTATAAGTTAGTGTCTGGTCTTATTGGTTGTCCGGGTTTGCATGAGCTTTTAAATTTCCATGTTCCGCCTCGATCTTTTCGTCATTCGAATGTTCTGTATTCATAGAACAAAATATTCTCTGCGTATAGAATTCATTAATTTCCGCGAAGCCACAGGCTTGTGTGCAGATATTTAAATATAAGTAATTATTTAATTAATAAATAGTTTTGGTTTTTTAATTTCACGTCATTACGAGTTTATGAGGTAATTTTTATTTAACTTGTCACGATTAAATTTATTTCTTATATTGATAAGATTCTGTGACAGTGTGTTTAAAGCGGTTGGCAGTTGAATGTTTAGTATTGATTTCTCGTCTTATAAATCAGTAATAAATGTTTATGAATATGACCTTTAGTTTTTAAGTTGTAGTCTGCAAGATAAATGTTATTTCCATAGACTTGAATTGAATAAATAAAATACATCAGTTCGAATACCATCCCGCCCTGGTCCCCTGACAATATACTATATAGATATTCAGTATCTGCTGAAATATTTACAAATTTCAATAGACTTGGGCTTACATTGGTACCAGCCATTTCAATGCTCACGTATTCCCAATCCCAAGGGCATTATATTGGCTGACTCCACGTCAGCCAGTATAATGGCCGACTGACAATTATAAACTAAAAAAACATGTTGTCCGCTGAAACTTGTCCCGACTTGTAGTCGGCCACTCACCCGTAATTATTCAAATTGATGAAATGGTAATTCAACGCACCAAAGTATTGTAAATTCTGCGGACTATAAAGGAAACCATTAAGCCGGGAAAAGCATCCGGATATGATCTCAAACCGCCGAAAATAATTTTGGAACTACCATTTATGGCGATACAAATATCAAATCTCCTTTTTATATCATACACCACTTCGTGGAATAGGGTATTATAAGTTAGTTTTACGCCAAATGTTTGTACACCAAGAAATATTCGAGCTAGACACACCTTTAAGCATTCCGATCGGCTTAGAATCACCACCTGAATCGATTTAACAATGTCTGTCTATCCGTCTACTGTCCATCTAAGCTTGTTCGCACTCTACAGGTCGCAATTGTTGTCCGATTGTCATGAAATTTGGTAGAAGTAATTTTTTTAGCCCAAAGACGATTTGGAGGAAATCGGTTCAGATTTATATATAGCCTCCATACAAATATCTCTCCAATTTACCCGATTACTGCTCTAGAATACACTTTTTACATTGTTATACTTGAACAAGGAACAGCTAACGTAAAAGTGGACTACATGGGTCCATGTTTTGATATAGCCCCCATACAAATGTACCTCCGATTTACAATATTACTGCTCTAAAATGCAAATTTTACATCGGATCTTGATCAAAATTCCTACACAATGTTACATTTAGACTAGAGACACCTATTTTGAAATCCAGCTTTATAGGTCAATATTTTGGTATAGCCCCCATACAAATGGACCCCCAGTTTACACTATTATCGCTCTAGAAGCCACATCTTACTTTGGAAAAAATAAAATTTGATAAAAAAATAAAATAAAATTTTCCTATTATATTTCAATAAAGAATATCTACATTGAAAGTGATCTATACGGGCCTACTTTTTAATGTGGCGCCCTTACAAATGGCCCCCATTTTTATTATTACCCCTCTTGTTCCCACATTTTACATCGGAATTTTATCAAATTTTGCAGATTATATTATATTTTAACTAAGAATACATGCTATGAAAGTCAAATATATGGGTCCATATTTTAGTATAACCCCATACAAATTCGGCCCCCATTCTACTCTATTACAGCTCTAGAACCCACATCATTTTTGCAGATCATGTTATATTTCAACTAAGAATACCTACTGTGAAAGTGATCTTTATGTAGCGCCCTAACACATGGCCCCAATTTTAATTATTACCTCTCTGGGACCCATATTTTACATCGGAAGTTGTTTAAATTTTGTAGATTATATTATATTTCAACTAAGAATACATACTATGAAAGTCAAGTATATGTGTCCTACCGTGAATGAGAACTTTTTATAGGCCCATCCCATATTCGTTAAATTTGACTTAAGATGAATTTATAGTTTACTGTATAATTTATATGAACTACATATACTATCCCTAATATTTAAAATATTTAAGCAATTTTTTTGAAATTTGTTTCGTACCTTCTTCTAGTAACGTGTAATCACCAAAAAAGTACAACAGCTAGAAACATGAAATTCGATGTGTAAATCCCTATAAATAGAGAGATTTTTCGAAATTTGTGCTTTTAAGGGGTACAATTGGAAAATTTATCTGACTGTGTAGACGCGAAACATAAATAATTTTTTCGAAATTTTACTTTTAGGTGGAAATGGGGCGAATGGGATACAAATGGTACCAATCAAACGGTTGCAGTTCGAATAGTGAAATTCGGTGTGTACATTGCTGTGACTGCATAGACACGAAAAATATAGATATCTTTCGATATTCGTACCTTTAGGATCAAAACGGGATAAAATTGGTACCACGCAAACGGCTGTATTTAGGATCATGAAATTCAGTGGCTACACACGTCTGAGTATTTCTCCACATTCGTACTTTTAGGGTCAACATTTTAAAAAATAATAAAAGTGGTACCAAGCAAACGGATGTCCCTAGAATATGAAATTAGATGCGTACATTCCAAAATGGACGCGAAACATAACGGATCTTTGAAATTTGTACTTTTCTTATCAACATGGTACAGTCACTCTGTTTGTTGCTGAATCAAGAAATTGCAAATGGGAGAAATCGGCCCTGAGGGAAAATGTTCCTACCTAATGACAACTGACAATACACCTAATATTATAGTAAATTTTTCACGATTGTTCCCTCATGTTCACTTTTTGAGTACAATTGCTGTATTATATTAAATAGCAATGTACTATTATTTAAAGCATAAGTCTGCCTTATAGCTTGAAAAAGTAAACAAATATAGTAATGCGAATTAAAAATATCACAATTTTCAAAATATGTTACTTCACTTCTTTGTAAAGTCGACAGTCTCTAATATACCGGTAATACTATGGAATGCATTCCGTGGTGGAGGGTATATAAGATTCGGCCAGGCGCCTTTTTACTTGCTTCTCTTGCTCTCCACTGCTGATAATACGGCATTTGCCTGATTTTTACTCAACAATTCTGGAAACAATGTTCCATCCCAGTGCACAAGAGCATCCCGTAAGTCGGATTTTTTGAATCTACTTCTACTGAGATTAGTTCTATGTTGTCAAAATTGGTGCCTGCGGAGCCGTATGGCACTTCTACTTATGAGAAAATTTGCATTTAGAAGTTTTGTCATTCAAATATAAAACATTTGAGAGCATGTCGAAAATAGGATAAACAAATACAAAAACATTTTGCATATGCAAACAATCCGAGACTAGCTGTTATAATTCGAACAGCAAAGTTGAACTGAAATCTTTCTCTTTTGTAATTTGTGCTGCGCTTGTTGCTCTCGAATATTTTTTTGTTTTCTGAAGTTTTAAGAAAGCAAAGATACTTTCTCCAAAAAAAGAAGAACCTCAATTAGTAAGACTCTTCTCATTTACTTAATTTAGCTTGGCGCACATTATAAAATAAGACACGTATTTTTTTTTTGTAAAATTTCAACTTTATATATTCAAGCTTTTTATAATTTTTTTATTTGATACCTTCCAGCAATTTCCATTAATAAAAATGATACTAGGAAAGTTATAATCGGATTTTTAATTCAAAAGTTATCAAGAATTGGTCTCATTATATAATTAAATAAGGCACAAGAAAAAGTCTGCGTACAGCAATTAAAATATCTTATAAATAGTATACAAAATGTGGTGTTTTTTTAGTATTTTGTCTCCAGCACCTCCAGTAGCCATTCGGGCATGGAATCCCCCATCTTAGTGGTTTCCTCAGCAGTTATATTATCCCATTCTTCCTTTAGTACGTCCTTCAGCATTGCTTTTGATGTAATGCCTTCATGCCTTTCACGCCTTTCCAAGTAGTATCAGACGTGCTCTATGGGGTTCAAATCCAGTGATTGAGGGGGTGTGTGTAGCCTTTTGGTGTTGTACAATAGCCAGGACTTGTCAATGTAGGCTGTGTGTTTGGGGTCATTATCATGTTGAAATAAAAATCCACTTGCAAGACCCAATTTCGCAGCACTCTGTTTCACATTTATTTTGAGAATGTTTAAATAATCGACAACATTCATTGTAGATTCCTTCTATTAACGATTGAGATGAATGGCTATTTCCGTGCCACGCGTCCATAAATCCAGCCCATTTCAAAATTTTCCTGATCGTATCAACGTGTAGACTTCTTATGCTTTTGGGCGAGCACTTCCTTTATATCAGACGGTTTTGTGCTGCTTCTTTCCTTTATAGTTCGAACTACGGTCCTTTCTTTCAGTAAGCCTTCTCGGGCGGCCAGAACGGGGTTTTGACACAAACGTTCCAGTTTCTCGAAAATTGTTGATAACTCGCTGAATAGATGAATGGCTTCGCTCCACCATAACTCCTATTTCACGCAAGGATTTGCCTGTTCTCCATAAGTGTACAATATTTTTCCTTTCACTTGCATTAATTTATTTTCTTTTAGGAGGCATGTTGTAAACGTTAAACAAAACACTCAAATATGATTAAGCTCAGTATACTTGAAGTGCAACATGTGATTGGAGTGAAAAAACCCAAGAAGAATTGTGTGATTCCCCGTTTTAAAGCATTTGTACGCAGACTTTTTCTTGTGCCTCATTTTTCGGTAATGACACAAAGTTATCGATAACTTTTGAATTAAAAAGCGGAATATAACTTCCCTAGTATCATTTTTATTGGTGGTAAATGCAGAAAGGTATCAATTAAAAAGATTATAAAAAACGTGAATATAAAAATAATTCTAAGCTTAAAAAGTTGAAATTTTACTAAAAAATATTAGTGTATGCAGACTTTTTCTAGGTATATATATACACATATTCGGTGAGACATGTGACCAATTAAAATATTGTATATTTTTGGCTCGAACTCATACTCATTGATTCTAAAAATTCCAAGTAAAATGTAGAACGCGATTTAACATTGCAATACAGTTTAAATGAATGATTTTTTATATTTTATTTAACGCAATACATGAAATATTTTTATATTAGATGTAGTTAATTGTTTTAATGTTTCAGACTTGGAAATTCACATTTGGAGCTATATGTTTGACCCTCACCTGATAAATACTAAATACCGCTAAAAATATAAGACTTAGCTAAAATATGAATATGATCAAAATTTTTACGAATTAAATTTCTTATCAAATAATCAGACTTATACAAGAAATACAGTTGAACTTCGATTAACCGTGACTCTATTAACCGTGATTATCTATTAACCGTGAAGCTGAGTGGTTGATTTTTTACCTCTATTAACCGTGATTTACCTCTATTATCCGTGATGCACATGTCCATATGACTGCTTGTTTGTTTTTTTCGTATAATACACACACATCTCTGAGTGGTTGATTTTTTACCTCTATTAACCGTGATTTACCTCTATTATCCGTAATGCACATGTCCATGTGACTGCTTATTTGTTTTTTCGTATAATACACACACATCTCTCATATTAAAATTCGGTGATTCCCCTTTTTCATGAAAGTGTAATTTTCATATCAAATTTCATATTCATTCATCAGTGTGAAATTTGATCTGTCAAGACGTGTTTTCCTTACATCATGCCACCGTCAAAAACTAAATCCGCGAAAAAAAGCAAGAAAGGTTCTTTCAATTAAAGAAAAAAAAGGAGCTGATTAATGAATACTCAAAACGTTAAGCACCTTTTAAAATGTTGTCTGAAAAATATGGAGTTGGCATTCAAACTGTATCCGATTTAATAAAAAACAAAGATCGGATTTTAAAATTTTGCTCCGATACTGATTCAATGCTTGGCCTTAAACACAGATATACACTAAAAACATCCGAAAATCCAAAATTGATTTCGCAACATATGAATGGTTTCGGCAAGAAAGATTTAAGGGAACTCCAATTTCAGGTAACTTAACTGAAATCGAGATATTGTATGAACTTAAACTGAAATTTGCTTCTGAACTTCAGGCGAAATGATTGTCGAAAAGGCAAAAATGTTCCATTTGAAGTTAAACATGAATTCAGAGTGCACTTATTCATTTGGTTGGTTGGATAAATTCAAAAAACGTCATGGAATGAGTCTGCTACGATGTTTGTGGACGACTTGGATGAAATCATTAAAAACGAACAACTTACAACTGAACAGATCTACAATGCAGAGTTGTTTGCCTCAGAGTTCTTTGGCTAGTGGTAATGAATATTCTATCGAAGGGTACAAGGAATCCAATGAGAGAATCACAGTGCTAGTTTGTTCAAATGCTGCAGGAACTCACAAGTGTAAATTGATGATATTAGGAAAAAGTGCCCATCCAAGAGCTTTAAAAAACGTTAAACACCTTCCTGTGATTTATAAATCTAATAAGAAAGCTTGGGTAACACAGCAGCTATTTCTGCAGTTGTTTAATCAAAATTTTGTACCAGAAGCAAAGGAACATCAACGGCGCATCGGTCTCAAAAATAACTGTAAAATACTTTTACTATTAGACAACTGTCCAGCACACCCAGATGTAAATGCTATGATATCTGAAAACGTTACAGCAAAATATATCCTACCAAATTGCACGTCCTTTATTCAGCCTGTGGATCAAGGAGTAATTCGGAGCTTCAAATGTCACTACCGTAAACTGATCGTTCAAAAACTTGTTGGTGCTAATGACAGACGTGAGTTCGTTAAATCTTTGAATATTAAGACAGCTTTGTGGGCAGCCGCAGCTTCGTGGGACTCTGTAACTCCACAAGTTTTAAAAAGAGTTTGGAATAACTTACTATCTCATAATGAAGATGCTCCAAATAGCCTTGTTGAGATACAAACAGATATAACCATACCGTCTGGATGTACGATTGATGCTGTCGAAAAATGGATGGTGTGCGACTCTGATGTCGCTCCGTTTGCTATTATATCTGAAGACGAAATCGTAGACATGGTTACCCAAAGCCAAGAAGATGAGCTTGATTCAAATTCCGAGGAATCAGATGGAGGAAATGCGGACGAAACGCCTACATTGGCTCAGTCAATAGAGGCTAGTAGTATTTTGTTAGGTTTTTTAGAAAACTTTAATTGTCCAAGTATTTTAGAACCAGATAAAATGCAAATATAGCGCATACAAACTAATTTGTTGGAAGAACAATCAAAAACTAAAAGCATAAGACAGACTTCCTTAAAAGATTATTTTAAATAAATGTATGTATTCCTAGAGATATGATAAGTTATTTATAGACGCAGATTTACATGTTTTTGTCAAAAATAAATAAAAATAATAAAATTTATACATGTAAAATTTTACCTCTTTTAACCGTGATTTTCGGTTAACCGTGATTAGCGCGGTCCCGAGCATCACGGTTAATCGAAGTTCAACTGTAGTTTTGAATTTAGAGTCGGAAAACTAAGATTTTTGGAATTAAACTTTCTTAATCCATAGACCGTTGTCACATTTTAGGGGAAATTTAAAAATCAATTGTATGTGACCACCTTAGAGTTACACTCTAGTTCACGAGGCTGAAATTCGCCCTCGCGACAAAAAATATCTTAATCTCTTGGTAAACTACTATGTAGACAACCGATTCTACATCAGGATTTCTTAATGGGATCTCACACTAGCGTGACCTCTTGAATCAAACATCCACCCTGCCGTTACTGCGCGCAGAATCATAGATCATAGCAAATCCGATGATCAAATTTCGCCTATGGGGCAGATAAACAAAGTATATAAAAATATTATTTTCCTTAAGTCAAAATTTTTACTATAAAAATACATACACTAATGTGATAATGATAAGTCATTTTATAGCAGTAATATCTCCGATAAATGGGCTTTTTATGGAAAAACTAGCCAATTTTCCGTGCCAGGTCCTATTTCTGTCCTCCTACCTAGAAAGTCAATTTCAGGTGATTTTTGGATGGTGTAAGAAGTTCGGAACTACCTTTTTTCGAGTAATGGCACAATTGTTATACCAAATTTGGATCCAGGTGTTGTTTTCTTTAATTTCCTCGGAACGCTTACCGACGCTACAAAATTTGAAGATAAAAATGGTGGAAAGTACAAAATGAAAATGCATGTACGCCACTACAAGCATTTATTGCCCAACCGACAAAGGCAGACAGGAGTAATAAAACCATAAACGCCAGACATAAACAAAAACACAAGAAAAGTAACTAAATTTGGCTCAATTGTGGTAATTTTGCAATTAACTATTGTGCAAACAAACTAGGCAATAGAAATAGTGGTCAAAATCCAAAATTCAGTAACTTTTGTTCTAGTAAAAAATTAATTAGACAAGGACCCAAGGATCATTTTGACATATCAATATACATTTATTCGAACATTAATACACTGGCATGTTTACTCCTGAATGAATTGTTGCACTTAGAGTAATCAAAAACCCGAGTTTTTAGCAATGCCGGGTTTTTAGAAAACCACGAATTAATTTAATTACATCGATCTCCATATTTTTATAAACTTCTCAATACTTTTTTTTATTTTTTTTTTAAATTTTAAATTTTCGCAGTTTTTTACAGTAACTGGAATATAAATTACGTTCCAAGCATTCTTAGTCAAATTAAGAACCTATGTTTCCCATATATAACTGAAAGTAAACTTCATCTTCATTATCCCAATCATAGCTGATCATCATCTTGTACAATATTTTCTGACATACAGTGTTAAAGCAACGGTTTAGGAATAACTGAGAATTTGCAGATAAACGATACAGTGCTACAAAAAAGAATGAAGTAGAAAACTCTGGGAAGTGATAGTATTTTTCTGGTAGGTATTGTCGAGTAGAAGTTCAGTTCACATCTCTCACTATTTTACGAATTGAAGTCCAATGAAAATACTATCGAAAGCTCCAGGTTTCTTCTCTTCAAGTCCGGAGAGAAAGTTATAATCGGTTGGCATCCAACTATGTTACAGGTTTATAAATCAAGATTTTGGGCGTGTCTGGCAAAGTTCAAATACAGATTCCTGTTCAACTCGACAATACATACCAGAAAAATACTATCTCTTCCCAGAGTTTTTGGACTGTCACACAGTGCTATTACCATATTTCACCATGACGAAGACTACATCATTGGTTGATGTCACTAAAACATTTAGTCCTAAGTCTTAAATTTTTTTGACCAGATGTTGAATAAAGCTAATTCCAGTTTCGTGATCATGATCGTAGTGAGACGTTTATGTTTTTTCAAAATGATATATTATTTTTGGTTCACTTCCTGGAATTTTAACTATTTTAATAAAAACAATGTGGTTATAGTCTTCGACTCCAGCAATTGAGATGAATGTCTGGATAGAATCCTCATATCAGTGTTTACAGACCGGACGTGGGCAACGGTGCAGGAGACTAAATAGAGAACAAACACATTAGTCAATCTATTGTGATCAAAGATGAATGTATGTAGTGCGTTTCAGAAATAATGGCGATTTCTAAAGTCACAGAATTAATAATAAACAACATAGAAGTAGGCTTGTTCTCACCAAAAGACAGTTTTCTGCCATGCACTGAGCTAAAATTTGCCTTAAGTCCCAAGACGATTTAATAATATTTGTCTTATGTCTTATTGTCCTATGTGCGTGAGGTCACATTTTATATTAAAAGTGACATATTATTCGCACTGAAAAAATTATTTTTTTTCCATAATGGAAAACCGGTCGAGACCGACTACAAAAAACCGAAAACCGTGGTTTCTAAAAACCCGTCGGTCTGAGATGAAAAACCCGGTTGGCCCTGTTTTCGGTTTCGGGTTTGATCAGTCTAGCTGCAGAACTTGCGTTCAGTTTTCTTGTATTAATTCGATCTGTCTGCAAAATCAGTTTTTGGGCATAATTGCGGTAAATGAACTCCGATTGGCATACAAAAGGAAATTTGCTAATCTTTTAGCGTGTCTAATTTTCAAAAGTTAATGAGAAAAAATGAGTAATTCGCGTTTTGGGACTAAAAAAAATGATTTTTTGTACTAAATGTATCCTATCTTCCAAGGGTGCAATTTGGTGCAGTCAAACGTTGCAAAATTATTTGGCTCCATAATGAAGTGTAGAAACCACAATTTGTAATAAAACAAATACGTGTGTAGAGTGTGAGAGAAACAATTCGACAAAGTATAGAAAATAAATTACGTTTTTTTTTCTATTATGAACAAATACGTTAAATAATGATAAAAACATAAAAATAAAAATTGACTTTTCATTAAAATCGAAAAAATACAAAAAGTAGTCAAATTTCGGTTAATTTCTAAAATAAATCCTATTGGCCGATTTTCAATATTAATATCTCAATTAATCCTGATCGTCCTGATCTAATATTCAATATTTTACAAAACTCAAAAATGTTTCTTGGAGCAAAATTAATTCAATTTTGGCCGATAGAATTTAATTCTGAACCACTGTGCGATGTGGTGCATAGACAGCAGTGCGATTGCGCACATATGTGGCAATCGAGGCAGTTTTATAACTCTTACCACGGAGTTCAACAGCAAAAGAGTAAGATGATGAGAAAAGGTAGGTGCAGTAATGGTTAGCATTTTTTGATATTACGATCAATTGAGGAACAATCGTACGAAAAAACGGGTTAAAATTAAGTTTCGGTTCATAAAGCACACTCGCACGGTTTGTCTGGTTTGTCATCATCGATAAGCTCCAGTCAACTCCACAACCAATCCGAGATTATCGCGTGCTCACCTGGATTGATGATAAGAGCAAACTGGTTCACCCTGAGCCACATATGTATGGACCTATTGATGGTGTCATTGGAGCTGACATATTACACGCAATACAGCCCTGCCAAATCATTTGAGAAGTGTCCCTCCATGAAACTGCTTTTGGGATTGTTCTCGATCGGAGGAACGATTCCATCGTCTTCGCCCGCGAAAATGTTGAACGCACCGTTCAATAACTTGAAACACTCTTCATTTATCTAATTTCTTTTTTTTTTTTTGCTTTTCCCTTTGTTTTTACTTTTCTACAACCGTGATTTTTTTAATATAATGACATCTTTTTCACTCTTAGTTTGTAAGTTTGCTTTTATATACGTGTTTCCCGCTTGATGCGGACATTTTTTATTGTTATCATCTAACCACAAATAAAGCGGGTTCTTCATTGGCCTGTTTGTGAATTCCACGAATTCCATATTGTTTTAATTACTTTAAAGGTCAAAAGAAGTGAATTTTCCGAAATCACTTAAAGTAGAGTAATTATTACCTCATTGTCTACGGCAGTAGCAAACACCTTGGAAGTACGAATTTGGAAAAATCTTTTTATTTTTAGTGTCTACGGCTATGGCTAAAAAACTTTGTCAGTCGATAAAGCTTTGTGCGCTGTATTGAACGGTGTAAACATTTTTTGTCGGCCCCGCCCGGTTTTTTGTTGGCAGCACTTTTAAGCCGACGAGATGTTTGTCATTCGAAAGGTAATTCTAAGATCTTTCTAACGATGCTCTTATGTTTTTATACATATAGTTCGGTATTAGAGAAATTCCATTTTTTGTTATGGTTTTTTGCAATAAAACTCAATTTTAACAAAAAGTCGTCCATGTATGACCAAATCATTATATACATGGTTAGATAGCTACATGGTTAGATGTTTCAAGCTTTCATTTGCGTTAAATTAACCCAATAGACACCGGAGTTATTCATTGCACGCCTTCCGCCGTGTTTAAAGATGTTCTTCTATGGGGTATGTCCAAAGCAGATTAACGTATTTCTGCATTGCCGATCTTCGGCCGGGCTTAAATATTTTATCCTATGGGGCCGGCTATGTAGAGCAAGGTTTTTTTTATATTGACGGTCTTCGGCCGGGCTTAAAGATTTTAAAGAGTAAAGTTTTTTGATTTCAAATCTCATACTAATTTGAAATCGATTTAGGATGATTAAATCGTTAGAGTGAAAACATAAAACCAAGTTTTAAAACTTGAATAACTTCGGTGTTTAATGGGTCAATTTGACGCAATATGGCTTAAATGAAAGCTTGAAACATCAACTATCTAATCATGGACGCATGTTAAAATTTAGTTTTATTGTAAAAAAACATAATAAAAAATGTAATTTTTGCAATTTTGCTAATACCGAAGTAAATGTATAAAAACATAAGAGCACCGTTATTATTATTATGTGTCTACTCAATACGAACGTACTCACCAAATTATGGGTATTTTCAGTCCTTGTGAGGGGCCCTTTGGACCGATTTCGGCCAGTTGCAATCCCAACCGATCTACGACTATAAGACGCGTTTATGGAAAATTTGGACGTTCTAGTTCCTTTCGTTTAGATGGTAGCGTGCTTTCAACAGACGGACGGATATGGCTAGATCGTCTTAGAATTTTATGACGATCAAGAATGTATATACTTTATAGGGTCTCAGGTCTATATTTCAAGGTGTTACAAACGGAATGACAAAGTTAGTATACTCCCATCCTGGAGGTGGAGGGTATAAAACACATATCCACATAATTACAAAGTGCAGTTTGTCACAAAATAGCAAGGCATATAAAGACAACAAAATTGCAAATAAATATAACAAAAAGAAGCGAAAAATCAATAACAATAAGTCCCACAAAATCAAAACATTCAATAACAGAACTAACCGCGCCGTGTAGTCAACTACCAACCAACAATAGCAACAACAATCACATTGACAGCAGCATAGACGATAGCAATAACAACAAAAACAGCCACAGCATTCACTGACCACGCATAAGGCATTTTATGTCTGCTTCGCAGTGTTGTCCCCTCCCAACATCTCCCAACCCTTTGGTGTAATTCAGTTGGCATTCCTTTCTTCTTGTCGTTGTTCGCCCAATGCCTGAGGCATAACATTAGGCATTGGTTGAGCGGCGGCAAGGAGGGAGGTCTGACAATTGTAGTTACACTTTTTGACCATGTTTTTTCTTCTGTCAGTCGTAATGGTGGGTAAATTTGCCAACATACGAGGGCTGAGTGCAATTTTTTTGTCGGTACGCTCATGACTCTTTGTGAGATTCAGGTGTGTGAGGATTCTCACCCACAGGATTTTGTACCTGGGTATCACACTCTATCGCTTTTCATTCCCCACAGAGGTCTTGTGGTTAACGTACGGAACGATGTAGTGTTCCAGAGCTAGCAATATTTGAGCTCACTAAATCCAGAATTTTCAAAATTCAAAATTGGAACGGATTTTTGTATAGAAGTCCAAACGCGGAAAGCGAAGCATCCCTAAATGGCTTCGACGCCCTTTCCAATTCAATGTCCACAATTCCTCTTGGCTTACCCACCAGAGGGCCAATACGCCGAGCTTTTTGCCGCGCATAACGATTTGACGCAATTAGTGAATGAACCGACTCTCATTCCGCGCGTACAAGGGCAACATATAAATATTCTTGATCTTTTCCTAACTGCATTCCCTAAAAAGTATGGAGTTAATGTTCTTGTACCTCTTGGCAATTCGGATCATTGTGTTGTTTCAGCATCCTTTTCGTATTCCGCTCTTCGTGACCCCAGCCCCAAAACGGACAATATATATATATATATATATATATATATATGAAAAGGCACGTTGGGCCGAGCTCAACATATTTTTCCAGTATTTCAATTGGAAGCTTTTCTTTCTAAAAAACGATATAGATGCTGCGGCTGAAATGATTGAAAATATTATATTGATTGGAATGAAGATATTTATTCCAACTAAAGATATTTCGAATAAACCATCTAATAAATGTTGGTTTAACCAGACATGCAAGACTGCTGTCAGATCCAAAGTGGAAGCGTTCAACAAAATCTGCTACGCAAGCAGACAAGAACCATGTGTGCCACATAGACGTGAAAAGTTTATGTACGAACAACGCCAACATTCTTTCTTCTCTCAGGGGAAGTAAAAGCTTTTGGTCATTTGTAAGAAGAGTAAAGGATGACTCCTCTACTATCCCAACTCTTGTTAAAGATGACCAGATATTCACTAACCCGGTTGTCAAAGCTAACCTATTGGCTGAAATGTTTGCAATGAATTCATCCTTGCCGGAAAGCGATCTACCACTCCCCGTGATCGAAAATGTGTTAAGTTCCATGCCTCAGATATTTTTTCGAACACATGCAGTTAAAACGGTTCTCGCAAATCTCAACGTAAATAAACCCTTGGGCTTGGATGGCATTTCAGCACTTGTCCTATGTAAGTGATCTTCGACGCTTGCCCGTCCACTTCGCAACCTTTTCAACCTTGCTCACCATGCAGGGGTCTTCCCAGCGCGTTGGAACATACAGCCCATCCCTAAAAAAGGTGATGCTAATAACCCTGCTAACAACCGCCCTATTGCGATTTGCGCAGCACTCTCAAAGGTTATGGATACTATGGTTAACCACAATCTTGTGATGTATTTGGAGACTAAAGACTTACTTAGTGATCGACAGTATGCCTTTCGTAGGAATGGGTGTACGGGATGACCTGATGACGCTGCTGTCCGAAAAGTGGAATCGATCGATCCACCAGTTTGGTGAGAGTAAGGATGTTGCTTTACATATCTCCAAGGCCTTTGATAGACTTTGGCACGGCGCACTCATATCAAAGCTTATTGCTTTTGGTGTTTGTAGTGATTTCTCTCGATTTATATCGAGCTTTCTCAGAAGTCGCACTATATGAGTTATTGTATTGTATATGAGTCTCATCCGACGAGCATAGGTTAACCGCAGGAGTACCACAGGGTTCTGTCCTTTCCCCTCCCTTTTTCTTATTTTCATCGATCGGACAATTAATCCAATCTACTCATTGGTGGATGACAACAACCTTTTTCATTTATACTCATTCGATCATAGACCAAGTCGTCAAGAAATTGAGGACAAAGGGCGATTGATGGATGAGTCAATCAGCCAAGATTTACTGGCCATTTCCGAATGGGGTCGAGAGAATAGAGTAGA
Organism: Polietes domitor; assembly: GCA_947397865.1. Taxonomy (NCBI): domain Eukaryota; kingdom Metazoa; phylum Arthropoda; class Insecta; order Diptera; family Muscidae; genus Polietes; species Polietes domitor. Next base: position 108,453,927 of record OX377619.1, read on the forward strand.
TTTCAATGCACGTAAGACCCAGTGGTCATTGTTATCTCACAAGCGATTCACTGATCCAACGTTGTCGTCGATTTTAATGAACGGTGAGCATATTGAGCAATCAGATACTCTTGATGTTCTAGGCATGAAATGATAGGCATGATACAATGCGATGTTCGTTGGATAAAACATGTATTTGAAGTGTCGAAAGAAGCATTCAAGTTTCTATGCTTCTTAAACCGGTGTAAGAAATACTTCACTCCCTCTGAACTTCTCAATATCTACACTACCTACAACAGACCAAAGATGGAATACAACCCCAAATGTGGTTGGGTGCTCCAGGATATTCCCTGGAGCTACTTCACCGTGTTCAGAGGAGGGTAATGGTGTTTATGGGTGTGGGTTGTTTGTCCTTGTTTTATCGATACTTTCACGGTGTTTGTTCTTCGGATATTCGCGATCTTTTACCGCCCGTTCGGTAGAGATACGCGACTTTCCAGGAACTCTCACCCATATGTTATCGACTGGACAACCGACCGCACCACACATTACAGAATGATATTGTTCTTGGAATCGACTTCCGGCAAATATCTTTCCTGCCAATTATGATATACAGAAGTTTAAAACAAATGTCATCAGACACTACTCCCTCTTTCCTCCTTCCTGTACCTTATCTGCCTTCCGCCAACGCAATGCGCTGCATCTATAGGGGACAGTGAAAAAACTAAAGGTTATTATTAAAGTTAGTAACATAACATATTAAAGTAAACAGTGTCATAACAAACTAACCACCCAAGGAGGAGAAAATCTTCGACTTTATTATATCAATTCTTAAGCCGAAATCTATGATATGACACAATGAATGACACAATAGGAAACATGTGAGTGTTCACAGCAAAGTAGGCTGATAGTTTTTCAACCAAGCACAACAACAAAGAATGGTGAAAATTATTGGAGATGAATTTTTGTTTCAACCTTAGGCGGGATGTCCCAGTTATAATTTTCAACGTGTCAATTTTTATTTAAGTCGGAGGACTTCGGATCCGCAACTGTGTCGAAAAATTTTGGAATTACCCATGTGTAATTTCACACAGTATTTTATGTGAAATATAAAGTGCTGTAAAAAGCTTCCGTGCCTAGACGTCCGTATATGTAAACAGCGTCCGTAAACAGAAACAGATACATTTAAAAACTTGCTTCAGAATAGGCCAACATCAGGCCATTTCAGGGTTTTAATATACTACTGGTATACTCTCATTATACACTCCACGAGAGTATTATGACTTTGTGCATTTTTTTGTAACACCCAAAAGGAAACGAGTTAGACCTATCGTTTATTATACAGATCGGCTTAGAATCACTTTCTGAGTCGATTTAACGATGCCCGTCTGTCCATCTATTGTTGTAATCAAATTACAGGACGCAATTATAGTCCGATCTTAACAAAAATTGGAACAAGTAAGTTTTGTGGATCAAGGACGAACGCTATTTAATTTGAAGCAAATCGGTTCAGATGTAGATATAGCAACCATACAAATATCGCTCCCGATTTGACCTTGTCCGCTCTAGAAACCATATATTTCACTCGATTTGCTTAAAATTTGGCACAGTACCTTATAATTGAAGTGGAAATAGCTATGGTGAAAATTGGTCAGATCGGTTCAGATTTAGATATAACCCCATACAAATGTCGCTCCCGATTTGACCTTTTCCGCTCTAGAAACCAAATATTTCACTCGATTTGCTTCAAATTAGGCACAATACCTTATAATTAAAGTGGAAATAGCTATGGTGAAAATCGGTCAGATCGGTTCAGATTTAGATATAGCCCCCATACAAATGTCGCTCCCGATTTGACTTTTTCCGCTCTAGAAACCACATATTGTACCCGATTTTCTTTAAAGGTAGCACAACATCTTATAATCCAGCTAAGAACAGATTCAGATATAATTTTTTATATATACAAATGTTGCTCCCAAAAGTTTAACCGATTTTGGCCAAAATTTACATATTATATTTCACCTATAAACATAGTGTTTGTCAGTCCGTCGTCCGATGCACTTGTGTTTCTCTGTCGTCCGTGTTGTGTGCCGTTCAGTTTTGTGTTAAAATAAAAAAGAAAAAATTACAGAAATCAAAAACAACAAAATAGAACTAATGAAAAAACATGAAAAACAACCAATAACAATAACCGCGCCGCGCCGACCTTAAACAACAAAACAACCCATCAACAACAATAACAATAACATCGCAGCAGCATCCACAACAGCCGCACATCACTGACCACACATTTCATGTCCGCTACGTAGTGTGTGCGTTGTCACCTTCCCTGCTGTCAGATCCAAAGAGGAAGCATTCAGGAAATGGCGTTTAAATAAAAATGCCACAACTGATCTGCTACGCAAGCAGACAAGAACCATGTGTGCCAGGGTACTTAGACGTGAAAAGTTTCTGTACGAACAACGTCTTCGTGCTAAAGTTCTTGCTTCTCCCAGGGGAAGTAAGAGCTTTTGGTCATTTGTGAGAAGAGTAAAGGATAACTCCTCATCTATCCCAACTCTTGTTAAAGATGACCAGATATTCACTAACCCGGTTGACAAAGCTAACCTATTGGCTGAAATGTTTGCAAGGAATTCATCCTTGCCGGAAAGCAATCAACCACTCCCCGTGATCGAAAATGTATCTAGTTCCATGCCTCAGATATTTTTTCGAACACGTGGAGTTAAAAGGGTTCTCGCAAATCTCGACGTAAATAAATCTCCAGGCCCGGATGGCATTTCAGCACTTGTCCTATGTAAGTGCTCTTCGACGCTTGCCCGTCCCCTTCGTAATCTTTTCAACCTTGCATACCGTGCAGGGGTTTTCCCAGCGCGTTGGAAGATTGCGAACATCCAGCCCATCCCTAAAAAAGGTGAGGCTAATAATCCTGCTAACTATCGACCGATCGCGATTTGCTCAGCGCTTTCGAAGGTTATGGAGAGTATGGTTAACCACCATCTTGTGAGGTATTTAGAAACTAATGGCTTACTTAATGATCGACAGTATGGCTTCCGTAGGAATCGATCTACGGGAGACCTGATGACACTGCTATCCGAAAAGTGGAATCGATCTATTCACAAGCTTGGTGAGAGTAAGGTCGTTGCTCTAGATATCTCCAAAGCCTTTGATAGAGTTTGGCACGGCGCACTCATATCAAAGCTTATCGCTTTTGGTGTTGGTAGTGACTTCTCTCGATTTATATCGAGCTTTCTCAGAGATCGCACTATACGTGTTGTTGTAGATGGGTTCTCATCCGACGAGCATAGGTTAACCGCAGGAGTACCACAGGGCTCTGTCCTTTCCCCCTCCCTTTTTCTTATTTTCATCGACGACCTCTTGGATCGGACTGTGAATCCAATATACTCATTCGCGGATGACAGCAACCTCTGTCATTCACTCATTCGATCATAGACCAAGTCGTCAAGAAATTGAGGATAAAAGGCAATTGATGGATGAGTCACTTAGCCAGGATTTGATGGCCATTTCTGAATGGGGTCGTGAGAATAGAGTAGATTTTAATGCACGTAAGACCCAGTGCTCCTTGTTGTCTCACAAACGATTCACTGATCCAACGGTGTCGTCGATTTTAATGAACGGTGTAGATATTGAGCAATCAGATGCACTCGATGTTCTCGGCATGAAAATACAACGTGATGTTCGATGGACAAAGCATGTATTTGATGTGTCGAAAGATGCCTTCAAATGTTTAGGCTTTCTAAAAAGATGTAAAAAATATTTCACACCCTCTGATCTTCTCAATATCTACACTACCTACATCAGACCAAAGATGGAATACAACTCCCATATATGGTCGGGAGCTCCAGCTTCATCACTGGAGCTACTTGACCGTGTCCAGAGGAGGGCGATGGTGTTGATAGGTGATGGTAGGATATCCAATTCTATTGTCTCCCTTGAACACCGTCGTAATGTTGGTTGTGTGTCATTGTTCTATCGATACTTTCATGGTGTTTGTTCTTCGGAAATTCGTGATCTTATACCGCCCGTGAGAACGTTCGGTAGAGATACGCGACTTTCCAGGAACGCTCACCCATTTGTTGTCGATTGGACAACCGACCGCACTACACATTACAGAATAAATTCGTTCTTCGCCCGTACTATCCGTATGTGGAATCGACTTCCGGCAAATATCTTTCCCTCCAATTACGACATTCAGAGATTCAAAACAGATGTCAACAGACACTACTCCGTCTTTCCTCCTTCCAATACCTTATCTTCCTTCTACCAACGCAATGCACTGCATTTATAGGGGACATCCCCTGAGTGTTGGTTCAGTGAAAAAAAAAAAAAAAATCATGACTTTGTGCATTTTTTTGTAACACCCAAAAGGAAACGAGTTAGACCTATCCTTTATTATACAGATCGGCTTAGAATCACTTTCTGAGTCGATTTAACGATGCCCGTCTGTCCATCTATTGTTGTAATCAAATTACAGGACGCAATTATAGTCCGATCTTAACAAAAATTGGAACAAGTAAGTTTTGTGGATCAAGGACGAACGCTATTTAATTTGAAGCAAATCGGTTCAGATTTAGATATAACCCCATACAAATGTCGCTCCCGATTTGACCTTTTCCGCTCTAGAAACCAAATATTTCACTCGATTTGCTTCAAATTAGGCACAATACCTTATAATTAAAGTGGAAATAGCTATGGTGAAAATCGGTCAGATCGGTTCAGATTTAGATATAGCCCCCATACAAATGTCGCTCCCGATTTGACTTTTTCCGCTCTAGAAACCATATATTGTACCCGATTTTCTTTAAAGGTAGCACAACATCTTATAATCCAGCTAAGAACAGATTCAGATATAATTTTTTATATATACAAATGTTGCTCCCAAAAGTTTAACCGATTTTGGCCAAAATTTACATATTATATTTCACCTATAAACATACATGGTGAAAACGGGTCATATCGTTCCATGTTTCAATATACCATCGAACAGATGTCCTTTCATATTTAACATTTTTTGTCAAACACATAAAATTACAGGGTACAAAAATTTTTCCCGATTTCACTTTTTTACAGAATTGAATTGTAATAGGATAGATATATAGTCGTATATCATATAGTCGGCTCCGTCCGACTTTAGCCTTTCTTTACTTGTTTTCCATTGGATTCATTTGGGATATATTTTCCTGTTGCACAGTGTTATTATTAAGACAAACTATAAAATGAAGACAAACGGCGTATCTGAATTCTTCATTTAGTTGCAGGAGAATAAAATAATACGATTTAAAAATTAATTAAGGTATTTACGGTTTGGTTTGTTATGTTGAAATAACATGTTTTCAAAAAAATTAAAAATATGTTAATGAATTTTATATGCTTGTATAAAATATGCCTGTTTTTCTTTAAACCGGGATAACAAGCTGCGATAATGTTGATGATTTTCCGTAATTCCGGAATACAAATAATTTCCGTTTCCCGGGAAATTTAAAAACATAACATTCAAATAATACAACCTGAAAATTCAAGTAATACAACTTACATCATATGAGGCCATTTTCCAGAGGGATTGCAAAAGAACTTCTACTATTGTCCGGAAATCATTAAACCAGTTATCATTCGAATAATTGTTTTTGTTCGATTCAATATTACTGATAATAATATCGGTAAGTTCTGGCCACATTTCTCTCTCATACAGCATGGGAATGTTATTAATATTAATTTGGCTTAAACAAGTACGGAAATTCATTAGACTAATGACAATGGTAAAGATAAATATAAATACCTCTTGTATTGCAGTTTGGTAGACTCAATGAAATCAACTGTAATGCAAACGTTACCAGAATTTGGTAAATGTAGAACAAACGATTCACTTTCCCTTGCAAGTAATAATAACATACTCTCCAAGCATATTAAGCTCTCTGTATACTGACATTTTGCAGTAAATAACATGTACTTCATATATATTAACCGCAGTTCAAAAAAATTTTTACCGTCGGAAGCAATGATTTTGGAAATCCCTATATTAAAACAAAGATGCTGAAATATTGTTTCCCACGTTTTCCTGAAAATCCAAATCATTAGAATAGTAAACACGGTATATACATATTTTAAAGTACTTAGTAAGAAACATTTCGTTTTTAACGGTTGACTCCAAAAAAAACATGCAGATTCCATAGGAAGCTCGGTAGTTATTTGATGATAGTTGATTCCACGACGACAAATCGAAATGAGATCTATAAATAAATAATAATAAATTTGTTAAAGTTATATATAAAGATGTATAATTGAGATTAATAGTGAGAAACTTCATGTACTGTAAATAGAAAAATTAACTACTTCTTTGAAAAACGCTTATTGAAATATAAAAGATACTTTTTAGAATTGTAGAATTTTAAATTGAAATAAAATTGGTGGACGATAAAATGAGCAATCATAGTTTTATAGCGTTCCCGTTGTAGGCAACGGTCTCGCCGATACTATCCACTAAGCCAAAAATGTGCCTAAAATAGTGGGCCTGGCCCTGTTGACCGGCCTTCCCAAAGATCGAAAAACAGCTAAAAATAAAACTTAAATCCGATTTAGTCAGGAATCAAGCCAGAACCGTATTTTTCGATTATTTGGTCAAAACTAGAATAACAATAATTCATTGTGAAAAAGTGATTTTTAGAGAAATTTTCCAGGCTTTCAATCCAGAATCGTATTTTTTCGAGGATCATTATAAAATATTCCAATGTTAATTTTGATACAATCACTTTACTACACGCATATTAGTATGAATATGCAAGTAAATTATACACACGTGCAATTTTCAGGAGAGTCTCCTAGATACTCGAAATTCTTAGTGTTACCCGACTCGTGTTCATCGTTTATTTCAGTTTGCAGTCAGGGGTACCGACTGTATTAGAATGGAGCGTTGCTCATACCTTGACGTATCTCTTCCACATACTAAAGCCACTAACGGAATCCTGCGATATAACTTTAATAAAATTCTGCTAAACGTGTATAAGCAGGATTTAAGACATCACTCTAAGATGGGCGTACACAGTCTGATCCTGTTGACCAACTGGTGGTCGAGGGATAGGTGAGACTTCCAACTATCACAGACGTAGTCTCGGATACGGGTCGGTCCGAAGATCGATGATGTTCATCCGTCGCAGAGGAGCAGAGCAAGGTCTCCGGGCTATTCGCAGCAGAGAGGAAGCGAGAATTCGCCGACCTCTTCGGGCCCGTCTCTCTGGAGATGAAATAATGATGAAGAATCATCATTATATACCTCATTGAGATGGGGAAAATTTGCATTAATCAAATGTTGAGGATACCAAATAACCTCCATCATTGTAAAGCTGCTTGTCGAATGATGGCGCTGACATTGTCCTGGATACTTAAAGAAAAGTTTTGTGGATTAAGGACACCAAATTTCAAACTGCCTAGTAACCTAGAGCTTGCATCCTGATAAGAAAGAATTGCTTTTACCAAGGACCAAAAGACCACCAGACTAGAGATTTGTGGAATGAACTACTTGATTGTATCCAGATACCTGTCATCCGATGAGACCATCTGTTTGCTTTAGAAGAGTTATAGAAAAGGCAACTAACGATGACAGTGAATTTAATCTTATCATTAACATGTTTATATGTAACCAGGGCAATGAGCCTACATTTGTTACCTAAGTCAGGAGGGAGGTTATTGATGTCTGTTTTGCTACTGAATAACTGTCTGATCGAATTAATGGTTGGAGAGTGTTAGCGGATCACTCATTCTCGGACCACCGTTATATCGAATTTAATTTATAGAGCAGGCGACAAAGTGGTCATTCTTAGAAACGCGAGAAGGAGAAACTGGCGTATATATGAGGTTAAACTTTTTTCTACTCTCACTGCCGCCATATTGGTTCCATCGATGGACACAAATGAACGAGACTCAATGGTAGAACATTTCAGCTACGTTTTCACTAAGTCTCTGAAAATTGCTTGCCCGGTCCCGAGGCCCAAGGGAAAAAGCCCCAATGGTGGTGCGCAGAGCTCCCCGCGCTGCGAGGGGTTAATATCGAATAGCCAACACGCTTACAATAAAGGCAAACGAATTGAAAGTCGTACAATTTTTGTCGAGAATTCACATAAAATTCCTTACACGCACACTTGGTTTACTGCCTTTTTTAGAGAGTACGATAGATATTACGTATGAAGTTCCTCATCCGATGTGGATGATTTTTTTGTATTCAGAAAAAAATTACAATATCGATTTGCAACTAAATTTAAAGGCAATAACATTCTGTTCCAATAAATCAAAAAATTATTGTTTTTTAGATGCCAAGACATGTAGATAAACCAATACATGTAGATAATAAAAAGTTCGGCCAGCTTTACGTCATTACAATCAAAAAATGACATATGAAAACTAGTGATGTCAATACTATAATCCTGAAATTTTAAAATTTCAATTTTTATACGAAATGCCATGATTTGCATACTGCTTTTTCATTTTAGTTTAGTTTGTGTCGGTAAATATCACACAAAAATTTAAATAATGTTCAAACACCATAATTAGCTATTAATTTGAAGCAAATCGGTTCAGATGTAGATATAGCAACCATACAAATATCGCTCCCGATTTGACCTTGTCCGCTCTAGAAATAAATTTAAATAATGTTCAAACACCATAATTAGTATCAGCTGACTCTGCTAATGTTGAATACAAAATTATTACCTTAACGATAATTTTAAAGACATTTTCATAAAATTTGTTGGAAATTACTAATTTTATATTAAAATTTTTGTACTTAGTCTGGACAACTAACAAGTAAGTGGAATTTATGGCTATAGAGAAAAAATAATTCTGTTGCGGTTGTTATTTTTAAATTCATTACTTACATTTGAATTTGCTTTATATCTTACACATAGTTTGTGCGCGAATGAACACGCACAAGAGCTTATTTTTGTATGTATGTATCTACGTATGTATCTTCCCAATAAGCACAAAGTCGGACTCGGATCCGATTTGAGTCCGACATCTCGGTTTCTCGCTTTCTCTGTTCCGATTCGGATCCGATTTGAGTCCGAGATGTCGGACTCCGCTTTCTCTGTTCCGATTCGGATCCGATTTGAGTCCGAGATGTCGGACTCCGCTTTCTCTGTTCCGATTCGGATCCGATTTGAGTCCGAGATGTCGGACTCCGCTTTCTCTGTTCCGATTCGGATCCGATTTGAGTCCGAGATGTCGGACTCCGCTTTCTCTGTTCCGATTCGGATCCGATTTGAGTCCGAGATGTCGGACTCCGCTTTCTCTGTTCCGATTCGGATCCGATTTGAGTCCGAGATTTCGGACGCTTTCGATTCAGGTTTGCAGTAAAAATTTGGAGTTTTATTTTTATATTTATTAATGAATTTATTTATTATTTTGAATTTATTACTTAGTATATATGTGGTGAAATAAGCAACATTTAGATGAAAAGTAATATGACATTAAAATTTAATATATTAATAAGTATATGACTCACATGTAACAGACATCATATTAGTTTATAAGTGGTACAAAATACAATTCGTTTGTCAATTTTATTTTGAAAACCTTTTTTATATGTAATATGTTGTGCTCATTGGGCAAATCTTCAAACTCAATATTATTAGTCTTGAATATACAGTTTATATTAATGGCAATTGAAGAAGAAATGTCTTCGACTGATTTCAATGGATAGCCATGCACAATATAGTCCTATCAACTCGTTTGATATCAGAATTCATTTCGTTTTCGGATACGAAATCATTTGGAGATCGGATACGAACTCATATCTATCTGGTTTCGAGAACGGGTCCGATTTCGGTTCGAGATCGGTCACGAGAACGGGAGCAATTCCCTCTTCGATATCGGACCGAGAATTTAGTCCGATTTCGAAATGATATCGGACCCGAACTCAAAACGATGTAGGAACCAACATCGAAGTGAGTTCGGATCCGATATCATTTCGAAATCGGACTCAATTCTCGGTCCGATATCGAAGAGGGAATTGCTCCCGTTCTCGTGACCGATCTCCAACCGAAATCGGACCCGTTCTCGAAACCAAATCAGAGAAGTCGGATCCGATTCGGATCCGATGTGCTTATTGGGTTGTGTTTGCCCATTATTGTTCATTAATTTTGTGTGTGTGTGTGTAAGCATACACAGGAGGAGCATATTGAGAGAGCGTTGCCCAGTCTCTCTTTACACAAGATCGTATTTTAGTATGTATCTCTTCTTGTTCACTCTTTTGTTTTGTAAATAAGCTCTTGCTCACTAATGCTTTACATGTCACACTTAATGCTAATTTGTTTATTTATCTTTGTCTCTCAACTAAAAGCTTTTTATTTAAACTCGCTTTCACTCTAGACTACTTTTAAGATTTTCAAAGATGTTAGCTAAGCGCGGCTGACTTCGAACAATATAGACCATTTGAAAAGAACGGCTTTTTGTTTTATTTCAAGTAGAAACTAACAATAGGAAGCAGTAAGAATTTTATCTACTGCGACCATTGATAAGCTGAAGGCTGAACTTCTGAGCAGATATTATCCCTATCCCTATTAATATCATAAAACCTTAGTTTGCTTGTTACGCATTCACGCGTAAACTGCTGAACCGATGTTGAAATTTTCAGTACAGATGGATGCAGGTCTGGAAGGAACTTTAGGCTATATAATTTTTAAAAATTTGTTCTTAGGGCGGAGGGGGCGTGCCAAAGTGTTTCTGAGAGCTAGAAAGGCAACGAGAAAGATCAATTTGATGCCGCAATTTGGATTTTCGTTTTGTGGGCGGAGTGGGCGCGTCAGTGTTTTTGAAATAGTAGGCTGAAAATTGGAACGTATGTATATTAGACTGGGTCGCGGTCCATACAAATGGAAAAACAATTTCCAGTCACCCCACAAAAATAAAGTTTGGATTGTTTAACGATGATTTGCAAAATATTTCGCTCCTAGATCAAGCCGTTTGTGAGTTAAACGCTCCTGAAAATACACCTAGAAACCATGTTTTCCTTGTAATTTTTTCGTGCCGTATTTTTGTCCATTTTTTTTTTCTAAAATAATAGACCCTTCTAAGAACTTTAAATATAAATTTTAATTCTTGTCTTAGAGTAACTTATTGGTAGAATTATTGGTCCTTTATTGTATTTTTTGTGTTTTTTCATAGTGACGACTGAAAAAATATTTGGTAAAAAATAAATAGCTGCCGTTAATACCTTTCGAATGATGCCTAAATGATGAACATCGGGATGAAATTGACGCCGCAGGGCTCATTTTTGTAAAAAGACATTAACAATTTTGGCTCTGAAAATCCATCTCCTGTATTAAATTATATGAGTTTTTTGATGTCAGCTTGAAACACCACAAAAATCCATATAAACGTCCAATAAATAATACGACCAATGAGTTATTCTAAGACAAGAGTAAATATTTTCATTTAAAGTGCTTACAAGGGTCTATCAATTCAGAAAAAATGGACAAAAAAGCAACATAAAAAATTACACGGGAAAAATACGATTTTTAGAGGTGTTTTTAGGAGCGTTTGGCTCATAGATGGCTTGAGCCAGTGGCGAAATATTTTGTAGGTCATCATTAAACAATCCAATCTTCATTTCTGGAGGGTGTCCGCAACAATTTATTTTCGTAACCCATCCTAATGTATATATTACTGATCACGAGAAAGATAAATATGATGCCGAAATTTGGATTTTCGTTTTTTGGGTGGAGTGGGCATAGCAATAGTGTTCTTTGAGCTAGAAAGCTGGAAATTGGAAAGTATATATTACTCATCATGACAAAGATGAATTTGATTGTTTATTTTGTATTTTCGTTTTGTGGGCTGAGTGGGCGTGGCAATAGTGTTGTTTTAGCTAGAAGGCTGATAATTGGTACATATATATTACTGACCACGATAAAAATCAATATGAAACCTGATTTTAATTTTACCATTTTTTTTGCGGCGGGGTTCAGCTAGTTTAAGGATGTACTTGATGACAACTCAAGACAGATTCTTTAATTATAGGAAATACCATTTCCTACAATTATTTATTACCGTATTTTATCGCATCTTGTTGAGGATCGATCAGGTCCTGTCGATGATGACATCGATTTGGACTTGATCGATCTCAACGATTAGTGTCATCCCTTACACTGGAAGACCAGGATTGCGGCCAACTTCGTTTTTTGACTACTTCTCTTTTACGTTTGATCACATACAAAAATAAGCCTTCGTGGTGTAGTGCAAGTTTGTGAGATTTGTAAACGGAAGGTCTTGGGTTCGATTCCCGGCTCATTTCAAATATTTTTTTCCATAAAATTTAATTATATACAGTTTTAATTTCATTATAAGTAGTTCCTACTTCTAATTGCGTCATCAAACAATTTTGTAGTGGGATACAATAATATACATACGTATATACACATACGGACCACACACCCACAAGCCTTCGTAGTCTAGTGCAAGTGTGTGCGGCTTGTAAACTGGTGGTCGTGGGTTCGATTCCCGGCTGGCGCAAAAATTTCAAATAATTTTTTTACATAAAATTTAATTATATACAGATTCTATCTACTGTTAATTTTGTCAGCAGAAGAAACAATTTTGTAGTGGGATACAACAAATATAAGCTCATATACACGTACTGACTGCCTAGTACGTAAGCCTTCGTAGTCTAGTGCAAGTGTGTGCGTCTTGTAAGCTGAAGTTGCCAGGTTCGATTCGATTGCACCAAAAAAATATTAAATATATATATTTTTGATTTGAACTGGGATATTGTCCTGCCTCAAGACCATTTTGCATCTATATTTAATAGAATGCAAATTTATTTACAAAATGCATGGTGTCCGCAATGCTTATGAGAGTGTCTACCTTGCTAATGACCAAATTGTAGATAGAATTTTCAAGCAAATAGCTAAAGAAACATATGAGTCGACTAGGGACATGTATCAGAAAACAAAGGCCAGTACGATAGACACGTTGAAGGGTAAGAGAGGTCAAACGAATATCCACCACAGGACTGAAGCCACGAGCGCGTCACTATTTCATAGTTCCGCAATTTATCCTGTGAATACTACTTTTGATACTTCAGAAATATGCATTAAGGTGCCACCTTGCGATACTCCGGATTTCCATGGAAGTTATGAGGAATGGCCCGCGTTTAGGGATATGTTTACGGCAATATATGGGAATCATCCCCGTCTGACACAGGCTCAGAATTTATATCATTTGCTTAATAAGACGAAAAGAGAAGCTGGAAGGATCGTTAATAAGTATTATCTGTCTGACCAGAATTATTCAATGGCTTGGGAGGCCCTTCGGACCCGCAATGAGAATAAGAGAGTTTTAGTCGACAAGCAACTGAAAATATTATTTAACATTCCAGCAGCACAAACGGAAAGCGGTCAGGATATAAATCGAATTCAGTCAACGATAAGTGACTGACTAGCGATTCTGACAACACACGATGTCGAAGTAGGACAATGGGATCCCATCCTTATCCATTTATGTTCGACAAAATTACCCGTCGACACATTGGCATTATGGGAACAATCCCTGGAATCCCATTCGGATTTGCCCCTATGGTCGCAGATGGAGGAATTTTTATGTTCTGGAGAGAGTTCACAGTCTTCGACGTCAACAAATAAATCAAGTATGTAGGAATCAGGGCCAGCCTCAGAATAATTCGCACAAATTTTGTCTATGCGATAAGATGCATTGGTTGAGGAATTGTCCTCAATTGTATTAAAAAGTCAAGATGGCTGTCTAAAAAAAAGAGTTTTCGAAGCGACAGGACAAACAGACAACTTAAACATTTTATTTAATGATCTACTGACTATTAAATCAACATCTGTTGAATGCAATCGATCGTTCTCCGTCGCGTCCACATTTTCCAATAACATAAGAAATATCTGATGAGGCCATAAATGCATTGTCTGCTCTTATTTCAAATATACGCTTGCATATGTACATACATTTAATCAATTTTGAAACTTGAAGACATTTGAATTGATCTCACATTGCACTTCGTTATATAAATTCTGTAGCAGGTTCGTTGTGAAATACATATTTATTTTACTTTAATAAAATGTGCATGTTTCATTGGAAAAAATAAGTTCAACTCATTATAAACAATATGTTGACAATTTTCCGTGCTGTTCCGGGATCCCGGGAAATTGAAAAAATAATTCCCGTGTCCCGGGAAATAAAAAGTACGGAAAAATGCAACACCTAATGCCAATGATTCTGTAGAAGGATCATGTAGTTCAAACTCCTCGAGTCATTTGAACAATGTCCAAATCCATTTGTCCGTAGGTCAGGATGACATAGTGTTACCGCTTTGGTCCAGATTCGACATGAAGGTGAAACGTTTACCGTACGAGCACTTATAGATTCTGCGTCAAAAAATCAGGACCCAGAATGCGAACTATAGGGTTAGTAGTCTGGGCGGTACAGTAGTTGCAAATTCGGATAAGATTTGTTTGCCGAAAAGTATGATTTTCATCTGAGTACTCAAGTCTTAATAGTCAGGAATCTAACAAGATTGTTACCTACGCGAACAATTCCCATATCAGAGCTCACCGATGTGAGTGATTTAAATTTGGCAGACCCAGGTTTCCTCATTTCAGCACAAGTTGATATACTCTTAGGCAGTGATGTGATTTTATATATCGTGTTGGAAGGAACCAGGAAGTCCCATTGGGCAACAGGAAGTGTCACTTACGATAGTGGATGTTGTTTCAAAAGGTGATGAAGATATAGGATCACTAATAAGAAAATTTTGGGAACAGGAGGAGGTCTCATGTTCTCCAATTTCGTCCGAGTTTGATTTATACTGTGAGGAAATGTATAAAAGGACAACGTACCGACGTTCGGACGGCCGATATGTTGTGAGATTACCCTTAAAAAAGGAATTTCCAGATATTGTATTCTTGGACTCCTCCAGGTTCATAGCAAAAAAACAGTACGAACGTATGGAGAGACAAGGACCTTGCCGAAATATATAATAATGCCCTGGATGAATACTCGCTTTTAGGTCATATGAAAAGTACCAGTTCTGTAGAAGTTTGTAGGAACGGAAAGTTTTTTCATATCATGCGGTTTTTCGACTAGAAAGTGCGAGCACAAAAGTAAGGGTGGTATTTAATGGTTCTCGTAAAACAAAAAGTTCCTTTCCGTTAAACGATTGTTTTACACATAGGCCAGCATTGCAAACAAACCTCATGGCTGTGATTTTAAACTGGCGTTTGTACAGATATGTCTTTAAAGGAGACATCGAAAAAATGTACCGTCAAATCGTGGTAAGTAAAGCCGATCACCCATATCAAAGAATTCTATATATGAAAAATCCGTCTAGTAAAATAGAGGATTATGAGCTGACAACGGTCACCTTTGGTATATAATGTGCCCCTTATTTGACTATACGCACACTTTTGCAGTTGGCCGAGGACACGGAGCTGGAAAGTCCGTTGTCCTCAAAGATTTGAGACGTGAAACGTATGTATACGATGTACTGCCAGGTCGTCATACGATAGCCTCAAAGCTGGAGGCTCAACAGCAGCTAATACAAACATTACGCACGGCTGGATTTCCGCTTAAAACGATGACAGCTAATCATCCGGATTTTTTAGCTAGAGTTTCAAAGCAAAATGTGTTATATGTCAATTTGTTGAAGATTGATGGTTCAAGCTTAACAAAAACGCTTGGCATATTGTGGGATGCGTTAAATGACTCCTTCGTCTATAAGGTTGAGCATTTATCTAGTCATAATATTGTGACAAAAAGAAAGATTCTGTCATCGGTGTCGAAGCTGTTTGACCCGGCAGGGTGGCTGGCAGCCATAATTATACAGGCAGATATTATTACAGGATTTGTGGTTAGATGGCGTAAACTGGGATGAAGAGGTAAAACATATTGCTGAAATGGAATGATTTCATTCAGATTTTACGTTCATTAACTCTATTAAGATTCCTCGTTGAGTAAATTTTCATACAACAAGTACGATTCAGCTTCATGGGTTCTGTTATGCTTCAGAGAAGGCATATTGTACGCTCTGAAACTGCATCTAATCGTTCCGTAAATTTGTTAAAAAATTTAGTTTACCTCGGCTAGAATTATGTGGAGTCTGGTCAATCACATTGTATCAACTCTTCCATTTGAGCGTGTATCTGTGCATTTGTGGTCTGATTCTACTTCGTCTTAGCATGACTTCAGAAACGGTTTGGAACACTTACGTAGCGAATAGGATGGATATAATTATAGAAAATGTAGGAAATGCCACATGGAGGCATGTATCGACAGAATTTAATTCAGCAGATCTTGGCACTCGGGGATGTAATTCTCTAGATTTAGCGCAGAATCGAAGATGGTGGCATGGCCCAGCCTGGCTTCTAAGTTCGCAGGATAATTGGCCAACATCAAGTCCACCGTCTACGACTCCACCTGAACAAAGGAAGATGTATGTTCATTGCTCCGCACAAATAGATAGGAGTCTCTGTGATCGATTTTCGTCTTATCCCCGAGCCTTATCTGTTCATCTCAACTTTGTTAAATACTTCTGGGATTCGTCCATAAAGTACTCGTCCATGGAGATGTGTCCCTTATGATGAGTACGGTTCGAAGTCAATTTTATATTCCCAGTCTGAAACGAGTAATTAATAAATGTCTCCACGGATGTTTGATATGTGTCCGTTATAATCAAAGGATACGGACCCAGATTATGTCTACATTACCATTGAAACGCTCATCGTTGTCATTACCATTTATTTTAAGGCTGGTATGTTGAGAAACTCTCCGTACCAAAAATCATATGCATATATATTTGTATGCTTCTCGGCAAAATCAGTACATCTAGAAGCTTGCACAAGCTTATCGTCTGACGCCTTCCTAGCTGCTTTCACCAGATTTATAGGAAGAAGGGGCCTGCCGTAGTGTCTAATGTTAGATAATGGTACCAATTTCGTTGGTGCCAGTCTGACCTTTTTAAAAGAATATGCTGACTTTATGAAACTTTCGGCGAAAAAGTGATAGAACGATATGCAATTCAAGGATTTGAATGGAAATTCATACCGCCTAGTGCCCCTCATATGGGCGGCCTATGGGAGACAGGTGTAAAAAGTTTCAAGACACATTTTCGGGAGGTTGCCGGAACTCAAAAATTTAATTTCGAAGAATTCTCTACCCTTCTAGCAAGGATCGAAGGGGTTCTTAATTCCCGACCGATATCTCCATTATCAGAAGACCCAAACGATCTGCAGGCACTAACGCCCGGTCATTTCCTTCTAGGTGGTCCGTTAGTACTCGCCCCTGATATACCTGCGTATAATCTATCACTTATCAATCGTTGGGAAAAGCTTAAATTATTGCACCACAACTTCAGCAAAAGGTGGAAAATGGAACACTTACAAGAGTTGCATAAAAGACGCAAATGGCAAGATCCGATGCAGGACTTACAAATTGGCGAATTTGTTATCATAAAGGACGAATTGCTGCCACCAAATGATTGGAGAATGGGTCGCATCAAAACGGTACATCGAGGGCGTGATGGTCACGTACGAGTAGCAGACATCCGAACGCAATCAGGCGTCGTAATACAACCTATAGTCAAAGTAATGCACATACTACCAATCAGTGATAAGTCGTGGCTTGTTAACTCGTCCGTCCATTATGTGTGTTTTCGTCCCGATTTCAATATCACCTTTCACCATTTTCTTTTTTTTATAGTATCATAAATCGGTCAAACCCCAAATTATGCCTGGTCTGATTCGGCTACCACCCTTTGCACCTCTGCATGCAATTCAAAGGGTTGGCGGACCACTGCGGGTGTATATAGTGCGTGTCCATGGGCACTGCGCGCGTTGCCGGCAAGTACTCATCAGGTGGATGGCTGCCGATTCCTGCGGGATTGCCGTAGGTGTGGAGGACTGCATCATCGGATGTTGTGCCAGGAGGCTTAAATTTCGTGGCGTTCTCCGGCAGTCGAACGGAGAGCCCCAATCCAGACGCTCAACGGTTGGTGTTGGGTCAGCTGACTGGGGTCCTTAATGTTGCACCGGTGAAAGGGGGCCGGCATTGTGAGAGTCGATCAGGTCTTATCGATGATGACATCGATTTGGACTTGATCGATCTCAACGATTAATGTCATCCCTGACACTGGGAGACCAGGATTGCGGAAAACTTCGGTTTTCGACTACTTCTCTTTTACGTTTGTTTTCGCAAAGTAAAATCCTACAAATAGACCACAGAGTCAATAAAATAATTACATTTTTATAAAGTAACTATCGAAACTGTCAGTGTTTTTTATTCAAAGGAACCATCACGAAAGTAAACGCCATTTACTTACGTTACTTTGTGTTACTTGTGATTTCGTTGCTTGCATTTTCATGTAACAACAACCACACTACACAGACTTCTCACAAGATTTCGTCTTTGAGAACCTAACGTGTCCACCAATCTGGTAGGATCTCGTTCACAACTTGTTATCCGGGGTTAAAGAAAAACAGCACTTACATTACGATAAAGTTGCATCGGAAAATTTTAAAGTACTTTAAAGAAAAACGAAACTTTGGTCGGGGATTTTTTTGAGGATGATAAATAATTTTGTGGGGATTTAGGGATTCCAAAATACAATTTGGGGATTCGACCGTGACAACAACTGGCAACGTTGGCGTTGTTTACAGCCCAAACAGAAGGATTAATTATGATATACTTGTTCGGAATCTGGAACAGCTGTCACTGGGGTACGCCGACGTAATTCTCTGTGGCGATTTTAATTGCAATGTTCAGAGTAGAAATGATCTTACTTCTGATATACTGTCGCTGGGTCTTTGTCTGGTCAACAAAATCACTCCTACACACTATTCTGTAACTTCTAGTTCGCTATTAGACCTTACATAATACATACAAGCTTCTCCGCAACAAAGCCACTTACTTGGTCAAATGTAGGATTTGGTTTTCCCGGACTTTTCTCATTTCCCCAGAAAACGGGACTGAAAAGTTTCACTCCCTGGAATTTATTTTAGGTATGTTTAATATGGTTCGTCAGAATTGATGGCGTCATAAAATTGGCCATTTAAATCACAAGCACAGGTGGCTGACAACTACACTAGATTCAAAATTAAAAAATGTTTAAGGAATCAAAAAACTCGCATGACTGAGAATGTTATGACGTCTTTAATTTAGAATATTCATTCGGCTAGAGACGAAAATAATTTACAGAAAATATTCTAAAATGTAAAAGAAAAATTG
Organism: Polietes domitor; assembly: GCA_947397865.1. Lineage (NCBI taxonomy): Eukaryota > Metazoa > Arthropoda > Insecta > Diptera > Muscidae > Polietes > Polietes domitor. Next base: position 108,473,148 of record OX377619.1, read on the forward strand.
AAATAGTCCAGTCATTAGTTCTAAGTAAATATACCGTAGGATATATTTCCATTTTAATTGTTACCCATATTTTTAGGTCATTTCTTACTAGTTTCATATATAAAGTAAATTACTCTTTGAGAAAATGTTCACCTCTTATTTCGTCGATTCTTCTGGGAAAACAAGAAATTTAAAATTAAACCAGATAGCACGAGGGGTTAAATACTGAGACTATGTCAGCCACAGTATGTACCGTATGATATTTTTGTTTCACAATAAAGATCCTGCAAATATTCTCACAAAAATGTTTGTATTCCCCTTAAAAACTTCTGAAATTCTAAAGAAACTTGGAAGCATATAGGAACTAATCCATGTTGTGACCCTAATCTGCTGAACAACAATTTTGTTAATATACCCATGAAAACACGCTAGCATTTAAACGAAAGGAGCCAGGACGTCCAAACTTTCCAAGAATACGTCTAATAGTTGTAAATTGGTCTAGAGGGAAACATTTTTCCCTATCTAGGACAAATAATAACCCTAATATTTCGACTCAACGAGAGTATTATGTCTTTGTGTATTTGTTTGTAACACCCAAAACGAAGCGATATAGACCTATTGTTAATTATACCGAACGACTTAGAATCACCTTTTGAATCGATTTAGCGATGTCCGTCTGTCTGTCCATCTATTGTTGTAATCAAATTACAGGTCGCAATTGGCACAAGTAAGTTTAGTGGATCAAGGACGAACGCTATTTAATTTGAGGCATATCGGTTCAGATTTAGATATAGCCCCCATACAAAAGTCGCTCCCGATTTGACATTTTCCGCTCTAGAAACCACATATTGAACCCGATATTCTTTAAATTTGGTAAAACATCTTATAATCCAACTAGAAACACCTATGCAGCAAATGGGTAAGAACGGTTCAGATTTAGATATAGCCCCCATACAAATGTCGCTCCCAAATGTTTAACCGATTTTGGCCAAACTATACATATTATATTGCACCTATTTCGTTCCAGGTTTCAATATACCCTCACACAAATTTCCTTTCCGATTTAACATTTTTGTCAAACACATACATTTACAGGATACAAAAATCTTTCTCGTTTTCACTTTATTACCGAATTGTATTGTATTCGAATAGAAAGTGGAGTGTATCATATAGTCGGCCCGCCCGACTTTAGCCTTTCTGTCTGCTTATATTTACTTGATATTTGGTGTTCACATTCTTATTTGTAGGGGGTGAAATGGGGCAAAAAGGGATACAAATGTCAAACGACAACAGCTACCATCTTCATGATTATATTTATAATTTTCTCTGACTTTGTAGACGCGCAAAACAAAAACCTTACTCCAAATTCATTCTTTTAGGGATAAAATGGGGTAAAAGAGACATAAACTGGTACCAATCAAACATTCCATTGTGAACCCGAAAGATACTGGAATTTCAAAATTAGTACTTTGCCTATCTGAAGAGTTACTTTGATTTAAAAAGTCAGGGGCTTTCAACAACGAAAATTATATTTGTAGACACGCCCTATAAGTGGGCGTGTCTTTAATTTAATTAATTAATTTTATTTCAAAATTATAATAATGAAACATTACAATTTATTTAAATATCGCTATCAGCAAAAAATCTTAATTTCCCTAATACATTTACGTGAAGTCGAGAGCCTCTATTCTGCCAGTAATGCTGAGAAATGCAATCCATGATCGAGGGTTAAAGTTAACACGGTCAATATTGAAAATGCTTTTTCACACAACATGTAATTGTTTCAAGTTCGGATGAAATTTTTAAAAACACTGTTTCCCACACTAAGCAAACACCTCCATTTGCATTTATGCTTACTCGTGTTTTCTTGAAGTGAGAAACAATGGCGAATATGAGACAAAAAGGGATTAAACGTCTATCAAGCTATCTGAATAGTTTCCAAGTTTATTTGTAATCTTGCATTCACTTAATAGATTTAGATCTTCTGATCTTTTTTAAAAACTTCAATAGTTTTAATTTATATAAGATTACTTGTTAATAATATCCAGCTAAGATCTACTTATCCTAAAGTGTGGAAACATGCGAAAATAATTCACATACCAAAAAATAGTAACGAATATCGCCCCCATAGCAATTGTACCGTTTTTATCGAAAGCGTTTCCGATAAAAATATCTTAACAAGATTTCAATCCAGCTTCAGACCGGAACATAATTGCATCACTGTCTTGCAAAAAGTTTCTGATGATTTAAGATTCAACTTCGATAGAAAATACGTTTATTTCTTAACGTTACTCGATCATTCTAAGCCATTTGATACAGTTGATCACAATACCCTCTGTCTTAAACTTAAAGCTTTTTCAATTTTTCCACCCACGCTTTTCGTTAATAGTATTTTGTGAAACCCACTCCCTTTAGGACCATTGATGCTTTCCTTGTATAGTAATGACTTTCCGACAAATCAAAATTCATATGTACGCTGACGACGTGCAATATTAGCTCTCCGGAGACAGATTTTGATAATAGTCCGGGAGCCAGCAACGTTTTTGTTACACCATAAGTATCACGGCTTAAACTTTTAGGATATGTTCCCTTATTTTTGGAAAGAAAAAATGCATGTCCTGCAAACATTGGAGGTTGGCTTTGGCCCCCCTGCAACTTTTAAGGTCGCAAAAACTGAGTCGCATTTACATTATTTTATCATGGCTGGCGTTTATATATATGAAAGCTCTTACCCCTGTGAGTTACCAGCCAAGCAGCCAGACCAATCAGGGGGTGGAAAGTGCGTGCCAGACAAGGTCAAAGTTTGGGGCCAGCAACGAATTTCTTTACGCTATAAGTAAAACGGCCCAATATTTTATGGCCACTTCCTTACATTATAAGAAGATTAAAAATGCATGTCTGGCAAACCTTCGGGAGTGGCTTTGGCCCCCTGCACCCTTTAAGGTCGAATGGAAATAGTGATATTTCTATTTTGGTCATCTCCTTACATAATGAGAAGACAAAATATGCTTGTCTGGCAGGTCTACGGGGGTGACTTTGGCCCCTGCAATTTTTAAGGTAAAAAATGTAGTATTTTTTAAGATCGAAAAGGGCAGTGTTATTTACAATATTTTATCATGGCTGGTATTTGATTATTTGGAAAGCTCTTACACCTACGAGTTATCAACCAACCAGCCAGACCAGGTACCATCTTTTATGATAGCTTCCTTACATTGTAGAAAGAAGAAATGCATGTCTGACAAACATTCGGGGAGGCTTTGGCCCCCAGCAATTACCGGTCTTTCAATTGCTGATACACATTTCTATGGAAAAACTAGCTAAATAAAAAAACTGTCCTCTATTGCGTGATTGCCCAGAAATCGACGGAATTGTTTGTTTGAAATACATATGTTTCAATAAAAGGGAGTTATATTTAATTTTTCAAATTCAAACCCCCCCACCCAGAGAGGTTTCGAACATACAATTTTTTAAAACCTTCTAGACTTTCCGAAGCAATAAAATATAGAATTTTTAAGTTCTTTTTAAAATAACTCGTCTGAAATGATAATTTTGCAGTAAAAACACGAAAATTGCATAAAAAATCGTGGACACTTTCTTGAATTTCGGACACAGGTTATGAAAAATACGAACATACTAAACGAATTGTGTCAATTTCAAGATTGTGTAATGCTAATTTCACTAATAGACACCAAATTGTTCGGAAAGTTTAATTTTAATTAACCGATGCCACCTCTTGACATTTATTTAGAGCAATATCTTATGAACTCTTAATTGTGTACTACAGTAAATGTTTGGAGATTTAATATTTTTTTTATTAATTTTAAAAAAGTGTAGATAAAAATCACTATGATATCATAATGAAATCTAAAAACATTCTTAGTAAAAGCAATTAATTTGCTTGATGCTAACCCGTAGCTTAACTATGAGTGCCAAACTTTGGACAAATGTGTAGTATATCTAATTGGAATGAAATCATTGAAAAGCAATTTACCTCTAAATTAATAATTTTGTAAAAATCTATTGGCGAGATTAAATTCTTCGTTTCTGCGAAAATGTATTGGAGTAACCTAAGAATTTTGGATTTTGGGAGTTTGTAATGATAATACAAATCCATTTAGACGAAAGAAAAAACGAAGAAAACTGTTTGATATATCGAGGGCTTATATTCATAAGTGGCTATGAACAAAAACACAACTTTTCAGGAGAGCGAAATAACGGATTTTCAGTAATTATGACTCATTCTTCTACAGTTTAATCTAAAGAGGATTACTAATTGGAACGATTAAAAACTTTTTGAATTTGCCTATTATTCGTGCTTTTATGGTTCATAGCCACTTTTGCATAATTAAAATTGAGCACTATGAATGTTGAAATAAGCACATAGCCATTTATTCCCAAATATATGAATAAGATATATTGTAAACTCGATAACGTTTTTCATGAAATATTGGCAATGTTGTATAGAAAAAGCATGTTCTGTGATTTACACAGCGAATTTAAAGATTCCTCCTTCATCCGTCTGATTGGTACCATTTTTATACCTATTTCCAAATTTTTACAAAAAGTGGATATTGCGGTAGGGCATGGTAAACAAATAATACAAATTGGACATTTTTGGAAAATTGTAATTTACGCGGCAAATATGGCTAAAATGATTTTCACACATGACATTTTTGATTTATGATTTTCTCGCGATCTAGCTTACGGATCCGACAGAATTTTTGTTTGTGAATTAAGAACCAATGTCGCTTGTAACATTTATGAAGTCAATCGCGAAAATCGCTGCAATTGTTGAAGAATCCAAAATTCGCGGTTGCAATTGCTTATATTTAAACTTTCTCTGTTTTCTGTTTTAAAGTCTCAGGATTCTGAAACTTTTCTGACACAAATATTCCGAATGAAGTCAGCAATCATATGCTATAAAAATATTTTGGTATTCTCAATATGATAAAAAGTTACGCGGGTTTTTCTAAAGATACTTTTCACAATTTTTGACTTTACAGCCACTATTTTAGCCTGATAACTGGAAACCAAAATGCTATTAACCGCGTAATAATGGAATTTGATAGTACTATATGCCCTAATCTAGAAAAATGCTTTAAACAAAATCGTTGTAGCGAATTACAACCTTCGGTTATATGCTGCTCCATTTTCATAGCCACTTTTGCAGTCACAAATTAACGTGTGATTAAAAAACGTGCGAGAAAATTTTGAAAAAATGTCTTTAGAACAAAATTTCTTCTCCAAATTTATATGACAGATGACATCCAAATCTGAGAATAGTTTGGCATCAAAAACTCATTTTCGAGAAAATGGTTCATAGCCACTTATGTATATTAGGCTGGGTCGCAAATGGAAAAACAAGTTCCAGTCACCCCACGAAAATAAAGTTTGGATTGTTTAATGATGATTTGCATAATATTTCGTTCCTAGATCAAGCGATGTGTGAGCTAAACGCTCCTGAAAATAACCCTAAAAAGCATGCTTTTCCGGTGTAATTATGTTACATTTTTGCCAAAAAATTTTTCTGAAATAATAGACTTTTGAAAGCACTTTAAATAAAAATTTTGATTCTTGTCTTAGAGTAACTTATTGGTCGAATTATTGGACGTTTTATGGATTTTCACAGTTAAAACTGAAACTTTTTCGTATTTGGTGGTAGTATTTTATAAAAAAATAAATAAATAGCGGCAGTCAATACCTTTAGAAAGATGCCTAAATGATGAACATTGGAATGAAATTGACGCCGCAGCGCTCATTTTTCTAAAAAGAGTTTGTTGCTCTGTAAATCTATCTCCTGTATTAAATTATTTTACAAACAAGGAGTCAGTCACGTAATTTTTCGATATTTCCTCCTATTTATTTTTAATAACACCTCTTACAAAACATTTCCAAGAAATATGACTTTGTATCTGTCACCCTGAAAACCCGCAAATAATCAATATAAACGCCCAACGAATGAGTTATTCTAAGACAAGAATACAAATTTTTATTCAAAGTGCTTCCAAGGGTCTATTAATTCAGAAAAAAATGTTGGGCAAAAATGCAACATAAAAAAATTACACGGTAAAACACAGATGGTTTGACCCAGTGACGAAATATTTTGTAGATCATCATTAAACAATCCAATCTTCATTTCTGGGGGTGACCGCTGCATTTTATTTTCGTAACCCATCCTAATGTATATAAGCCCTCGACATGAAAACATATTTCTCTTTGTTCATTTACAACAACTGTTGACATGTTTACCGCAAACAAACTAATTTTTCCCACAAAAGAAACGATGTTCTCTGCGTGTAGGTCTCTATTTTGAAATCTACTTTAAAATTGCGAAACAATAAGAAATGAGTTTAACCTTACTGATTTTTTTGTCATGTTTTTGTCTTGCATTTCATCGAGTACAAACAGCTGTATTTGTTTTCGTCTTGCATTTCATCGAGAACAAACAGCTGTATTTGTTATTCGAATATATACATATTAATAATTATAAAAATGAAGAAACATTTCCAAATATTTTTATTTAATCGGAATATGCGTATAAAGATTTTGAGTAAACATCCTGTTACTCATGTAACTCCTGTATAAATTAAAAACCCCAAAACTCTTTAGACATCATATTTAGTCCCATACTTTGTCAACAAGCATATCCAATTTTCTACATTTATCATAGAAAATATGCGAGGCCTGGGATTGGTCAAGCGCCGAGGAATTCGATCATTTTTGTGTAATATTTCTTCAAAATATATGTATATGTATGTACGTAATATCAAGCAACTATTTGAAAAAAAGAAGTTCTACACTTAGAGAACAAGTCGGCTAATAAAAAGCAGCGACTCTAGCAGCAGACTCTTTTCTGCTATTACAGCAGTTTTTTTGGCATAACAGCTGTTATTTTGCAATCTTACATCACCATTCACACTGCTAAAGAGTTTGCAGTCTGCTAAAATTGGCTGCTGTTAATTAAAATATAAAAATAGATAAGCGTTCCTTTTATATTAGCTTGGGACAATATGCGTATCATTAAAAAGACACTCGCAATATCTTTCCGTGGTAATAAATTGCTTTATAATAACTTCTATTCAAAAAAGTGTTGTTAATATGTAAATATATTTAAGTGGTCATACTGTTCTGTACATATGCTTAAAGTTTTTTTCTATATTGCTTAAAACAGCAAACAGCTGTTTACAATCTCAACAGATCAGCAAATCTGCTGTCTCTTTTTCAGCAGAAAATCTGTTATTTTAGTAGGCTTCCTGCTTTCTTTTACTGACAAATTCATTTGAGTGTACTGATAGATGGATTACTGAAATGCAATTTTGCCGATGAATGTATCAAAATATTTCTCGTAGATCCTGGTAATAAAATATGAATGGTTGCCAAAAGTTCACGTAATCACACTTAATCAAATTAACGCCAGTTATCGTTGTGCAATAGACTGAATAGACTTCACGAGAAAAATTGAAAATTGACTAATATAATTAACAGAATTTTCACCTGTTTTATTTTTTGTAACACTAGATGAAACCCCCCCCCCCCCCCCTAAGGGGAAAATCCTGCGCACGGCCCTGGACAAGTTTGTTGAATTGATAGGGAAGAGTTACTGGTTCCCGCAACTTAGGATAAAGTTACACAATCACATTAGGATTTGTTTAAAATGCATAACATTTCCGGACAAAAGAGGATAAATCGAGGGATGAATCGAGATGATTCATATCGATCATTATAGACCGATAAATGGAGGCACATTTAATTGTAGTGATCGATGCGTATTCAAAATTTGTTAGACTATATCCTACAAAGACTACCGGCGACTAAGGAAGTAATTAAAGCATTATAAGAATAGTATCGGATATGATTCCAGTTTCACGTCTACCGATTTTACAAAATTTTTAAACGAGAATAATGTTCAACACATTTTGATAGCGACCGGATCGCCACAGACTAACGGCCAGGTGGAAAATGTCAATAGGAGTTTGGGATGATTGCGAAATTCGGAGAATAGCACGACTTGGGAGAAGGTTATACCGTACAACAATTTTTTAAAAAAGTCGTAATTGGAGTTTTTAGTTTTTCAGTTCCTCATCCTATTGCCCTTTGCAGGACTACAAAGTTCCAAAGGACAAATTATAATCAAAAATTAATTTATATACTTGTTCGCACCCTATGGTAACGATATTAGTAGCAAATTAAAGAGGAGAATATCATCAAAAGAACTTACTCAGTAAATGAAAAACTAAAAATGTCAATTAACTATATTTCACCTATAGTTTCAGATGTATAACACCTGGTTCAAGTGTAATATGGACTGACGGACAGTGTTTTAGACAGTCGAATTTGCGTTGAATAATACGAAGCACAGGATGATAGATCAACATGCTATTTGGGGTAAATGAGAAAGGAAAAGTTATGGATAGTATTAGGGAGAATCTTATGACTGATAATGATAAAGACATTGAAGAAATTAGAGAAAACGCTCAGGAAAGACAGAAAAAGGCTCATATTTACAATGAACGATATGTGCAAATATATGTAGAAATAAAGAATTTTGATTGCATCACAGGAGTTGCAAGGAAATTGATTCCCATGTATAAAGGTAAGATAACGAAAGTATTAGAGAATAAATAATCAATATATTTGAGAAGATATATATGATTTTCAACAGACTCAAATACCTTATAATATTAAACATTGGTTCCAGGGTAGTATTAAGGGAGATGTTATATGATAAAACAGGATTTAAATTATGAAAGGATCGGGTGCTCCTTATAATCTGGACGGCCGAATTGTAGTATGTAAGCCAGTATATAAGCGAAACATTGTGCGTAAACTAGGTCATACGTGTTAACATGTAACTAGATTAACATAACTAGAACATAAGTATGAACATTGTATTTGTATGAAATGATCGTGCTCATTTATGTTCTTCTGCTGACGGTCGTGTATGCAGCGCTCTGATGCATTTGTTGAAATGTATGAGAATGGAGTTGAGAGTTCAGTTGAAAAACAAAAGACTTAAACGCATCATTCTTGTGAACAAAGTTAAAATAAAAACAATAAAACAAATATCACTCGTCTATCTACTACACCAGATTACTTCTATCTAAGACGTTCCGAAGCTATTGTACGCTTGTGAACTATTGTCAAGTTGCAGCACTGAGATGTTAATAAATTAACTGTCAGGTATGTCAGGCAGGTTTCGGTTTAAAGTTCGCGGTCGTATTACAGAATAATCAACTCTTTTGTATGACTTTTTGCTATACTTTATTTGTTTGATATTGAATCTGTTCCTTAGGCGTCTAACAATATGTATACGTATCTTATAAAATAATATAATAATAAATCCCGTTTAGGATTTGGAATGTTCTACGGTCCTCTGCGCTGTAACGACAGGGTGGATATTATTTTGTTCTGTTGGGTTTAAGAAGACAAGTGGTCACGCGATTGAGAGGTCCCATTACGACATCGCGATGTAGAATGGTCTAAATATTTAACGGTGCGTAGTTTACCAGGGGTTTCAGAAACTTTAATAATCGAGGGCGTATTTCGTCCTCGTGAAATAGTGTGTAACTTCACTAATCAATTATTTTCCTCTCGATTTTGTGTTCTAGATGATTATAGTAGTAGTATTAACTCTATTAATCAATTCTTTTCCTCACGTATTTTCGCGGTTTTCAAAGATTTTAAGATTATTATTTGTCGCGAGGGCGTATTTCAGTCTCGTAAACTGGAGTTTACTCTAGTTTTTCTCTCTCGTATTTTACAGTGTCTGCTTCTGTGACATCCCAACTACGTGAATTACTATGTGAAATTAATGTATTTTTAGTTTAAACTTAGTGAGTTTGTTGTCCACCACTTCGTGGCCCGTGGAACATTCAGAACGTTGCTTGCCAAGATGTTCACATGACGTTGAAGCTTCTGTTGTAGAATATTTTCGTTTCATATACCAAGTAATCATCCTTAATTTCTTTGACTGAACACTCTATTTTTTCGATATTGTTAGAGCATACATTGTCTCATAATTGAGCGCTGTAGTGCCAAATTGGTTTTATCACGCTGTTGTAGAGCAGTACCTTATATTCTAGATTTAGTTTCAAGCAGTCAATGTCGTATTTCTTGGTTAATTTGAGTTGTTTTGGCTTCAAGGTGTTTTCGCCAAGGTAATCGGCGGTCCAGGTGGATACACAAATATGTAACATAGTCAGATTGTAGCACAGAAATATAGTTTGTTATACCATTGGACATGTATTAAATTTTAAAGTAAATGGTACCCGTTTACACCATGTCTCTAAGAAGACTATGAGTGTTCGCGGGTAGATATTTTTGAAATTTGTAGTTCAGGCCTTCGTGCCAAACTTAGTCAAGAGACGTCGAGGGATGCAGCACAACAGTATTATTTTTCCTAAATCATTTCGTATTTCATTAGTCAATCTTTTTACCTGCTCTATAGTGTTATGTCCTACGCAGATATACATGCCGACCGATTTTAAGCCGCCGCCGATTTCATAGGCTCATATCGATTTCAACCACGCCGCCGCAGATTTCATCGGCTCATATCGACTTCAACCACGCCGCCGAGATTTGACAGCATTCCAACTGCATCAAATCTTATTACCAAAATAGACAATCCACTTAAAATTACAAAAGAAAATATAACTGTCGACTTAGACAACCTACTACTGTGACATACATGTGACGAACACAAACCGGACGTTCTTTTGCTCGCTGAGAACAGACTTTCTGCTAGACATGTGTTAGTTTTACATGGTTATACTGTTTTTAGACAGGATAGACAGTACGGCTATCCTAGTTAGGAATGAAATACGGGCGGAGAGGGTGTTATTGAACCTCGGGGCCGTTGAGAATACTGCAGTGAGATTTAGGACAGAAGACGGAACAACACTCACGGTAATAGCCATGTACCTTCGCCCGCGAGACTTGCTAACAGATTCGGATCTTGATCCACTTCTGTTGCTTGCGAAACAGGGGGAGGTACTGGCTGGTGGTGACTTGAATGCCAAGCATCCTTACTGGGGTGGCAACGAATTCAATCCGAATGGTACATGTCTTCACGACTTCCTCATAGGTTGTCCTGATATGGATATCTTCCCCGCTGCGGGGCCGACGAGACTCAATAGGGTACTTGATTCTTTTATCGATATCTTTATTGCCTCGTCTAGTATGTCCATAGTGGGAAATTACGGTGGGCTACGGACGTTGGACAGTTTCTCTGACCATAGGGCTGTAGAGGTTGTTTTGTGCCGCGACGAACTGACACGGACGGAACGACGTACATTATTTAACTACGACAGGATGAATGTTAGGCAGTTTAATAGGATTCTTGAGGGTAGATTAGATGAATGTGTATTGCCGACTGGACACAATGTGACTACCGCTGAGGTCGATGGATGTGTAGAGAATATGAGCGCGGTTTTCAGGGAGGCCATGGAGGCTTCTATTCCCAGGATTACTCCCGGGGGTAGGGGACTCAGGCGTCTTCCACCGCATATTCTTGGCTTCATCCGCGAGAAAAAAAGACTTAGGAGGATTTGCCAAAGGACCGACAACGGACGGCAGAACATACTGAGGGCTGACATTCGGAACCTTGACCGAATAATACAGTTTGAACGTGAGCACTGGGCAAACTACCTCAGAGGGATAAAAGTAAACAACAAGACTTTTAAACAGGTTAAGGGTGCTGCTGGCATAAGTTCTAGAAAGCCGATATCTAATCTGCTAGACCCAAATGGTGTCCTGGTAACAGATGACGATGGTAAGGCTAATCTTCTAGCCGATGGCCTACAGTGTGTCCTGCCCATCAACTCTCTACCACAGCTCCTTTTGAGGTAGCTGTTAGGGCTAGAGTGATGGACTTGGTGGACAGAACTCCGCTGGTGGAATTTTCATCTGACATTTGTGCAGATGGTTCATCCAGAGGGGACGACGACATGTGGCATGATCTCGGGCTGATTAGCCCTGCCGCAAGTCGAATGGACCAGACGGTGTACCGGACATCTGAGAAAGACTGGTTTGACAACATGGACGTTCCTAGCGGTGCTAATTAATCACTGCCTCAACTTGGGCTATTTTCCGAGGGCGTGGAAGGAATCAGTAACGATTCCAATTCACAAACCCGGAACTGACCCCACTTTGTGTGGAAGCTACCGACCGATATCGCTGTTATCGGCCTTCGGAAAACTCCTGGAACACTTTATCCTAGCGCGGGTAAATCGGACGATAGAAGATCTGGATATACTTACAGATAATCAGTTCGGCTTCAAGAGAGGACATTCCACATCTCATGCACTGGTTGTGTTCGGCGACTGCGTATCGAGGGCATTGAACAAAAGACAGGCTACCATTGCGGTAAGCCTGGACTTTGCTAAGGCTTTTGATACTGTGTGGCAGGACGGCATTGTGCACAAGATGTTGATGTACGGTTTTGGAGGCAACACTTGTAGGATAGTCGCAGATTTTTTAAGGGATCGGACGTTTAGAATGAAAGTAGGGGACAGTAGGTCAGACAGTAGGAATGTTGTAGCAGGTGTACCACAGGGCTCATTACTTGGACCTGTACTCTACAACATATTTGTAAGTGATATCCCGCAGCCACCGGATGGAGATCTACTCCTAGTGTATGCGGATGATATCCTTGTCGCTGCTTCGGGGCCTAAGTCCCGTACCGTTAACTTGAGATTGAACTCATATCTCTCAGAGTTGTCGGAATACTTCCGTAAGTGGAAATTGAAACTGAACGTAGGTAAATGCGACAGTATCATATTCAAGGGGAAAAGGTCCCTCCTTTATCCAAATTGCAGGTCATATGAACCTGAAATATGGATTGGTGGGGAACGGGTGCGCAACTCGGTGAAAATTAAATATCTAGGGGTGACTTTTAATGAAAACTTTAGGTTCTATCGACACATTGACCTCATGTTAAGTAAGGTGAAGAAGACATACATGTTGTACCACAGAATTCTCAGATGTAGGGGAGGACTGGTGACGAAGTTAGGTTATTATTATATCGACAAATAATTAGGCCGCTACTCTCCTATGCCTTTCCAGTGTGGTATTGGATCTCTTCCAGCCAAATGGAAAGACTCAGGAGATGGGAAAGGACGATTTTGGTTTCCTGTCTGGGACTTAAGCGAGTCATGGGCTCCGATGGTATCCCTAGGAGACCATCCTGCCGGAAGATTTACGGTTCTATCGATTTTGATAGAATCGATGTCTTTCTTGTCCGGAATGCTCTGAACTTCTATGGAAGGGCTGAGTTTCTGGACAACAGACTGATTAGGGGTTGTCTTGAGATGACCGACAGTGTGGAAATGCAACTCAGTAATGAGTTCCTTCCACCTGGTGGGCTACTGACTCTCGATTCCGAATGACTTCTTTACCGGGCGGACAAACTCTTGTTCTACCACAGACGGTTTAAGACCTTGGACATCGACGACACGGTATACAATACCAATCAATAATTTGTATATAATAGTTTTTAAGTAGTTTGTAAGCAATTAGTGTAAGTGTTAGTATAAGAAATAAAATGTAAAAGCTCTTCCTTTTTTATATAATTCTATTTTTTAAGGAAAAACTTGTTACTGTAAAAAATGAAAGAATGCCATGTTAGCAGCAAGCTGCGACATAACTTTAGAATAAATGACATTGCCCTTGAAAGATACTATAGTATGCTAGGATGTAAATTACCACTGTTAGATTTAAGATATTTTATATTGTGTAAGGCTGAAATGAATTCAATAAAACCCAAATCGTTTGCAAAAAAAATCGTTTTTGTGTTGGTTGATCAGTTTACCTGTAGCCTTCATCGCGAACAGTTATGCGCACCAACTAAAGCCAAAAATTCGATTCTAAGTGTGCGTGAGAGAAATTGAAATAAAAAATGAGTAACGTTCAATAAAACTTAAATTAAAATAACAATAAACAAACTAGAAGGTTATGTTACCTTTGAAGGATCAGAATGCTCCCGCATTCAAACTAGAACAAAAACAAATAAAAATGTCGAAATAAACAACGTGCGGAATGAAGACAAAACTAAAAGTATACATAAATGAGAATGACATAGACAATGCGTACAGACTATGAGTCTAAACCCAATTAAACACGCTAGCGGCGGCGGCACGTGTTTTTACATATATTTCTTATGGGTAGAAGAAAAACCGCCGACGCTGGTCGCTGCGGCTGCCGACAGAATATAATTTATTTTAATTTCTCAGTGGAGCTCTCAAATTATCTCTCATTTCTGGAATAGTTTTACCATATTTTTGTAAAAAATGAACAACATTGAAACGTGGATAAAAACAAAACACGGTTGTTGGAAATTTCAAAAATTTTAAAATAAAATAAAATAGTTTTTAATAGCATTTTGCACAATACGCTATTGTTAAAAGACCATTAATTTTCACTAAACGTCATGACATTTTTAAATATATAAATGTGTTTAAATATCGATCACAAAAAGTTAACGGAAAAACAACAAAAACTGACAATTCTGGCCGCTCTCTCTTTATTTGGTTTGGACGCCAGCAAATTTTCTCGCCGCTGCCGCCAGCATGTTTGATTGGGTTTAGACTCTTAAAGGGAGAAATAAACTTGTGGTCGAATTATGCTCTATCCATAAAAAGAAAGAGTTAATGCAGCAGCAGACATAAAGAAAGAGGAAACGAAAACAACAAATACATCTACCTTAACCTTTTCAGCGTACAAACAACAACTAACCTTTTCAGCGTACGACTACTGTCGGTAGCAAAACAACGATGTGAAGAAGCCAATTGGAAATTGGTCTGAGTACCACATGGTGAAATACATTTTAAATGTTACAAAAATTCAAATTTGACATGAAATTCCTCAAAAACTTTTAAACCTATTTTAACGAAATTAAATCTGGAGAAAAGTTTACGGAATTATATGTCCATTAAAAAATACTTAAATATCTCAATCGGTTCAAAATTACAAAGTTTTGGCCAACGAAAAACGATTATGAGCAACTATGGGGCGGTAGACGGGAATAACCATGACTATTTTATTATTATACCCTCCACTAGGGTATTATGTCTTAGTGCATTTGTTTGTAACACCCAAAACGAAACGAGTTAGACCCATCGTTTATTATACACATCGGCTTAGAATCACTTTCTGAGTCTATTTAACAATGTCCGTCTGTCCATCTATTGTTGTAATAAAATTATTTGAATTGAAGAAAGTCAGTTCAGATTTAGATATAGCCCCATACAAATATCGCTCCCGATCTGACTTTTTTCGCTCTAGAAACAACATTTTGTATACGGTTTTATTTAAATTTGACACAACATCTTATAATCCCACTAGAAATATCAATTTTTCCCCGAATTCCATTGTAATGGGGAAGAAAGTGGAGGGTATCATATGTCGGCCCCGCCCGACTTTTCCTTTCCTTACTTGTTTTTCTCTTATTTTCTTAGTTTTGAGTATGTTATCTTTTTTTCACACACCGTAATAATGTTTTAACTTAAACATATTATCTGTTTCTAAGTTATCATTTAGGACTGGATGTTTTTCTATTCTTCGTGCATGAATTTCACCATGTCGTACCCAGACAAATTCCCAATTGGCTTCTTCAGCTCGTTGTTTTCCTACCGACAGTAGTCGATTCTTTATGTCTGCTGCTGCATTAACTCTCTGTTTTTATGGAGAGAGCATTCGATCACAAGTTTATTTCTCCCTTTAAGAGTCTAAACCCAATCAAACATGCTGGCGGCAGCGGCGAGAAAATTTGCTGGCGTCCAAACCAAATAAAGAGAGAGCGGCCAGAATTGTCAGTTTTTGTTGTTTGTCGGTTAACTTTTTGTGATCGATATTTAAACACATTTATATATTTAAAAATGTCATGGCATGACCTTAATGGTCTTGTAACAATAGCGTGTTGTGCAAAATGTTATTAAAAACTATTTTATTTTATTCTAAAATTTTTGAAATTTCCAACAACCACTGTTCATTTTTTACAAAACTATGGTAAATCTATTTCAGAACCGAGAGAAAAATTGAGAGCGCCACTGAGAAATTAAAATAAATTCTATTCTGTCGGCAGCCGCAGCGACCAGCGTCGTGCCGCCGCCGCCGCTAGCGTGTTTGATTGGGTTTAGACTCATAGTCTGTACGCATTGTCTATGTCATTCTCATTTATGTGTGCTTTTAGTTTTGTCTTCATTCCGCACGTTGTTTATTTCGATATTTTTATTAGATTTTGTTCTAGTTTGAATGCGGGAGCATTCTGGTCCTTCAAAGCTAACCTAACCTTCTAGTATGTTTATTGTTATTTCCGTCTCGTCAATCCTCTTGTCTTTCTCCCTGTTTTGTTTAACAATAACATGACTGCTGAGGTTAGAAAACTTTTCGTTGATCTGACTCAGGGTATTTTGTTGTGCTTGTAATTGGGTGCTATGGATGCTAGTTGCATTGTTATTGTTACAATTGCATTGTATCGTTCATGTTTACAGTAGTTTGTCGCATTGTTGGTTTCCAGCTCGTTATAATTCATTGTTGGTTTCCTACTTATCCGTGTTCGCGCAGACATATTTTTTGAAACGTTTGTTTATGTCTTCGAGAATATCTTCCGTGTCACCATCTTATTCTTCATTCATCTTCTGTTTTTGTGTTTCGTTGTCATCTGGTACAATTATTGAGGTGTTTGGTAAGAGGTGTTAGAGTTTTTGCGCTCCCTACATTTATGGCATATCCAGTATTCATTCCTGCGTATGTTGATAGCTGGACAGAACAGCATGGGAAAAGTGATACCGTGAACTATATTCATTGCATTTCATACGCCTTTGGCTTATTTTTAGTTCACATTAAGCACAATTAAAGTTTTATTGAGCGTTACTAATTTTTTATTTCATTTTCTCTCACGCACACTTATAAACGAATAGAATAGAAGCGACGAAGGCTACAGGTAAACTGATCAACCAACACAAAAGAAAAGCATTCTTATATAAAGCATAGGGGTATATGCATTGAACATATTTGGAATTGAACAGAAACTTACAAGATTTTTTAAGTTAAATGAAATTAAAACAGGTGTTTTAGAATAGAGAAGTGACATGAAAAAAACTACAGATTAAGAAAACAGAAAAATAAACTAGAAATAATATATATATAATTAAATAAATAAAAGTCTTAAAATAAGACAAAATGTTCAATTGTAAGAAAAGAAAAATAATAAAAGTTAAAAAAAGTTCATGCCCTAAAATGATTATGAAGTGTAAATTTGAATTTTCTTTCGTTGAAGATTATTTGAATATTCAAAAGGTGGAGTGTTCCTAAGACGTTTTGAGTTAAAAAATATTTAAAGAAGAACTGATATATCGCAGTTATATTACCCTTTTCCTGGAATACACACAATTATTATTAATAATTTTAAAGAAAACGTCATACATAAATATGTCGCAAACGATAAACAGCAACGAAAGAGATCTTGTTCTTCGAACATGCGGACTGCGATCTCAAAAACACAACTTAACGAAAGTGCGCAAAAAGAGAAAGAAAATAAAAACAAGAACGACAGCACAAAACATGTTAAGGCACTGCAGACTGGCATGGACCGCTACCTGAAGCGTAAATATAGACATAACAAGTGCAATATAAATAAAATGATAAAAAATACATGAATCCAATGGCAAACAATCGTTTTGCTTTACTTGGCGAAGAGGAACAGGCTCAAACGTCTAGTTTAAACGTCACTACAATTACAAAACCAACACCAATATATTTACGCGAGCGTTCATCTAGAGCACTTATTGCAGGTGAAAATAATTTGCACATTTCTCCAATCAGGATAGGTAATATTCACGAGACAGAAATACAGTCGTATACTGAAAACGGGTTCCGTTTTGACACAGAGAAAAAACTACCACACCTATAGTCTTAAGAGCAGTAAAGGTTTGGTCGTTGTCTTGAAGGGGATTGAACATAGTGTAGACCGCAACGATATACAATATGCCTTAGAAGGAAAAATGATACAAGATAAGATCGATGGTCAATATCCTTAACAGGTTGAAAATTCCTCAGCCATTATTTAAGGTCGAGCTTGAACCAGACGCCCGAAAATTAAAAGGAGTGAAATATATCCTATTTACAAAGATAATATTTTGCTTCATAGACGCATAACTGTGGAAGAGCCGCACAACCGAAACGGTCCCGTTCAAATTCGAAACTGTCAAGAATTCGGGCATACTAAGGACTACTCCACCAGTCTGCAAAATGTAGAAATCACTACCATTAACGAATCTTTCTACAATGATTTGAAACATGAATATGTTTTGTATTTATTTATTCACACAACTAGATGATTTAATTTTTAATAATATATATATATATATATATATATATATATATATATATATATATATATATATATATATATATATATATATATATATATATATATATATATATATGTATGTATATTATATATGTATGTATATTATATATATATATATATACATATATATATATATAATATATATATATATATATATATATATATATATACATATATATATATTAAAAATTAAATCATCTAGTTGTGTGAATAAATAAATACAAAACATATTCATGTTTCAAATCATTGTAGAAAGATTCGTTAATGGTAGTGATTTCTTTAACTTAGTATATACACAAACAACTTAAAACCGTTTTCAGTGTACTAAACAGAACATGGGTAGTGTTACATTAGGGCTTTTTTAAGCCGGGATAACAGCTGCGATAACAAAAACGTTAATAAAAATTTATTTTTTTATATTGTCGCCAACTACAATATAAATATTTGTATCAAAACAAATTTTAAAAAACAATTATTTTGTGTTGAATTTTTTGGACTTAGCCTTGATAACCGAAATTTTTAACATAATTTTCAAAATTTGTTTTCATACACACATTGATATTGCTGTTGGCGGAAATTTTAAAAAATATTTTTTTCTTTTTGAGTGAAATTTTAACATTTTGTTTAGATTTTTGTTATCGCTACTTATTCTCCAGGCTTAAAGAAAAACAGCCCTATTATCCGTGCGGCTATAAATTTTTAACAAAAATTGAATTTGGGGGGGAGGGGGGGTGGGGCAATGAATAAAACTACTATAGCTATCCATTTGTATCCAAATATCACTTTCTTTTAAGCCTTCTCACACTTGGATTATGTGACTGCGCGTTCCTAGGTAGAATGAATAGAGGAGTAAAGAAATAGAGAATATATTAAATTATTATTATTCATTTGAATAATAATATCGGAAAAATAATTTTTGAGCTATTTCCTTAAAATTAAGTGCTCTCTGGATGCTTTAGTTTTCTTTATCTAAAGCTACATTCAAAAGTTATATTCCTCTAAAGTAGAATTTTGCAAAAAATGGAGTACTTTAAAATTTTTCATACCACCCCATATAGAATGGGTACCAAAAAAGACCACATCGCATCATTCTGATCAAATATTAAAAATTTAACTCTTTTTTAATATAAAACATTTATATTTAACAACATGCTAATCGCACATTTATTTTATTTTGACCTAATTTTTTGGCTACCTTAGTATTGATATATTTACTATTAAATGTACCAGTCTAAGTCAAAAATCCAAAAAATTGAGATATGTCATACTTTGATCAGATCTCTAATTTAAGAACTTTTCTTATTGGCATTTATAAAAAATGTACCATTACAATGACATTTCTCATTTTATGTACACCAAAATTGTCTTTAGTGATAGTTTGAAAGTGGTCTTAGGCACACTCTTTCCACTGACATTGATTGTAAACAAACATTTTTAATTTGAATAAAATATAGAACGAAATTATTTGAAAAGTAAATGTTAATTTCAATATAATTTTTCTAGCCGAATATTTATATATTTTTTTAATAAAATATTTGTCATTTCTTTAATTTTTCTTTTTTTATTTCGAATTAAAATAATTTTAATAATTTTTTGTTTAATTTTTTAAATTTTGTGAAGAATGAAAGTTGTCAATGCATCCTCTGAAAGAAGTGGTTCCCTTAGAGGTACCAACGTTGTCGATTTTTTTATAAAAGTTCGATATAGTAGTAGGATATTCTAAGAAAAATATTCTGCTTCGGTGGAATTGCACATCTCAAAACGGATAAAGTGTGACTTATACCACTATCATATTAACTGGCACAAGTGGTGTTAACATTTTGGAAGTGTGCGACAAAAAAAATAGATTTTACCCAGCGAATTCAATTATGTTCCAGTGTGCGCCCCCAAACCAAACTATCAATTATGTAAAGGGTGATTTTTTAAAAGATATAGGAAAGTTAAAAAAACACATAAAATTCAGAAAAATCTTTATTTGAATCGATAGTACGGTTCATAATGTTTGAAGACTATTTCATGCAAATGTTGACCTTGACTGCGCCTCAAATGGTCCATCCGCTTAGTCCAATTTTGGCATTTCCACGTTTTTGAGTAACAGAGGCCCAATTACTGCGAACAGCAACGAATCGATAATTGATGGTCATCATTAACACTGGCCGATACAGTTAGTTCGCACTCTACGTAAGCGTGTTGGTGGTTTAATGTCCAACAATGTAAATTTGGTGCGAAATTTAGTCACAATAGCCCGAATTGCCGCTTCAGTGGGTCGATTGTTTGTTGTTGTTGCGAAAGTTCTGACGAGATGGATTAGCGCCCATCGAAACTGCGCATTCAACTTTTAGCTGCAACAATAAAGGTCTCACTTTGCCTTTTTGCTAATTTTGGGTTCTGCTGAAGACTTCAACACAACCTTTGGTCTTAAACCAAAATAAATGACAACACATACAACATAACAGACCAACTATACATAAAAACAACAGTAAAATTAAACATGGATTGCAACTAGGGTTTGGGGTCCGGGAATTCCCGAATCGTTTTTCCCGGGAATACGGGAAATATTAAATAAATATTTTATTGTTTATTTTGAGCATTAATTTAGATTTACGATATAAATTAGAAATTTTAGATATATTTCAAATTCATATATTTACATTACTGACAATAATAATGGGCATTTGTTTATTACTAAACAGAACATTTTAAATTCGCTAAGTACTCATTTTTTGCGAAACCCAGCTAGCGGAATACAAACTTTTTGTGGGTATATTTACATGATCTTTATTGTGAAACAAAAATATCATACCGACAATACTATGGCTGACATAATGTCAATACTTAATGTCGTGCTGGTTATACTTTAAATTTCTTGTTTTCTTACAAGAATCGACAAAATAAAAGGTGAAAGTCTAAATCTAATAAAATAACAATTTACTTTACATATGTAAGAAAAACCAGTAAGAAATTGTTAAAAATTCGGATACATTTAAAATTTTTCACCTGGAAACTTTCAAGAGAAATCAAATATGAATAGAAATATATCCTACGGTATTTTAAATAACCCTTTGTAAGAACTAATTATTTATTTAATATTAATCTTTTATATTACTTTTACATTTTAGAATATTTTACTTTGTTTCTGTAAATTTTTTATATGAATCTTCTAATTTAATTACGTCATGACATTCTCCGAGTTATTTGTTTCCTTAATCATTTTTAAATTTTGAATATAGTGTAGTCACTTGTGACTGCGATTTAAATGTCCAAGTTTATGACGCCTTTAATTATGACGATTAGTCTAGAGTAAAATATTTGTAAAATGAAAAATAATCTGTAAAATATTTTGACAAAAACATTCGTCTAATTTGTAATCAGTATCAGTATTTTAACCTATTTTTTATTTATTACTACAATAATAAAAAGTATTTTTTTTAGATTATTATATTATATTGTCCTTCTCGATCACTTACAATTAAGATACTTGATAAGGTGGCAACATTTTTATCCATATTTTTTAAATTAATCAACAAGAAAAATATGGCAGCAACATTATTAAATTAGTAAATTCCACACAAAAACTAAGCTGGTAAGCCCAACCGAACAGGCCTATAGTTTAATAATCAGGAATTACATTCATATTAAAAGTTATCAAAAAATACGAAAACCTTGAAATAGTGTACACGGACGTGTATGGTGGGCGTTAATAGGTTAAAATAACACACCATTTACTAAATGTTGACATTTTAAATCTTTTTGGACATACCTAAAATAAATTATTTTTTTCCCGGGAATTCCCGGGAATGAAACTTTCCATTCCCGTTTTCCCGGGAAATGAAAAAAGCCCGGGAAACCCCAAACCCTAATTACAACCTAGAAAAGGTAAGATATTTATAGTTGTCAGTGTATGTAAAGAGTGATTTTTTTGAGGTTAGGATTTTCATGCATTAGTATTTGACAGATCACGTGGGATTTCAGACATGGTGTCAAAGAGAAAGATGCTCAGTATGCTTTGACATTTCATCATGAATAGACTTACTAACGAGCAACGCTTGCAAATCATTGAATTTTATTATCAAAATGCGTGCTCTGTTAAGAAAGTTCAGAAAGAAAGAAATTGTGTTCAGCGACGAAGCTCATTTGTGGCTCAATGGGTACGTAAATAGGCAGAATTGTCGATTTTGGAGTGAATATCAGCCAGAAGCATTGCAAGAGCTACCAATGCATCCAGAAAAAGTCACAGTTTGGTGCGGTTTATGGGCTGGTGGCATCATTGGACCGTACTTCTTCAAAGATGATGCGAATCGTAACGTAACTGTGAATGGTGAGCGCTACCGTGAGATGATATCCAACTTTTTTTTGCCCAAAATGGAAGAACTGAACTTGGTTGACATGTGGTTTCAACAAGATGGCGCTACATGCCACACAGCTCGCGATTCTATGGCCATTTTGAGGGAAAACTTCGGAGAACAATTCATCTCAAGAAATGGACCGGTAAGTTGGCCACCAAGATCATGCGATTTGACGCCTTTAGACTATTTTTTGTGGGGCTACGTCAAGTCTAAAGTCTACAGAAATAAGCCAGCAACTATTCCAGCTTTGGAAGACAACATTTCCGAAGAAATTCGGGCTATTCCGGCCGAAATGCTCGAAAAAGTTGCCCAAAATTGGACTTTCCGAATGGACCACCTAAGACGCAGCCGCGGTCAACATTTAAATGAAATTATCTTCAAAAAGTAAATGTCATGGACCAATCTAACGTTTCAAATAAAGAACCGATGAGATTTTGCAAATTTTATGCGTTTTTTTTTTAAAAAAAGTTATCAAGCTCTTAAAAAATCACCCTTTACATTACTAACATTTAGTTAATATAAAACCAGTATCCAATAAGAAGCGGGTTTTGCAAGTTAGTTGACTATAGTTACTCATGTCATGGGAAGAAGTGTCAAAACAGTTGTACGGAAAAAATTTCGGAACTGGACATAGCAAATATAAATTAATATTTCTGGGGTCTGTATTCTGATACTCGGCAAAAAGATTACCTGCATCGAGAGAAACAGTATTCGTAGAAAACGTTCATCAACAAATATAAAGAAATCATCATACAAATAGTTCATTAATTTTCAAGGAGAACGTACCAAAATTTGTCAGCAGTTTATCAATGCTCTGGGCATTTCTCAAATGACTATACTTCATTCTATATTGAAAAAAATAATATTACCGGGCCAAATAGGGAAAAGGCAAGTTCACAAATTTATTGAAAAATTACCAGCGGTCCCTTCTCACCATTGTCGCAACAAAAGTTCAAAACGTTATATAAGTGTTATGTTGAGCACATGAAATCAGAAATGCGGGATCCGTCGATCGTTTCTTTTTATGTTTTCGCAAAGTTTTTAATAAGGACTATCATTTGGGATTTCATTTGCCTAAAAAGGATAAATGCAATTTTTGTGAAAAGTTTAAAAACATGGATTTGCAAAATCGTACAGTGTTTCAACAGACCCAAGAGTATTAAAAGTATATCAACGACAAAAATAAAGCAAAGGAACTGCTCTTAAATGACCAAGCTAACAGTAAAACAGAAAATTCACTAACTTTATGTGCCAGCTTCGACCTACAAAAATGGTACAAGATGTCCAAGATAAAGATGGAATTAATAGCTCGAAACAAAAAGGATATTTTTTTAATTATATAGATGGAGGGTGGAACATAAAATGTTTTTTTTTTTTTCACTGAACAAACACTCGTGGGACTATCAACACCATAGCCCTCCTCTGGACACGGTCAAGTAACTTCTGGGAAGATCCTGACCATATGTGGGAGTTGTATTCAACCTTTGGTCTGATGTAGTTAAAAAGCCAATACACTTGAATGCTTCTTTCGACACATCAAATACATATTTTGTCCAACGAACATCGCATTGAATTTCCATGCCCAGAACATCAATTGCTCAATATCCACACCGTTCATTGAAATCGACGACAACGTTGGATCAGTGAATCGCTTGCAAGACAACAAGGAGCACTGGGTCTTACACTAGACCCCAGTCGGAAATAGGCTACAAAACCTGGCTCAATCATCAATCGCTGTTTGTCCTCAATTTCTTGGCGTCTTTGTCTATGATCGAATGACTATTAATGATAGAGGTTGCTGTAATCCGCGAATGAGTGTATTGCATTCGAAGACCGATCCAAGAGGTCGTCGATGAAAATAAGAAAAAGGGACGGAGCTCTGTAGTACTCCTGCGGTTAACCTATGATCGTCGGATGAGAACCCATCTACAACAACACGTATAATGCGATCTTAGAGGAAGCTCGATATAAAGCGAGAGAAGTTCCTACAAACACCAAAAAGCAATAAGCTTTAATATGAGTGCGCCGTGCCAGACTATATCAAAGGCCTTGGAGGTATCAAGAGCAACAACCTTACTCTCACCAAACTGGTGGATAGATCGATTCCATTGGTCTCGAAATACCTCATAAGGTGATGGGTAACCATCCTCTACATAACCTTCGAGAGCGTAGAGCAAATCAGAATCGGGTGGCAGTTAGCAGGGTTATTAGCATCAATATTTTTGATAGGCGCAGAGATCGCGCTGGGATGATCTCTGCAAGGTTGAATAGGTTGCGAAGTGGACGAGCAAGTGTCGAAGAGCACTTACATAGGACAACTGTTGAAAAGCCATCCGGGTCCGGAGGTTTTTCACGTCGAGATTTGTGAGAACCCTTTCAACTCCTCGTGTTCAAAAAAATATCTCAGGCATGAAACTAGATACATTTCAATCACTGGAGTGGTTGAATGTTTTCCTTTGGCAGCTTTTAGCTTTGGCAGCCAGGTTAGTGAATCATCTTATCATGATCATCTTTAACAAGAGTTAGGATAGATGAGAAATTATCCTCTATATCTATGACCAGAAGCTCTTATTTCTCCTGGGAGAAGAAAGATTTTTGGCACGAAGACGTTGTTCGTGCAGGAACTTTTCACGTCTAAGTACTCTGCTTGCGTAGCTAATCAGTAATGACGTTTTTATTCAAATGCCATTTTCTGACAGTAGTCTTGCATGTCTGGTCTACCTTTATTTGTTTCCAATTGAAATGCTGGAAAAAGTTGTTGAGCTCGTCCCAACGTGTCTTTTCGTATATATAAAATGTCCGCTTTGAGCTGGCGGTCGAAGCGACGAAGCAACATTGAACGACATTAAAATGTAAGGGAACAAGGAAGTAAGCTTCAGTCGTCTAAACCGACTTATATATACCATCACTCTCAGAGAACATATATACGGAAGTTATAAATAATTAAATGTAACGCAGGGCAGGATACTATGACTTAATATTTGATCATAAAAACGTAATCAAATATTAAGTCAGAGTGGATTGCATGCACCGGTATAGAAGTTATAAAGAATTTAATTCTAACTAGGATAGAGACAATTGTGTGGGAGGTACAAGAAAGGTCGTGGCTAAAGCGTAAATATTTTTTAGGTTTATAGTGATTATAAAAATATTTTTAAATATAAAATTGAAATGATTTTGACTACCGGTTTTATTGTACCCAAAGTTTATGCCACTTTGTGTGGGAGGTACCAGAAGAGGTGTGGCAATATCGCCCATATTCCATGTGAATGTAACCACTATAAAAACATTTTCTAAATATCAAATTTCACAGTATTCCGATCATCTATATCTTCTTTCTATATAATAAAAATGAAATGATGTTCGTTGGTAATCTTTGTTACAAACTGTTCGTGGTAGTCCGAACTGCGTTTTAAGTTCATACAAATTTTGGATAGTTTACCGCAAAAGAGGAATATTTTTTTTCGATTTAAATTACGGTCGATTCCACGGCAAACTCCAGCTGACGAACAGAATCAAGTGTTGTGGAACGGCCAATTTCGAGTATTTTCAAATAATTTGCTAGGCATTTGCACTAGAAAAATTCTGTTGATATTGCGAATGTTGATATTTAGGCTTTTTCAGTACGTTGCTCCAAATCGTGTGTCGTTGAGCGATTATGGTATATATGGTTGCGAAAAACATTGAATTTGTAATGACACTGGGAAATTAACGAATATCATATTGAAGAGACGTTTCTTAAAGGAATGCACGAAGATGTAGACATTTTGAGAGCTCCGCTGTTAAAGCGGCAATTAACGTACGACACTCATGAAAGTTTTGAAAGATTGTAGTAATTATCCTCTGGACGATCACGTTGGAACCATGCGACTATTTTGATCGGAGAGCGCAATACGAAACAATGCTGAAACAATGCAATGATCCGAATTACCAAGAGGTTCGAAAACATTAACTTCATACTTTTCAAGGTGCGAAGTTAGAAACAGATCAAGAATGTTTAGGTTTTGTCCTTGGTTACACGGAATGTGAGACGGTTGATTCACTAAATGCGTCAAATCATTAGGCGCGGAAAAAAGCTCTGCGTATTGGCCCTCCGGAGTTGTGTGACTCGAATGGGCTTTGAAATCGCCACCAACCACAATTTCATTGTTAAGAAGTCCTCTAAAATATTTGTGATTGCATCGAAAAGGGCGTCGAAGCCATTGTACATGGGCGTACACGGCAAAAAATTGCACTCAGCCCTAGTGCGTTAGCAAATTGTACTTTATGCCCACCATTAGGATAGAAAGGAAAGTCTAAAGAATAGAAAGGAAAGTCTAAAGTCAGCCGGGGCCTACTACATGAAACCGTCCTTTTTCTACCCCATTATAATTGAATTCGGGAAAGAAAGTGACCTACTTTCACAATTTTCTCCAGTAGAAATATAAAGTGTTCTCTCAAATTAGATGAAAATCGGTAAAGGTGTCTGAGAGAAAAAAGGTTAATTGTAGGAGGGTTATATTAAAACCTGAGGAGATATGGTCCACTTTCCGTAGGTGTTCCTATTTGAAAAATGTGTTTTGCTCAATTTGAAGAAAATCGGGTAAAATATATAGTAAATATGTGGTTTCCTGCGAAGACCGCGTCTGGTGAGTTGGTTTTAACAACCGACCCCGCTACCATCTCCAGGACTTCGCGGTTTACACTTAAATGTGTAAACTGCAACGGTAATGAACATGCTGCCAGTTCCAAGGACATGCTTTGCAATCTAAGGAAGAAAAGGCTAGGGCATTGCTGGCAATCTATTGTATTTAATGTTAAATAACACTGTGCAACATTTTTGAAGTCATTTCAAAATAACCATATACGGACACCGCTACATGATAAAAGACCAAAAAAAAAAAGACCCGTGTTTTTTTTCCCCCAAAGTCATGCACTTTTTTTTATGGGCCCCCAGAGATTTGAGGCCTCGGTGTAATTTTTGGAAAAAAGTGATCATATTCTCAGGCTCATATCTTGCAAACCGTTCGGAATTTTGATTTACTCTCTGAGGCAAAGTTCTAGCTCTTGTCGCTCTTTTGTAGTTGATTGTTTCCCTGAATTTTCAGCGGTTTGCTACCTATGGACCTGAACAGGGGAAAAAAGGTTAAAAAAAATCGAATTTTTTTAAGTTTTTTGCGATTTTGACCTTGAAGATGAAGTTTTTGTTCTTTATGACAAGAGCTAGAACTTTGCCTCAGAGAGTAAATCAAAATTCCGAACGGTTTGCAAGATATGAGCCTGAGAATATGATCACTTTTTTCCAAAAATTACACCGAGGCCTCAAATCTCTGGGGGCCCATAAAAAAAAAGTGCATGACTTTGGGGGGGAAAAAACAGGGGTCTTTTTTTTGGTCTTTTATCATGTAGCGGTGTCCGTATATGGTTATTTTTTTTCGTGTTGCACTGTGTAATAATAATAATATTAAATGCATATTTGTTAATGTAAATTCTCTTATTTCTTTACATAGGAGTAATTACTTAGATTTATATCTAAAAAGGCATAGACCGGGCATTGTTCTGCTTGCAGAACACAAACTTTCCCCATTTCACCAAC
Organism: Polietes domitor; assembly: GCA_947397865.1. Taxonomy (NCBI): domain Eukaryota; kingdom Metazoa; phylum Arthropoda; class Insecta; order Diptera; family Muscidae; genus Polietes; species Polietes domitor. Next base: position 108,501,415 of record OX377619.1, read on the forward strand.
TGCATTTTAAGGGCTGTATAGACAGAATATGACAAATAGTCAGAATAGTCAATATCGTGGTGGAGGTACCGCGATTATAGTTAAAGAGGGCATATATTCGGGGAGGGTTATTTTAAACCTCGGAAACACTTGCGTTAGAATTAAGAAACTTGACGGCACATGGCTGACCACTGTCGCTTTGTACCGAAGACCCCAGTCTGTACCGGACTGGAAGGACTTGGACCCTTTGCAACATATGCTAGGTTATGGTGATGTTTTGGTTGGGGGCGACCTGAACGCCAGACATCCCAATTGGGGCGGTGACGCCTACAATCTGGCGGGCAGTACATTGTACAAGTATCTAGTGCAATGTCCTGCCCTCTGCATTGTGAATACCGATGGACCCACAAGATACGGTAATGGAACAATTCCTACATCGATATCTTCATGGTATCCCCGGGACTCACATTTGAAGGCGAGGCTGAAGGCATTGGACTCTGAACACTAGACTATGAATCTGACCACAGGGCTGTGGAGATCATAGTGACTGGCGATGGGCTCACGTCAGGCAATAGTCGACAGACGTTTTTTGACCTTGACAAAATTGACATTAATAGGTTTAACAATCGACTTGAACGGAGACTGCGGACTACCAGTTGACCGAAATGTTAATACTGGTGAAATAGACCAGTGCGTGGGCGTCATGACCACGGCATTTCGTGATTCTATGGTAGAGACTATTCCCAGGTTTTCCACTGGGCATAAAGGACTCCGACGACTCCCACCGCACGGTAAGGCAAATTTCTTCGCAGACAGTGTTCAAGGAGGACGACCTAATCAAGACCGGGACAGAATTCCTTTCGACAATATTGTTGAAAGGGAAACATCGGGTTTTTATGAGTTAGTCCCATCGTACAGTTTGGGGACGTAGTGACTGCTGACGGCAACGCGAGAACCTGGCAGGATCTTGGATTTGTGACGCCACAGGACGTAGGTGAGGCCTTGAGGGGAAAACTGAACCGTAGGTCTGCTGGTGTGGACGGTGTCCCGGACATAGTCTTGATGAAGACGGGCTTAGTGGTTTAGACATTCTTGTCAGTGATCTTAAACCACTGCCTAAACTTCTATCGGCTTTTGGTAAACTTTTCGAGCACTTTGTGCTCTCGAGGATTAGGCAGACAATCGAGGAGCGGAGGATACCCTCGAACTACGTTACCAGGTCATTGAACAAGAAATGCGCTGGCATGGTTGTCAGCCTTGAATTTGCCAAGGCTTTTGACACTGCATTGCACGGCGGTATCTTGTACAAGATGGATGGATGGAAGGATTGTTGCGAGCTTCCTCAGAGGCCGCACCTTTAAGATTAAAGTAGGGGACCAACTTTCACACAAATAAGTACCTTGTGGTCATTTTCCAAACCAATTTTGAGTTCTATAGGCATATGGATCACATATTGGCCAAGGCTAAACGAATTTTTTACCTCTATCATGCGACTTTTCGACGTAGTACCGAAGTTAGGCTGCTGATCAGTGATTAACTGATAAACAGAGCATAAGGCCTATCTTGTCTTATCTGCTTTCCCCGTCTGGTTTAGAATCTCATCCGCCCAGTTGGAGAGACTTAGGAGGTGGGAACGGCATATACTGGTATCTTGCCTGTGTTTGCCACCCACGATTGCTGAGGACGGAACTATAGGAAGACCTTCTTGTAGAACCATTTACAACGCGGCCGGTTTCGATCGGATTGACGTCTATACATATTGTACATAGTAGTTATAAGTGATAGTGTTAAGTGTTAATTTAAGTTTTATATAAAAAATGATGAGTAAATCCCTTTTTAGTAATTCGTATTTTGGGGGAAATTTTTTGAAAGATTATAGATGTAGTATAAGTGACATGTATGTATAACTACAACATATAAACGTTAGAATATATATACTTTAAGTATGTTAGTAATAATGTAAGAATGACTAATGTTAGCTCTTAAGCGCATTTAAATATTGTATTAAGGACATAGAATTCAATAAAGCAAGCAAGCAACATCAAATGACTGGCCAGTGATGTGCGGCCTTATATCTAAGGGACATATACTTTCTTCAATTTTAGTTTTTTCGTTTGTATTTTTTGGTCTGTAATCAATATTTGATTTGAACTGGGATATTGTCCTGGCTCAAGATCTACCACGATCATGATTTCGACCATGTCAAAAGTTTTTTCGAAGCGAATCGGTCCACCGGTTTGGCGTCATATACGGAACATGCAGACACACACATTGATTTTTATATACATATATAGAAAAATAAAAAGTTGAAAAACTATCGTTTTTGACTTGTACGTATAAGTAAACGAAAAAATAATTAAAATAAAGAGTCCAAAATATAGGTTAGTCACAATGATGATCATATGGACGCAAAGTTTCATTCATGTTTAGTCACTTTTTTATTTTTAAGAATTTGCCCTATATGTATATAGCTGTGCTTGTGAGGGAAACCTTTTTCGTATGCTAGAATGCTTTCAATAGGCAAACGGACGGACGAACGAACAGACAGAAACACGACCGAATGGATAGGCTGTCTACGATTAATATTTCAAGGTGTTACAAAAAGAACGGAATATATTCTCCATCCAATAGTGGAGGGTACAAAAACAATTGTAAATTGTACGTATTTGAATTTGGGCTATGAAGCTAGTAAAATCTTTCACGTATGTTAAAAGCTGACTAACGAGCTGACTTCGTAGAAAAAAATCAATTGCAGGGTTTTTAACCTTATTACAAGTGCAGTAACATTAAAGTAAAATGTAAATTTAATGTAGCCAAACCGAAGCAAATACAAATATTTTAAAAATAAATATAAAATTTTAAATATAAATATAAAATTTTATTAATTTTAATAAATATAAAAAATTAATTTATTTATTTTAATAATATGTGTGTACAATATATGTCTATATATACGAAATAATACTTCACGTCAATTCAAAAAGTGCATAAGACAGCAATCTTCAAAAAAGCTTAAATACCCTACATATTGGGGGATAGTGTGTGCATTTTCAGTTACAGCCGTTTGGTTGGTTGTATTTCCATCCTATTTTAATACCAAAAGAAAAAAATTGAAAATCTATTTTACAATGAAACATCACAATTTACTTAAAGCTTTATTGAAAATGAGCATATTTTACACCTCTTATTATGAAGTTAGTTTATAATTGAATATAATATAATTGTACGTGAGTCGTCGTATTGTGGGCAACCTTTAATCTGCAGGTAATTTGTCTCGACCGAACGTAGAATAACGTTCATTATTATTTTCAGGTTTATGTTTGACATTTGCAAAGTGGGACGCTATACGCTATATAAGCGAGTTTTGATGCTGTGTCTGAAAATGTCCAAGAACATACATCAACATCAACTCGTCATGGTTCTCTCGCACTTCTTTGAGAAGAATTTTGCATAATGACTCAACTCTTCATCCTTAACTGAAGCCTCATGGCAATCCGATGCGTTTTCGCTTCGCCCAATGGGCTGAAGATTGTTTGAAGATGTTTCAGATAAAGCTCATTTTCATCTCGGTGGTTATGTCAATAAGCAAACTTGCCGCATATGGGGTTCATAGAGCCGACATGTGACAATTAAGAAGCCAATGCATCCACAACGAGTCACTGTTTGGTGTGGATTTTGGGCTGGCGGCATCATTGGGCCATGAAATTGAAGTTGCCATTGAAGAGATTCGAGCCGGAACAATCGAAAATATACTGAAAAATTGGGTTGATCGGATGTACTGCCGAGACAGTCGTGGTAGTCATATGAATGAATTGTTTTCCGTTATTAAATGACAAAGTTCAACCTTTCCAATAAAACCAGAAATTTTAAAAAATAATACGTACTTTTTTATAGCCGATTCTAATTTAAAATTTGTATACATGAAACGTGTGCAAATGAGTTCGAATTTCAATCATATAGCCGGAGAAACAAATCAATTCCAAATCTTTTTATGTTCTGCCCTCCATCTATATAATTAAAAATAACCGTTATAGACTATATTCAAAAATATTTTTTAAAATATGATAATTTCTTTTTTAAAATAAGTCAATAATAAACGTGAAGATAACCCCATTATTTTTTAATTCAAATATTTATTTCATATATTTTTTGATTTTGATTATTTTTCTGATATACGTGATGATAACTTCGGAACGGCGATATGTTGGGATGAAGTGTAACTAAGGATAAACGTCATGGAAGACGTCAGTACCACACTATGCTGTGACAAATTATGTATACTATTGCCTCCAGTCATGTTTCTGTCACAATCTTCGGTAGATATATTAGAGAAACCATGCATAGAAATTGCATCATACAAGGCAGGAACACAAGGTCGTGTACCAAGTCGTCATGGGCTGGAAATTATGATTGTGATAGTGCGCAGCTAAGTAAAAAATGTCAACATGCCATTTGTAAATAAGTTTGTATTCTATAAAATATAAAGGGTGGTTAAGTTGTAAGGACCGTAGTGGAATGTGAACCACACCTAAACGTCAAGTTTTTTTCTGCATTTCATTTGACATTTCTCAATTTCAGACTAACTCAATTTGAACCATGGAAAGATACACAATCGAGCAACGAGTTAAAGTTATTCAGGCTTATTATGAAAATGGGCGTTCAAATCAAAATGCATATAGTGAAAATCACCTGCAGTGATGAGGGTCATTTTCACCTCAGTTGATTCGTCAATAAGCCGAATTACTTACCGCAGTTGAGCGAATGATAATCCATGCACCCACAAAGAGTGACTGTTTAGTGCGGTTTATGGGTTGGCGCCATTGTATCGGGTCGTATTTTTTTCAAAATGAGGCCGGTCAGGCAATTACTGTGAATGGTCTTCGCTATAGTGAGATGATAACGAACTTTTTATGTCCCGAATTGGAAGATATGGATGTGGACGATATGTGGTTTCACCAGGACGGTGCCGCTAGCCACACATCTAACGAAACAATGGCTCTTTTGCGCGACAAATTTAATGGCCGTGTTATCTTACGTGGTGGCGATGTCAATTGGCCGCCAAGGTCATGTGATTTGACACCGTTGGACTTCTTTCTTTGGGGTTATTTGAAAGAAAAGGTGTACGTCGATAAGCCAGCAACAATTTAAAAGCTAAAGGATGATATAATTCGGCACATTAACGGCATAGAACCTCAATTATGCCTCAGCGTAATCGAAAATTTTGACCATCGGATGAAGGTGTGTCGCCGAGGTCGCGGCGGCCATTTGGCCGATAGTTTGTTCCATACATAATTTAACCATACCAATATTATCATAACAAAATGAAATGACACTAATTTCCTAAATAATTTGTGTTTTATTCAAAATCAACAACATCCCTTAAAATTTAACCACCCTTTAAAAGCAAAATGGTTTGATTTATTCGATTTAAATGTACTACATTGGAATTCGAGCTATATCGATCAATTTATTTCTTCTTACGAAGGAAATTTTTGTTTTGTAGTGAAAAAGAGGAGAACCACATTGTACTATACACACATTGGCCATATACTCATTTCATTATCCTGGGAGCTGGACCGATTCCGCATAGAATGTTTCGTGTACAATGCTGTTATCAGTCGTATATATGTATACATTTTTGCAAATTTAAATATGCGATATATGTATGTAGTATATACACCCGAAAACCTCACCACTAAGCGTTTTTGAAGAGAGTAATGATCTACCCGAAACCTTTCACATTACCATATGCTGCAGGCTTATGGGTTTTCAACACGATACGGCTTTCTCTCCATGAAGTCAATAGACAACCACCCACAACAACAATGAGTCGTGACATCTCTTTACCCCATGAGTTTTTTATTCATCATCAATTTATAATCACGTCATGGTGTAGAACGTCCGCACAACTCTGGTTCGGGCCAAAAATATCATGTGTATATATATTGTTGCATTCTCCTTCATTTCTAACCATTTCGGCGATGTCCTTGAGGTTTCCAAGAGTGATGGGGTCTGCGCTATATAAGTCCTATTCAAGACGATTTCCTGCGTTTAATTTCTGCTTTCATTAGCATAAAGTTAGCAAGGTGTAAAAGCTGGCCATTTGTGACCAATTAGGCCAACAAATCGGGTTCCGGGTTCCTCCATGTTGTGGCACCATAAAGAAGCACATCTTTTATGGTGCGATATGTTTGCTCGCCAAAGTTTGTGGAGGCCATGAAATGCCACCCTGGCTTATATCTTGGGCTGAACCACCATCAGTTGTAATGCGACTCCCTAGATAACAAAATGAGTCAACATCTTCGACCTGTTCACCGTTCAAAAAAGGTGACTTGATTTGCTGGTACCAATCCTCATCAGTTTTGTTTTCTTGATATTTATTTTGAGGCCTACTTTTCTGGCATTTCTGTGAGTTAGTTTCGTGCGTAATCAGCACCGTTAAGTTGCTCCCTGACCGTACGCCGCAAGGTGGTTCAGAATCAAAAACCATCGGGCAAAATTCAATAACTTTTGTTCTAGTAGACATTTTTGAGTTCTGTAAAAAAACAAAATTAGACTAGAATCTAAGGAATATTTTAATTTGAGATATTAACATAAAAATCGGGATATCGGATATATTTTAAAAATCGGCCGAAATTTGACTATTTTTCGTATTTTTCGATTTTGAAGAAAATTATTTTTTTTTGGTTTTATGTTTTTAACATATTTTTACGCAATTGTTCATAATGCGAAGAAAATTTAATTTTTAATTTTTTTGTATTACAGATTTTCATTTTTTTGAAGATTGAAAAAACTTAATTTCTTTTCTTGACTTTGTCGAACTGTTTGTCACACAATTTAAGAGATTTTGCACTCAATTTTTTTATTAGAAATTGTGGTTTTTAGCTTTATTATGAAGCCAAAACTATGTTTCTGCTGAATATAGTTTGGATGTAATGAACATTGTAAAAATATCCTTTTTGACTTTGGATCAAAACAACTTCAACCTTCAAAAGCCTTTAAAGAAATATATACATGTTTGGAAAGGTTGAAGGGTTCCCCGTTTTTTTAACTTCTGAAAAGTAGGTACGCACATAAAAAGGCGATTAAATTTTCTTTATCCTCATGCTAAATGTGTAACAATTGTAGTTAATTTACCTGATTTAGCAGTAGAGTGACCAAAAACCCGGTTTTTCTATCATGCCGGGTTTTTCGAAAACAGTAATTTCGAAAAAACCGGGCAACCGGTTTTCTTTTTTCGAAAATCCCGTTCCGAACGGTTTCATTCGGATTTTTTTAAAACAGTACAAAATCTGAAATTTGATTTTTATGTCGAAAATCAAAGGTAGCAATTCCACCAATTTATTATTTAATATTACATTTAAAAAAATCTATTGGGTGTTTTTAACTTTTATAGAACTTTCAAACTGTCATACAGGGACTACGTTTTGACATTTATGTTCATTGTACTGTCGCAAATCATTATGAATTGATTTACGCGTAAACAACGCTACCAAACAATACAAATTTACTTTAAAAAATCAGTCATCAATTCGTGGAATTTACAGACGCCTGCGTGATTTTTATGGCACACGTAATCCAATCCTGTACGTGGAAAAATTTGCGCAAAGATCTTTGCCAACACCCATATAAGATCCAGTTGGTGCAGTAATAAAAAGCACGAGACCATCATATGCGGTATTCTTTCGCCGATTGGGCTCTAGAGTAGTGTTTCATAAAAATGACGATTTTCAAATGTCAAATTTGTATGATATCTGACATTTGAAAATCGACCTTATGTCATTTAAACTAGATTTCGCATGCAGTGTGACACGGCTATAAGGCAATTCGATTTCATCCAACCGAAATAAATTTAGACATGCTTCATAAAAACGAGGGTGAACTCCTCCAACATGGTTGTTAACTTTGTTTAGACACTGGAGTAAGTTTTTTTGAAAAGTGACACCTAATCAAAAGCGTTCCATGAAGTGAAGAGTTATTAAGTCACACAAAAAAACAGGAAGATTTTCAATAATGGAAAACCGGACGAGACCGACTTAAAAACCCCGGTTTTCCGAAAACCGTGATTTGAATAAACCGAACGGTCTCAGATGAAAAAACCGGTTGGCCAGGTTTTCGGTTTCGGGTTTGATCACTCTACTTAGCAGACAAATCGAATCTGTAATACAAAAAATAAAAATTTTTCTTCGAATTATGAACAAATTCGCGAAGAAATAAAATAAAATATGTTAAAAAAAAATATATTTTAGTTTTTTTAGTTTGTATTTTTTGGTCTGTAATCAATATTTGATTTGAACTGGGATATTGTCCTGGCTCAAGACCATTTTACATCTATATGTAATAGAATGCAAATTTATTTACAAATGGCATGGAGACATTTATTACTTAATTTTTTTTTAAATCAAAATATTGAAAAGTAGTCAAATTTTGGCCTATTTCTAAAATATATTCGATTTCCCAATTTTTAATGTTAATATCTCAAAATAATCCTTGGGTCCTTGTCTAATTTTTGTTTTTTTTTACAGAACTCAGAAATGTCTACTAGAACAAAAGTTATAGAATTTTGAACGATGGATTTTGATTCTGAACCACTGTGCGCCGTCTAACAATATTACAGCCTTGTCTTACATATATGTTTGGAACAAAATTATTGCTGTTTTTGCCGTCGTAGCGGACTTGGCATTCTGCCCGTTAGTACAATTCACGGATGAGGGATATATTTTTTCCGGTATGCCTTTACTTCGAAGTGCGGACCAGATAGCAGATCTGCAAATGAAGTTGACTATTATATTCACGTAACTGCTCGATGAGGCATATGAAGCACGAATTAAGAAATCAAGAGAAGTAGAGTACATTCAAATGTTCTGATGCAAGAATGCAAGAATTTCCCAAAAGAAATTGAATAACTAGAAACTTTCGTTAGAATTTCATTGAATGTATATAGAAATTATTTGCAGAGCACAAAATTGTCTAGAGAAAACGTACGAAGTAGGAATGTATATTAGAGCGTACCAGGTTACAAGTAAAAAAAAAAAAGTTCGCCGTACACCTTCGAATATGAAGTATTATTGAAAGGTAGTTTCAAAAAATTTTTTTTTATTTTTTTATGCCGAACGTAGGGGTCGCGCTTTTACATTTTTCTATATAACTTCTGCATTTATAAACGGATTTTAAAGTGTGATACATCGATGTTTTTGTCCGATTTTTTTGTCTTTGAAGTCATTGAGCTCAAACATGATTCATGATTTTATGCGAGCTTTAATTTTCGATTATTAGAGTGGTACATTAGGGTAGTAGCAACTGAGAAATGATGGGTAAGTACCAGAAGGGGGTGCTTGAGCTCAATGACTTCAAAGACAAAAAAATCGGCCTCGTCGAGACAAAAACATCGATGTATCACACTTTAAAATCCGTTTATAAATACAAGTTATATAGAAAAATGTAAAAGCGCGACCCCTACGTTCGGCATAAAAAAATAAAAAAATTTTTTTTGAAACTACCTTTCAATAATACTTCATATTCGAAGGTGTACGGCGAACTTTTTTTTTGAGGTACGCCCTAATGTATATAGAATCAATTAGAAGTCGTGGTGGAGCCCTGCTAGCAAGTCCCTTTAAAGAAGTGAACAAAGAATGACAGCTGTTTTGGTTTTACAACCTATAATGTAGAACGTGATTCCCCTACCGGAGGTAACAATCTTGTCGCGATGTAGGGGCTTAAATGCAGTCGTATTAATTGGGGTGGTAGTCCGATTGTCCGTCTGCATGACCAAAGGTTACCTCTTTCCTTCCTATGCAACTGGAATAGCCGTAATTCCTTAGTTATCCCAGTAAGACGGAAGGTATAATAAAAACCTTCCCTCTGGAGAAGACCGTATAAGCCCACAAGGGTACCCTTATAGCAGGTGTTTGTTCCTGTGTGCACACGGGCTGTACTAGTCCTAGTCACCTAGAACTTACTTATATAGTTCAAATACACACAACAAAAGCATACAATGGGTCTATTATGGGATGAGTACAAACAATGAACAAAAGTCGGAGGTGGTAATATACACCTCAACGTCGGAAGGAGCAAAGGCGTCGACTTCCGGCGGGTGTTGCAGCGGCCTTACTGATTTAGGAATTTTGACTTCGGAATGCCCACGGACTACTCTTAATGACAAGAAACGAAAAATGACTTCCAATGAGGGAACGGACGAACTGACGACTATAGCTCTCGAACAGGTAGCAGGTGCCATTTTGGAGCAGCAGTCTGAACTCCAGCACCAACTAGAGGCTGAACGAGAGTCCTCTCTGGGATCGCTCAGTGATCTCAGTGACACCATAGGAGGTTTCGACCATCTCTGGATACTCTCGGAGGAGCTTTATGTCACTTTGACACAATCTCCAAGAGACTTTCAGGACAGGCCGGAACCTTCTGAGGGGTCGCTGATATTGATTAGATCCCACAGACGACTCTTGTTCTACCTGAGGTTGTTGAGTCGGCACGAGCCGACCCACCACGGACGGAAGCAGCGGCTACTCTGCTACGACGGTATTCAGGAGACATCGTCAGTGCGTGGCTAAAATCGAAAGAATTTATCCACATGTTGATCGTCTCTTGATTAGCAGCCTTCCCTCGTACACGACGGACAAGACCTCGACCCAATCCAAAGTGGAGATGGACCCTAAAAAAACGTACACAGTAACAATACAAACATCAACGAAACTGGCAAAAACAGCACACGCACACAATAATAACACAGAACCTGCTTCTCCTCCTCCCTCCACTGGAGTGATCAAGACCTGCAGCTCAATTGTGGGACCCTCTACCAGCCAAGCGGCTCTTAAGTCCTCTGCTGGTGGAGTGGCCCTCAAAAGAGTAAGATCAGGGGATGAACCTCAAGTGGAGGAATAGAAGAAGCAGAAGAGCACGGGCAGCTTCCAAGTTCCTTCGGAACTACAGGTAGCAGTCATCGACAGGTCCGATCCTGATGGCAGGATAAACGCTGAAAGATGGCTGCTGCTGGAAACTCTGCTTCTGAACGAGATGCTATCGGAGAATTGGTGCGATGACGAGGTATCCTTCAAGGGAGCCGAGTGGATCAAGGGAACCAATATTGTGAATTGCGGTAATGAAATGTCTCTGACCTTTGTAAAATCCGTGATTCGCAATCTTGTCTCCCCATGGCCAAACGCCGCCCTTGAAGTGGTACCAACGTCAGTACTGCCACTCCGTACAATAGTCGTAGTATGGTTTCCCCGCAAGTACTGGAGGAGGATAAGATACTACGACTTATAGCGAAACAAATCAGAGGTCTCGATACTGGGTCCTGGGAGGTTCTGCCTTCCACCAGTAAAAGAGACTTTGGCAAGGATCTCCGCCTGGTGATAAGCAAGGAATCGGTAAACAATATTAGGGACAGGAAAGGCAACATTAATTTCGGGCTTGGCTCCATTAGGTTCCGTATACCTGATGCTGAGGGCAAAAAAAAACAGAAAAGAAAGAGGATTAGCGTGGTGCAGATTAATCTGCATCACTGCCAAGCCGCTGCTGCCGACCTGTTACTTAATCTAGCCGAACACAACATAGACGTAGCCCTAGTCCAAGAGCCGTGGATCGTCCACAAAGGGGACTAGCGGCTAACAACAACTACACGGTTATAGCACTAAGCACGGATGAAAAGGTAAGAACATGCATAGCAGCTAAGAAAACTCTTGGTCTAATCTTATCTACGAGCTTTAGTCCTGGTGATGTGACAGTGCCGTGTTTGAAGACAACCATCGGGGAAACCTTGACTTTTGCCTCCATATACATGCCCTACGAACAACAAAACCCACCGGGAACCAACATAGAAGAACTCACAGCATATGCATCAAACAACAAATGGAAGCTAATCCTGGGTTTTGATGCCAATGCTCACCACACACAATGGGGCAGCAATGATATAAACGAGGTGAGTCAGTTTTTGAATTTATTACATTATCCTGCCTTAGAATATGTAACGTAGGTAATACCCCAACCTTCAGAACTAAGGTCAGGGCAGAAGTTTTAGATTTTACTCTGACAAACATGGATAGTACCTTCATTACAGACATTGAAGCCAATACAATTAGCAATTCATTAAGGGATCTACATGTTCCAAACTTCATGACTGAATGGATTGACGCGATGCTACGACATCGAGTTGTAAATTCAACCTTGGGAGCTGGAACTATAAGGAAACTGGTGACCAGGGGAACACCACAGGGGGAGTTTTATCTCCTCTTCTGTGGCTTCTTGCTGTCAACAGTATCCTCAGATCCCTTTCTGATGAAGGTGACAAAGTAGTTGCATATGCACGTCATCTGCATAATAATATTGGTAGGAGGAACATTTCTACCAACAATCAGCGATCTCTTGCAAGGAGCTCTGAGGAAATTATCTGATTGGGCTAGAGACAGTAACCTGGGCATTAATCCTAGGAAACATATAACCATTTAGGAAGCCAATCCTTGATGGAACGGAGCTCAACCTCTCTCATGAGGCCAAATACCATGACGTCATCCAAGATCGAAAGTTTAATTGGAATAGGGACACTGAGGAAAGGTATACGAAAGGTCTAAATGCACTCTACATGTGCAGGAGCTCCATAGACAAGAGCTGGGGTCTGAAACCAAAAGTTGTAGACTGGATCTACCGATCGGTTGTCAGACCCATTACTACCTATGGATGTTTGGTATGGTGGGGTGCAATTATAGTGAGTAGACTCCGGGCAAAGTTAATGAAAACGCAAAGGCTAGAAGGACTGAGCATTACGGGAGCCATAAAAAGCACTCCACAAGCAGCATTGGATGTAATTCTGCAACATCCATCTCTGGACCACTTTACAGAGATGATTGCTGCCAGGAGCGCTATAAGACTCAAAGAATCAGGATGCTGGAAAAATAGACCATATGGTCACGCAAGAATAGTTCAATGAGGAATACTAAGTGTCCACGAATCGGTCATCAATGGAGGTACAGACTACATGGTGCCGGTTCTGGACTTCTCACGCCTACCACAGATGATTATACCAAAGGGATCAGACTGGGACAATGACGAGCCCTTCAAAGGGCTTTCGGTCTACACTGATGGCTCAAAGATGGAACAAGGCACAGGTGCGGGATTCTATATTGAAGCACTACAGATACGAAAGTCTCTCCGACTTGACGACAACTGTAGTGTTTTCCAAGCAGAATTACTGGCAATTGAGAGGGCAGCAAGATTTCTATCGAGTGAGAACATTCCGGTGAGCACGGATATAAACTTCTACATAGATAGTCAGGCAGCAATGAAATCAATCATGTCACACACTGTCAAATCCAGGCTTGTACTGAGTTGTAAACGGTCACTAGATAACATCAACGACCATGTCGTCCGTCTCTGCTGGGTTCCCGGACATAGCAATGTCAAAGGAAACGAAATAGCAGATGAATTGGCTAGAGATGGTTCGTCCTTGGAAATCGATAGAACTGACAACTTAGCAAAACCACCGATTGGCACGTTCTATAGACTGATTGATTCAAGGAAATGGTCACAGATGAATGAAGCATGGAATAGTTTATCAACCTGCAGGATCGCCAGGGCTACATGGCCAAAGATCGATGGGGGCAAAACCAGAACTCTATTCTGAAATTCGAACATTGATAGGTATCTACACAGGGCATTACTGCACTAGGAGTAGGATCTCAAGATGGCAGTTGGAAGATCACTGTCGATTATGTGATGATGAGGACGAGATAGAATCAATTGAACACATAATCTGCAGGTGTCCAGCGATAAGTGTACGCAGAAATAAATACCTAGGAAGTTATTTCATCAGTAACATAGAGGATATTGCAACCCGCACCATTTACGAACTTTTGGGATTTTCAAAAGGTCTAAATCGGATCAGGGGTGGCAGCTTAGGGACAAGTATGTAACCGCATAGACAGTTGGCGGTTAGCAAAGAAAGAGAGCCACAAAGGCATACCACCAGCGGTATACCGGATGACTCTCGACAAATTTTCTTACCTAGTCGTCAACCATTGAAAAACACCCACACATAGAAATATAAAACACACTCCCATTACTCTCTTATCCCCATATCCCCTTACTTCCCTCACTTCTCATCTATCACCAAACACCACTCACTCCTTCCCAAATCCCATCACTCCCTATCCCTCTCCTATAACCTTATACTTTCAGGAAACAAAAGGATTTGCACAATGGATCCAACTGGGTCTCCGAGTGTTCAGAATGCAGGAGCATTCTGGTCCTTAAAACCAAACCATGTAGAACGTGACGTTACGTGATGTGATATAAATTTATATATGTTACAGGACATGAAACACTAGAACGGTCAATGAAAGCAAATACAAATTCTGCACTAAGCTGATCTTTATTATCTATTCTTTATATAGGTTATTGTTGTAACAAATATTTTGTCAAAATATGTCATTGACCCATGAAGCAAACATGGTCTTAAAAATAGAAAAAAGTGAATAAAACAAGAATGCAACTGCAAAATCAATATTAACTTGTAAAAAGACAAGATGAACAAGTTAGTGTTGTTGTTAGTAGTAAACAAACTATATATGTAAAAGGTTGCCAGTACACCAAAATAACAGAATAATTACACTTTGTAATCTAGGAAAGTGTCCTACTCCTAAATTTCAACATTACAAAGTTTTATGCTACTGCAAATAAGAGTGTTTTTCGTTTGCTTTTGTTATAAAGATATACTCTCGCTGGTCTAGGAATTTATTTCTCCTCACGAGTTTGGATTCGTGTACAAAGGTTTATTTCAGAAAAACGTATTTATATAAAATTAGTTCGTGTCTACTTACATATAGAGACCGAAAATTTCTATGTAGAGTTGTTGTATCTCATCTGGTAAGGATACATTCCAAAACAATGAAATATATTTTAACCATTTATAAATCAGCACCATTAAGTCGATTTTTTTTGCCTGAAAAGATTGCAAAATTAAGTAATCAATAAAAATGTGAAATAATTCTGTTTTGAAATAAATAAATATATTTGTACTTTAGACGTTTATATGCGTCTAAAATGAAAGCTTGGGTTGTTTTATGAATACTTACAACATATTTCGGCTACAAATTTTACTTTCTCGTAGCTACAACGTATTTACATAATCTTTAAAAACCATATTTTTCTTAAAAATGACGAATGTGTTGTAGACGATTGATACATTGATTGATTTTACTCCAAAATAACCAATTTGATATAGGTAAACAAAGCTCTGACAATGTAGATGAAGTTTTTCCCCGTTCTGTTAACTTGGAGGGTGACAAAAAGTTCTTCACTAGACTCTCGTGAATTAGTGTACCATATACTATTTGGACAAACAATACTTTTGAGGCAAAGGAGGTCACTTAAATAACCTAATCAAGGCGTGTATAAAATACCGACATTCGCTTCCCCACTATAAAATCGGCTTTAGAAATAAATTGGCTCCGGCATAGTAATCTGGAAGATCTCGAACCACAATTGTCGATAAGAGCAAAAATATTTAAGCGAAGACTTACATTTTTCAACTAAAATTCCGAGCATAACTCCAGATGTTACAACAATTTATACCGAAAACTCCAACCAGATGAAAGGTGAGTGATGTATGTATTTTAACTCTTATTTTATATGATCCCTTCTATTCTCATTATTGTGAAAGCTGTAAATTCTGTTAAAATTTTGAAAATTCTTCTTTTTCTTACGTCAACGACCTGTTAGCCATGTATGTACGTTAACAGCATAATCAACTCTGTTATTTTAGATTCTTTATGTTAATTTCTACCAAAAGAATATATTCTGTTGTACTATGTTAATCTCAAAAACGTAGTACATGAATTGCATCTCTATTTTAGACTAGGAAGTTTGAATGTGCATTTTTCTGGTTTAATAAATTTTTTAATTTCTTACGATGGTGAGGTAAACGAAAGATACTAATGCGTTTGGAGTCTAAGAAAATGTACTGCCACTAAGGCTAAGGTAGGGATTGGGTTAATAGGCCGGATCTCCAACAAAATCTGGAGATTCTTCTTATCATCTGGCGACTGATACTGACCATATTGGGGTAATTTACGGTTGGCTAGAAACTAGTCCATCCAATGCAATTCACATTTGTTTTGTGTTTAAACCGGGAAATCGATTTCACAACATTTTAAGCTGTTTAGCCATGTCCGTCCGACCGTCTGTCTTGTTGACTGGAGTACACGATAACTGTCGAAAAGAATTAAGCAATTTATTCAAACTTTGCACATCGTAATATTTTTCCCAAACTTAGTTTAAGTTCGAATTTCCCCTTACATGTTTACAACTTCTATACTAGGGCCTGGAATCCACTATGACTTGATATTTGATAATGTTTTACAACTATTTTAAAAATGTGGAAGGACCATGTGCCACAAACCTTGTAGTACCTTCCATACAAATCATCCTTATATGTATGTATGGAAGTACATACATTCTCTGATGTCCTCTCTCACAAATCATCCTTATAACTTCCATTCATATGTTCTCTGAGAGTGAGGGTATATATAAGTCGCTATAGCCGGCTGATGCTTTCCTGATTGTTTTATGTAGAAATTTGTCAAATTTCTTGATCTGACATGGTATTGAATAATCAATCTGTGAAAGATTTCCCTCGTCGTAATAATCTTGAACGAAGCTCGACTTTGAGAAAATGACGACTTCAATTTAAACGACCTAAGGTAAAAATCACCCTCAATCTTGGATCTTATGAAGGCAATCAAGTCATCAGCTGTGGTATCTGTTGCGAACCTCGATACGAAGACCATTTTCATCTCCGGGGCCATGGCCATTCGACCAGAAGTACCACTAGACCGCTGTGGACGCACCTTCCACGCTGGTCCGCGGAGAATCTGTGACAGTTCCATCACAAAGCAGTGGCCCAGAAATTGCAGCATAGGTCAGATTTATATCATTCGACACTCCCAACCCATCAACAGTTGCAGCCGCAGGTTCAGCAACATCCAAACGCTCAATCCTCGTCGTCGCCGATTTTAAGGATTTCTTCACCGTTCTTTTGCGTTTCTGTCCCGAAACAACCGGTGATTTCGCAAATTTATCTAATTCAGGATATTTGTCAAAAATATCACCGAATTTAGATAACCGCGTATAAATCGACCAAAGATCCCCAGACATCTCGGTAACTTCATTCATAGAGTCCTTAAAAAAGTTATAAAAGTTCTCGCTAACTTTCCTACATTTTGTGCAGCTCCACCTAAGACCATTGTTGTCTCCGTATAGAGCATCCACACATCCACTTGCACTAATTCCGGCACACTTAACATGCCACTGACCAGTGCAAAGCCAACACTCAATTGTGATCTCTATATCAGAGACTAGGGCTGTTTTTCTTTAAGCCGGGTTAACAAGCTGCGATAACGAAAACGTTAATAAAAATTTAATTTTTTTGCTCAAAATAATTTTTTTTTCACATTGTCGCCAAAACAATATAAATATATGTATCAGAAGAAATTTCCAAAAAAAATATTTTGTGTCGATTTTATTGGACTTAGGCTCGATATCCATCATTTTAACTTACACTGGATAATTATTATCCAGGCTAAGTCAAAAATTTTTAACACAAAATTATTTTTTCAAAATTTGTTTTCACAAACACATTGATACTGCTTTTGGCGACAATTTTAAAAAAGAATTTTTTTATTTTGAGTGAAATGTTAACATTTTATTTAGATTTTTGTTATCGCAGCTTAGTTATCCAGTCTTAAAGAAAAACAGCCATACTAATAGAAAAAAGACGTGAAAAAATCACTAAAAAATTAGAAAAATCGAATCAGTGGTCAGAATAGACAAAACAAAAATAATGGTAAAACAAAAACAACCACCTCACCTTTTTTCATGTTATGTCCTCTCAAAGTTCACTCACATTTAGCTGAAAGGTCTCAAGAAATATTATATTTTTCGTGCGGTTTCAAGTGAAATTGCTACACAGACAGTAAACCTTTTTCAGTAAAATCAACATTTTCATGATGGTAAAGTACACGAACGAACAACGTATGCAAGTTATAACAAGTAAGGAAAGGCTAAAGTCGGACGGAGCCGACTATATGATACACTCCACTTTCTATCCTATTACAATTCAATTCTGTAAAAACGTGAAATCGGGAAGGATTTTTGTATCCTGTAAATGTGTGTGTTTGACAAAAAATTTTAAATCCGAAAGGACATCTGCATGGGGGTTATATTGAAACATGGAACGATGTGACCCGCTTTCACCATGTAAAGAGTGATTTTTTTGAGGTTAGGATTTTCATGCATTAGTATTTGACAGATCACGTGGGATTTCAGACATGGTGTCAAAGAGAAAGATGCTCAGTATGCTTTGACATTTCATCATGAATAGACTTACTAACGAGCAACGCTTGCAAATCATTGAATTTTATTATCAAAATGCGTGCTCTGTTAAGAAAGTTCAGAAAGAAAGAAATTGTGTTCAGCGACGAAGCTCATTTTTGGCTCAATGGCAATAGGCAGAATTGTCGATTTTGGAGTTAATATCAGCCAGAAGCATTGCAAGAGCTACCAATGCATCCAGAAAAAGTCACAGTTTGGTGCGGTTTATGGGCTGGTGGCATCATTGGACCGTACTTCTTCAAAGATGATGCGAATCGTAACGTAACTGTGAATGGTGAGCGCTACCGTGAGATGATATCCAATTTTTTTTTGCCCAAAATGGAAGAACTGAACTTGGTTGACATGTGGTTTCAACAAGATGGCGCTACATGCCACACAGCTCGCGATTCTATGGCCATTTTGAGGGAAAACTTCGGAGAACAATTCATCTCAAGAAATGGACCGGTAAGTTGGCCACCAAGATCATGCGATTTGACGCCTTTACACTATTTTTTGTGGGGCTACGTCAAGTCTAAAGTCTACAGAAATAAGCCAGCAACTATTCCAGCTTTGGAAGACAACATTTCCGAAGAAATTCGGGCTATTCCGGCCGAAATGCTCGAAAAAGTTGCCCAAAATTGGACTTTCCGAATGGACCACCTAAGACGCAGCCGCGGTCAACATTTAAATGAAATTATCTTCAAAAAGTAAATGTCATGGACCAATCTAACGTTTCAAATAAAGAACCGATGAGATTTTGCAAATTTTATGCGTTTTTTTTTAAAAAAGTTATCAAGCTCTTAAAAAATCACCCTTTATGTTTATAGATGAAATATAATATGTAAAGCGCCATGGCCACACATCAAACTCACTCTTCAAACTGTCATTTTTTTGATTGTGTTAGTAAAAAAAAACTCACACGGATAGGTTTGTGTGAGTTTGAAGAAAATCAAAACCATTTAGATATTTGCTTCGTCGCAGCAGAGATATGAAGCCTGTTTGAAGTCAGTTTGGAGTGTGTGCACGAAAAAACGTCAATTGTCATTATTTTTTAATTTTCGAAGCGATAAGTGTTTTGTTTTGGTGACGCGAGTTTTATAGAAATGGAAGAAAAACATTTTATTTTGGAGTTTATGACAACTTTGAAATGAAGTTTGTTGCTATGAGTTTGATGTGTGGCTGTGATAAGGAAAACAAAATATTACCTATACATACAAGAGTTTGAACGAACAGTTTGACGTGTGGCCAGGGCGCTTAAAGTTTGGCCAAAATCGGTTAAACATTTGGGATCAACATTTGTATATATAAAAAAAATTATATCTAAATCTGAACCGATCTTACTTCTAGTTAGATTATAAGGTGTTAAACCAAATTTTAAGAAAATCGGCTACTATATGTGCTTTATGGAGCGGAAAAAGTCAAATTGGGAGCGACATTTGCATGGGGGCTATATCTAAATCTGAGCCGATCTGACCGATTTTCACCATAGCTGTTTCCAGTTCAATTATAGGATACTGTGTCAATTTTGTAGCAAGTCGAGTGAAATATGTTGTTTCTAGAGCGGAAAAAGTCAAATCGGGAGCGACATTAGTATGGGGGCTATATCTAAATGTAAACCGATCTGATCGATTTTCACCATAGCTGTTTCCACTTCAATTATAAGGTTCTGTGCCAAATTTGAAGCAAATCGAGTGAAATATGTGGTTTCTAGAGCGCAAAAAGTCAAATCGGGAGCGACATTTGTATGGGGGCTATATCTAAATCTGCACCGATCTGACCGATTTTCACCATAGCTGTTTCCACTTCAATTATAGGGTACTCTGCCAAATTTGAAGCAAATCAAGTTTAATATGTGGTTCATACAGCGAAAAAAGTCAAATCGGGTGCGACATTTGTATGGGGGCAATATCTAAACTTGAACTGATTTGCTTCAAATTAAATAGCGTTCGTTCTTGATCCACAAAACTTAATTGTGCCAATTTTTGTTAAGATCGGACTATAATTGCGACCTGTAATCTGATGACAACAATAGATGGACAGACGGACATTGCTAAATCTACTCGGAAAGTGATTTTAAGCCGATCTGTATAATAAACGGTCTAACTCGTTTCCTTTTCGATGTTACAAACAAATGCACAAAGACATAATACTCCCGTGGAGTGTATAAAAATGTACTACCGAAATACGGAGTCGGTGACCGCAACTTTACGAGCGTTAACTTCGATTTTCGGTCGTTATTCTGGCCCTAGTAGTCAAGCAGTAACAATTTTAGTCTACATATTCATTGTGTGATGCTGCCGTGCCAGTGAGACAACGGGTTGGTCGAAGTGACGAAATCAAAATTTCATGTAATATAAACATGTATATACACCTATTGCTAAGGGAAATAAAAGGGGTATTTGTCAGTTTTTATAAGCATTTATTTCGATTTCATTTTTCTTACATACTAATTATCCAAAACCCTATATAGCTCGTAGAGCCCAGATTCGCAGTACCACAGCTCGTACCATAAGTACTGCTGACCACACCATAGACGTCGACGACCCGTAAGGCCAGCCTTGATGTGGTCCTACTACTACCTTGACGTCGACGACCCGTAAGGCCAGCCTTGATGTGGTCCTACTACTACCTTCACTATGCTTTCCATTGTATTACAAAAATAGAAATGGCGCGATAGTATTACACAAAAAAAACTTTAAATTACTGGGTCAAAGTGACCAGCTTTACTATAGGTCGTCTTACAACACCGTTTCCCGTTCGAATATCCGCGACTCTAACGCGACCGTCGATACCCGGATGGACGTTATTTACCCGACCTAATTTCCACGAAGTGTGACACAGTTGTTCATCTCGAATAACAACTAAAACGCCATCGCGCTGCTGAAATTTCCATTTATATCTTTTATATAAGCTCTTCAGATACTCGTCTTTCCACCGTAGGCAGAATTGCTGATTTAAAGCCTTAAATTTTCTGTATCGATTCACAATGTGTAATGTCGCATCTTCTATAGCCGACTCCGGTGGAGTCATATTGAAATAGAATAAATCTAACTGAGCATTCCAACGAATACCCAAAGGCTTAGAAATACTAGTTTCCACGAAAGTGAGAAGCTTCGTATCGACTAAATGTTCCGTAGGAAAACATTCTAAAATAATCCGGTCATTCGACGTCCATTTCCTCAATTCGAATTTCGCAGAAGACAAAGCTGAAATTAATTGATCACGAGAGGTCAATGCAGTCTCCAGATCATGGTAACCCGTTAAAACGTCGTCAACGTACATGCACTTTCGTAGAATGTGTGCAGCATAGGGAAATTCGTCTTCAGAGTCATCGGCCAGTTGTAATAACGTCCGTATGGCTAGATATGGAGCACAGTTAACAGAGGAGTATGGGCCGAATCGACTCTAATCTGGCGGTACATCTGAGTAATATCGCAGTTTAAAAAGAATCTAAATAGTCTCCACCTCAGAGTGAGGAGAACTAGATCTAATTGCAAGGTCGGACCTATATGAAGAATGTCGTTAAGACTCTTCCCATTTGATGGTTTATTTGAGGCGTTAAAAACCACTCGAAGTTTGGTAGTCTTTTTATCCAGGTTAATTACCGTATGATGAGGCAAGTAACATACTGTGGGGGTTGCCGAAGAAGGGGCTGGTTCAAGTCCAAATATTCCCTTACCACCCCGTCAAAAACTGTCTTGATATGTGGCTTTCTCAGGAGAGAGGCCTCGTTGCGCAGAAATTGTCGTAAATAATTTCCCCTTGATTGTCCTAAGTTTTGTTGTCCGCAGAATTCAGATTTAATGGGAAATGTAACAATATATCTCCCCTCCGAATGACTGATTTACACCCGATATTCTAGCCTGAGTGGAACTGGCCGGAATGTTGAGGCGATTTTGCAATCGTTCGATAAGAGCCCGAGCTGGGTACGAAGTACCTTGGTGTACGATATTTACTATCGCTGTCCCTAATAACACAGTTCTATCCTGCGAAGCATGATATACCTGTCTATTTATAGCACCAGATGAACCTCCAGAAGAAGTTGACGGCAGCGAAGAATTCACAAATGGAGGATTAGTATGCTGGGTGATCGGAACCAAACTCCCCGCAGGATTCGCTACAACAGCCAAACCCTCAGAATTCGATGTATCGCGATGCAAAAGAGTATGATGTCTCTTCTCGCATTCTCCACATTTGTGAATACTTCCACACTTCCTAGCTTCGTGTCCACGCATCAAGCAATTTACACAGCAGTGATGACGTTTGACGGTGTCAAACCGGTCGGAGACCGAAAGGCCCCCAAATCGTGGACATTCACGAAGTTGATGAAATTGTTTGGGACAGAGAATACACAGTTTGTTTTGATGAGAACGAGAAGATCCAGAAGATCCATTTATTCCGCGTTGCAAATTTTTAAAACCTAAGCTAATTTCGCTATCAAGGATCGGAAGATCAAAAAGCATCTTGAGCCGGTTGTTCATACACATTTTTCAAGGCTTTCCAGGCTAGAATAAAACTGCGATGGGTGAGTGGAAATTTGGATACAATTTCGCGAGCCTCACCGCTCGTTTTCCTAATCAAATGACATAGCCGTTCAATGTCACTTAAGGGGGAGTTATTAATGTATACCGCTAAAAACAGATCCCTAAATGTAGGCCATGAGAGGAAATCGCCATGGAAAACGTCAGTATCGCATGGCGGCAACGAAAGGCATTGAGCCATACTGTTGCTGCCCCCACATTGCTCCCGCTGATCCCTTATAGATTTTGATCGATCAGAAGGAGAATCCAAGTGATCTATCGAATATGTATCCGTAGAAGTACGGGGCGGAGTCGGAGGGGATGACTTCAGCGGAGCTCGAAGTTCATCCAATTTCCTATTAATAGCAGCGAGGAC
This sequence comes from Polietes domitor, assembly GCA_947397865.1. Classification (NCBI taxonomy): domain Eukaryota; kingdom Metazoa; phylum Arthropoda; class Insecta; order Diptera; family Muscidae; genus Polietes; species Polietes domitor. Next base: position 108,524,668 of record OX377619.1, read on the forward strand.
ACGTACAAATGCCCTATACGCTACATCATATTTGCTGTCAGCAGAATCTTGTCCTCCTTCTCCGCATCCTCAGCAGTTTGGAGATGACTAAGACACTTATCGTACATGTCCTTAACATTACTCGAAAAAGCACGAAATGTATCGAAATGTATGTATCGAAAACTACACTGAATTTTCAAAGCAGAGCTCGAAATCTTCCCAAATCAGTTAAAATACTAAAAAATTAGTTAATTCGAACACGCCCAACCAAATTTCCGCAAAATGTATCGAAAAATACACGAAAATTAGTTCAGTCACGAACTTTGGTCAAATTGCTTATTAAATTTAACCAAAATTTTAATTAAAAATTATTAAACATCACAGTTTTCCCCAGTGTATCGAAAAATACACGAAATTTTATTTAGAAGCACGAAAATGCCCCAAAATATTTCTCTGTAAAAGAAAGTCAATGGAAAAATCGAAAAAAATTATAAATTCCTATGTATGTTCACTTGACCTAGAGTAGGGTGCACGGACTGTATGATGCACGCAAGCTCGTATCAAGCAAAAACAAAAATAAACCGAAATTGTTTTAAAATATTTTTCTGATAGTGTAGAAGACCGACTGTAGGGTACACGGTGTCGCGAAACCAAAATTTTTACTATATCCGGATAGTCCAACAATAATACTACCCGAGATACGAAACGGAAAAAAAATCGATAAGAAAAATTCAAATGTCACCAAGAACGACCCACGCTAATAAATTTCAAATCTCACCGAGAACGACCCGCGCTAATAAATAAGAGAAAATATATGTATGGCTGTGTGTGTATTGACGTACGTATGTACTCTTTCATACGCTGACCGTTGGGTATGATGATGTTGTTTTGCAACTTCGAACCGTATGGTAAGCAAATGTATGTTGTTGTTGTTTTGTTTATTCTTCTTTTAACCGAGAGTAATGCAATTACTCGTTTGAATACATATGTATGTTTTGTTGTTGCACAAAAACCACCACCGATCAACGTTGAAAACCCAGCACTTTATTTATCTGTTTCAATAATTATTAACAGCACACTTTTCTCTTATTTCACTCACTGATAAATATTTTGAATATGGGTCGGCAATATTTTAATATTTATGTTTATTTTCGCGTAACGAAAATATGTGGATATAGATGTATGAGAATCACACAAAGACACAAACCGACGCGGTACCGATGTTGTAAAACGACCGTTTTATTATTATTTTTTTTCGGAAATATATCACTTTATAAATAAACAAAACGCGATATACTCACTTTTAAATAAAACTGACAATACGCACCTTTTGTTAATAATATATATGATGATGGGTGAAAGAAGATGGCTGATTTATGTGGTGTTGTTGTTGCTGACGGAGTCAGGTTTGCCTTTGAAGAAAAAATAAAAACCAATTAATTGCTGGAAGCAAGTATCCGGTTCATGTGGACCAATGTTTGCGTAGCAAGGATGAAAATAAATAAAAATACGAAAATTTAACATTTTCAAATAAAACTCAATTCAATTTATTGTCGTAAACAATATTACCTTTTGTACAAAAGTTTGTGAGGGTGTTGTATGGACGAAATCCAATGAACAAGAGCTTTACAATATAACGAGTAAAACTAAAGCAAAGCTTAGATGGAGAAAGGCGGCTCTCAGTGCATTCGCTACTCGTTAGAAGGTGTTACTACTCTTTTTGCGCGTAATATCACAAAGTCGTATGAAGAAAGTAGTAGACAAAATCTAACGTAGGGGAATAAATAAAGGAATGCCATTTGACCGTAGGCCGCATTTGTAATTAAACAACTTCTTTTCGGGAAGGCTGGAGAGTGGTACTGGAGATACCACAGACAAGTGGACTCCGTGCAATGGAATGATTTTTGAGCGTTACGTACAAAGACATGTGCTCCAATGACCTTAACTACCTTAAAGAAGCTTTTCGTAATAGGAAAATGAAGTCTGGCGAGTCATTTTATGATGTAATTTGTTCTACAGTGTATAGACTTCAACAACCCATTCCCAAAGACGAATTAGTTAAAATTTTGTTTCGGAATCTGTGACCGAATCTGTCGCATAAGTTCCCATTTACACCATTTTAGGAAACTTGTGCGAATGAGGAAGAATTTATTAAATGAAATAATAAAATAATTTTAACTGCAAAAGCTAAAATTCTTTCAAATATAAACGATAGAAGAAATGTAGCAGAAAGCCAATATGATCACGAAATTTCCGAAGAAACAGCTGGAACTGAGAAGGTACAGGACATTTTGGGATGACTGCATTAAAGAATATATTAGAAAACGAAATGAAATTGTCTCCGTGTCTGTGATTTCTGTTTCTTTACCTAAACGGCCTAAAAGATCTACTCGTCTGAGCTTAGAAAATACACTTCAAAATATATTATTTAAGCTATTGTTAAAAGTCCGCCAGACAAAAGATATTATGCCAAAGTAAAATGTTTAAATTTTACAGAATACGGTCTATTGCATACCGGCACTAATATTTCTTGTATCGGCTCAGATTTATTTATTTATTTTAATGAAAGATAGTACAACAGGTCTTAGCTTATATATAACTGTACTTTGCGTAATCAGCGTCATGATTGACATATATGTACATATTTAATAAATTGGAAGGCTTAATAAAAACAGTATAGTAAAAAAACGAAAACGATTAAAATTAAATTAAGCAATTTAAAGGGGGAGTTAAGTTCGGCGGGCCCTCAACCATGGATTGCATTCCCCAGAGGCTTTCGATTTTACGTAGAAGTGCAGTAACATTACAAGAAACTGTTTAAATATAGCCAAACCAAAACAAAATATTGAAAAAAATACTTTTATTAATAAATTTTAATTTAGCAAGTAAAAATGGTGTTAAGTTAGGCCGGGCCGAACTTTATATACCCTCCACCATTGATAGCAGTCTACCAAGGATGTCGAGTAGAAGTGCAGTAATACTACAGGAAAATATATTTTTTTATATAGCCAAATCAAAAAAATACAAATATTAAAAAAAAAAATAATTTTATAAATAAATATAATATTTTAACTATTTCAAACCACGCTTATAAGGCAAGTCAATTCAAAAAATAAATATTCTTCTATTTATATTTTCAAAAAGCTTAAATACCATAAATATTGGTAGATAGTGGGTGCTACAGTTGGTTGTATTTCCATTCTATTTTAATTCCAAAAGTAAAAATTTTGAAAATCCATTATCAGACGTACATAGAGCAAAATAACCTAACTTCATGATTCAACCAATTTTTGCCGTAAAAGAAAAAGTACGAATTTGCAAAAAAAAAACTTTTTATTTTGCGTGTCTATGCAGTCAGAGGAATGTATACACCTAATTCCATGATTCCAGCTGTGTCCATTTGGTTGGTACCATTTTTACCCCTTAAGAGTACGACTATCTAAAATCTCTTTATTTGACGTTTCTACCCAATTAGAATTTCATCATTCTAGCTGGAGTCGTTTAGTTAGTACTACTTTTATCCCTCTGTACCATTGTATCCCTTGAAAGTACGAATTTCGAAAAATCCGTTAATTTTACGTGTCTACGCAATCAGAGGTGTGGCCGTTTGGTTGGTACCATTTTTATTTCCTTTTGACCCCAAAAAGTACGAATTTCGAAAAATCCGTTTATTTTCCGTGTCTACGCAGTCAGAGGAATGTATACTCCAAATTTCATGACTCTAGCCGCGGTCATTTGGTTGGTACTATTTATATCACCTTTTTTCATTTTAACCCCAAAAAGTATGAATTTTGAAAAATCCGCGTGTTTTACGTGTCTATGCAATAAGAGGAATGTATACACCGAATTTGATTATTCTAGGGGCATCCGTTTGGTTGGTACCATTTTTATCCCTCTATTCCCATTTTAACCCTTAAAAGTACTAATTTGGAAAAAATACTTTTATATTATGTATCTACTCTATTAGATGAATGTATACACCGAATTTTGTTTTTAGCTGTTGTCGTTTAATATGCACCATTTTTATCCCTTTTTGTCCAATTTCACCCCCTACAAATAAGAATCACTTTATGGTGCACGTTTTTGTTATCGGGGGAATGTGCATACCCAATATCAAGTAAGTACAAGTAGACATATTGAAAAAGTATACTTAAATACTCTAAAATATTAGATATTATTATGGGTATTTTTAGTCCTTGTGAGGGAAAAATTTTTTCCTTTGGGCCGATTTCGCCCCGTTTCAATCACAACCGATCTACGACTATAAGACGCATTTATGGAAACGTGAATGTTCTAGCTCCTTTCGTTTAGATGCTAGCATGCTTTCAACATACGGACGGACATGGCTAGATCGTCTTAGAATTTTATGGCGATCAAGAATATATATAATAATTATAGGGTCTCAGGTCGATATTTCAAGGTGTTACAAACGGAATGACGGAATGAATGATCAATAAAATAGTTCAACAATGGGGCAGGATATAACCGAAGGTTATAATTCGCTACAACGATTTTGTTTAAACCATTTCTCTAGATTTAGGACATATCGTAGTATCAAATTCCATCATTTCGCGTTAATAGCATTTTGATTCCCAAGTTATCAGGCTAAAATAGTACAAATAGTAGCTGTAAAGTAAAAAATTGTGAAAAGTATCTTTAGAAAATCCCGCGACTACATACATGTTACAAGCGACATTGGTTCTTAATACACAAACAAAAATTCAGTCGTATCCATTTTCTAGATCTCGAGAATATCAAAAAAACAAAAATGTCATGAATGAAAATCATTTTAGCCATATTTCCCGCGAAATTAAAAATTTTCCAAAAAATATCCAATTTGTATTGTGTTTTGTATATATGTTTACCGTGCCCTACCGCAATATACAATATGTGCTTATTTCAACATTCATAGTGCTCAATTTTAAACATGCAAAAGTGGCTATGAACCATAAAATCCCGAATAATAAGTATTTTCGAAAACTTTTTAATTGTAGCAATTAGTAATCCTTTTTAGATTAAAATCAGTTTTTTCGCTCTCCTGAAAAGTTATGTTTTTGTTCATAGCCACTTATGAATATAAGCTCTCGATATATCGAAATAATACTACAGTCAGCTCAATAAGTATATTGATAAGCAGAAATCTTCAAAAAAGCTTAAATACGCTAAATGTTGAGGATAGTGGTGCATTTTCAGCTACAGCCGTTTGGTTGGTTGTTTATCTATCCGTACACAGTATAAGATAACCTAACTTCATGAGGCTTTTGATCGGTACCAGTTTTATTAATTTTCTCATTTTTTGCCCTAAAAGTAAAAAATAAAGTACGAGTTTGGAAAAATCTTTTTATTTTGTGTGTCTATGCAGTCATATATCCCGCTCTCTCTTCGGAAGAGAACAGACGTGTTTAGCTAACGCTCGGAAGAAATAAATATATAAAATAAAATAGTGTTTGAATTATACAAACATCACGATAAATACGCTAACAAATAAACCGTTTATCACTTCATACAATTATATTGCTTAAAATTTTGTAATCAAAGATTTTAGGCTATATTTTCTGTGTGGTATTTACATAGTATAGTCGAAAATTATTTGCCACTTACAATGGAAATACAATACAAAAAGAAAAGAAAAACAAAAAAGTCAGTGCATACGTACACGCAAAGAAAAAATGTGAGAAATCATACAAGAAAAGCGTACAATTTACCTAAGTTTCTTAGGTGAAATACAACTTTAAAAGTTCTTTTACAACTCATTCAGAACACTTGGGTAATTTGGTACCAAATAAAACTACTGCCAGTTATACAATAAAACTAGTGTAAAATAACCTAGTGTGTTTTGGTTGTAGTTCAAAGCACTTTGTTCTCCTAAACGATTTGCATTTATCATTATTTAGAAATAAAGAAATAAATATACAAATTGATACAACATAAGTAATCCAACGCCATGTTTCATTTATCTAATTTGGAATGTTTTTTAACTAAATTTAATAATATGAAAGACCTAAATCTTTTTATTGATTTTCTATTTCCCATCCAAATAAAATCGGTGATGACTTGGATTTTTTAGCCTTTTGTATTTCCGTCTGAAAACAAAAAAATGTTTATTTTAAATATTATACTCATATGATATTAAGGCTGTTTTTTCTTTAATGCTTCTGTTGTTACTGCAGTGGATGATGTTGTTGTCATTAGTCACATATTGTTAGTATGTTGCTGAAGCACAACCACCGGCACCCCTGCAGTATGTGAACGGTCAATCATAAAAGGATTAAATTAATAATGACGTAAGAAACTTTTGAAACACACACACGCTTACCTTGTTATAATTGTACGTTTTTCGATTATCCCCAAACACGCACTGGCTTTGGCAGCAATCAATACCAGAGGCCCGCTGCAGTTTTCATTACTAAAGACAAAAGATGCCCCAGCACCATCGGGCGGAGAACCAAATGTTGTTGGGTTACTTTGACACTTTTTTCGAGAAAATAGAAAAAAAAACTTTCAAAAAGGGCATTTAAGGAATTTACCGGGAAATTTCAGTGGGGGTCACCAAAGATGCAAATAAAGCTCTTCACGCTTAAATAGCATAAATACACTCTAACAAAGAAAATACTAGGGTGAAATTCCGTCCATTTTTTTAGAAGATCGGTAATTTTCGACAAAATATTTGGATATTTCGGTAGAGCACGGTAAACAAAAAGTAAAAATTGAATGTTTTTGCAAAATTTTCATTTTTGCGGGAAATGTGGCTAAAATGATTTTGTATATAAAACATTTTTGTTTTGTAATTTTCTCGCGATCTATTCATCGGATGCGGCGGATTTTTTAAAAACAGAAATGGAAACTAGTGAAAAAGTAGATCTTTGCCACTACTAAAAAAATAATTTTAAGTCTTTCAAAATAAAGGACTTCCCTCCAATGACAACTTCATGTTAAATTCTTTGGTGAAGATCCCAATTTCACTACATCCGAATCACATGATGAATACTTTTTCACTTCTTCATGTTCTCTCTTGTTAACAATTTCGATATGGGCATTTTAGTTATGCAATTATTTCGATATAGCCTAACGTACAGCCTACCTTCAATTATAAAACTTAAAAAATTCACATAAAAAATAAATAATATTTGTTCGATGCCATTGTTTTGTTAATCTCGACACGTTATATTACCAACATAATGCTTAATATTCAATATTTTCCTTCATACCAGAAAGCAACCAGAGTAAAGCAATTGTCTGCGTTTTTTTTTTTTTTTTTCAAAAAACTAAATTGATTGTAAAATATTGTCTGCACATTGAAACTTACCACACATATGGCCAGTGGAAATTACAATTGAATATCCAACGTACAATAAACGCATTGGCATATTGTTGCTGTTGTAGCTTTTGTTTTTCGTTTATTATATTTAATGAGATATGGTGTGGTAGCCGCTTTTCCTGGCAATTAAAACAATTTGCAATTTTTAAGTTTTTGGGAAATCCGTAAAGCGGTCTTATTATACATATTATGACCTTGATGCAATACATTTTTCCAACGATGTAGATGTTCCGATGTGAAACATCAAATGAATTATATCAAGAATAAAACACGCCTAAGAAAAAAGTCATAATTTCCTTGACAATCCTCTATATGAATTTAAAACGATTTTCAAGATAAACTATCGTTTGTGACCAACGTCAATATATATATATATTTTATTCGTGTTTTAACTATTCTTCTGGTTGACATTTGTCAATACATTAATTTCTGTCATTCTTTAGTATTTTTATTACTATTTCAGTTTATCAATAAATTATTTATCAATGCCAAAATTCCGTTACATGCAACATATGCGAAATATTTCATTTAATTTCATTTTACATACACAATTTAATTGTACACATAAATCATAATTAGGTCAGTACGCGTTCACTAAGTTTGCAATAGAATGCAACAACAATAACAATAATAAAACAAACAATAATAAAAACTACTTAATGAATGAATAATTATGATTACTATGCTGCCATGAACTTCCGTGACATATTTGGCGGGGGCTCAAACAACTCTTTTTGAATGAAAAACAAATTAAGTTCGCTTCTTAAGTCTTTTGTTTTTTTTTTCACAGTATATTTGATCGATGGGTTCTTGCGATACTTTCTTTCGCGTAAATCTACATAGAATAACATAAGGCCGAAGAAAAAAATTCGGATTGAAATTGGATTCAACCTCATTATTCAAATATCGGTATGTTCGATTAGGCGGCAGAAAAGCGTATGACTTTGAAATGTGGAAAACCTCGTAATTTAAAACTGGGTTTCTAGAAGATGCAACTGATAAATAGGGAAGACCAGTAACATAAATAAAAATACATCCTGTTCCGTGGATGATCTTTTTTTTAACTTTTAATCAGTTTTATAGAGGATATTGTGAATTTATAATGTGCCGAAATGATTTCAATAATTTCAGTAGCATTTTAAACTAAAAAGGCTGGACTTGCACTTTAGCAATGAAAATTAAAAGTATTTTCTCTTCAAGAATAATTGGAGAATTTTTTTTTTTGCGCGCAGTAGCATCTTTTCTCATCTTATATGTTTGGCATTATTAAAACATATCCTTATTCAGAACGTTTTGTCATTTGATCTAAAAAGCGGCAACATTGAGACTACTTTCAAAAGATGAACCGCACTATAGAACAAATGACCTATTTCACTGGCCAAAAGTAAATTTTTAGACTTCTGTACATTTCTGATGGCAAAATTTGATAAAGAATACATCAGAGTAACAGAAAATGCCTTTGGTTTTCTTGGGGAAGACATACCTTTAAATCAGCAAGCTGTTAAGAAGTATTTTTATAGTTTAGCTGCAAAAGTGTTCACAGGGACTGCTTTCTGTCTAATTTTTAAGTAAGATTTTCTTCAAATTTGGTGGACAATAAATTTCAACTATTAAAATGGAAGATAGTGCACAAGGTAAGCATTTAAATTGTGTGATACAAAAGTGTATGTAGTTGTGTAAAATATTAAATATTTGAAGTACCGTCGTGTATCTTGTAATCTTAACAAGTAAGGAAAGGCTAAAGTCGCGCGGGGCCGACTATTTCTGCGCCATTACAATTTAATTCGGTGAGGTTTTAGGCATATATCCTATATCTTGGGTCCATCAGACCCCCTTTCACAACGTATGTTTCCAGGTGCCAAATTTGATGCAAATCGAGTGAAATATGTGGTTTCTAGAGCGGAAAAAGTCAAATCGAGAGCGAAATTTGTATGGGAGCTATAGCTAAATCTGAACCGACCTGACCTATTTGCACCACAGATGTTTCGAGATGAATCCAGTTGGACATTGCTAATCGACTCAGAAAATTTTTCTAATCCGATCTGTATAATAAACGATGGGTGTAACTCATTTCCTTTTGGGTGTTACAAACAAATGCACAAAGAGATAATACCCTAGTGGAGTGTATAAAAATGTGGCGTTATAAATTTGGGTTGACAATTTTCAGAACAAAAATATAGCCCAGTTAAAGGATAGTATAAGCAGTTTTTTATCGGTCGTATCTTTAAAATGGAAAAAAATCAAAGGATGCTAATGCGATTTTGTCGGCATAACGGAGATTGGTTGAAAAAATTACTGCGACTTTCGGAAGGCCACGAGTTCAATTTTGTGACAAATCTGACCGCGGAAAGACAAGATAAGCATAGAAGACATCACAACAAAATTTCAATGATAAATTGAAATGTGCAGCAGCAACATCGCTCGAGGGCAAATAACACTGGCATAATAACTTAAATAAACCGTACAAAGCCCCACAAAACCATCGAAAATGAAGTCAGCATTGTACCAGAAGGATCCAATGTCAGTGAAATTATTACCAGATAAAGCTCTAGAGCATTTTTACATTGTGAATTTATTAATGAAATAATGACTTTGGCTATGGTTTTGGTTACCTAAACAGATTATGGAAAATTCGTCACTTCCTGTAGGATTTTTTGGAGATGATGCCGCAGTTTCTCGTCATTAAGTATGTAAGGCTGACGGATTACTCCAAGCTAGGAAGAATAGCCGAAAAAATAATATACCAGATGTATTAAACAGAGCCATGGATACCTATGATCCACTGATTTCTTTGATATGCTTAAATAAGCTAATACGGCAAAGGAAGCGCTTGCTAATTCCTGCGGAAGTAAAAGAGTTATAAGTTTGCGATCATGGCAAGAAAACAAATTAAATTTAAAGTGCTGATGATTATATCAACTGATCCGTATCCCAATATCCTTGACAATATATATTTGTTACACTAAAAAAAAGTGAACTAAATTCCAGTAAAAATGAACTAAAATTAAGGAAATTGGTATGGGTTTGGCACCCAGTATGCCTTCACTCAATATAAGTTTATTTTTTACTTGAAGGTAGTAATAAATATAATAATACTCATTTTAACTGCGAGTGTATTTAAATTGAGTCAATTTCTGAGGTTCAATTTTAGTATGCTCCGGTATCAATTTCTTTCAGTGTTTATATAGCCGAAACCATTTACGGCACCACTTGTCGAGACTGCATAATGTTGCTCCGAAATGTAACTAAAATTGATATTAATAAATTAAAAGATTAATCAATCATTATTTTACGAGTGAAAAATAAATAAATTTTTATTTCACCATACTTACTTCTTCGTCTGTTGTTTCTTCTGTTCTGTTGCTTTTTCCTTGTTTTCTTATAATTCTATTCGTCGAAATTCACTTTGACAAATTTATAGGCTCATATACGTATTAAAAGCTAATTGGAAAAAGAACAGGGTGGATTATTTTAAGGTACATAAGCACTGAACACCTATCAAGTAAACTTATGTAGTTATACAAAAGAAGCACGTGTCTAATTTACACATGTACGAGGGGAATTTAGCATTTACTTGTATGACTTCTGTCAACTCTATATAGAAAAGATTTACAAAGCTAAATTCGGTATTTTCTGCGTGTACGTATTTTTGCAAGTGCTACAAAATTTGTGACATTGGCAATTTACATATTCATACTTACACCATTATCCAACTAACTAATTAATTTCAACAAAGAAACTTGTGTAAAAGCTACAAATTTCTAAATTTGGAAAAAGAACATGGTGGAATACTTTAAGGTACATTTGCACTGAACACCTACCAAGTAAACTTAGTTATTTATACAAAATAAGCACATGTGTAATTTACAAACGTACGGGGGAAATTTAGCATTTACTTGTATGAATTCTGTCAACTCTATCTAAATGAGATTTACAAAGTTGAATTGGGTATTTTTACACAAGTGTTTTTTCTGTGTGATGTGTGAGAATAACTTCGCGAGAACAGAGTCTGTGCTCTTGGACTCTCTGTTCGCGTACAGACTGTATCGGGTCTCTGACCGTCAGGCTGTGTCCGAGCAAATCACCCCCATCCTACTCATCTTTTATTGTCTGCCTCTCTCTCTATCTCTTCAATTGCTTTCGTTGTTGAATGCAGATTACTCGCAACCAAACGAAGGTAAAGAAAGACAAAACGGTTCGCTGTTAATCTCATTGTGTTTTTATCGAGTAAAGTGACAGACAGCAAACGATAACGTTAGAACTTCACTGATTAATTAAAAAAATGTATGAACTAAAAAGTGTATAGTTTGTTAATAATTACACTACTCAACAAAATGAAAAAAATTTCATGTACTCCGGATGCGATAATTTTTTCTGTGTAGATAACCTTGACATGAGCTCGAAAAACGCAATAAATTTTTTTTTTTCGTTTGGTTTTTTTTTATTTATTTTTTTTTTAATTTTAAAAATTTTTTTTTGGTTAATTTGTCAAATCTTATTACTTTTACGTAAAGTCACATAACCTATGAGCAAAATGAGACAAAGATCATGAAAATCGATGCACGCGTTTCGCTTTTATTCGCAATTGAGTAAAGGTATGAATTTCAAAAATTTGCTCGACATATGCACAACTTTGTCTATGGTAAGGTTTTTTCTTTTTTTTTGATTCTCAGAATTAACAAAACGGAATAAACAAAGGGTTATTTAATTTTTATGATTGCGTAAGCAAAGTAATAAACGCTAATAAATGTGCGTGAACAATTAAAAGGAAAAAAGGAAAGGGGACTTTTTTAATTATTTGGGTTTTCCGTTGGCTACCTGTATTATTTTTTTACAGAAATGCAACCCACATTTAAGGGTGGTCATTATTCGGAAAATTTAAGACTCACACATGGTGAAACAGGTATGTAGCCACCGTAAAAAAATATACACCCATTTATAAGTACCTGTCAGTAAAATACTAAACAATACACAGTATAAATAGGTCTTCATTGATCGATTTTACTCATTCAACAAGTGTCGACGAACGCGATAGTTAAAATGAGCAAACGTTCGCGAGGATTTGAATGCAATACCAATCCAAGTAATTTTTGTTACATGTGCGCCATGCTCGTCACTCACATCGCCCTGGTTGTCCGGAAAGAAGTCCAAGTGCGAGTGTAGAAAATGTATCTTAAGCGACATATTTGCTCTAATTTTTTTTATAATTTTGGAGTAGTTGTTCGACGATCTCTCTGTAATTTGAGCTTTTGTTGTTTCCAAGAAATCCGGAAACAATTTGCCGAAATGAGTTCCAAGCTGCAGCTTCATTTGGTGATAAAATGTGCTCAAACTGTTGGTCTTGCAACAACTTTTTAATTTGCGGACCGTCGAAAACGCCTTCCTTAATCTTTGCCGATGAAAGGTGAGGAAAAATGGTTTTTAAATAGGCGAACGCTTCGCCATCTTTGTTGATAGCTTTCACGAAGTTTTTTATGAGTCCGAGCTTTATGTGAAGAGGTGGGAGAAAAACATTTTCCTTTTTTATGAGTGGTGTATATTTCACGTTGTCGCTGCCGGGGATGAAGTTAACTCTTTCTGTCCAACTCCTCCTGGTGTAATGATGTTGACGATCGCGGCTGTCCCAAAGGCACAAAGGATACCGATAACCTTAAGGTCGGCACAAACTTTCCAATCGTGCCTCTCATAGTTAAGGCACTTTAGTAGATTGTCCATGACTTCGTATGTTTCCTTGGTGTCAACGGCATGAGCAATTGGAATCGAAGGTTTCTCGTTGCCGTTGTGCAGTAAAATTGCTTTAAGGCTCTGCTTGTTGCTGTCGATGAAAAGACGCCACTCTCCTGGATCGTAAGAGTACCCGAGTTCACCAAATAATCCGGGAATGTCCTTACAAAAACAGATGTTGTCTTTTTTTGTGTAGTACCTTGCGTATGGTTCATGACGCTTCCTGTAGATTGTTGTCACCACACCAGGAGCCAAGAAACCGAACTGTTGCATGCGCGATGCATGCAACTCTGCATCTTCCTTGGAGAGTTTCAATTCTCTAACCCAATCGTACCCCAAGAATAGAGCTGTGTACATACATACACACGTACGTATGTACGTACATACACCAGGCAAGCAGTGAACAGTGAAGTGTGGGCAAATTCTGTCCCAGCAACTAAACAGGCAAAAGCTACGACAGGCGGCAGTGATACCGTTTTGTGCAGATAAATTCGCGGCCGAGGAATCGAAAGCCAAAGCAACATCAGGCCGGGCCAGATCTGTGAGGCGCGGGTAAAACGAGGCAACTGTCAAGAGGTACGTTAGAGTTGGGTCGTAACTCATCATATGGTCATTCTGATCAGTCTTAAACACCAGCGACAACACATAAATAAAAGGTACGTTCGTTTTGGATTACACATGAAGTTATACACTGTCCCGAATTACACATATTCCTTTTCTCGTGGTTTATCGAAAGGCCCTATTTCCTTGTCCCTGACTCGTGAAGTTGAAAGTTACGTAATAGAGAAGAATTACGTATCATTGATAAATGATCATTTTATTTGCATATGAAAGGTAACTGTTTTTGAAACATAGAGTTACTCGTTGTTTCATATGCATAACATAACATAACAATTGTCATTTACTTTTTTAGTTACAATTTTTGCTTTCCCGTATCTTTCACCTTCTGCAAATTACTTTGGCTGTCACAGTGATCGACAAATATTTACATTCGAGTAAATATTTGGGGAATAAGAGAAAAATCAGATAGAAAGATTTGTTTGTTGCCTCTATTCCCCATTTTTGTGTCTCGAAATTTCGCCGCATCTGTACAGTGGTTACGAGTAATAAATTTGTCAAAACTATTTTGAAATTGGCAATCGATTTTTTTGAAAAATCGAAATATTTTTGCGAAATCGTTCATAGAACTTTCTTTTTTTTAAATATAATTTGGAATTTATTTATTGTTTCTGGAATCATCATTTTTTCCTTTGCAAACTGCAATATCTGTTACTAATTGTACGAGATCTTTTCCTAATAAAAGAAAATAATCTGCACAGTGGGATTTTCTTAAACTTATTTGTCGTTCGATTGGAATCAATATCCCTGGCCAAAATTGTTGGTAATTTTTGGAAATTCAAAATGGAATAATGGATCGCTGGTTCGAACGATATTGAAACTTATAATGAACAGACTTTAGAAGCAGAGAAGAAGAAGTTCAAAGTTTGTGGCTAGAATGGAAGAAAATTTATAAAAATGTATTTCTGACGCAGACTGCATGAAAAAGGATAAGATTATAATAAAAACCAAAAAGGTAGAAGTTAATGACAGTTACATCAAATGCATTTCTGTATTGGAGAAATGGAAAAATAAGTTAAAGGTCACCACAGCCCCTATAAGTTAAAAAACTATTTCTTCGATTTCTGTCCCACCTTGCGATACGGAGATATTTCATGGAGATTATTTGACCTGTCCAAGCTTTAGAGATTTGTTCACAGCGATATATGTGTACAATAAAAGGCTTAGTTCAGTCGAAAAATTATATCATCTTTTCCAAAAGACCAGTGGGGAGGCATGGGAGATAAATAGGCAGACTGCAGAGGGATTTGAGATATCATAAGGGAATTTGAGAAACCAGTGTGAGAATAAACGTGTTCTCATAAATAACACTAGTCAACAGTCAAAATGTACTCGGGATGCGATAATTTTTTCTGTGTAGATAACCTTGACATGAGCTCGAAAAACGCAATAAATTTTTTTTTTCGTTTGGTTTTTTTTTATTTTTTTTTTTTAAATTTAAAAAATTTTTTTTTGGTTAATTTGTTTCGTCCGGCATAACTCGGGAACCACTAGCCCGATTTAATTGAATTAAATTTTAAAAAATTTAAAATTACAATTCCCTTAATCTGTTCATATATTGTTTTCCTATACAAGCAACAGTTTCCAAGTTAAAAATGAATATAAAGGAAAAAACTTATTTTTTGCCTAAAGATTTAATTTTTTTTTTTTTAAATCCATAAAAAATCCAAAATGAAAAAATGTCAAATCTTATTACTTTTACGTAAAGTCACATAACCTATGAGCAAAATGAGACAAAGATCATGAAAATCGATGCACGCGTTTCGCTTTTATTCGCAATTGAGTAAAGGTATGAATTTCAAAAATTTGCTCGACATATGCACAACTTTGTCTATGGTAAGGTTTTTTCTTTTTTTTTTTTGATTCTCAGAATTAACAAAACGGAATAAACAAAGGGTTATTTAATTTTTATGATTGCGTAAGCAAAGTAATAAACGCTAATAAATGTGCGTGAACAATTAAAAGGAAAAAAGGAAAGGGGACTTTTTTAATTATTTGGGTTTTCCGTTGGCTACCTGTATGATTTTTTTACAGAAATGCAACCCACATTTAAGGGTGGTCATTATTCGGAAAATTTAGGACTCACACATGGTGAAACAGGTATGTAGCCACCGTAAAAAAATATACACCCATTTATAAGTACCTGTCAGTAAAATACTAAACAATACACAGTATAAATAGGTCTTCATTGATCGATTTTACTCATTCAACAAGTGTCGACGAACGCGATAGTTAAAATGAGCAAACGTTCGCGAGGATTTGAATGCAATACCAATCCAAGTAATTTTTGTTACATGTGCGCCATGCTCGTCACTCACATCGCCCAGGTTGTCCGGAAAGAAGTCCAAGTGCGAGTGTAGAAAATGTATCTTAAGCGACATATTTGCTCTAATTTTTTTATAATTTTGGAGTAGTTGTTCGACGATCTCTCTGTAATTTGAGCTTTTGTTGTTTCCAAGAAATCCGGAAACAATTTGCCGAAATGAGTTCCAAGCTGCAGCTTCATTTGGTGATAAAATGTGCTCAAACTGTTGGTCTTCCAACAACTTTTTAATTTGCGGACCGTCGAAAACGCCTTCCTTAATCTTTGCCGATGAAAGGTGAGGAAAAATGGTTTTTAAATAGGCGAACGCTTCGCCATCTTTGTTGATAGCTTTCACGAAGTTTTTTATGAGTCCGAGCTTTATGTGAAGAGGTGGGAGAAAAACATTTTCCTTTTTTATGAGTGGTGTATATTTCACGTTGTCGCTGCCGGGGATGAAGTTAACTCTTTCTGTCCAACTCCTCCTGGTGTAATGATGTTGACGATCGCGGCTGTCCCAAAGGCAGAGAAAACAACAGTACTTTGTGAATCCACCTTGTAATCCACAAAGGATACCGATAACCTTAAGGTCGGCACAAACTTTCCAATCGTGCCTCTCATAGTTAAGGCACTTTAGTAGATTGTCCATGACTTCGTATGTTTCCTTGGTGTCAACGGCATGAGCAATTGGAATCGAAGGTTCTCGTTGCCGTTGTGAAGTAAAATTGCTTTAAGGCTCTGCTTGTTGCTGTCGATGAAAAGACGCCACTCTCCTGGATCGTAAGAGTACCCGAGTTCATCAAATAATCCGGGAATGTCCTTACAAAAACAGATGTTGTCTTTTTTTGTGTAGTACCTTGCGTATGGTTCATGACGCTTCCTGTAGATTGTTGTCACCACACCAGGAGCCAAGAAACCGAACTGTTGCATGCGCGATGCATGCAACTCTGCATCTTCCTTGGAGAGTTTCAATTCTCTAACCCAATCGTTCAGTTCTGCTTGGGAACATAAGCGTTGACCTCCATGCAATGTATATGTTGACTCGCATTCTGATGTGGTTTCTACTGTCTCCGGATCTGATGTTGGATGTATCGCCTCATTATTAGATGCCCATCTTGAAACGGACGGTTGCGGGTCCACTGGTTCTTCGCAAAATGGCACTGGAAAATTCACTGTTGAAACAGCAGCGTAAGTCCATCGTATATTTTTTCCCACGCCTGTTTTTTTGCTAAGACAGAAGTAGCAATCTGTTACATGGCAAAGCGGAGCTCTCCAAAGCATTGGCATGATGATTCTCGGCTGTCGTCTGAAAGAATTTCAATAATAAGTTATATATGTTCTTGAATTTCGTAATCTACACTTACCTTGAGTCAGCTAGCTGTACGTAGCACCTTGGACATAGAGCACTTGGTGTCCACCGCTCATCTATGTTTGAGACCTTTAAATTGAAGCTCTCTTCAAATGAATCTCTCAATTTAGGTGAAAAACAACGCTTGTTTTTTTTCAGAAACGTATTCTCCGCACATGTAACAAAAATTACTTGGATTGGTATTGCATTCAAATCCTCGCGAACGTTTGCTCATTTTAACTATCGCGTTCGTCGACACTTGTTGAATGAGTAAAATCGATCAATGAAGACCTATTTATACTGTGTATTGTTTAGTATTTTACTGACAGGTACTTATAAATGGGTGTATATTTTTTTACGGTGGCTACATTCCTGTTTCACCATGTGTGAGTCCTAAATTTTCCGAATAATGACCACCCTTAAATGTGGGTTGCATTTCTGTAAAAAAATCATACAGGTAGCCAACGGAAAACCCAAATAATTAAAAAAGTCCCCTTTCCTTTTTTCCTTTTAATTGTTCACGCACATTTATTAGCGTTTATTACTTTGCTTACGCAATCATAAAAATTAAATAACCCTTTGTTTATTCCGTTTTGTTAATTCTGAGAATCAGAAAAAAAGAAAAAACCTTACCATAGACAAAGTTGTGCATATGTCGAGCAAATTTTTGAAATTCATACCTTTACTCAATTGCGAATAAAAGCGAAACGCTTGCATCGATTTTCATGATCTTTGTCTCATTTTGCTCATAGGTTATGTGACTTTACGTAAAAGTAATAAGATTTGACATTTTTTTTTTCATTTTGGATTTTTTATGGATTTAAAAAAAAAAAAATTAAATCTTTAGGCAAAAAATAAGTTTTTTCCTTTATATATTCATTTTTAACTTGGAAGCGGTTGCTTGTATAGGAAAACAATATATGAACAGATTAAGGGAATTGTAATTTTAAATTTTTTAAAATTTAATTCAATTAAATCGGGCTAGTGGTTCCCGAGTTATGCCGGACGAAACAAATTAACCAAAAAAAAATTTTTAAAATTTAAAAAAATAAAAAAAAACCAAACGAAAAAAAATTTTTTATTGCGTTTTTCGAGCTCATGTCAAGGTTATCTACACAGAAAAAATTATCGCATCCGGAGTACATGAAATTTTTTTCATTTTGTTGAGTAGTGTAATCAATTAAGAACATTATTCAATCTGACTCAATGTACGCAGAAATCTGCGACCGGTCTGAAGAAATTACAAAGATATATTAGCAATTGCATGGCGGTTCCCAAGCCGTTTAAAATCTATATTGAATATTGGGATCCAATAATCGTGTATTAAAGTTCATCTAAATTACCGAGATTAACCCTGTCCCTATGGGAACAGTCAAACAGAGATACAAGCCGACCGATTTTAAGCCTACAAACCGCCGCCGACGCATGTTTCTGCAGGAGCCGCGCCGCCGATTTCATCGGCTCACATCGACTTCAATCACGCCGCCGATTTCATCGACTCATATCGACTTCAACCACGCCGCCGAGAATTCTAACTCAGTCAAATCTTACTGTCGATATAGACAACACACTTAAATTTACAAAAGAAAATATAACTGTCGACGTAGACAAACTACTACTGTGGAATTTGTCAAATAAATAGGGGTGATCAAATGGCTGAACGAACCGGCAAATCAGCCGAAAGCCGCCGCCGCCGATAATTTTGGGTCGGCTTGTAAATCTGCAGTCAAAAATACAGAAATTCCAAAATGGGTAATTTTCTGACCGAAAGGTTCCATGCACTGGAAAGCGTATCTGATATGATGGGTATAAATGAAGCTGGTCCTCATCAGAAACATAATAATTTCGATAAATCGAAATAATTTAAGGTTCATCACACTGAAGCGAATAACCAAAAGTGAAATTTGTGCAAAGGGACCCCCGATTTTGAATCTTGCCCAAAATTTTTAAATTTGGATTTTAAAAATAGGCTTTCGGCTGTAAAGAAAAACAATCGATGTTTGAATTGTCTTGACACAGGTCTTATGGTGATAGGTTGTGAACAGGTTTCCATTAGGATAATGGAACTGTTGGTCTCCCCTAGACGGAGTCTAGAGGAGACAATTTATAAAAAATACAACACAAATAGATTTTAATATTTTATTTCAGCACGTATTGCTGCTCCGTACGAAGTACACACAAACAACTTTGACAAACATAAAAACAAACAATAACGCCATCTGTATGTGGATGTCACGGTATGTCATATGTGCATCAGGTGATGTCGATCATATGGCCGATCTTCCACAAGCCAGCATCAGCTGATGTCGATCATATGGTCGATCGTCAACAGGTTGTCCTAAACAGAGTTTGGTTTGTTCGAAATGTGGTTTAAAGCGTCATACACTTTTACATAAAAATACGGTTGTCCCGCATAATGATAATAGGAAGAATGAGAGCAGAAATGAGGCTTAAACGTCGCAAAATCAAAACTTACAGTAATTTGGCATCTGAAAATGTAAGGGCATATCATACTTTTGTCTCAAATAAAAGCATTTTACCCACAGCTTGGATGAAAATTTTGAATGATGGCCTGTCCGACTAGAGCACTGATTGACCCTTGATCGGACGATACCTTCATATCATCAAGGATACAAAATTACTAAAATTGCAGACAAAGCCAGATTCTGCAGATATCACCGGTCTAGGTGACAAAATGTTAAAAAATAGCACAAAACATCACTGCCGAAAATATCAATGACATGTGTTGTTTACTATCCCAGTTGCACTGCCTGAAAGTCAAGAAAATTTTGAGATTTACACGATCAGTTGTGAAAAGTAAAAATTGCCATATTTTAAAGGTTAATATCATTCTTCAAGTTCAGTTATTTCAGAGTATTTTTAGAAAAATTGGTTTTAACGAAAGTATTTTAGAAATATTTTTAAAAAATTGTTCAAAATATGTCTAAATTTAAGGTATTTTCAAAATATATGTGGAGTTTTAAATATGAATTCTGTAACATACCGCAAGATGGCGAATTTCTAGTTAAATTACGATGTGTTAGCTTCAATATTCTGCAATAACATGATGCGCGTTTTTGCGCCAATTAATTTTATTAAATAAATTGTGAAAATAGTCACTCTTTATGGGTGCTTATACATTAAGTTTTATTGTACAACTAGAATTTAGATTATGACGAAAACTTAATATTTAAGCATTTTGCAATGAAAAATAAGTCTATTTATTTACTTAACACTTAAATGAAATAATTATTGCTCATGAAAAACATTCACAGAAAATCTTATTTTATAAACATCCCTATACAAAAACAAGTACGGAACGACTAAAGTCGGGTGATGCTAGTTATATGATACCCTGCATCTTCTACCTTATTACTAGTAATTTACTACCATTTCTAGATGTATTAAAATACATGTAATGCCGGAAACATTCGAAACATTGTCCTTTATGAGTAAATGTCACCTAATCTGGTGCGATATTTGTATGGGAGCTATAACTAAATCTAAACCGCTGTACATTTTATATTATTTTTTATAGTTGAAATATGACGTGTTGTGCCAAATTTGAACAATATCGGTTATAATATGTGGTATATAGAGCGAAAAATGTCAAATCGGGAGTGACATTTGCATGGAAGATATATCTAAATCTGCACTGATTTGCTTCAAATTTAAAAGTACGCCAACAACTCTTGCCGTGAGCGGACGTGTTCTCTTTGGCTCTCGTAAAAAAAAAATCAAAATAATCGAATATTATTTTCAATTATAATAAAGAATTGAGCGACTGAACGCTAACATAAAATAAAAGTGTTGTGTACCCGATCTAATCTGATTGTTGTGTACAAACAAAAAATCAAAAGAATAAAATACAAAAAAAAATAAACAATCAAGGCAGTGTGTATATGAGTTCAACAAACTCAAGTTTTTTTTTTGTTATTTATTGTATCTTTCATAACTTGTGAAAATAACAATAAGTATTCAAATCTTAACCTAGGATTCTTATTCTAAATGTTATTTACAGTATATAACCAGCAAGAGTTTGCAAAAGTATGTAATAAAAGTTTTATCAAAATATTACATTAGCATTGTGACAATTCAAAATTCTAAACTAGATCTAGGGTATTTCTTCTCCTCAGACGGCTGTGTCCTTCATAATTTAGCAGCTCTCGAGCGAGTGTATTTGGATGGATGTGTAGCTTAGAAACGTAGCTCCGGCAGTATCTCTTGACTTCTTCTTTGATCATTGGGATGTTAAGGTCCTTATGAATGTTTCCATTTCTGATGTACCAAGGGGCGTTCGTAATCAATCGTAGAATTTTTGACTGGCTTCTCTGTAGCTTATTGACATTAGATGCACACGCTGAACCCCAAAGCTGGATACCATATGTCCATATGGGTTTTATAATGCATTTGTAAATAAGGACTTTATATTCAAGGTCTAGAGCAGACCGTGGTCCAATAAGCCATTGTAGCTGTAGCACTTTCAGCTTTATCTGGGTTACTTTGGAATCAATATGGTATGCCCATGTAAGACGGCGGTCCAAATGAATTCCAAGGTACTTTACGTTTGTCTTTTGAGGTATACTGTTATTAAATATATCAATTGGCGGACAAGTGTCTCTTCTCAGGGTAAACGTGACATGTGTGCACTTTGTTGCATTTACCATTACCCTCCATTTCACTAACCACGTTTGAAGCACACGGACGTGTGACTGCAATTGATAAGACGCAATTGTTGAGTCTTTGTGGACACTAACGAAAGCAGTGTCATCTGCAAACGTGGAAGTATGTGTAAGGGAACTCGTCGGCATATCTGCCGTATATAAGATATACAAGATGGGTCCCAGAATACTACCTTGAGGGACGCCTGCAGTTATTTTCTTAGGGCTAGAAAATTTGCCTTTCAATCTTACTTCAAACGATCTATCTGTTAAATAGTTTTTGAGCAATTTGTGTGTGTTATTTGGCAGCTAACGAGTTATTTTATGCACATGTCCATCATGCCAAACTTTGTCAAACGCCTGGGAAATGTCTATGAAGAGGGCGGAACAATACTGCTTGTTCTCAAACGCCCTTCTAATAACAGTAACAATACGGTGTACTTGCTCTATGGTACTGTGGCTTTTACGAAACCCGAATTGGTGATCGGGTATAATTCCGCTATTTTCTATGTATGGTGTAATCTTCATCAATAGAATTTTCTCAAACATATTTGACAATATCGACAGTAGACTTATCGGACGGTATGACTTAACCTGAGTTAAGTCCTTTCCGGGTTTTGGAATCATTACTATCTCAGACCTCTTCCAAGATGTTGGAAAGTAGCCCGTACGCAAAATACTATTAAAGATAAATAGAATAGTTTTCATTGCTGAATGAGGAAGCTCTTTAATCATTCTCGCTGTAATTCCATCCTTACCAGGGGATTTTTTAGTTTCGAGGTCTTTAATAGATTCTTCTATGATTTTAAACCTGAGACGCAGTGGGTGAGGGACCATTTCGTCTATCTCGGGCGGATTGACAGAAGATGGTCCACTATTTGGAGTAAATACCTCTTCCAAGTGGTTGGCAAATGCATTGACCTTCTCTTCAGTGATTTTTGCCATTCTGAAGGCGTAGCGGGGATTCATGCGCAATAGGGCTTCGCATATCTTTTGTGGCCTTCCAGAGGCTAAAATCACTTCTCTCTGTTGGATCTAAATTCTGCAGGTAGATTTTGAGGGCAGATTCCTCCTTTGCCTTAAGGGCAGACGTTAATCTTTTCTGGCAATGCTTGAGTCGACACTTCCCTTTCCCATTCCCTTCTAAGCTTTCTTTTCTCTCTAATAAGGGCTTCAATATCCCTTGGACAGTTTGCAGGGTTGCCACCTCCATTAATGTCTTTCGGTGTTGCCACCTTAGCTGCATTGTTCACAATATCAGTAAAGAGGTTAACGGCATGTTCTATTTCATCCTCAGATTTTAAACAAATGTCCTGAGGAATATGTGTACTAACATACTTTTTGTATTTCATCCAGTTCGTGCGTCTGTTAGGAAAGTTATGGACTTCGTTCTCATTTTCTGACTTGATATTGAACAATGTCATAATTGAAGGGGAGTGATCAGAAGAAAGATCGAATGAAGTATATATGGAACTTTGATCACGTCTTATATTCTTGACTATAGCGAAGTCGATTAAATCAGGTATTTTGCTTAAGTCTGAGGGCCAGTGTGTCGGCTGGCCGCTAGACATAACGTCTAGTTTAGCGCGTGACATCGCACTTAATAATTGCCTACCTCTTGGAAGGGTAATTCGTGAACCCCAATAGGTATGTTTGGCGTTATAGTCACCAGCTGCTATAAATTTCGACCCTAGTGTAGAGAAGAAGTCTACAAATTGAGCACTGTTTATATTATATCTCGGAGGGCAATAAATTGCTGATATCACAATGTTCATATTTGTGAGGTTGATTGACGTAGCCTGTATGTGCTCTGTTCTATATTCCTGTATTGGACAATGCCTTACC
Organism: Polietes domitor; assembly: GCA_947397865.1. Lineage (NCBI taxonomy): Eukaryota > Metazoa > Arthropoda > Insecta > Diptera > Muscidae > Polietes > Polietes domitor. The sequence continues at coordinate 108,548,463 of OX377619.1, forward strand.
CTATTGTGCACAATAACAGCTGTGCCACCACAGGCTCTACCGCTCGGTTGTTTTGTGTCGTAAGTACAATATCCGTTTATTCTAAAACAGTTCCTTATAGTAAAATGTGTCTCTGAGACAAGAAGTATGTCGATTTTTTGGTGTCGAAGAAAATTATCTACTTCATGTTTGTGCTGGCCTAGGCCGTTTGCGTTCCCAAAAACAAATTCGCAATGGATTTATTTTTGATTCAGTACAATTTGCATTAGCATGCTCTGATTTCTCATCATTTCTTGCATCATATTTTGCATACTCAACATAAAGTTATTCATGGTTTCTATCATTTTCTCAATTGAGTTTTCCAGGGAGGAATTTGAAGTTAAGGGAGCATCTTCTTGCGGCGTACAAGCGTACGAGAGATTGTTGCTAGAGCTAGCATTTACCATAGGGGATCTGGTCTTCAGGTTTAGATTGGGTACTGGCTGGTACTGTGAGTACACAGACTTTGAATTTTCCGAGGGAAAATTTTGACTTACGGAAGTACCTTCTTTTAGCGTACGGGCGTATGATAAATTAGTAGGATTTGTGTTAGATTGGACTCGGGACAGAGTCTTGTTGCTAGAGCTAGCATTTACCATAGGGGCTATGGTCTTCAGGTTCGGGTAGGGTGCAGGCTGGTACTGTAAGTACACAGGCTTTGGTCTAGTTGAGTTGGTGGATTTTCTCATGTGGATGTACACAGGGCAGCCTCTATAATTTGCCGTGTGATTTTCACCACAGTTACTACATTTTTTTGCACTAGAGTCTTCTTTGGAATGTGGACATTCCAAAGATTTATGCACATCGCTACACCTGACGCACACTGAAGGCAACTTACAGTAGGTCTTGGTGTGTCCGAATTCCTGGCAATTGGCACATTGAGGAGGATCCCTGCGCTTTAGCGGTTCCTCTACTCTTATTCTACGACTGCACAGATACCGCAGATCATATAGTGGGTGAGTCGCACCATTCTTTTTTATTCTTGACAACTCAAATGTTAATTCCACTTTAAACATGGGCTGTGGCATTTTATTTTTGTTAAGGATATTTATAACCGACTTTACTTCATATCCTTCCTCTTCGAGTTCTTTTTTTATTTCTTCTGGTAATACAGAACTATCAATTCCCTTTATTATTACAACTAACCCCTTAGAGCTTTTAAGTTGATAAGTGTAATAATTTTTCTTTTCTTTGTCGAATAGTTCGACCATTTTCCTGTAGACGGACTCAGAGTACGTTTGTACTTTCGTCTCTTGGACATTTCTCCTTCGTATAGTAGTTACATGAAAATTATTTTTTCCTACTAGCTGGGAAAGCTTATTAACGAGCACATTCGATGTCTGCTCTCGTAAGTATATTGGAGGAGGTTTGAATTCCTTAACAATTTCATTTCCTTGGTCAGTGGCGTCCTCAGTGCTGAGAAGTAAGAAACGGTTTTGACTTACCGGAATGTATCCTTTATGCATTTTTGAGGATGGTTCTTGTCGTGAGGACCTAGGGCTGGACTTACGTTTATTGACGAGTACGTATCTATCTATACCCGTTTGGATTTTATTATCGACATTTCCAGCTGTCAGATTTATTTTGGGGATCGCGCCCTTTGACACATTTATATCAGCACTCTTTTCTTTCTGTGTATCCACATTACTACACTTATTTAAAAGCATACTTTTAGACATTTCGATATTTAAGCCTGTATTTCTTTTCGTAATTTCGTTTCTTTTCTCTGACATTTGGTCAGACAATTGTGGAGAATAAGAGCGCGCTCGGTCAAGGGGTTTCGCGGTTAAATACAAACGGCGGCTAAGCCTAAACGGGAGGAATGCATACATTCATCTGACAACAGATGAGAGTGTGAAAAATAACAAAAAAGAACGTGATGACAGTTTGTATTTAACCGCGAAACCCCTTGACCGAGCGCGCTCTTATTCTCCACAATTGTCTGACCAAATGTCAGAGAAAAGAAACGAAATTACGAAAAGAAATACAGGCTTAAATATCGAAATGTCTAAAAGTATGCTTTTAAATAAGTGTAGTAATGTGGATACACAGAAAGAAAAGAGTGCTGATATAAATGTGTCAAAGGGCGCGATCCCCAAAATAAATCTGACAGCCGGAAATGTCGATAATAAAATCCAAACGGGTATAGATAGATACGTACTCGTCAATAAACGTAAGTCCAGCCCTAGGTCCTCACGACAAGAACCATCCTCAAAAATGCATAAAGGATACATTCCGGTAAGTCAAAACCGTTTCTCACTTCTCAGCACTGAGGACGCCACTGACCAAGGAAATGAAATTGTTAAGGAATTCAAACCTCCTCCAATATACTTACGAGAGCAGACATCGAATGTGCTCGTTAATAAGCTTTCCCAGCTAGTAGGAAAAAATAATTTTCATGTAACTGCTATACGAAGGGGAAATGTCCAAGAGACGAAAGTACAAACGTACTCTGAGTCCGTCTACAGGAAAATGGTCGAACTATTCGACAAAGAAAAGAAAAATTATTACACTTATCAACTTAAAAGCTCTAAGGGGTTAGTTGTAATAATAAAGGGAATTGATAGTTCTGTATTACCAGAAGAAATAAAAAAAGAACTCGAAGAGGAAGGATATGAAGTAAAGTCGGTTATAAATATCCTTAACAAAAATAAAATGCCACAGCCCATGTTTAAAGTGGAATTAACATTTGAGTCGTCAAGAATAAAAAAGAAGGGTGCGACTCACCCAATATATGATCTGCAGTATCTGTGCAGTCGTAGAATAAGAGTAGAGGAACCGCTAAAGCGCAGGGATCCTCCTCAATGTACCAATTGCCAGGAATTCGGACACACCAAGACCTACTGTAAGTTGCCTTCAGTGTGCGTCAGGTGTAGCGATGTGCATAAATCTTTGGAATGTCCACATTCCAAAGAAGACTCTAGTGCAAAAAAATGTAGTAACTGTGGTGAAAATCACACGGCAAATTATAGAGGCTGCCCTGTGTACATCCACATGAGAAAATCCACCAACTCAACTAGACCAAAGCCTGTGTACTTACAGTACCAGCCTGCACCCTACCCGAACCTGAAGACCATAGCCCCTATGGTAAATGCTAGCTCTAGCAACAAGACTCTGTCCCGAGTCCAATCTAACACAAATCCTACTAATTTATCATACGCCCGTACGCTAAAAGAAGGTACTTCCGTAAGTCAAAATTTTCCCTCGGAAAATTCAAAGTCTGTGTACTCACAGTACCAGCCAGTACCCAATCTAAACCTGAAGACCAGATCCCCTATGGTAAATGCTAGCTCTAGCAACAATCTCTCGTACGCTTGTACGCCGCAAGAAGATGCTCCCTTAACTTCAAATTCCTCCCTGGAAAACTCAATTGAGAAAATGATAGAAACCATGAATAACTTTATGTTGAGTATGCAAAATATGATGCAAGAAATGATGAGAAATCAGAGCATGCTAATGCAAATTGTACTGAATCAAAAATAAATCCATTGCGAATTTGTTTTTGGGAACGCAAACGGCCTAGGCCAGCACAAACATGAAGTAGATAATTTTCTTCGACACCAAAAAATCGACATACTTCTTGTCTCAGAGACACATTTTACTATAAGGAACTGTTTTAGAATAAACGGATATTGTACTTACGACACAAAACAACCGAGCGGTAGAGCCTGTGGTGGCACAGCTGTTATTGTGCACAATAGGGTAAGGCATTGTCCAATACAGGAATATAGAACAGAGCACATACAGGCTACGTCAATCAACCTCACAAATATGAACATTGTGATATCAGCAATTTATTGCCCTCCGAGATATAATATAAACAGTGCTCAATTTGTAGACTTCTTCTCTACACTAGGGTCGAAATTTATAGCAGCTGGTGACTATAACGCCAAACATACCTATTGGGGTTCACGAATTACCCTTCCAAGAGGTAGGCAATTATTAAGTGCGATGTCACGCGCTAAACTAGACGTTATGTCTAGCGGCCAGCCGACACACTGGCCCTCAGACTTAAGCAAAATACCTGATTTAATCGACTTCGCTATAGTCAAGAATATAAGACGTGATCAAAGTTCCATATATACTTCATTCGATCTTTCTTCTGATCACTCCCCTTCAATTATGACATTGTTCAATATCAAGTCAGAAAATGAGAACGAAGTCCATAACTTTCCTAACAGACGCACGAACTGGATGAAATACAAAAAGTATGTTAGTACACATATTCCTCAGGACATTTGTTTAAAATCTGAGGATGAAATAGAACATGCCGTTAACCTCTTTACTGATATTGTGAACAATGCATCTAAGGTGGCAACACCGAAAGACATTAATGGAGGTGGCAACCCTGCAAACTGCCCAAGGGATATTGAAGCCCTTATTAGAGAGAAAAGAAAGCTTAGAAGGGAATGGCAGAGATATCGCTCCCCAACTCTGAAGTGTCGACTCAAGCATTGCCAGAAAAGATTAACGTCTGCCCTTAAGGCAAAGGAGGAATCTGCCCTCAAAATCTACCTGCAGAATTTAGATCCAACAGAGAGAAGTGATTTTAGCCTCTGGAAGGCCACAAAAGATATGCGAAGCCCTATTGCGCATGAATCCCCGCTACGCCTTCAGAATGGCAAAAAGCACTGAAGAGAAGGTCAATGCATTTGCCAACCACTTGGAAGAGGTATTTACACCAAATAGTGGACCATCTTCTGTCAATCCGCCCGAGATAGACGAAATGGTCCCTCACCCACTGCGTCTCAGGTTTAAAATCATAGAAGAATCTATTAAAGACCTCGAAACTAAAAAATCCCCTGGTAAGGATGGAATTACAGCGAGAATGATTAAAGAGCTTCCTCATTCAGCAATGAAAACTAGTCTATTTATCTTTAATAGTATTTTGCGTACGGGCTACTTTCCAACACCTTGGAAGAGGTCTGAGATAGTAATGATTCCAAAACCCGGAAAGGACTTAACTCAGGTTAAGTCATACCGTCCGATAAGTCTACTGTCGATATTGTCAAAAATGTTTGAGAAAATTCTATTGATGAAGATTACACCATACATAGAAAATAGCGGAATTATACCCGATCACCAATTCGGGTTTCGTAAAAGCCACAGTACCATAGAGCAAGTACACCGTATTGTTACTGTTATTAGAAGGGCGTTTGAGAACAAGCAGTATTGTTCCGCCCTCTTCATAGACATTTCCCAGGCGTTTGACAAAGTTTGGCATGATGGACTTGTGCATAAAATAACTCGTTTGCTGCCAAATAACACACACAAATTGCTCAAAAACTATTTAACAGATAGATCGTTTGAAGTAAGATTGAAAGGTAGTATTCTGGGACCCATCTTGTATATCTTATATACGGCAGATATGCCGACGAGTTCTCTTACACATACTTCCACATATGCAGATGACACTGCTTTCGTTAGTGTCCACAAAGACTCAACAATTGCGTCTTATCAATTGCAGTCACACGTCCGTGTGCTTCAAACGTGGTTAGTGAAATGGAGGGTAATGGTAAATGCAACAAAGTGCACACATGTCACGTTTACCCTGAGAAGAGACACTTGTCCACCAATTGATATATTTAATAACAGTATACCTCAAAAGGCAAACGTAAAGTACCTTGGAATTCACTTGGACCGCCGTCTTACATGGGCATACCATATTGATTCCAAAGTAACCCAGATAAAGCTGAAATTGCTACAGCTACAATGGCTTATTGGACCACGGTCTGCTCTAGACCTTGAATATAAAGTCCTTATTTACAAATGCATTATAAAACCCATATGGACATATGGTATCCAGCTTTGGGGTTCAGCGTGTGCATCTAATGTCAATAAGCTACAGAGAAGCCAGTCAAAAATTCTACGATTGATTACGAACGCCCCTTGGTACATCAGAAATGGAAACATTCATAAGGACCTTAACATCCCAGTGATCAAAGAAGAAGTCAAGAGATACTGCCGGAGCTACGTTTCTAAGCTACACATCCATCCAAATACACTCGCTCGAGCTGCTAAATTATGAAGGACACAGCCGTCTGAGGAGAAGAAATACCCTAGATCTAGTTTAGAATTTTGAATTGTCACAATGCTAATGTAATATTTTGATAAAACTTTTATTACATACTTTTGCAAACTCTTGCTGGTTATATACTGTAAATAACCTTTAGAATAAGAATCCTAGGTTAAGATTTGAATACTTATTGTTATTTTCACAAGTTATAAAAGATACAATAAATAACAAAAAAAAAAAAAGTGTCCATCATTGATGCGAAAAAATTAGATGTACCAAGTTTTGTTGGGATTGGATAATAATTGAGATTTGTACTTCGATAACAAGATTATATACACGGTCGGATTATTAATTTATTTTATTTTTTTCCACTAAACTGTACTCAAATTGTGTTTTCTTTTATTGATTATGGTATAAATATTGAAAAAATATAAACATTACCTGACCCGAACGCTTCCCCGAATTAATCTCCATTTTTGGCGATTTCAACCCATCGACAAGTGGGAAAAGTCTTAATTATTTTTTATTTGTTGGCCCAGTTCTTCAAAAAGACATTATTTCCTTAATTTTGAGTTGGCGTCTGTACAAATTCGTATTCAATGCGGATATAACGAAAATGTACAGGCAAATATTGGTAAATCCGAAGCACGCACCTTGTCAGCGAATTCTGTTCCGTTGTTCTCAAGAGGAAGAGATTCAAGATTATCAATTGCGAACTGTCACTTTCGGCGTGAGAATCCTCGAGAATCTGCCTCAAGGCCACGTTCTAAATAGCGAATTTTTTGATTTTGATGACAAAAGCACCGCGAAAACATTAGAAATGGAACATGATTTCTGACTCATTCTACTTTATAACAGAAAAGTTAAAGGGTAGTGTTGTCGATGATATCTAGGTTTTTCGAACCAATAGGCTGGTTAGCGCCTGTGGTGATAACGGCAAAAGTTCTCATGTAGCAACTTTGGCTTGATGATATTAACTGGGACGATCCATTAACACATTGAGTGCCAAGCGGTTTTGACGAGAACCTCCCCAGGAGATCAAACAATTTTTGGGCTATAAGTAAAAGCAATCACTGTCGTACGGAAACGTACACCCTTATCTGACAATGTCGATGATTTAACCGCTCTGACCCCATGCCACTTTCGAGTTGGGCCCGCTTTATTGACCCTAGTTGAACCGGAAATAGTTCCCTCCAAGACTGCCCTTTTAAATCGCTGGCTGCGGCTTAAAGTATTCCAACATGAGTTTTGTCGTCGTTGGAAATCAGACTGCTTAAAAGAGCTTAATAAAAGGAACAAGTGGAAGCAGCCTCAGAATGACTTGCAAGAAAACGATCTTGTAGTTTTTCGACAAGAAACAGATGTTCCTAACGATAGGCGTTTGGGGCGGTTAATCATGTGAGGGTGGTCGATTTGAAGACTCAGTACGGTATCACCACCCGTCCAGTTCATCAGTTAGTACTTTTGCCACGATCAATTTAACATGATTTGCTATGACGACAAAATTTGGTATTCCTCTATGGAATATCTCGAGGAGTACCGCTGCCCATATGCTCTATACGCCACGGCATTCGGTATTGTAGACGCTTCATGGTCCTACATCCAGCCGAGCGTACCCGACCGTGCGTGCGCCAATTGTCTGGGCCTATCACACAACACCGGGTGCACTAGCAAATACAAGTGCAAAATGTGCCACCACACATTGTTACACCCTCTCAAGGAGTCGGCCTTTGAATGGCTGCAGATTACCGCTTGGGTCAGAATCCATCGCCCGGGAATTGACCGATAGAAGCAGATTGTGCGGGTCATTATGGACCGGCGTCACTGTAAACCTGTCACAGTCCAGGCCAAGTATGCGTACGATGAGTTGGCAGACTTCACTTTTTTCATGCGTACGACTGCTACATCATCCTTGTAACTGACGTAGCCAGCAATATCTATTTGGGCCTGCCACAGAAGGACGACAATATGCCGTATGCCCAAAATACAATCTTTGGGTGAGCCACTTTCTTTGGTGCAGGACGAGCCAGAACCCCCTCAGGATGAAAATGCATGGCGGCCAGTGGAGGAATCAAATCCTACCATCGTACTGCCCCAATATAATTTCTGTTTAAAAATTAATTTCCATTTGTAACTAAGTTTATCAGGTGTGTGATGGGAATCGTTCCTTTTCAGATCGATACGTATTTATTTTACTTTACGCCTGCCGTATAACTAGACGTGAAATTCTTACTATATCAATATATATATTTTTTAAATACAAAGACGTATCGATTTAAGGAGGATCAATTTGTATCACATACCTGAATTAGAGTTTAATTAAATTTAATGTAATTTAAATTCATTTTCGTTTACCTATTGTATTTGAAAAACAATGTAATATCTTGCACTTAGTACAGGGGGCGGTATGTTCATAGGGCTAAGCTCAGGCTACTATGGGGGTCAGCAGGTGGCGGATAGCTGTACAGCTGCGTATGCAGCCCCCGACCAAGAGCGGCAGTGTCCGAGGGCGTACCATAAAAAAGTACAAGTGCCCAACAAAGACACTGTGTCATGGCGAATGGATGCCGCCAGTAACTAGGTATCTCCCACAGGGGTGCCCCCAAGAGAGGTGCAGTTAGGAGTATGACGACTCCGTGGATCCCCAGTCTACATAAATCCAGTAGCGTCTGACCCAGATTGGGCGGCTTTCTGGTCAGCGTCTGTTCCCCAGGTTAGGGGCGGCTGATGGTTTAAATTCCTGGCGGCAAGGTATAAAACGCTACGGGTAGGATCCCGGAAAACAAAACAAATAATGGAAAAGTTAGAGAGAGCAAATTTAGTTACGGTGCAGGGAGTAATGCCCCCAGTGCCGGCGGCTTTGGGTAGTGCGCAAGCAGGCTACCAGCCGTCGATATCCAGCGCCTGCAATGTTACCCCGGTAAGCTTGGCCAGGGTAGCAGATAATGTTACAAGCAAAGACGATCAGAAGGAACAGAGCCCCTTTACAAGAAGCACTGTAATAAAGAGGACACCTCCAAGCTTAGAGAACGAGGCAATCACACCACTCACAGGTATAGAAGAAGATGTAGCCAAACCCAAAGGCGATACATTTACCGTACTTGGGCAAATGATAGTCGATCTCATGGATTATGTTAAATGCCGGAATAATGTACACCATGCCATTAAGGAACAGGTGAGGGCGATAAGAGCCATGTACAACAAAGCTCGCGATGAAAAGAGTACTGGTGAAGACAGTGTCATCAGAGAAAACTGCAACCGAGCCACGCAAACCTCTCCCAAGACCTGGCCCAGTAAAAGGGAGGAAAAGAGGCGCAGGGACCCTACAGATGCGTTATCCAGCACAGAAACACCAAAAAGACAAAAAAAACAAAGAGGTGGTGCCCCCCCAAGAAGAAAAAGCCGCAGAACGGAAAAAAGATGATAACGACATAGTAAAATCCAAAAATGAGTGGACAACAGTGAAGAAGAAGAATATAAGATCACGTAGGGTTAGACCAGATACCATGATTATATCCGCTAAGGGAGAAACCACATATGCGGACATTCTCAGGAAAATAAGAACCGATCCAGACCTAAAGGAACTTGGAGATGAGGTGAACAAAGTCCGCAGAACGCAGAAGAGTGAAATTATCCTGGAACTGAAGACAAACGGTCTGAATATAAAAGAGCGATTTAACGAAAAAATCGAAAATTCCCTAGAGGGTCGCGTTGAAGTGAGGACACGCAAACAAGAGATGGTTGTGGAATGCAAAGACATGGACGATATCACAACAAAGTCCGAGATATGCACCGCCTTTGGAAAAGCTCTAGAAATCCCAGATCTAGACAATACAGCCGTTAAGAGTCTTCGGAAATCCTATGGAGGAACACAAACTGCAAAAATTAGTCTGCCAGTCGAAATAGCACGTAGGGCCCTAGTAATGAACAAAATTAGGATTGGATGGTCCATATGCCGCATTCGGGAACCAGTGACTCCCACACAATGCTTCAAATGTCTTGAGTTTGGTCATATTGCAAAGACCTGCAAGACGGGAACCACCAGATCACACCTCTGTCGCAAATGTGGATCTGAAGGCCACATAGCCAAAGAATGTACATCTGACCTGAACTGCATGTTGTGTAGATCAAACGGCAACGATGTCCTGGACCATATTGCAGGAAGTTACAGATGTCCAGTTTTCAAAAAGGCGCTTAGTGCCAGATATAAATGAGATTTATACAATTAAATATAAACCATTGCGCAGCAGCCCAGGACCTACTGACACAGACTATCTGCGAACTAAACATAGATGTCGCGCTAATAAGCGAGCAATATAAGGATCTTGATAAAAACGTATGGGAGACAGATACGCTAGGTAAATCAGCCGTATGGGCCTGCGGAAACAAGGCAGTCGAGGAAGGAATGAAGCTGCCATGCGTGGGCTTCGCCAAGATAAAAATTGGTGGCATTTATGTGTACAGCTGCTATATTTCACCAAACATACCAATAATGGAATTCCAGACAATAGTCGATAATCTTGCAAGAGACGCAATGCAACACACCCAAGTAGTTATCGGAGGGGACTTCAACGCATGGTCAACTGACTGGGGTTGCCCGAAAACAAACGAGAGAGGTCGAATACTTCTTGAGTCATTCGCTCTTCTTGATTTGAGCCTTCTAAATGAAGGTAATGTTTTTACTTTCAGAAGAGCCGGTTATGGATCAATTGTCGATATCACATTTGCAAGTAATGCACTGGCCCGTGATATAAAGTGGGAGGTTAGCGAGCACTACACACACAGTGACCACCAAGCAATCATATTCTCGCTTATTCGTAGCAGTGTTTCCCGTGCAACCCATGCAAAATCAACCCAAAACGGATGGGGTAGCGACAAACTAGATGCAGCTGCGTTCATTGAATCATTCAAAAACCAGACCATTGAAGACGGACCAGTTAACGACGTGGCAGATAATTTAGTCGCTGCCATACAAACAGCATGCGATGCATCAATGCCAAGACGGATACATAGCCAGAGGAGAAAAGAAAATCATTGGTGGAACAACGAAATAGCCACACTAAGGAAAAAATGTTTAAAAACAAGGCGCCGATACCAACGTGGAAGGCAAAGTCCTGACTTCCAACTGAAAAGAGAGGCGTACCACCAGGCAAGGAAAGAATTCCAAGACGCAATAAATAAAAGCAAATCTGAAGGCTTTAAACGTCTATGTAATGAAGCAGACTCCAACCCATGGGGCAAGGCGTACCAAATTGTAATGTCTCGTATAAAAGGAAAAAAATCAGCCCAAGTAACCTGCCCTATACTGGTCGACAAAATAGTGAACACGCTATTCCCACAAGGAGACCCTTTCAATGTAACTAGGCGAAGCGGGAACATATCAAACCGCTTTAGAGTCACAGAGGATGAGATCATTAAATTGTGCCCAAATATCGGAGACGATAAAGCTCCTGGCCTCGACGGGATTCCCAACAAGGTACTGAAGATTGCCCTTAAAACGAGACCACAATTATTCGCCCGTTTATTCAATAACAGCCTGAAAGATGGTGTATTCCCCAATAACTGGAAAAAACAGAAACTCATTCTGATACCAAAGCCCGGAAAAACCCTTGGAGAACCTCAATCCTACAGACCAATATGCCTCTTAGACACGACTAGCAAATGCCTAGAGAGGGTAATTTACAACAGGTTGCTGAATTTCGTAGAAGAAGCAAAAGGCATTTCACCAAACCAATATGGGTTCCGCAAAGCAAGGTCAACAGTGGATGCAATAAACTCCGTTGTTAACATGGCGAGGGAAGCAATCCAAGGCAAAGGGTGTTCAAGAAAATACTGCGCGGTGATCACACTTGACATCAGAAATGCGTTTAACTCAGCAGGATGGAAGCAAATAATGCTTTCCTTGATAAGACTTAATGTACCGGAGTACCTAATAAACATTGTGATGGACTACTTCACTAATCGGTCATTGTTGTATAAGACGGATAACGGCATGGAATCCCGCAACGTTACTGCAGGTGTTCCGCAAGGTTCGGTCTTAGGACCGCTGCTATGGAACATTATGTATGATGGAGTATTCAACCTTGAGGTACCAGAAGAAGTAGCTATTGTAGGCTTCGCGGACGACATAGCAGTAGTAGTGCAAGCGCGTCATCTAGACGAAGTGCAGATATACGCAAATGAAGCTATACGCACTATAGGAACGTGGATGAAAAGCGTGAACCTTAACCTAGCTGAACACAAAACGGAGGCAGTGCTGATAAGCGGCAAAAGAAAGACAGAAACTCTTGAAATAAATGTAGGAAATACGACCATAAAGTCATCCGATGCCATTAAATATTTAGGGATTATGATCGACAGTCGCCTAAACTTCAAACAGCACACTGTGTACTCCTGCGAAAAGGCTACCAAAGTTGTAAACGCTCTGGCTAGGATGTTGCCAAACATAGGAGGCCCCAGACAAAGTCGAAGGACACTACTTTCTAGAGTCGCAAATTCTATTCTTCTCTATGCATCTCCAATTTGGGAAGCATCGATGAGGTTAAACTCGAAGAAGAATATGCTCACAATCTTCAGCAGAAACTGCCTAAGAGTCTGCAGCGGATATCGCACAATTTCTCTGGAGGCAGCATGTGTGGTGGCAGGCATACTGCCAATAGACCTACAAGCAAGAGAATTTTCCAAAGTATACGGATTAAAGAGAATAACCCCAGACAGAGATTACGAACTTGTTAGACGCACGGAGAGAAACAACTCTATGGAAAACTGGCAAATGAGATGGGACAACACACCCAAGGGAAGGTGGACACACAAACTTATTCCTAACATTGAAAAGTGGATAAGTCGAGGCCATGGTGAAGTCAACTACAACCTGACGCAGTTTTTGACGGGACATGGAGGTTACCGTTACTACCTCTACCGATTCGGACACGACAACTCTCCCAAGTGTCCTGTATGTGTGAACGATGATGAAAACGCGGAACATGTCGTGTTTATCTGCCCGAGATTTGCACGAAATCGCAATAACCTAGCGTTCGCTTTAGGCAATAGTGTGACAGCCGATAATGTGGTAGACCTGATGCTTAGGTCGGAATCAAATTGGAAGAAGGTGAACGATTTCATCAAGTATGTCCAGGACAGCCTACGAAAAGAAGAAGAAATGAGGAAGAGTTCACGGGAAGCAAATAGAGCCATATAGGCTAAAGAACCCCTGCGACGTAATACCGAATGGCAGTTCCGCGGGGTGTAGAGACGAGGGGTGTGGTTTAGTGCGTAAGAGTCGTACATGTTGGATACATCTTTTGAAGATTCCACACCTCCAACGAAAAAAAAAAAAAAAAAAAAAAAAAAAAAAAAAAGCGGTATGTTCGCGTACAGACTATATCGGGTCAGTACGCTTTTTGCCCATCACTATGGTGCCCATCTCTGACCGTCATGCTGTGTGCGAGCAAATCACCCCCATCCTACTCATCGTTTGTTGTCTGCCTCTCTCTATCTCTACAATTGCTTTCATTGCTGAATGCAGATTACTCGCTACCAAACGAAGGTAAATAAAGACAAAACGTATCGCGGTTAATGTCATTGTGTTTTTAATTAAAAAGAGTATGAGCTAAAAAGTGTATAGTTTTTTAATAATTATAATAACAAGATCTTAAATAAAGAGTCAAACAGGGCCATTTGGTTTGCTCAGTCCCAAGAATTAATTGGCGATCCGCGACCTACCCCAAGAACAGAGCTGTGTACATACATACACACGTACGTATGTATGTACATACACCAGGCAAGCAGTGAACAGTGAAGTGTGGGCAAATTCTGTATCAGCAACTAGACAGGCAGCAGTGATACCGTTTGGGCAGATCAATTCGCGGCCGAGGAATCGTCAGCCAAAGCAACATCAGGCAGGGCCGTATCTGTATGGCGTGGGTAAAACGAGGCAACTGACAAGAGGTACGTTAGAGTTGGGTCGTAACTCAACAGTATCAAATGCTGGTTTTCCAAAGCCTACTTTCGGCAACAACAAAAAACATTTCAAAGTGTCCCAAAACGATAAACTACAACGAGGGCAGTTATGTTCACCGAGCATGCAAACTGCGATCTCACACACACAACTGAACGAAAGTGCGCGCAAAGAGAAAGAAAATAAAAACAACACAATGGCTAGTGTAGTGATCATAAAAAATACATCAAGTGAGCTACAAGTGTATACTATGGCAAACAATCGTTTAGTTTTACTAGGTGAAGATGATCAGGCTCAATGTTCAAAAGTCACTACAATTACAGAATCACCACCAATATATTTAAGCGAGCGTTCATCTAGAACACTTGTTAGTAAAATTGCACTTATTGCAGGCGAAAATAATTTCCACATTTCTCCAATAAGTAGATGTAATATTCACGAGACTAAAATACAGTCGAATACTGGGTTTCGTGCCATCACAAATTGCGTTGATACAGAAAAAAAGCTACTACACCTATAGGCTTAAGAGTAGTAAAGGTTTGGCCGTTGTCTTGAAGGGGATTGAACGTAGTGTAGATATTGTATACCTTGAAAGGAAAAGATTGGTGGTCAATATCCTTAACAGGTTGAAAATTCGTCAGCCATTATTTAAGGTCGAACTTGAACCAGACGCCCGAAAATTTAAAAGGAATGAAATACATCCATTTTACAAAGAAAATCTTTTGCTTCATAGACACATATCTGTGGAAGAGCCGTACAATGGCATATTATTGCCTACTGCACACTACCTACGATATGAGTTGTTTGCGATGACCTACACCAGTCTGCAAAATGTACTGCCAAATCCAAGAGCATAAGAAATGCAGGGGTTGTGAGTCCTACAAGTTACTTGGCTCCCACGATAGTCAGTATCTGCTGAAGTATTTCCAAAAATTTTCAATAGCGTTGGCCACAACTTGCTGCTGGCGATTGCAATGCTAAGCATACACACTGAGGCTCACGCCTTCCAAATCCCAAGGGCAAACAATTATATAATTGTCCCATGGAATGTCGAAATGGCATTGACTTTATCTTTCCACATCAGCCAACATACTGGGCGACTGACAATAGGGCTGTTTTTCTTTAAGCCGGGACAACAAGCTGGGATAACAAAAACGTTAATAAAAATTTAATTTTTTGCTCAAACTACATTATAAATATATTTATCAAAACAAATTTTCAAAAAAATATTTTGTATTGACTTTATTGGACTTAGCCTCGATAACCATAATATTGACATACACTGGATAATTATCCAGTCTAAGTCAAAAAATTTTAACACAAAATTATTTTTTCAAAATTTGTTTTCACACACACACTGATATTGCTTTTGGAGACAATTTTAAAAATGAATTATTTATTTTGAGTGAAATTTTAACATTTTATTTAGATTTTTGTTATCGCAGCTTAGTTATCCAGTCTTAAAGAAAACACACATAATAATAAACTGCCCGATCTAATGGACTTTGCATTTTTTAGAGGAATTGAAAAAAAAACAAATTTCCGCTGAAACTTGCCTCGATTTGTCATCGGATCACTCACTCCGCGTTCGATAAAGATATTTCGAAGAAATTATAGTGTCGACAGAGCTTTACTCTCGGATGCCAATCAAAAAACGAAGGACCTTAAAAGGGCGATTAGTGAAGCTTGTGATGCATCTATGCCACGAAGAACCTTCCCTAAAAGGGGACAACCATGCTATGGAAATATCCGACATATAAGAACTGAATGCCTAAAAGCAAGAAGAAAGATGCAAACATCAAGGGGAAGACCTGGATTAGAACGGATACTATCCGATTATAAATACCTTCGGATGTCATTACAACAGGCGGTCAAACGAAGTAAAAAAGAGTGCTTCAAGAAGCTCTGCGTATCGCATACAAGGTGGTAATGAAGAATATAATTTCCACGTTGTTCCCTCAACGCTCACGGATCCAACCCCAATCTCGACTGCCGAAAGAGACACTGTCCCCAATATCACACTGGACGACCTGAAAGCAACATGTACTAAGATAGGTGATAGCAAAACACCGAAACCAGACGGTGTTCCCAACATCGTCCTAAAAACAGCAATTTCCTCGAGGCCTGAAATCTTCATTGATACCTACCAAAGATGCATTGGCGAACGTTTATTCCCAAATATATAGAAGACACAAAGACTCGTACTTATCCCAAAGGGTAACAAACCCCCAAATGAATCATCGTCATACCGCCCGATATGCCTTCTAGATACAATAGGAAAAATGATTTTGGTTTCCTGTCTGGGACTCAAGCGAGTCATGGGCTCCGATGGTATCCCTAGGAGACCATCCTGCCGGAAGATTTACGGTTCTACCGATTTCGATAGAATCGATGTCTTTCTTGTCCGGAATGCTCTGAACTTCTATGGAGTTTCTGGACAACAGACTGATTAGGGGTTGTCTTGAGATGACCGATAATGTGGAAACGCAACTCAGTAATGAGTTCCTTCCACCTACTGGGCTACTGACTTTCGATTCCGAGGGACTTCTATAACGGGCGGACAAACTCTTGTTCTACCACAGACGATTTAATACCTTGGACATTGACGACACGGTATACAATACCAACCAATAATTTGTATATAGTAGATTTGAGGTAGTTTGTAAGAATTTAGTGTAAGTGTTAGTATAATAACTAATATGTAAAAGATCTTCCTTTTTTATATAATTCTATTTTTTAAGGAAAAGCATGTTAATGTAGAAAAACGAAAGAATGCCATGTTAGCAGCAAAGCTATATAATTTAATATAATTTTAGTATAAATGACATTGTCCTTGAATGATACTATAGTATGCTAGGATGTAATTTTCCACTGTTAGATTTAAGATATGTTACATGTGTAAGGCTGAAATGAATTCAATAAAACCCAAATCGTTTTGCTTAAGGCATAACATTGGGTGATCGCAGCAACGGCAGGGAGGGATGTTTGGCAACTGAAGTTACTCTTTGATTTTGTTTTGTTTCTTGTTTGTTTGTCGTAGTGGTTGGTAGGTTTCGATTACAATTTGCCAACATACGAGGGTTGAGGGCGAATTTTTTTCTGTAATCACGTATCTGGGTATCGCACCCTATCACTTTTTATTCCCCACAGAGGTCTTGTGGCCTACGTACGAAATGACATTGAGTTCCAGAGCCAGCAACACTTCAGCTCACAAAATCCGGAATTTAACTCCCTTTGGGTTAAATTCAGGATTGGAACGCACGTACTGCATTTCGGATTTGCGTACAGAAGTCCAAACGCGGAAAGGGAGGCATCCCTAAATGGCTTCGAGGCCCTTTCCGACTCAATCACAAACATTTTAGAGGATTGTTCTGACATTGAAATCGTGGTTGCTGGTGATTTCAATTCAACTAGTGAATGAACCGACTCAAATTCCTTGTGTTTAACTTCACACCCTAAAAAGTATGGAGTTAATGTTCTTGCACCTTATCTTGCCTTCAATATCGGAACTGTTTTCATTTTTGGAAAGGACATTCAGAACTTTGGAGTCAATTACTGACGAGTTTCCCTCCACATATAAACAAGCTTCTACAAGAAGTAATAAAAACTGCAAATTCACTCGGCCTAAGAAAACTTCCTGCAATACTGGAAAGTTTTCAGATCGTAACACACCAACTTGCACATTTTGTGGGAAATCACACAATCTTTCAAAATGTTTTAAATTTCTTGCCTTATCCTTGCCTGCAAAGAATAACTTCTTGACTGGGAAAAATACCTGTCCTAATTGTTTCTTGATAGGACATGGTCACGACACTTGCCCATCACCTTTCCGTTGTTTGACATGCGGTCAGCTTCATCATACAGCGCTTCATGTTGATGAGCCTGTGATGTCAACCTCAGCTCAGAACATATTTCTCTTCCAAATATCGGAATTGAGAGCTTAGCTGACCCTTTTTACTACAAATCTGATTCCATAGATTTGATTCTTGGATCAGATGTATGCTCGAAAATTAAAATACCTACAGAATCGTTTATACATAACGACTTGTTCTTCCAGAACACATATTTTGGCTGGGTTTTCTCAGGACCCAACAACTCTAGAGTCTCAAAAAGAGTTCATACTCATAATGTGAACTTAGATACTATTCTAAGATCATTTTGGGAACAGGAGGAAGTCTTCACTAAACGGCAACTCACCGATGAAGAGCTGAAATGTGAGGAATACTTTACAACTACCACAACTCGAACTGAGACTAGTGGATATATGGTAAACTTACCATTTAAATCAATTCTGAAGGATGGAACAAATCCAACACTTCAGAATAATGTCTTAAATGCTTTTCGACGATTAAACCAATTGGAAAATTCGTTTTCTAAAAGGCCTCTCTTTTATGGAAACTATAAAAGTTTTATGCAAGAGAATGAGTCATTAGGACACATGTCGAAGATAGGAGTTTATCCTAACGATGTTCGTTCTAACTCTTATTTTTTTCCACATCATGCATATGCTGCCGTAGTCTATGCTCGAATCACAACTCCCAGTGGCATATATGTTAACATTCTGCAAGCTAAATCTAAGGTATCTCCCATCAAGACTGTCTCTATTCCGAGGCTGGAGCTTTGTGCAGCCACACTTGGCGCAAAATTGACACAAAATGTCAGGGAATCCCTTACAGATATACATGTGCAGAATGTTTACTATTGGAGCGACAGCTCGACAGTTTTGAGCTGGATCCGCAAGTCGTCCTCTAACTGGACTGTTTATGTTGCCAACCGAGTTGCTGACATTCAGCGCATGAGCAATCCAAGCCAGTGGAAATACGTTCCTACGGCTCTTAACCCTGCTGATTGTGTATCAAGAGGAATGCTAGCTGAAGACTTGATTGAGAATCATACATGTGGTTTGGTCCTCGATTTCTCTATGAATCACAATCTGCCTGGTCTGAAACTCTTCCAAACTTGTATACCTCGGATGAGGAAAGGAAGATAAGGTTGACTGCTCATATGGCTACTGAGAAAATATACCCGGGTGTATTTTCCAGGTTTTCGAACCTACAGTCATTGTTGCGAGTATCTACTTTGTGTTTTCGTTTTTCACATAATTGCAAGAATCCGAAGTTAAAGGTTACTGGCACATAGACACAGCATGAAGTTAAAGAAACTTTGACCAGATTTGTCAAACTTTCGCAAAATATTGATTTTCCTGGTGAGACAACAATACTTTCAACAAGTAGGGAAATTAAACACAGCCCAATTTTAAAATTGATGCCGTTTCTGGACGATGATGGAATAATGCGTGTTGGTGGGCGCCTGCAGAATTCAAATTTCCCATATGACGTTAAACACCCACTAATTTTATCAAAGACTAATCCTTTATCGCTTTTCATAATAGAAGACGCACATGAAAAAACTTTACACGGTGGTGTCACATTGACAATTTTGTAAACCGTAAGTTTTGAGTAGTGTCTGGCAATCAGCTTGCAAAGCGAGTGATTCATAAATGCATGAAATGCTTCAGGTATACGGCAAAAACATCACAACAAATTATGGGCAATCTGTCATTGGTTCGTTTAAACGCCACAAGACCCTTTAAGCATGCTGGAGAAGACTATGCTGGTCCTATTTCCATAAAAAATCGAATTTGCGATCTTCTGCTGTATCGAAGGGATACATATGTTTGTTTGTTTGTATGGTAACCAAGGCCATACATTTAGAGGCGGTTTCAAACCTTACTACAAATGCTTTTCTAGCTGCCTTTCAGCGATTTGTATCCCGACGAGGCACATGTACAGATCTTTACTCTGATTGTGGGACAAATTTTGTTGGGGCTGCAAAAGAACTTAAAGTTCTACATGGCAAGGGTCAAAAATCATTTCCAGGTGACCTCGTTAAGCTTTAAGCTTGAATTGTACAATTTGGCACTTTATTCCACCTGCTTCACCAAATGGTGGACTATGGGAGGCAGGTGTGAAGTCAGTAAAATACCACTTGTTTAGTCATTAGATATATTTATTGTTACCACACTTTTGCCTGCGACTATAAAATGCATGATATACCCAGCGATCAAGTTAACAGACGGTCATTGGCCACTGTTATATGATATCTTGTTATTTTATGTATTAACTGTTGTTGTTGTTGCGAACAAAGGTAAAAGGAACTTGCATATTTTCCATGCAGGCATATTCTGCTTAGTAAGCATTTTTTTATTTGCAAAATATTGCTATGGAAAATATTCAAGTTCATGGTCAACGGACCCATGCTTAATTGCTGATCTGCATGGAAACGGCAATACAAATTACCAATTAAATTTAAAGTAATTGTATAAATAGTCAATAAAAATATTCACTGCTCGCCAGTGAGCCAGTGAAAGGAAAGCAAACACTTTCTATTTTTTCTTTGTCAAAATTATTTAGAACCTTTCAGTTGCAAGTGCTGAAAGGTATAACGTATAAATTAGTGTCAATTCTGATGTTACATTTGAATTGGTAAACTCTAATAATTTAGGTAATCTAACTCTACATTTTGGTGACCCCTACAATTCGAACGCGCATCCTTTAAATACTGGACGGGGAACAAACATTTTGGTGACCCCTACAATTTGAACGCGCATCCTTTATATACTGGACGGGGAACAAACATTTTGGTGACCCCTACAATTTGAACACACATCCTTTAAATACTGGACGGGGAACAAACATTTTGGTGACCTCTACAATTTGAACGCGCATCCTTTAAGTACTGGACGGGGAACAAACATTTTGGGGACCCCTACAATTCGAACACGCATCCTTTAAATACTGGACGGGGAACAAACATTTTGGTGACCCCTACAATTTGAACACGCATCCTTTAAATACTGGACGGAGAACAAACATTTTGGTAACCCCTAAAATTTTAACGCGCATCCTTTAAATACTGGACGGGGAACAAACATTTTGGTGACCCCTACAATTTGAACGCGCATCCTTTAAATACTGGACGGGGAACAAACATTTTGGTGACCCCTACAATTTGAACACGCATCCTTTAAATACTGGACGGGGAACAAACATTTTGGTGACCTCTACAATTTGAACGCGCATCCTTTAAGTACTGGACGGGGAACAAACATTTTGGGGACTCCTACAATTCGAACGCGCTTCCTTTAAATACTGGACGGGGAACAAACATTTTGGTGACCCCTACAATTTGAACGCGCATCCTTTAAATACTGGACGGAGAACAAACATTTTGGTAACCCCTAAAATTTTAACGCGCATCCTTTAAATACTGGACGGGGAACAAACATTTTGGTGACCCCTACAATTTGAACGCGCATCCTTTAAATACTGGACGGGGAACAAACATTTTGGTGACCCCTACAATTTGAACACGCATCCTTTAAATACTGGACGGGGATCAAACATTTTGGTGACCCTTACAATTTGAACGCGCATCCTTTAAATACTGGACGGGGAACAAACAGCTAAAACTGCATCAAATTATTCACTTAATAATTTAATGTATACTGGTTCAATAGTTCAGAGTGAGCTATTTTCAATACTCGTTCGTTTTCGATTACCACATTTGCTTTCACAACAGATATCGAAAAAATGTATCGTCAAATTTTGATACATCCAGATGATCGGAGATACCAGATAATTTTATGGAGAACGGATCCTTCATCTCCCATTAAATATTACCAACTCAACACAGTCAACTACGGAACGCGAGCAGCTCCATATCTGGCCACTAAATGCCTTCAAAAAATTGCAAATGAAAGCGAATTCAGTTATCAGTTAGTTGCCCAGGTACTCAATGACTGTTTTTACGTAGATGATGGGCTCGGAGGATCGAACAGATCGAACAAACATTTTGGTGACCCCTACAATTTGAACACGCATCCTTTAAATACTGGACGGGGAACAAACATTTTGGTGACCTCTACAATTTGAACGCGCATCCTTTAAGTACTGGACGGGGAACAAACATTTTGGGGACCCCTACAATTCGAACACGCATCCTTTAAATACTGGACGGGGAACAAACATTTTGGTGACCCCTACAATTTGAACGCACATCCTTTATATACTGGACGGGGAACAAACATTTTGGTGACCCCTACAATTTGAACACGCATCCTTTAAATACTGGACGGAGAACAAACATTTTGGTAACCCCTAAAATTTTAACGCGCATCCTTTAAATACTGGACGGGGAACAAACATTTTGGTGACCCCTACAATTTGAACGCGCATCCTTTAAATACTGGACGGGGAACAAACATTTTGGTGACCCCTACAATTTGAACACGCATCCTTTAAATACTGGACGGGGAACAAACATTTTGGTGACCCCTACAATTTGAACGCGCATCCTTTAAATACTGGACGGGGAACAAACAGCTAAAACTGCATCAAATTATTCACTTAATAATTTAATGTATACTGGTTCAATAGTTCAGAGTGAGCTATTTTCAATACTCGTTCGTTTTCGATTACCACATTTGCTTTCACAACAGATATCAAAAAAATGTATCGTCAAATTTTGATACATCCAGATGATCGGAGATACCAGATAATTTTATGGAGAACGGATCCTTCATCTCCCATTAAATATTACCAACTCAACACAGTCAACTACGGAACGCGAGCAGATCCATATCTGGCCACTAACTGCCTTCAAAAAATTGCAAATGAAAGCGAATTCAGTTATCAGTTAGGTGCCCAGGTACTCAATGACTGTTTTTACGTAGATGATGGGCTCGGAGGATCGAACAGTTTAGCTACAGCTATTGGATCTCAACGACAGCTAATCCACATTTTGAAAAAACATGGATTTAATTGTCGTAAGTGGAGTGCAAATCATCCTCAACTTCTTCAAATCATTCCGCAAGATGACCGTGAAGTGAATCTCGACTTCAACAGCAGCGATAGAGACTCTATCAAAACTCTTGGTCTGATTAGTTACCAAGGACTGACAACATTTGCGTTAAGGTAAAGGCCACTTCAAAAAGGACAGTATGTTCCGATTTGGCAAAACTGTTTGATCCGCTTGGACTTTTGGCACCAGTCGTAGTTAAGGCGAAAATGTTCATTCAACATTTGTGGCAGCTTAAATTAACGTGGGACGAATGCCTCCCATTAGATCTAAACTCAACATGGACAAATTTCCGCGAAAATTTAGTAATTTTGAATAATCTTCAAATATCTCGTCACATATTAAAAGGTGACATCCCACTGACCACACAGTTACACATTTTTGCTGATGCATCCGAGAAGGCATTTGGAGCTGCAGCATATTTACGAGCAACGTTTAAGGATAATAGAGTGATGACGCGTCTATTATGTGCAAAATCTCGAGTAGCGCCCCTCAAAAAACAAACATTGCCAAGGTTAGAGCTGTGCGCAGCATTGTTAGCATCAGAATTGTCGCATAGGCTACGAAAAGATATGAAGATAAATGATCTACCAATTTTCTTATGGACTGATTCTGAGATTGTACTAGCTTGGATAAACGCCCAATCATCACCATTCCAAACATTTGTTGGAAATAAGATCTCACAAATTCAGACACTGACGTTACCAGAACAATGGAAACACGTCAGTTCTAAGGACAATCCAGCGGACGTTCTATCGAGAGGTTTATCTGCAAGGGCTCTTGCAGAGTGTCACCTATGGATTCAAGGACCTCTTTTTTTACATGGAAGACAAGAATTCTCTTCAAAATTATTGTCTCAACTGCAAATTTCCACTGATCTTGAAAGGAAAAAGAATACACCGATGGTATTAGCAGCAACCAGAAACTTTGAGTTTATATACAAAATTCAATACAGAGAATATTATCTTATGTTATTCGTTTCATTCGAAGTTCCACTCTACAAAAACCACTAAGACCCGACCTAAGGGAACTGAACCCGAGAGAACTCGATGCGGCACTTATAATTATTATACGGACCATCCAAGGCATTGATTTTGAAGCCGAATTAAAAAAAATTGGAACAACGTCTAGGCTCGTTCTCAATTTTGCCAACAGATTATGGGCAACCATCCACAAGCAAGAGTGAATCAATCAAGACCATTTATCAATGCGGGAGTCGATTACAGCGGCCCGCTATGGATTCACTACAAAGTCAGAGGAAAGCGACCAACAAAAGCATACATCGCTGTATTTTGTTGTTTTGCCACCAAGGCAGTTCACCTCGAGCTTGTAAGTGAATTATCAACCAACGCATTTATAGGAACAATTAAACGTCTTATCAGTCGAAGAGGACGTTGTCAGAACGTTGTTTGTTGCATTGTCGCTGTATACAATGCAACAAACTTCGTTGGTGCTAGAAATCAACTTCCGGAACTTACTGAGTCAATTTACTCAAAAGATGGACAGGAATCAATAGTTTCAACATGCAGCTCAAAAGGAATAACTTTTCATTTTATTCCACCCAGAGCTCCTCATTTCGGTGGGCTGTGGGAAGCATCTGTGAAATCTGCAAAGCACCTTTAATTCCGGAGTGTAGCCACAAGTTCATTGACGTATGACGTTGAATTCACGACCTTTGACACCGATGTCTAATGATCCTTCCGACCTATCAACATTTACACCAGGACATCTACTGATCGGTGTGGCTCCCACAGCAGCGGTGGATAGCGAAGACAGTTCAAAAAATATTTCACTTCTGTCCCGATGGGAACTCGTAACACAATTAAAACATGAGTTCATCGTCTTGCCTTACATCCTATTGAAAATAACCAACAACTTGGTCCAGGCGAACTTCAATCAGTCACAAATTCTGATCAAAATTCAAATGAACCGGAAGCAAACAGACAATGTTTTGGCAGGCGGATCTGTAAATATTTCAAACGTCGACGTCATTCCCACCGATACCAAACCTCTAGCGAAGCCAACACGACGATGTCTTTCGACACCAGCTATATTAATAACAATATTATTGATCCTTCCATTTGTCATATGTAGTCCAGTGAAGGTAGAAAACTTTCCAGAGACAACAGGTATCCACTTTGAACAAATCGTCAAATGCAACATAATATCCAGCGTATGGACACTTGTAATATTTTATGAGTTAGGGCCATTAAAAAAGGAGATACAGGCACTACAAAATGGTACAATGGCCCTTCAACACATATGTCAACAAATTCAACAAAAACGTGAGTGCGAAGATCTTGACACTTCCAACATATTAACACGGAAGTATCAATTGATAACACTTTATTCGTTCCACATCGACAGAAAAGAGGGGCTCTTAATATAATTGGAAATGTTGCTAACACATTGTTCGGAGTCTTGGATTCGGACTACGCCGAAATGATGTCGGATACGATTACAGTAATTCAGGAAAATGAAGGGCAGATGACTTCGTTTATGAAGAACCAATCGTCCATAATTGACTCCACTATCAACATCGTTAAAAGTATTCAGATTACCACAATGAAAAGATTATCAAGTTTTGAACACCAACTTACAGAAATCATGAACCGCCTTCACGCAACAGAGAATATCATATTAGATGAGAAACTATCACAATTGTACCTCTCTTTATCCGTGCAATTAACATTAATGACACTTAACATATAACAAATTCAATCATCACTCACATTGTGATGACGAGCATTCACCATGGTCAAATCAGTCCACTCTTACTCTCGCCAAAGCAGCTCAGCAATGAAATCACCAAAACGCTGGCACAATAACCCCCAACTATGAGAATTCCTGGTTATCATGGAGACCTCTTGTCAATCTACAAACTGATGACAGTAAAAAGTGGAATCACATCAAGACATGCCATTTTTAAAATAACAATTCCCTTAAGTTCTCCCGACGATTTCAATGTTTACCGGTTGATTTCAATACCGACAATGGTGAACCAAACAATGATGTCCATCAAATTGTCCACACAACTTCTAGCGGTTACAATTCATCGAGATCGGTACTTCCCAACCAGCACCGAAATTCTTCAACACTGCATTATGTTAGAGGACAAAACATATATATGTACCAATACACAACCAATTTATAGCAGAGGATCATCAATAAATGCATGTGAAATAAGTCTATTTAACAACGAATCACAGCCTATCTGTCAATACATCAAGGTCCAAGGGCAAACTTGGGTCCAGGCCACTGAGAAAAATTAGTGGATGTTCGCACTACCAAAACCAATACAAGTTACTGCAGTCTGTGGGGAAGAAGTGTCGCATATCACATTGACCGGCTCTGGATTTCTGTATTTGCAACCAGAATGTGTGATAAAACATGAGCTACTGACAATAATGAGCAACAACGTCTGGTCATCAACTAAAGGCAACTCATATACCGGTTTCAGTGGCATATCATTGTCAGAAACACTTGGCCAAGGGAGCAACACCGTCTCAGATCCACCATATCTTCCAATAACAAATAGCAACTACATAGAGGAACTATCAGCAATTCAAAGGCAGCTAAATTCAATAGACATCAAGAATCTGCCGCAATCACCACAAACAAATCAGCATCATCACAGCTTGATCATTGCTTATGTCGCACTGGTGTTGATAGCAGTCCTATTAATTATTCACGTAACCCTCAAGTGTTTGAAATCGCAACGATTTGCACCGAAACCAAGGTCCACAACATCAAGGGCAACACCAGAGGACGATCAGCAGTTTAACACTACATGTACACGTTTTTGACCTTCAGTCAACGCGGGGGAGAATGTTTAGTTACTAGATATATTTATTGTTACCACACTTTTGCACACTTTTAAAGTTCATGGTCAACAAACACTTTCTATTTTTTCTTAGTCAAAATTATTTAGAACCTTTCAGTTACAAGTGCTGAAAGGTATAACATATAAATTAGTGTCAATTCTGATGTTACATTTGAATTGGTAAACACTAATAATTTAGGTAATCTAACTCTACACCACTTACGAAGAATTACTAATGATAGAAACTTGACGTGAACAGATTTCCATCAGGATGATGGCACTGTTGGTCTCCCCTAGACGGAGTCTTGAGGAGACAATTTATAAAAACAACACGATTTTTGTTTTTTTTTTTTCGATTTTTATGCTGCCAGCATCAGCTGATGTTGATCATATGGTGGATCTTCAACATAACGTTTGAAGAATTGTCAATACTTCTATGTCAAATAGAAAGCTATTTAAACTGACGTCCTCTTTGTCAACTGTCATCCGATCCTTCAAATTTCGAAGCGCTTACTCCAGCGCATTTTCTTGTAGGTGAACCGACGACGTGTATACCGGAGGAAACTCTTCTGGATTGCAATATAAACCACCTAACTCGTTGGAAAATTGTTGAGAAGTTTAAGCAGCATTTTTGGAAGAGATGGCGTAGTGAGTACGTCAATCGCCTCCAAGCGCGTCCAAAATGGTTGAAGAGCAAGTCCTACCCTACAATTGGAGATTTGGTGCTAGTCACAGACGAGTCGAAGATATTCATCCAGGACGTGATGGACATACAAGGGTGGTATCTGTTCTAATGAAGAATAAAATCATAAAAAGACCAATTTCTAAAATCTGGCTTCTTCCAGAAAATTCTCCTCATTCTAATGGCAATTCCACTGACGAACGACTCTAATCAAATCTCTAGTTTAATGATGGATGACCCCTACTGGATGCGTATTAAGGATGGAGCCTACGCTGTGAGTCGGAGCATAGCGGAGGTTTAGCCTCGACTAAAATTCTTCCAACGATATGCCATCCTTTCAACAACGATCCACACTCAAGAACATTCGTCCTTCAGGGGGGAGAATGTTGATGGAAATATCGCTTCTATCAACCTCATCAAAACGTCATCATCGACCATCATTAACTTTATATTGTATTGTATTAGTTATTTTGTATATCACTCTATATTTTATTATTGTAAAATATTTAAGTGACCTTATTTTAGTTATCGGTAGTGTTTTGTTATGCTTATTCACTTGTGCGTCCCTACCCGCCCCTCTAGTCCAGAACCATTTCTGTTGGTTGAGTGTGCGTCCCTACCCGCCCCTCTACACCATAACCATTGCTTTGTTTTCTTTGGTTGCGTGTGCGTCGCACCCCTCCCTTTACTCTATATGCTATCTAATATAACTATTCGAAGTTATTCGGGCGCAAAGAATAGGGAACAAGTGAATAGGTATGAACACAGACATTCATCCATACATAAAGGGTGATTTTTTAAAAGCTATAGGAAAGTTTTTCAAAAAATAACACATAAAATTCAGAAAAATGCATGAAATCTTTATTTGAATCGATAGTACGGTCCATATAATTTAAAGTTTGAAGATTATTTCATGCAAATGTTGACCTTGACTGCGCCTCAAATGGTCCATCCGCTGGCCATCCATCAAATGGTTAACACTGGCCGATACAGCTGCGATATTTTCTTCAGTTCGCACTCTACGTAAGCGTGTTGGTGGTTTAATGTATAACAATGTAAATTTGGTGCGAAATTTAGTCACAATAGCCCGAATAGCCGCTTCAGTGGGTCGATTAAACTGACCATAAAATGGAAGCGCGCAATGAACATTCTTAACAGAGCACCCATTTTGATAATAAAATTCAATAATTTGCAAGCGTGGTTCGTTTGTAAGACGATTCATGGTTAAATTATAGACCAAACTGAAGATGTTTGACAGTGAAACAAAACACGAAACGTGCGTCAGCTGTTTAAACAAGTGTTGCCAAAAAGATAATAGCTAAAAAATCACCCTTTATATACTTTGCTATTGATGTGATAGGTTTCAGCGATGCTGGTTAAGAGGTCGTTGATCCCGAACATGTGTGACAGACTTGTTGGTTGCAATGTAATGCGAATGCATGTATGTGTGTACGTATTTACATTATGTATTTGTTTATATATGTTTGAAGTAGATATTTTTTGGTTGGCTTAGCCGAATTTTAAGATGAATCGTTCCTTCTTTGTTGGATTGTCGAACGACACTTAAGTATCCTTTTCTAAAAATTGTAAACCTTTGCAGAAATAAAACTGATCAACCCTTATTGTCAAGCAAAAACAAATTACTTTTTTACTTGCTTTGTTTTTTCGCTAAACACCAACAAAAAACCAGGTAGGTTTTGTGAAATATTTACTGAGTAAATAGTGAAAGAACACAAAATAAATTAAAAATAAGAAAATAGTGCAGTGCGTTTGGTTAGTCGTTTCTACAACAATAACAAACAAGTTGTTGTTTCGTTTTGCTTCCCATTCCTCTAATAAATTCAGTGCATTCGAGTTGATTTCGGTTTTTCGCTTCCCACTCTCCTCTTCCACATTTCAGTGAAATCGCGGTTTTATTTGCTTGTGACGCGTCGCCGGCCAACGAACATAAAACAATACGCAACAAACGCTCGTCTGTTGCTTTTTTTCGATTCCTCTCTTGCACAGTGGATCCAACCGAACAAAAAGTGGAAATTTTATATTTTTATAATTTGATCGGAAATCAACTATAACGCAATAACCAAACACTTAACACACTAATACGTGATATTTAATATTGTTTCACACGTAATTTCACATAATAATGTATTTGATTTCTAACTATTTTTGAAAGTTAGACCCATAAAAAGTGAATGTTCTTGCACACTGTGACGTCTGTATATAAGATATTTATATAGAACAGTGGTGTTGGTGAGGCAAAAAAGTGAAAACTTTTTGCCCATAATTCTTATAATTATATTATATATACATACATAAACATTTTTTGAATATTTTCGTTTCGAGAAATAACTTGTTTCTACCCTAATTTGTCAATTCATTATAAATTCTTGGCTATTAAATAATTTCTTAGTTTTTTTTTTTTTGATATTTTCGACCAGTTTTTGCGATTAACGTTCATATTTTTACCCAAAGGTGATAAAAAGATTGATTTTTCGAGTTTTTTCTTAAATTTTTTTTCTTAATTTTTTTCCTTATTTTTGCAAAGGTTTAGTCGAGAAATCATGTCGGATTTGAAGACATTGATTAGAAGTGCAGACCGTTTAGATGACTTTGAGTTTCTCGTAAATTCTATGAAGGACGAGGAACATTCTGTAAACTCACTAAACACCCATAAGAAAGAAATGGAAAGACTTTGGGAGACTTTAGATAAAAAGAACCCTACTATAGCCAAAATTAAAAAATGTTATACATCAGGGTATAAAACGTATGTCCGCACAATGGCTTATATGGATGATCTTATCGATAAGATGAATGAAAAAAGGAGGTCGGCTAGTTCCAACATTCCCATTCATCTGCCCCCATGTGATACTGAAGTATTTTCTGGCGATTATAAAAAATGGCCTACTTTTAGAGACATGTTTTCTGCTATTTACAAAGATAACATGCACATTAGTGATATACAAAAAATGTATTATCTAATGCAGAAAACTGACTCGCGACATTATCAAAACTTGTCCAATGACAAATGAAGGCTTCGCCATGGCCTGGCAGAATTGCTTGACAGGTACGAAAATAAACGGGTACTCGTCAATGCCCAGCTCAAGACGCTTTTTAATCTAGCCCCTATAGTAAGAGAATCTGGTCTTGCAACGTACAATGAA
This sequence comes from Polietes domitor, assembly GCA_947397865.1. Classification (NCBI taxonomy): domain Eukaryota; kingdom Metazoa; phylum Arthropoda; class Insecta; order Diptera; family Muscidae; genus Polietes; species Polietes domitor. The sequence goes on from OX377619.1 coordinate 108,578,979, forward strand.
TGACTGCATAACCAATTTGTCTCCTTTGGGTATAGAAACAAAGAACTGGGATGTAATTTTTGTATTCATCTGTTCTACCCGTGAACCTGAAGTCACTCTTGGGAACAAACCCAGGGGAGCAGTTCTGATCTACCGAAATGGGAAAACATGGACAAATTTCTGACTTGTAGATATCAAACTCTGAAATCGGTATACGATATTAGAGGTGCACACACCCCGATGGTATCCCCTAATGCGACCCAAAATAAGAAACCCTTACATCAGAAGGGTAACTCGAATGATAGTAGAACATATAAAAGCTTTGCGACTACTGTCCCCCAAAATAGGCCTCAATAGAATTGTCTAAGTTACACCCTGTTAAGCTGTGCTCGGGTTTTTCTTCGATTGTCAGAAACAGAACGTCTTGAAGCTGTTAAGAGAATGAAATTTTGCACGAATTGTTTGGCCGATTGGCACACTTTTAGCAGTTTTAGGAGTTCGGTTAAGTGTTCTCTGTGTGAACAGAAGCACCATTCTTTGTTGCATTTGAAAGATATGCCAACGGAACTCTTACAACCCTCCTGCGAATCCTGCTCTTTCTAATGCATCGTTGAATTCAAGATCTCATTCCTCGCAAGTACCACTAGATATTGTTAGTGGTCCATCAACTTCGACTGCTGCCCGCTTGCTGCAGATATTTGCAACTCAATTGCAAACGAATACATACTCTACTGTCCTTTTAGGGACAACAGTGGTGGATGTATGTGTTCATAAACTGAGATGTTCCGCAAGAGCTCTCATAGATCCAGCATCCCAAGCAACCTTCATTTCACGAAAACTTCAAAAGAAGCTTTCATTGCCCCTGCTGCTGAAATTGTTGGTTTAAATGGAGCTGTAACTGCTAGATCAACAAAGATATGTCGAATTACCATTGGTTCTTCTATTGATCCTCATTTTGAAGTTATCACGGAGGCTTATGTGGTCGAAAAGCTTACCGGTCGTTTACCAACATACTCGTTGGCCCAATTTTTAGATTGTCGTCTACCCGAAATAACGATGATTGATCTCAAATGTTCTCATATGGACTTATTGTTAGGAGGAGACATACATATATTCGAGAATTATGCTTACCGATGTCCATAAACATCCCAGTGGTGATCTTATTGCACAGCGAACTGTTTTTGGATGGATATTCACCGACAAGATCTCCCAACCCGAACCATTACAATCGGTTGTGTCCTTCTATAGCCATCCGGGGCTGAATGACCAACTATCTCGATTTTGGGAGATTGAAGAGGTTGGTTTATTTGTGATTTTGCAAAACATGGTCGTAATAGATGGGGTGCACATTTTAACTGGATATATTTCTTGCATTCAGCCACCGTATTCTCGTCAGCGAAGTTTATTATTTTTCCAGAGTGAGGGACCGGGAAAACGGTTATCTTTTTGCATGAGGTCTCGCAGATTGGATACTTAATAATAAAATAAATTGAATTTTTATCTTGTAAAATCTTAATACTAGATACAGTTAACATATCAGATACACTTATATTGGTGGAGTGCAAATTGTTTATTATATGTTCTATGTCATCATTGTCCAAAATCATTGGATTTGTAATATTAGCTTTAGCCACAGTTATTGACATCATTAAATTTTGAATGTCAAACATTACCATTCTATTTCTTGACATTAGAATATCAAACAAGTTATAAGTATCAATTTGGCTTCCCTTAGCGTTCGCCAACAAAGTATTTACAATTTCAGTTAATTTCTCTATTTGAATTTTTGTATTGATTTGAATTTGGTTATTATTGGATGTTATTAGTAGTTCTAGTTTTAAACGGGAATCTTGAAAATCATCAAAATCCGGCGTTCCTGCAATAATTTTTAACGCTGTGCCAATGAAGTTTAGACTTCGAACATGTCTATGATATATGTCAATAGTTTCTTCACGTGAGATTGAGGAAATAGGTCGATAAGCTTCTGGTTTTCATCGATAATATCGTAATATGTAGAGAAGTTCGTTGTGTGTCGAAGATATCCAACTTCTCTATATATTGTCACGATACCGTCCAATACTGGGATATGATCCGTGTGGGAATAGTCAATCACCCTCGAACTCATGGATGATGCAATAATAAATAGAAGTAATGTCGACCTACAACAAAATGACAACATAAGGATGTTTATCTCAATTGGACCACCCTGCCTTTAATGAGAACGGTAGTTCCCATATCGGCTTCTATGATAGCCTCCTCGTATAGTGGAGTAAGTTTGTTACCTAACCGTTTGTTATTCTTGACGAATACCTTTCCATGGAATCTGGAAAGTTCTATTCTGCCTAGTTCTGTTAAAATGCTCCAATTAGAGGATCTGAGCCTCCTGAATATTTCCTTTATTTCCTCCTTTAATTCCCATGGAGCGGAATGAATGATGTCAACGGGCCTCCTACCAGTTACAGAGTGAATGGTTCTGTTGTATTCGACCGTCGATTGAAGTATCCAGTCAACCGTGTCATCGATACCTCTCTCAATCTTTAGACATCCAGCAATCTATCCTAGAGTGCTGTGGAATCGCTCCACCTGCCCATTAGAAGTACTATGTAAGGGAGGTTCGTTGGCTATTTGAACAGAAAATTTGTCTCTCAGAATAGATTTTATTGTCACAGAAAATCGTCTTTGTCTGAGGGAAAATATTCATTAACTGAATGATTGGTAGCTTTACGTCATTGATGGTCCGTGACTGTATCGGTTGTACAACCGAGAATTTTGAAAATTTGTCTAGACACGTCAGAAAATGCTTCCTATCTGTGGAGTTGGAGTTGGATGGAACTAATGTTTCGGATATAACATTTTTGTTTGGATGTCTTAGGTATTTGCCCCTTGAACATGTCCTACAATTACTGACCACTTCATTTGCCATTTTGAGGAAATAATAGCCCTCCAATATCTGTTTCACATTCTCTTGGGCCGCTCTATGTGCTCGATTGTATTCTGGAACCACAATCTCCATTTGCTCATTTTGGTCAAGAATGTCGATCACGTATTTCCTCGTATAGCGAAATCGTGTTGACGGGAAGATTTCAATCAATCATTGTGTTGTATGGGGGCCAATGTTGGCAGATCACATTTTATAACATTCGCCACATTGGGTTGACTACAACCTTAATTTCGTCAATAACATGTTCCTTATTTCGGAATTGTGTAATATGACGGGTCCTTCCTCCGAAAACTATGAAGCGCCGAGTAGAAGAGTTCTGTGGCTCCTCAATAATTATTTGATTCCTGAAGCAATTTACCGGCTTATCTGTTGATTCTATGGTGTATGTCAATGACTGCTCACTGTGAACTGTTGCAGCATAGGAAAAATTATCATTTTCCAACGCAACGTTCTCTTTCCCAGGTTTGTAGAAAAGGTTAGCGTTATGCTCATCAATAAAGTCTTTCCACCGCTTTATCTTGGCATTTGGATTCCTATCCGAAACCGCAAATATTAATGGTTGATGATCCGTGAAAATAGTAAGTGTTCTAACACCGTATAGGTAATGTCGAAGACTCTTCAGAGCCCAAACTGTGGCTAAGAGTTCTCTTTCATTTGTCGCAAGGTGAATCTCGCAACGTCCTTGAGATCATGGTAATAGGGTTTCCGCCTTATGAAAGGACGGCGCAAAGTCCATGTGAAAAAGCATTTGTCGTGAGATCAAATGCTTTTCCAAAATTTGGGTACATCAGCTGACGTCCTCAGATGCTAAGATGTCCCTTAACTTTTTGAAGGAATCTAGTTGCCCTTCGCCAAGAGCAAGTTGCATTTTCTTTTATTGGGTGGCGCGTATCTTGCCGTTTTCACCCTTGAGAACATTTGTCAAGGGCCTAGCTATAGTAGTTATAAAACAATGATAATAAATAGCCAGTCTGAGGAATGACCTTAAAGCAAACAATGTTGTGGGAACTGGGTAGTTCTTTATGGCAGCTACCTTTTCTGGAGAAGTTTGTATGCCTCCCCTTGACACTATAAAACCAAGGTATTCTAATTCTGTTTTAAAGAAAATAGAATCCTCTATTGATACTCTCATATTGGCTTCGTAAGCACCCAGTCAACGTGTTTTACGTGATCCTCTTAAGTTTCCGAAAAAGTAATCACGTCAACAACATAGACGAAGCATGTCTTTCCAATTTGATGTCGGAGGATGTCGTCAATAGCTCTTTGTAAAAAGCTTGATGCATTTTTTAATTCAAATGGAAGCCTATAAAATTCATATTTTCCATTGTTAACGGAAAATGCTGTTTTCTCTCTATCCCTTTCGGAAAGTTCTATTTGGTGGAACCCTGATTTCAGATCAAGGCTATTCTTCGTTCTATGAACGGTAGCAGGGACTTTCCACTGAAAAATTAATGAATTGGGTAGATTCTAAGTTTTCACCATCGAAATTCTGAGCTTCATTATCAGCCGCTAACTGGTATTCATTTAACACCTCGTCCTGTGCCGCCGAATCTTCATGAGCTAAGTGATTTAACCTCTGGTTCTTTGGGCCAGAACTTCTGTCAGAATCGTTTTGGCGCTTAAAATTCAGTCTCTTATTGAAGGTTTCGTAATTTTGTGTTTGATAAAGATTTCGTGTCCTAAATCGGGAAGAAGAAGGGTCCACCTCCATTGGTTCCGGGTGGTCCTGCTTTTCCACCGGAATATCACCCTTGTTTCTATTCCTTCTATAGTACGGACTTTTCTGACGTAAATCATCTGTCCGTGTTTCAGCATTATCAGTTTTCTGCCTACCCTCCTGTTTCTGTCTGATATAATTTCTGTTCGCGAAGGCTGTTGCGAAACATATCTTTCATGGTTTGATTCAATTTCTTCAGATAATGCTGTCGGTAGATCAGTAGTACGAGCAGCAAAAAGTATATCACAAAGGGTTTTTTTTTTACACGACGACTTAACCTGTTCCGCGTTCATAATTTCGTATGTCTCTATATACAGATTCCCGAAAAAATCTTCTAATTCGTCTACGCTCATAAATCTGTCCCAATTACAAAATGGTCGAGCCTTCAGAAAAAATTTCTTTCAATAACCCATGCAAACGAGGTTTTTTTTCTACAATTGCACTCCACTTACATATTTTGTAATATCGGTTGATATTAATTATCCAATGGATTTTTTGCTCTTACTGCGCTTTATCTTCTTGTTTTGGCTTCTGCGTCGACGTTGTTTGGTTTTTGCTGTTTGGTTGTTTACTTGGGGGTTGTGTTGTTAGTTTTGCTTGTTTCTTCCAGTGTTCTCCGTCGAATTTGTTGATTTTTTTCTTTCTTAGTTTTTTCTTGTGGGTTTTAGTTTTGTCCCACTCGTTAGGCGACAGTTAATAAAAGATCATGACGTTGTACATTGTTGATAAGTTTATTAGAACTAACCAAAATGTATTTTTCAAATACTTATCAAACTTAAACCTAACTAGACTAAAACTGCTGACACAATGCAAAGTGCGCAAAACCATCACCCTCAAATGTTGAACAATCATGAATACTCGCTATGTTTCCATAGCGAGAATATGATACCTCAACGGATGTCTTTAGTACGTTCCCAGCCGTATGAACGAATTTGCAATTCTTGCAAAAAAAAAGTACGTTGGGCCGAGCTCAACAACTTTTTCCAGCATTTCAATTAGAAGCTTTTCTTTCTGTCGAATTGGAAGCTACGGCCGAAATGATTGAAAATATTATCTTGATTGGAATGAAGATATTTATTCCAACTAAAGTTATTTCGGATAAACCATCTAATAAATGTTGTTTTAACCAGACATGCAAGACTGCTGTCAGATCCAAAGTGGAAGCGTTCAAGAAATGGCGTTTGAATACAAATGCCACCACTGATCTGCTACGCAAGCAGACAAGAACCATGTGTGCCAGAGTACTTAGACGTGAAAAGATCGACAGTACGGCTTCCGTAGGAATCGATCTACGGGGGACCTGATGACGCAGCTGTCCGAAAAGTGGAATCGATCCATCCACCAGTTTGGCGAGAGTAAAGTTGTTGCTCTATATATCTCCAAGTCCTTTGAAAGAGTTTGGCACGGCGCACTCATATCAAAGCTCATTGCTTTTGGTGTTGTTAGTGACTTCTTTCGATTTATATCGAGCTTCCCCAGAGATCGCACTATACGTGTTGTTGTAGATAGGTTCTCATCTGACGAGCATAGGTTAACCGCAGGGGTGCAGCCGGGCTCTGTCCTTTCCCCCTCCCTTTTTCTTATTTTCATCGATGACCTCTTGAATCGGACTACAAATCAAATCCACTCATTCGCGGATGACAGCAACCTTTGTCATTCATACTCATTCGATCATAGACCAAGTCGTCAAGAAATTGAGGAAAAAAGGCGATTGATGGATGAGTCACTCAGTCAGGATTTACTGGTCATTTCCAAATGGGTGAATAGAGTGTACTTTAATGCACGTAAGACCCAGTGCTCCTTGTTGTCTCCCAAGCGTTGTACTGATCCAATGGTGTTGTCGATTTCTATGAACGGGCATGGATATACATTGTGATGTTCATTGGACAAAACATGTATTTGATGTGTCGAAAGAAGCATTCAAGTGTCTTGGCTTATAAGCGGTGTAAGAAATTGTTCACTCACTCCGATCTTCTCAATATCTACATTACATACATCAGACCTAAGATGGAATACAACTCCCATATATGGTCGGGTGCTCCAAGATCTTCCTTGAAGCTACTTGACCGTGTTCAGAGGAGGGTGGTGTTGATAGGTGACATTAAGATATCCAATTCTATTTTCTCCCTTGAACATCGTCGTAATGTGGGATGTGTGTCGTTGTTTTATCGATACTTTTATGGTGTTTATTACTCGGATATTAGTGATCTCATACCAGACGTAAGGACGTTCGTTCAAGGAACACTCACCCATTTGTTGTCGATTTGTTGTAGTACATTACAGAATGAATTCGTTCTTTGCTCGCGTAACTCGTATGTGGAATCGACTTCCGGCAAATATCTTTCCTGCCAATTATGAATTCCTGAGATTCAAAACAGAGATCAACAAATACTTCTCCCGGTTTCCTCCATCCTACCCGTTATCTTCCTTTAGCCAAAGTTATGCACTGCATTTATAGGGGACATCCCATGAGTGTTGTTCAGTAAAAAAAAGAAGCCTGAACGCAGAAGGTTGCTAACATCGGTTGCAAATTCGGTCATTCTCTACGCTGCTCCAGTATGGGCTCAAGCAATGAAAGTGCAATACCTAAGAAAAAAACTGTTGCCATATATATACTGTGCTCGCTACGCATAATAAGCGGTTTCAGGACAATATGTAATTGCGGGTCTCATACCCATTGACATCTTAGCCGAAAAACTTAAGAGGGTGTATTATAAAAACCCATGTGACAAACAAGAAGAAGCCATAATCTCCAGAGAAGAAAGATTAAGATCAATGTCAATGTCAATGTGGCGGACCCGATGGGATGCGACAACAAAAGGAAAATGGACACATAAGCTCATCCCAAACATACAGGAATGGGTTCCAAGAGGCTATCGGACTACTACATCACACAATATTTGTGTAACCACGGGTGCTTCAAATAATACCTGCACAGGTTTGGACACGAAGACTCTCCTGCGTGCCCATCCTGTGTGGGAGTCGAGGAGGATGCAGATCACGTAGTGTTTCCCTGTCCGCGATTTAATAATATGGACTTTACAACGATAGAACCAATGACATTATTTAGATCTAACCTACACAATAAAGAATATTGGCAACAGGCAACCGACAACACAGCGAAGATAATTAAGGAACTACGACGACTGGAGAGATTGCGTTACGAAGACTCAATCAATAATAATGTAGATATAGAAAAAATCTCTTCCTTCTCTTGCGATGTAATACCATAAACGGCAGTCCCGCAGGGAATGGTGATGCCGAAGGAGGTGGTTTTAGTCGGTAAGAATCCGACATATCCAAATTTATTTGGAACCTATGCAAGAATGTATAATGTAAGGGACTGAGTTAGAGTTAGGTGAGTCTTTTGTAGACAGGTTGTCCAATCGTCACCAAATGTGTGAACGTTCCTGGGAGTCGCGTATCTCTACCGAACGTTCTCACGAGCGGTATAGGATCACGAAGAACAAACACCATGAAAGCATCTATAGAACAGTGACACAACCAACATTACGACTGTGTTCAAGGGAGACCTATCAACACCATCGCCCTCCTCTGGACACAGCAGCTCCAGAGATGAAGCTGGAGCACCCGACCATGTATGGGAGTTGTATTCCATCTTTGGTCTGATGTAGGTAGTATAAATATTGAGAAGATCAGAGGGTGTGAAATATTTCTTACATCGTTTTAATAAGACTAAACATTTGAACGCTTCTTTCGACACATCAAATACATGGTTTGTCCATCACGTTGAATTTTCGAGCCAAGAATATCGAGAGTATCTGATTGCTCCAAATCTATACCGTTCATTAAAATCGACGACACCGTTGGATCAGTGAATCGCTTGTGAGACAACAAGGAGCACTGAGTCTTACGTGCATTAAAATCTATTCTATTCACTCGACCCCAAAAATCATGGCTAAGTAACTAACTCCATCAGAGGTTGCTGTTATCCGCGAATGAGTATATTGGATTCGAAGTCCGATCCAAGAGGTCGTCGATGAAAATAATAAAAAGGGAGGGTGAATGGACAGAGCCCTGTGGTACTCCTGTGGTTAACCTATGCTCTTCGGATGAGAACCCATCTACAACAACACGTATAGTGCGATCTCTGATGAAGCCCGATATAAATCGAGAGAAGTCACACCAAAAGCGATAAGCTTTGATATGAGTGCGCCGTGCCAAACTCTTTCAAAGGACTTGAAGATATCTGGAGCAACGGCCTTACTCTCTCCAAGCTGGTGGATGGATCAATTCCACTTTTCGGATAGCAGTGTCATCAGGTCTCCCGTAGATCGATTCCTACGGAAGCCATACTGTCGATCATTAAGTAAGTCATTGGTTTCTAAATACCTCTTCATAACCTTTGAGAGCGCTGAGCAAATCGCTATCGGTCGATAGTTAGCAGGGTTATTAGCCTCACCTTTTTAGGGATGGGCTGGATGTTCGCAATCTTCTAACGCGCTGTATGCAAGGTTGAAAAGATTGCGAAGGGGACGGCCAAGCGTCGAAGAGCACTTACATAGGACAAGTGCTGAAATGCCATCCGGTCCTGGAGATTTATTTACGTCGAGAATTGCAAGAACCCTTTTAACGTGTTCGAAAAAATATCTGAGAGATGGAACTTAATACATTTTCTATCACGGGGAATGGTTGATTGCTTTCCGGAAAGGATGAATTCCTTGCAAACATTTCAGTCAATAGGTTAGCTTTGGCAACCGGGCTAGTGAATATCTGGTCATCTTTAACAAGAGTTGTGATTGGAGTTATCCTTTACTCTTCTTACAAATGACCAAAAGCTCTTACTTCCCCTGGGAGAAGAAAGAACCTTGGCACGAAGACGTTGTTCGTACAGAAACTTTTCGCGTCTAAGTACTCTGGCACAAATGCTTCTTGTCTGCTTACGTAGCAGATCAGTGGTGGCATTTTTATTTAAAAGCCATTTCCTGAAAGCTTCCTCATTGGTCAGCATGCAGTCTTGCATGTCTACTTAAACCAACTTTTATTAGATGGTTTATCCAAAATAACTTTAATTGGAATAAATGACTTCATTCCAATCAAGATAATATTTTCAATCATTTCAGCCGCAGCATCTATATCGTCATTTAGAAAGCAAAGTTTCCAATTGAAATGCTGGAAAAAGTTGTTGAGTTTGGGGCTGGGGTCGAAGCGACATGAAGAGCGGAATACAAAAAGGATGCTGAAACAATACAATGATCCGAATTACCAAGAGGTGCTAGAACGTTAACTTCATACTTTTCAGGGTGTGATGTTAAGATCAATAATATTTGAGTGTTGCCCTTGGACACACGGAATGTGAGTCGGTTCATTCACTAGTTGCGTCAAATCATTATGCGCGGCAAAAAGCTCGGCGTTTTGACTGTCAGGACAATTCTCTAAAATGTTTGTAATTGAATCGGAAAGGGTGTCAGAGCCATTTAGGGATACCTCCCTTTCCGCGTTTGGACTTCTATACACAAATCCGAAATGTAGTACTTGTGTTCCAATCTTGAATTTAACCCAAAGGGAGTTAAATTCTGGATTTGCTGATTTTTATCACAAAACCTCAGCACTATGGGGCAGATATGCCGGTTTTAGAGGCAAAAAAGAATTGGAGGCAGCTACACCTTTGAAATTTCGTACACGTAGTTATGGTGGTTACCAAAGTCGTCTATAAAAATTTTGAGTTGCCACGCCCACTTACAGTGGGATGGTAGTAGATTTTTTGTGGCAAAATATCTTGGGAAACAGGTAACCATTCAAATTTCGTACATACAATTATGCTGCTTACGGAATATGTTTAGAAAACAAAAACCTAGTGCCACGCCCATTTACAGAGGGATGGTAGTTGTTTTTTTGAGCTGTTTACAAAAATTGTTTAGAAAAAATTTTGAACCCACTGCCCACGCCCCTTAGTTGGTAGTTAGTTTAAGATAGGCCTTTAAATTTCGTACATGTAATTATGCCACAGCCATCTTTGAAATGTATTGCAGTTGTCTTGATGATTGCTAATCCTTCAAAAAAACGAGTTGCCACCTGGTTCCAATTTTCCATTTTTGGTAATTTTAAAATGTTGGCAACATGCCGCCATTATTACTTTTTGAAAATGCGTTAGTTCAAAAATTTACCTTTTTCCTCAAAAATTAGTATCTAGCCACATCGTTGCAGTAGTATCATAACATATATTCATAAAATCTTAACTATTATTATTATTTTTTTTTTAATTTCTGATTAATTTACATATCTGTGTTAGTATTTTCTATTTTACCAAAAAAATATTAGCTTGTGCCCTTTCGTTTTACAACAGATGTGTTTTCATATTACATTATATTGAAATATCAAAAATGAAACAAAAGAAAAAGTAGTAACTTTGGCAGCATGGTTTGAAAAAACGAGTTGCCACCTGGTTCCAAATTTTTATATTTTTCCTATTTTTAAGTGTTACGTTACTTTTTTTGACTTTTTGCCTCTCAAATTGGCGTTTGGTCCCATCTTGCTCTGGGGGGATAAAAATAGATAGGGTGTGATACCCAGGAATGTGAAAATCGTGTGGATCAGAATGCTCACACACCTGAGTCTCACCAAGAGTTGGAAATGTACATGAGCGTACGCGGCCAAAAAAATCGGTCTCAGCCCTAGTACATTGGCAAATTATACCTTAAACTCGCCCTCCATTAGAACAGACAAAAACGAAAAACAAAACAGAGTCAAATACGTAACTGCAGTTGACAAATCCATTTCCTGCCGTTGCTGTATTCACTAAATGCTCAGTGTTATGCCTTAAATGCTTAAGGCGAACAACGACACGAAGAAAATAGTGTCAACTACACGACGCACTACTGAGGAGACATAAAAAGTGTGGTCAGTGATGTGCGGCTGCTGTTGTTATTCCCGTCGATGCTGATGTAGTCGTTGCTATTGTTGTTATTTTGTTTTGTTCGCTACACGGCGCGGTTATTGATTGTTAGGCTTTGTTATTATTGTCTATTTATGTTTTTATGATTTGTTTATATTTAGGAATTTTTTATTTATTTTGTCTTGTGGAAATAATTTTGTTTATTGCACTGTTTGATTTTTTTATTATAAAAGAAACTGGGCGGCACACAACACGGACGACAAGATAGACACATGTGTAACGGACGAGGGAATTTTTGTTTTGCTTGTGCATAAACTTCTACAAGATTTCTTTAAGAATTCTGAACTTAAAGTTTGGTTATTTTTTGTGTGCAGAAATGTCTTCACATATTATAAAAGATTTCTGCCGGAGGGTTCTGTGTTTTGGTATTATTCTTAATTTGTTGTGTACCATATTTCAGATGCCATTATTAGCAGTGCGACGTAAATTCTAAAAACAGTAAAATCAGTGTATTTAGAGAGTGAACACGTGGTCTACTTAATTTGTGAAAAAGTGGTAAATAAAACAATTAAAAATATAAATAATGTCGCGTCAAGCATTTCGGAAAAAAGTGAATCGGGAAGGTGAAAGGCATTTGAAATCTATTCTTGAGCCAGAATTATTTGAAGAAAATGTTCAAAGCTCTGAAACAACTTCGCCAAACGTTCTGTGATAGTGAATCGTTCAAAGATAATTCTGCTGATCCTATTATAGATTCAAATTGTGATCAAATCGAATTTAGTGTTAATAATTTGGATAACATAATTTATTTTATATTTTGGTATAGATGTGCTTCCCCTTTTTAAATGTACAAAAATGCTTAGGTGGTGAAAGAGGTGAGTATTACAATAGACGAGTAATATTTCCATTATGTTCTGCAGATCTACGGACAGATGAATCCTTAAAAAAATAGAAATCAAAAGGAGTGTCACCGAACAGGAACCTATGATTTTAGAGTTACTCGAATCGGATGTGTCAGTCAGTTTCCTATTGACTATATGCATGTTGTTTGCCTACGGGCAACGAAACAACTGCTAAAATTGTGGATGAAAAAGAAAGGTCATGCTTTCAGTCTTGGCCGTGATAAAATTATAGAGATTTCTGATGGCAATATTGCTTTATCAAACGAATTTTGCTCTGAATTTAATAGAGTTCCAAAAAGTCTTGATGAGTTCGAAAGGTGGATGGCAACTGAATTCCGCTCATGTTTGCTTTATGACATAATATTACTGCAAAATATTCTAGATAATTCCTATTATAAACACTTTTGCATATTGAATGTTGCACTAAGAATATTATGTGGTACAAATCATTGTATGGAAACATCGATAAGGCAGAGCATTTATTAAAAGAATTTGTCAACCAAGTTTCTGAATTATATGGTAAAGAAAATGTAAGTTATAATTTTCACTCTTTAACACATTTAAGTAAAGACTTTTTGAAATATGGTTCCTTAGACAATTTTAGTGCTTTCAAGTATGAAAACTAAAAACGGAAGAAGTATTATTATTGAAGAAAGAATTTGCCTCAAATGTCAAAATTCCGTAACTTATCCAATCTTAAAGCGTAAACTAGGAGGAAACTCTTACACAATCTTCCAGAATGAAAAATAACAATTTTCAATTTATTCACCTAATAACTATGTAAAAACTGCCCAAGCTGTATTTGTAATTACTTACAATAATAAAAATGCAGATGGTATATGTTTATTATGTAAGGAAGTAGAGAACCTTGAACATTTTCTTCAAATCGAATGGCATTTATCAGAATATAACGAAAAATACTCAGATATTGAAATTTCAATTTCAGCTACCAGCATCAAATACAAATATATTTTAAATTACACTCAACTCATTATTTTGGAAAATAAAGGTAAATAATTAACGGATATTTTTTCACTTACGCGTTATGAATAACTTGAATTTTTCTATAAAATAAAAACGCATTAGGAGGTCAACAATGTAGAAGACAGTATTACCTTGCAAAGTATCATCACAGAAATACATTTCTAAACAACAATAAAAAAGTTGATTATAGTGAAATTAGTGTAATAAGTCTAGAACAATAATAAGTCTAAACAAATTATGAAAACAGAATTTGGGTATGCAAGGTACTGTCATTCTGTATAATGCTATTAACTTTTATCAGCTACGTTTATTTCATGAGTTATCGCACAAAGAAATTAAAAACAACTATTCTAGAGTCAGAGGTTTTAGCTAGTTTTGTGTATATTTAAAATGCACACAGAATCACGAAGTTTGAAGAATTTTTAACAGATATTCTCCTCTTTATTTCGACACTCCGTAGGGTATTTAAAACATTTCTTCGAAAAATGGGACTCTTTGAAAGTTAGTAGCCCTTTTAAGGGGCGATAGGATGAGGAAATGTAAACACAAATTAACTGAATTTTGCTTATAGTTTCAGTCGTATATCATCCAGTTCAAGTGTAATATGGACTGTCGGATGGTATTAAGGATTTATTTTAGAAAGCTACACCTTTGAAGTTTCGTACAAGTAGTTATGATGCCTACCAAAGTCGTCTATAAAAATGTTGAGTTGCCACGTCCTCTTACAGTGAGATGGTAGTAGGTTTTTGAGGCAAAATACCTTAAGAAACATATAATAATAATTTTCACTCTTTAACACATTTAAGTAAAGACTTTTTGAAATATGGTTCCTTAGACAATTTTAGTGCTTTCAAGTATGAAAACTAAAAACGGAAGAAGTATTATTATTGAAGAAAGAATTTGCCTCAAATGTCAAAATTCCGTAACTTATCCAATCTTAAAGCGTAAACTAGGAGGAAACTCTTACACAATCTTCCAGAATGAAAAATAACAATTTTCAATTTATTCACCTAATAACTATGTAAAAACTGCCCAAGCTGTATTTGTAATTACTTACAATAATAAAAATGCAGATGGTATATGTTTATTATGTAAGGAAGTAGAGAACCTTGAACATTTTCTTCAAATCGAATGGCATTTATCAGAATATAACGAAAAATACTCAGATATTGAAATTTCAATTTCAGCTACCAGCATCAAATACAAATATATTTTAAATTACACTCAACTCATTATTTTGGAAAATAAAGGTAAATAATTAACGGATATTTTTTCACTTACGCGTTATGAATAACTTGAATTTTTCTATAAAATAAAAACGCATTAGGAGGTCAACAATGTAGAAGACAGTATTACCTTGCAAAGTATCATCACAGAAATACATTTCTAAACAACAATAAAAAAGTTGATTATAGTGAAATTAGTGTAATAAGTCTAGAACAATAATAAGTCTAAACAAATTATGAAAACAGAATTTGGGTATGCAAGGTACTGTCATTCTGTATAATGCTATTAACTTTTATCAGCTACGTTTATTTCATGAGTTATCGCACAAAGAAATTAAAAACAACTATTCTAGAGTCAGAGGTTTTAGCTAGTTTTGTGTATATTTAAAATGCACACAGAATCACGAAGTTTGAAGAATTTTTAACAGATATTCTCCTCTTTATTTCGAAAAATGGGACTCTTTGAAAGTTAGTAGCCCTTTTAAGGGGCGATAGGATGAGGAAATGTAAACACAAATTAACTGAATTTTGCTTATAGTTTCAGTCGTATATCATCCAGTTCAAGTGTAATATGGACTGTCGGATGGTATTAAGGATTTATTTTAGAAAGCTACACCTTTGAAGTTTCGTACAAGTAGTTATGATGCCTACCAAAGTCGTCTATAAAAATGTTGAGTTGCCACGTTCTCTTACAGTGAGATGGTAGTAGGTTTTTGAGGCAAAATACCTTAAGAAACAAGTAGACATTTTAAATGCTGTAGATATATTTATGCTGTTTACCAAACTTGCTTAACAAAATTTTAAGTTTATCAATGCACTGCCACGCCCACTTACACTGTTTTTTGAGGAAAAATGCCTTAGGAAACAGATCGATCTTCAAATTTTTTATTTGTACTTAAGGATTACCAAAGATGTTTAGAAAAATTTTAAATTGATCAACCTACTGTCACGCCCTTTTACAGGGAGACCTTTGAAATGTATCATTTACTTACAGAGTGAGCAGCCAAGTAATTAATGTAACCATGCCATTTGTAAATAAATTTTCATTCTATTAAATGTAGATGCAAAATAGTCTTGATCCAGGAGAATACCCCAGTTGAAATCAAATACTGAATACGGACCAAAATAAAACAAACGAAAAAAACTAAAAAAGACAAATTTTTGAGCGATTATCAGGGCTGTGGAGTCGGAGTCTAAGAGTCGAAGAAATTTGCTGGAATCGGAGTCGAAAAAATTGGTCGACTCCGGTTAAATGTTTTTTTCGTTATTATAAATTATAATATATTTCCAGGCTGAAAAAAAAAAATAATACATAAAGGCTTTAAAATCTTAAAATATTAGCCTGAGGCATGTTCTAAGAACATATAATAATATTTAAATAACAATCTCTTTACGTAAACTGCCGAATAACTGATTCACAAACTTTCCAAAGAAAAAACTTTGTGTACTTACATATATGAATTGGTTACAAAGAACGTTACGTAGTTATCAAATATTATGTAATTTGTAGCATCAAAATCTAATTTGAACAGACACAGTGAATTACAAAACACCACGGGGTAGGGAAAATAAAGAATGGGGCAGGGAAATTGCACCAGGGGGTAGCACTACCAAATATATTGCAATATACGTACCTTTTTCTTTTCATTCCCTACTCCGTCCGGGGTACCTTTTTAGCTGCTGGTATTCCAAAGACGGTGTCGGGGACCAAAGGTTAACGTATGTCCTAACCTCTTTCCGCATCATATGTCGTAGTGTTTTTTATATCGCATACCCGGGCCCCAAAGATTCGCCAATTGTCACTACTGACTTTGGCACCAATCCCACGGCGGCCGGTTCTATGTACCGGATTGACTCGGAGATGGATTTCTCCGACCAAGGGCTGCCACTTCAGCAATATATGTATCGTGTTTGTCCGTCTTTTCAACGTTGGAGCTACATTACCCAGAGTGCTTGCTCCGTATTGATTTGATCCGTGCAGGGACGGAACAAAATCCCGGACCTTGGATCTACTCGGTTTGCCAGACAAACACCTGTAGCTTGCGCAGTTCTAATGGATACAATGTGCTACTCTAGAGACCCATTCATTGAATGTATGGGGGTAGCAGTCAAGTCTGGGACTGCCGAGCTAGAGCTGTCTAAAGTGTACATTCCGCCGGTCGCCAGCTGTACTCCGCAATATCGCCCTGATATCAGCTTGCTGTTACAGGGTGATAATCGGGTTGTTCTGGGAGACTTTAATGCGCATCATGAGCTACGTCATTCTCTCCTAGGTGACGACTCCAGGGACAGAGCTTTGGCGCAACAGATTGACAACTCCACGTTTTACACAGTGAATGAGTACGCCCCCACATTACTTGGCGATCTGCCATTTCACTGGGATCAGACCACCTTCCCATAATCATCTCCATCGACCGACAATCGGACTTCATCGTCTCTGAATGCTGTACTTTTCTCAACCAAAGGAAAGCGGACTGGAACGTGTTCAGAGATTTCACCAATCGCGGCTTTAGTGTTCTTCCCATTCCATTCGATGTAAGGGTAACAGAGTAGAATTTCCGGGTCATCGTCAACGCAGCGGCCGCTCGCCATATTCCTGCTGGTCGAATACCCAACATAAGATCAAACTCCCTGTAGGACTCGCAGATGAGCGCGACGTCATTCGCAGGGCTAATCACAGAGTTCCTAGAATTAGGGAACTGAATCTTGAGATTAACAGATTAGTCAGCGAATACAAGCCGAATAAATGGTTAGGACGTCTGAAGCAGAGCTACTTTAGTTCCGGAGTTGGTATATTGTGGGCAACATTTAAATCACTTTCGAATCCCACCAAGCGCCATGATCAAATCGCTGTCACTTTTGTTGACAAGACGCTAAATGATCCTAAGAGGTGTGCGAGTTATTTTAAGCGGCAGTTCATTGAGCACACCGAAAATGAAAAGACGATAAGGAGGACCATGCGTCATATACATGGTCTCCGAGTCGAGGAGGCTCCACCACAGTTTACCGTTGGCGAAGTTGCACAGGTGATTCGTAGTGCTAAACCATCTAAAGCGCTGGGCCATGACGGAATCTCTATGTTGAAGCTGAAATAGTTGCATGAAAATGGAGTCGAGAACCTGACAAAAGTCTTCAACCTGTCGATGGCCACTCTTATAGTTCCCGAAGCCTGGAAAATGGGCAGAGTGGTACGGCTATTGAAGCCAGGCAAGGATGCGAGTAAGGGAGAGTCGTACAGGCCACCAGTAGCGAAGACACTCCCGATCCTAATTAGAAATAAGCAGCACAGCACATCGACTGCTCTACATGCTATATCCACAATATACACCGAGGCCTTAATATGCGAAAGCTGTGCGATAGGACGGTCCTCGTGCTCTTGACCTCTCGAAGGCATTCGACACGGTCAGCCATGCCACATTTGAGGACATTGCCAACACGTCCCTCCCGGCCAGCACCAAACGTTGGATCATCCACTATATGTGTGGACGCCAGTCATATGTGGAATTCAGAAACCGGAAGTCAAAACCCCGTAGAGTTAAACAGGGAGTTCCCCATGGTGGGGTGATATCTCCGGCACTGTTTAACCTCTACCTTTCTGATATTCCACAACCCCCTGACGGCATCAAAATCGTGACATACGCCGATGATTGCACTATTCTAGCGTCCATCCCAACTACAGATGACATTTGCGAGAGGCTAAATAGTTATATCATCGATCTTATCAGTTTTTCTCTGCGAGGAATATGAAAATATCCCCCTCAAAATCGTCAGCCACACTGGTTACTACATGGTCTGCAGAGGTCAAGAGGACATTGAATGTAAGAGTCGAAGAAGCGACAATCCCGACCGTGAATTACCACAAGATTTTTGGGGTCACATTCGATAATCTATGTAAATCCTCTGCACATGCCACAGATATCTGCGATATATATAAATAAGGTCCTCAAGTCACTTGCCGGTAGTACTTGGGGCACAGACAAGGAAACCTTATTAGCTACATACAAAGCGATAGGCCGGTCCGTGGCAAACTATACGGCGCCAGTGTGGTCAGCGAACGCAGTGGAAAAACATCCAGACTTGTCAAAATGCCGCCCTCAGAACAGCAACAGTCTCCTCGAGTCATCAATAGACCATCTACATGAGGAGTCAAAGGTCAGTACCTACTTGGATGTTATCGCAGTAGCCATCCCAACCATCATCTTATGGCACTGCCACCTCCGCCCAGCAGGTAAGGAAAGACCTCCATGATCTAGAGAGAGGTACAAGAGAGAACCTCTAGATGCCGGCGTATGAGGCAGGTTTGAACGATATTCATCGAGATGCAGTCGCAGCAGCAGTCAACCACTATCGTTCTCGGAGACCATTCCCCAGACATCTCATCGGAAGAAGAGGAGCTGTCGCAACGAACAAGATCGGTACTGGCACAGCTGAGATCAGGATGGTATAGCCGCCTCAATTCGTACTGGGCACGGATTGATGGCAACGTGCAGAACATCTGTCCCTCATGTAACCATGGGCCTTACGATACGCTACACCTCTTCAACTGACCAGCCAAACCAACTCAACTGGTCCCCAGGTCTCTTTGTACGCACCCGAAGCAGGTGGCCATCTTCCTAAACCTGGAGATAGACGACGCAGATCTATAAGAAGACGAAAAGTCACTGCTTTGCTTTAACTGCACATATGTGTGTGTTTGTACGCCTGATTTATGTTAATAAAAGGCACACACTTGTATGAAATAATTATTCTTTTAGAAAGAAATTAACACAAAATCTATATATTTTTAATTGCCACTCTTTGAGTTTGGCCTGTATGGCTCTTTTATATTATAAAAGTACAAAATTGAAAAGTAACTATCACTAGCACCAAAGGGACAAAAACAGACGGACGCTCACCCAAATTAATAATGGCCCTACTCTGTACGCGAACAGTTATCGATATCTCGCTTAGTTATAGAGTTTGTTTGAAGTGCATATAATAATTGATTTTGTTATTGAATTCCTTGTAGGTATGTATACATGTATTTGATAATTTTACTTTACATGAAAATACCCACCATTTTTTTCGAATTTCCATACTACGGCAGCTATCGATAACGAAAACAGTTATACAATTTTATTTTCTTCTAATTCTTGATTTTGAGTCCATTGTAACGAAAGGAGTTGAGACAGTGCTGCCCATACCCTATCCTACCATCAAGTTTGGAGCCGTCTGTGTAAAACATGAGATAACGACTTATACCAGGAATTCCACCCATCCAGTCATTGGCGAGAAATTCTGATATGACGAATGGGCCTATTTGTCCAAAGGGAAATACAATTAAGTCTTATTCCCGATGTAGCTGCAGCACGCTTGCCTTCTATATCAATCGGCAACAAATTACGCAGAACCTGTAATGCATCCGTCATCCGTAGCAGTTGTCCTAATTGCTCCGCTAATGCTAATGCAGGCCATTCTCTGCACCGTTTTCAGCGGAACCAAGTAGCACGTCTTCTCAATGACCTCCAACAAAACAAGACTACGTATCTCAGAATTGGAGGAACCAAAGCTGTGTATATCCATAGAAAGATTTTTGGCGAGAGCCCCCTGGACGATGGTAGCTTTCTTTGAATTAGTGCTTCCTATCATTGTGGGAGGGTTTATGTGTGGTATATTGTTCCTCCTCGTAAAGAGGACCAACTCAGTTTTGATCGGATTCACACCAAGCCCTATATACCTGGCCCATATTACCAGCTTGTTTAGAGCCACCAACCACCTCTATCTAAATCTAGCAGTATATCGTTGAGTGCTAGATTCCAGATAAGAGGTGGCAATACACCTCCTTGCGGGATGCTTCTGTTTAGAAATATGTGTTGAGCAGACGAGACTCAGTGATGCAGCGACTGGTCAGCAAGCAGTGGATCAGATTTGAAATCCCTTGATTCACTCCGACATTGGACAACGCACTATTATTGCACCAGAGTGTATTTTTATACACTCCACGAGAGTATTATGTCTTTGTGCATTTGTTTGAAACACCCAAAAGGAAGCGAGATAGACCCATTGTTCATTATACCGATCGACTTATAATCACTTTTTGAATCGAATTAGCAATGTCCGTCTGTCCGTCTGTCCGTCTGTCTGTCCATCTATTATTGTTATCAAAGTACACGTCACAGTTGTAGCCAGAACCAAATGAAACTTTGCAAAACGAATTTTTTTGGGACAAGGACGAACGCTATTAAATTTGAAGAAATTCGGTTCAGATTTAGCCCCCATACGAATTTCAATTCCGATTTGACTCTTTTCACTTGAGATACCACATATTTTAACAGATTTTCTTCAAAATTGGCAAAACATCTTATATTTAAACATCTTATATTTCTGCTCTTGTAACCACATATTTTAACAGATCTTCTTCAAAGCTTGCAAAAAAAATTATATTTCAACTAGAAACACCTGTAGTGAAAACGTGTAAGATCGGTTCAGACTTATATATAGCTCCCATTCAAATTTCACTCCCGATTTGACTTTTTCCACTCTAGAAACCACATATTTTAAAATATCTTCAAGACTTGCAAAATATCTTATATTTCCACTAGAAACACCCATGGTGAAAATGGGTCAGATCCGTTCAGATTTATATATAGCTCCTATACAAATTTCGCTCCCGGCTCGACTTTTTCTGCTTCAGAAACCGTATTTTCACCGAATTTCTTCACGTTATACTTGAACTTGAAGAACCTATTGCGAAAGTGGGTTACTTCATTTCATGTTTGGATATAGCCCCGATAAAAATATTCTTCTCGATTTGACAAATTGAGTCGGATCATATAAGCCACATACAAAAATACTTCCCGTTTTCACTTTTTTACCGAATTGAATTGTATTCGGATAGAAAGTGGAATGTATCATATTGTCGACACCGCCCAACTTAAGCCTTTCCTTACTTGTATTTGATTGTACCTTATGTAAAGATATGCCAACATTGTGAATTCCTTATAACAAAAGGATGATTCAATGGTGCTGATTCAGATAGATTTGCCTTTATTGTAAGGCTTTTCTATAATAACCCTCTGTCTAGGTGTTTCTAAGGAAGGCATCCATTAACCTTTCCAATGTTTTCAGAAGAAATGAGGTTAGACTGATAGGCCTGAAATACTTCGGTTATTTGCCCGCCCTTGGGATAAAGATAATCTTGTTGTCCCTCCAGAGCTGAGGTTTGTATGAGAGTTTTAAACAACTAGCCTGGGAATCACTTTTTGTATCTCAATTGACGCAATACCGTGTGGACAGGGTGATATAAATGATTTAAAACTATTTATTGCCACTGACAGTCTTGCATGCGTTTATAACACATCGTTTTTCAGACGTCAAGAATTTCTAATACCATTTCTATGCGTAGAGTAATCTAGGGAAAATATTTTTCAACACTTTATCGCCCCTGTGATAGCTTCCACAGTAGTTTCAAAATACTGCTTTTTACGAGATTTCATGTTTTTAAATGCGAGAATTTACTTCAACAAGTTTGGTTTATTCAACTTATCTCTCTATTTGCCTGATCTAAGAATAATTTAAATGAATTAAAAACATGAATCAACGAAAAACACCGTGGAAGTCACCACAGGACCGTTAAATTAGTAAAACACAGTAAAAACACTCAATTTTAGAACTCTTCAAAACATCTAAATTACCTCTGACCTACTCAAAATACGCAAATCTGGAAAAGTAGTATTAAAAGCAAAACAATATATGAAATAAAGTACTGCCTTTGTTAGTTTGCTTTGGTAAAAATTGATGTAAAATTTGGAAATCTTATGAATTCAAAATATGTAAAAATGTTTACCTGTAACTTCTGCAAGAAACTGTTAAATTGAAATTGCGTTTCTCTTTGAAATGAATCCTCTGTGTGAGACATCTTACAATTAAAACACTGAAAATTTGATTTATCGGATCTGCCGTTTCCATCAATAGAATTTTCATTGAAAGGCCACTTTCCTTCTACAGATTTACTAAAAATAAAAATATATTTCTTAAACAGCGTATATACACGTATATATATTTAACATACTGCATATATTTTGAGAAGGTCCTGCGTAGATAACAATTAAGGCTATCATCATTTTCTTCTTTCTCTACCTTCTTTCGTGAAGAATAGCGACGGCTCTTATGCCAACCCCACTGCTCTAGAAAGTGTAGATCACTACAACGACGCCTAGGCTTAGTTTTGCCGGATTCGCATCCATCGGATTTAGCGTTTGAATCCGAGTCATCATTATTGTAATCCACGTGCATATCACAATTTTCCGTTGAAAATATTCTACTTTGATTTAGTTCCATAGCATTTATAACTGATTGTGATCCTTCATGATCATCCGCCTTACTTCTAAAAGCGAGACATTCGTTTTCCAGCTCTTCACCAGATATAATATAACAGTGATCATTCATAATGTCTTTAAAATAGAAATCAAAAAACAAGTTATGTCCATTTTTTGTTATATATGTGTGAAAATCAACAATAAATTGACCAATTGAACGCCAAGTCAAAGTTCCAATAAGTATATTCTCCAAATCTAGATTGTTTTGTACTGAGGTGCACCCGTTTGCCTTATCTTGATTGGAATCGAAGAGAATTTTGAAGTAGTAATTGCTAATCATATGCGAAGTATCTTCGGAAATTAAAACATCAATTAATTTTAAGGAGAATAAATTTGATCTGAACCATATTCCGATTTCTTGTATCAGTTGAGCTGCACTCTTATCAGTGGGTCCTTGACGATATATTTTTAATGCAGAGTTATATGCTCCTATTATATTACAATTGTGGTTTAATGTTTTTATCATTCCTTCTGCAGCTCTCCAGTGTGATGTATTATTTCGAAGACAATTTTCGAAAGCATATTCGGCCATCTCGACGGAATTCAATTTTAATGCCAATTGACCAAATTTATGCAGAGTATAAACATCAGTGTTATCAATTAAAATTGCCTACATAAATACATAAAAAGATTAGAATTTCGACTTTGTTTATTAACTCACGGATATATAATTCTGCAGGGCCATCTTATATTCACATCTCTCTTCTAGGATGATCGCAATGTTTTTATGACAATTATATTTGATAAAGCATAACTTGTCATCGCCGCTTTCCTGAATATTCGCAAATAAAAATATATGAATTGGTATGAATAAATGTGTATAGAAGAATTTATATAGAGGATTTATAACGCCCGATTTGATTTGGCAAGAAGAAATCGGAAGTGTATAAAAAACAGTTCTTGGCGCTATACAGATTTTTGTTAACCCAATTTTTTGTTAAACGAACTTTATGTAAGAATCAATTTTACATTAATGTGTAATATCTGAAGTAAAATTTGAAATATTTTTTTTGCAAATTTCATACGACTAATAAAATACGACTAATGCTTCAAAGGAAAGGAAATCGTGTCGCACACTGTTGTTTTAACATGATATGTGCAGTTTTCCATCCCAATTTATCCATTGAAAGACCAAAATGTCAGTTTTTTTAACAAAAAATAGTTTTGCACAAGACTAGACAGTATTTACGATGCAAATAACCACATATTTCAGTTTTTACTTCACATTTAACCCACTGAAGACTAAGAGTTTGAACAAATTCTGCGACCCTCAAACACAACGAGCCCCGAAAAACACAAATTAAACTAAAAATGTGTTATCTATTGCTGATATTATTAAAAAAATGAATCAAAAATTTCACTAAAATCGTAAAAATCTCCCCTTTATAAAGGGTCATATTGCAAGTTTTTCTCAATACCATTCTCATCATGAATCCTTTTCAAGAAAAACTTGATTCGTAGAGATTATTTTGAACGCATCTAGCTTACGAACGGACAATGATAAAAGCGAAATATTTTGGGAGAACACATAGTCGGGAATATCGAAAATTTGTATGTTGAAGCCATATGATCCTTTTAGATCGTATAGAAAAGTTGTGCACTAAAAAATCCATTCACTACTAGAATATATACATATGTACAGTGGTCAGCTAAAGTAAATATATTTCTTTAAAATTATTTTATTATTCTAAAAAAAATATTTTATTATTGCGATACAGACATGAAAAACAAAATTCTTTTAATAAATGCTGCAAACTTATTGGACACAAAATTAGCACACTACTAACCCCACTCTGAAATATTTATATCTTATAGAGAATAAAATAATCTAAAATACATAAAAAACATAACACTTTCCTTTTATATTTGTAAAGAGGAGATGAAAACCTTTCAAAAAGTTTCCTACCTAAAATACATTGTACTGTATTTGATATGGAGATTACAAGTTTTTTTGTCATGCTCAGTAGAAAGTCTCTTACTAGGGTCATGTTTATACCAGACGGTTGTTACAGAAGTATATTATATAGCATACCGAGAGCTCTTTTTCCTGGAGAGCGAAAAACTGTTTTGTTCGCAAATTAGAAACAATTTTGATGAACTTATCTTCTACAATATTAAAAGAATATGTTTAACAAAAAAAATAATAGTTAGTATTATTTTTAAATTCACATTATTTTACATTCTATTGTAAACTCGCAGTATTACTTCAAAAATGAATTCTTCTTTTGCATTATTATACCCTACACCACTTCGACTAGGGTATTATAAGTTAGTTTCGCGCCAAATGTTTGTAACACCAAGAAATAATCGAGCTAGACCCACCTTTAAGTATACCGATCGGCGTAGAATCACCAGCTGAGTCGATTTAACGATGGCTGTCTGTCCGTCCGTCTGCTGTCCATCTAAGCTTGTTCGCACTCTACAGGTCGCAATTGTTGTCCGATTGTCATGAAACTTGGCAGAAGTTATTTTTTCTGGCCAAGGACAATCGGTATTGAATTTGGAGGAAATCGGTTCAGATTTAGATATAGCCCCCATACAAATGTCGCTTCCGATTTGACTTTTTCCGCCCTATAAAGCACATATAGTACCCGATTTTCTTCAAATTTGGCTTAACACCTTATAATCAAACTAGAAATACCTATGCTGAAAGTGGGTAAGATCGGTTCAGATTTACATATAGCCCCCATACAAATGCCGCTCCCGATTTCACTTTTTTCGCTTTAGAAACCACATATTGACCCGATTTTCTTTAAAATTGACACAACATTTTATAATAGAACTAGAAACACCTATGCTGAAAGTGGGTAAGATCGGTTCAGATTTAGATATAGATATAGCCCCCATACAAATGTCGCTTCCGAGTTCACTTTTTCCGCTTTAGAAACTACATATTTTACCCGATTTTCTTTAAAATTGACACAACATCTAAAAATCCAACTAAAAAAACCTATGGATCTTGATCAATTTTTCCATATCATGTTTATTTACTTTACTCAGAATATCTGCTGGAAAATTGGATCAATTACTTTATTATTTACCATATTCATTAAATTTGACTAAATATGAATTGATAGTAACTGTATAATTTATATGAACTACATAAAATTGCTCCCATGGAATACCTTGGTTTAGTAATCAAAACGATGTATATATGCAGGGAGTGGTGTACGGTATTATATAGTCGGCCCCGTCCGACTTTAGCCTTTCCTTACTTGTTTTAAAATTAACTTTGTCAGACGAACTTATTAAAGTAAAATGAAAGAAGTAATAAAAATAAAAAGATGACCAAGATCATTTGAATTTTCCGAAAATGTTTATTAGTGACATTATTCCGGATAAAAAATAATTAAATATGAACTTATTTAAAAATACAATATGAAATCAATGTCTTTTTTGTCTGTTTATTGTACAAATTGAATAAAGTAACTTTTTACTGAGTCTTTCCATCAAGAAAAACTTTTAATTCGAATTTCAAAACATTCGGCTTTGATTTCGGCCGAAGTTTGTAAATTTGGCCGATGTTCGGCTTCGGCCTAAAAATCCGATTTTTGTCGGCACTATCTAAATCAAACAGATTTGACACACATAACATAAATGTTTCTAGTTGAAATGTAACGTGGCGTGCATAATATTTTGAATAAAATCGGTTACAATATGTAGTTTTTAGAGCGGAAAAGGGACAGCGTACACACCACAGTCCGAACCATGGCGGCTAAGCAGTAGAGGGTGGACATCGGCTACAGATCAAATATCAATAGCCTGCATAACAAAAATATTAAACAAAATATTAGTACACGTGCAAATAAAAGTTATTCTTAAAGTTAGTAACTAAATATATTAAAGTAAACGTGTCATAACAAACTAAACGTCCAAGCAGGAGAAAATCTTCGACTTTATTATATCGATTCCTAATCCGAAATCTATGATATGACACAATGAATTGAAATCAATACACATTCTACGAATGGGGTCTGCGGAAGCATAATTCGTACACTGAAAGTCAATATGGAAGAATTGATAGTATCTAGAAGGTCTAAATGGCACGTTAAACTTAATCCTAGAAATAATATAATTTATAAACCATCACGGTGTGCAACATAACACGTCTGCTTTTCAAGGAAGGCAAGTAGATCAACTTCAATCTACTAGTATAATGGGAAGAACAAAATCACTATTATTATATTAAAAATTGTTTCTGAACTGACGCAATTCTGTCAATATAGATACCATACTGAGGATCACACACTACGGAACCATATTCCAGAATAGGTCTGACAAGTAATGTAAATAGCTGATTCGTTACGTAAGGATCGGAGAACTCCTTAGCCCATCCTTAATGAAGACAAGAACACCATATGCTTTGGTAACCATAGTAATAATATGATTGTTGAAATACAGTTTGGAATCCACTAGAATACCAAGGTCTACAAAAGAATCAACTAACTTTAACTCAGTTCTTCTAATATTATATCAGACAAATATTGGATTCGATCTAAAGAAACGCATATGTCTGCATTTCCTTAGGTTGAGTTGCATACAATTCATGTCACACCTCGTGTCTACTTCTCGAATTCTTCATGCTAGACAACTAACGTGAAAACCAAAGTAGTCTTCTAGAGTGCCCAACACGAGTTTTCGGTACTGATTGTGACAAGAAGTCATTCAAAATTTGATCAAATCTATCCACAACAATGTCGGAATCAGTATAGTGACGACAGCTACAAACAGAATTCCAGTCAACCTCCTGAATAAGTGTATTAAGCTTTTCGAAATTGGTTCTCTTGAAACAAAAAGTGGTTCGATTATCTTGCGAAGTAGAGGGAGAAGATTCAACATCGATATATTCAAGGTAGGATGATAATCGTCATCCCGGAGAGATATGTTAGGAACTTTACTGATTTCGAAGTAATGGGGATCATCGACAAATACTAAGTATAGTATCCTAGCATTTACATTTCCCACATAATTTGTCTGAGGCAAGTTAAGAACAGTAAAAAGTCAAACTATATGCGAGGGCCAATCATCCCTATCTGAAGGCAACATATTTTCCACATAAAACCTCGGAGTGCAAAATTGAATCTTTCAACCAGGTCTCAGAAAAAGCTAGAGCCGAGAAGTCAAAATCGAAGCTATCAACAAATAGACGATTTAACTTTGTATTTAAGCCTCTAACATTCTGATGCCTAACACAAAAAGAAGTAATCAGTTTTTTGGAATAGTAGCTGATTTTGCTGGTAAACGCGCCAGATTGCCAACCCTATCCACAAACTCCTTGACAAAAGCCCTAGATGGCCAGAACGAAGGTACAATTAATTTCTCGAAAATTTCCCTTGTTTTAATTTTTAATTTATATAAAATTCAATTTATAAGATTTCAAATAGAAGTCACCTTCAATTTTCGACCTAATGCAGAAATTCAAATCATCAACGGAGGTGTGAAGCGGGAAACGAATACCATCTTCATTTCCAGAATTACCACTAGAACGGTGAGGGCGGCCACCACCGGCAACATTCAGTGGGTCCGGCAGACCAGTCACGTCGACACGGGCAAGAGAAGGGCCCGCCAAAACCGGGGTTTGATTATGCCGCGGCTGATCGGAAGCAACAGGCGTCGGCCCAGCAACCGAAGCATACGTCGGATTATCACCATCCACTGTGACCAACCCCCCGACTATAACAGCCGGATCAACCGAATCGGCTCCAGTTGGAGCCACAGAAACAGCATGGGCCGTAGAAGCAGCCGGGGCCACAGAAGCGACACCATCAGAACCAATGGTGCTCGAAATCCCGGATTTCATGGGCGAGGACTTAGAAGACGTCGTTCTCTTGCGTTTCTGGCCTGAAACTACCGGCGACTTAGACAAATCATCCAATGCTGGGTATTTATCTAGATTGGAAGTGCAATTGTTAAATCGGGTATAGATCGCCCAAAGATCTTTTCCCATCTCAGAAACATCGGACATAGACGTTCTGAAAAAATTATAGAAATCAATACTAATCTTCCTACATTTGGTGCAGCACCAATGTAGACCATTGTTCACCCCATACAATGCGTCCATGACAACATCGGCACATTTAGCATGCCATTGACTGGTACATAGCCAGCATTCAATGGTACGCTCCATGTCCGATACAATTTTACAGTTAACAAATGAACATGACATGTCTAAAAATTCCACCCTTTACTGTAAAATAGAACTATATATTTATATAAAAATGAATCTGTGTTTGTTTGTTTTTTATAGCAGCCTAAACTACTGAACCGATCTTCTTGAAATTTTCAGAGTATGTTCATGCTGAGCCGGTGGTGAAAATAGGCTATATAATTTTTTGATATTTTCAGTGGGCGTGGAACCTCCCACACAAATTGGGGTTTTATTCGTTTTTTATAAATTAGCATATTCGGAGTACTGTTGCGGGTAGAGTCTTGAATTTTTGTGAAAGTTCACTAATTATTATTCTGCACAGTTTTGACAAAAATGGGCGGTATTGGAAAAGTGGGCGTGGTACCTCTCATACGAAGTTAAAACCCAATTTTGAATATTGTCAGTTCCATGACACCTAGACTGCTGATATTTTGTGTAAGTGCATATAGCACCAATGTGTGTAGTTGTGCCAAAAATGGGCGGTATTGGAAAAGTGGGCGTGGTACCTCCCATACGAAGTTAAAACCCAATTTTGAATATTGTCAGTTCCATGATACCTAGAGTGCTGAAATTTTGCGTAAGTGCCTCTGGCATCAATATGCGTAGTTGTGCCAAAAATGGGCGGTATTGAAAAAGTGGGCGTGGTACCTCCCATACGAAGTTAAAACCCAATTGTGAATATTCTCAGTTCCATGACACCTAGAGTGCTGAAATTTTGTGTCAGTGCATCTAGCATCAATATGCGTAGTTGTGCCAAAAATGGGCGGTATTGAAAAAGTGGGCGTGGTACCTCCCATACGAAGATAAAACCCAATTTTGAATATTGTCAGTTCCATGACACCTAGACTGCTGATATTTTGTGTAAGTGCATATAGCACCAATGTGTGTAGTTGTGCCAAAAATGGGCGGTAATGGGAAAGTGGGTGTGGCACCTCCCATACGAAGTTATAACCCATTTTCGAATATATTCAGTTGTATGACAAATACAATAGTGAAATCTTA
Source organism: Polietes domitor (assembly GCA_947397865.1). Lineage (NCBI taxonomy): Eukaryota > Metazoa > Arthropoda > Insecta > Diptera > Muscidae > Polietes > Polietes domitor. Next base: position 108,609,091 of record OX377619.1, read on the forward strand.
TGTGATTGCATCTAGCATAAACCTGCGTAGTTGTGCCAAAAATGGGCGGTGTTGGAAAAGTCGGTGTGGTATCTCACATACAAAGTTAAAACCTATTATCGAATATTGTCACTTCTATAACACCTAGAGTGCTGAAAAATTGTGTTAGTAGATCCAGTGTAAATAGTTGTACAAAGATGGGCGGAAAGTGGTCGTATCCCTTCCAATTCGAAATTAACACCTGTTTTAGAGTATATTCGACACCGAGATTCCTATATTATTGTGCGAGTTAATTTATTTGTAACCTTCTTAGACAATATACAAATGGGCGGGATTTGAAAGATGGGGACTTTTTTATTTGAATTTTGTAAAATTACACGTTTTCTTTGGATTTTTTAGCACAATAGTAAATAAAGGTTACAAAAAAATAAATATTCATTCTTCAAAAGCCGAATTAAGTCAAGAAAATGGAAATTATATTAATTTTTTAGTTTTTGTGTTGTATGATTAGTGAACAGATTGATTGACTTTTTATATGTTTTGAATGTAGTACATTTGAATTCCAGCTATTCGATTAAGTAAGTAAGTTCTTACGTAGGAAGTTTATAGTTTTGGTTATGGAAAGGAGTATTCTTCCTTTTTCGCCGTAAACTAATGTTACGTTCTTCAATATTCTCCATGGAACATATCCATTGATTATAAGTGGTACATATATTACCGATCACAAGAAAAACACCATGAAACCTGATTTTAATTTCCGTCTGTTTTTCTGTCTGGCGAAGCGGCCGTGGTTCAGCTAGTAAATAATAAAAAATCAAAATCGCGTAATTAAAAATCACTATAAAATTATAAAAAACACTAGATGGCAACACTGTTCAGTCAGAATACAAATGAAACGAAATGGACACGGTACATAAAATAATTATGTTATAAACAATAGCAAAAAAGTGCACAGTGAAACCACAAATAGTTGTTGTTGTTTGGCCAAGAAATATTTCTTAGCCAATAAACACGATTTTTTATCAGAAATAAAACACACAAACACAATACCACAAGTAAACTAAATTACAAAAGTGCTTATCTGTGGATTAGTATTGAATCTGATGCACTAAAATATCAACGGATACAAAATAACTAATATTTATTCAATTAGAACGGAGCACACAACTTTTACAAGTTGTAACAGAGCAGAGTTGTCAAATGTCTTGCAGCGATAGTCTTGCATTTTTGTGAAAATTTACTAATTGTTAGTCTGCAAAGTTGTGCAAAAATGGGCGGTATTGGAAAAGGGGGCGGGCACCTCCCACACGAAGTTAAAACCTATTATTGAATATATTCAGTAATGTACACCTAGAGTGCTGAAATTTTGCGTAAGTGCATCTAGGATCAATGTGCCTAGTTGTGCCAAAAATGGGCGGTATTGGAAAATGGGGCGTGGCACCTCCCATACGAAGTTAAAACCTATTATCGAATGTAGTCAACTCTATGACACTTAGAGTGCTGAAATTGTGTGTTAGTGCATATTGTGTCAGCGTGCGCAGTTATTTCAAAAATTGGCGGTATTGAAAAAGTGGGTGTGGCACCACCCATATGAAGTTAAAACCTATTATCGAATGTAGTCAGTTTTATGTCACCTAGAGTGCTAAAATTGTGTGCTTGCATCCAGCAACAATGTGCGAAGTTGTGTCAAAAATGGCCGGTATTGAAAAAGGGGGTGTGGTACCCCCCATACAAAGTTAAAACCTCTTATCGAATGTAGAGTGCTAAAATTGTGTGATTGCATTCAGCAACAATGTGCGTAGTTGTGCCAAAATTGGACGGTATTGGAAAAGGGGGCAGGCACCTCCCACACGAAGTTAAAACCTAAACCGAAGTTAAAATTATTGAATATATTCAGTTATTTGACACCTAAGTGCTGAAATTTTGTGTGATTGCATCCAGCATCAATGTGCGTAGTTGTGCCGAAAATGGCCGGTATTGGAAATGGGGCGTGGCATCTTACATATAAAGTATATAAAACCTATTTTCGAATATATTCAGTTCTATGGCATCGAGTGTCTGAAATTGTGGGTGAGTAGATTCAGTGTAAATGCACGTAGTTGTGCAACGATGGGCGGAAAGTTGACGTGACCCCTCCCATACGAAGTTAAAACCTGTTTTTGTGTATTAGCTTACATTACACCGGGACCTGCTTATACAGTATACAAATGGGCGGGATTTGAAAGATGAGGAAATTTTGATTTGAATTTTGTAAAATTACACGTTCTCTTTTGAATTTCTTAGAAAACAAAAAAAAGAAATATCCATTCGTCAAAAGCCGATTTAAGTCAAGAAAATTGCAATTATAATCGCCGTATTCCATGGAACATCTCCATTTATTTAGTGTCTCAGGGACGAACACTGTCGAGGATGCAGCCAAAATCGAGACATTTTTTTATAAGAATTTTACAAATCATCTATTGCAATTTAGTAGAAAACAATCTGGACAAGAGAACTTCAAAAGATTTTTGAAAATAAATTATTTTTGTTGGAGCTATGATAGCTCAAAGTTTGACTTTTAGTTACGTAATTTAAAATCAACAATTCTATAAGAAAATAATCAATATTAAAATGACTCATTTATAATGAAGTATTGAACATATAATAAAAACCTTCTTATCGTAGTTCGTACTACTCATTTTAACCAAGAAAAAGTACTTGTTCAATTATATATTATATTGTATAAGCAAGTATTTTGTAAACATCTAAGGCATCATTGAAAGTAATATTTTAATATAATTTCCGACTTTCGCAGCTTGTAACAAAAATGTATATTGTTTTATATATCAAATTTTTATTTTGAATAAGGTCGCACTTATTTTGAATCAAAAAATTTAAACTTCAACTGCTAATACCTGCTAATGAAGTGTGCATAAATTGTTTAGTGCACAAGCCCATGACAAAATGTGTATAAAAACCATGGTATATATGAATAAAGCTACACCAGGCTTACAACAATGTGATGCAACCAGTAAAAAATTACATGTAAAAGGAGTATTCGTATAAGGAAACCTCTATATAAAAGGGAATGTGGTTATATGTCGACATGGTAAATATTAGACATGTTTCGAGTAATGATGTGAATATGGCTAGAAGTTTTTTTGGCAATATCGACAATTTACCGACATTACTGGAAACTGAAATATGACAATTCCAAGTTGCTACCTAATACATATTCATGAATTGGATTTAATAAGAAACTCAATAATTCTAAATCGAGTTCCTCTCGAAGAAGGCGTGAAGCGTGCCATAAAATATTCCGAAAAAACGCCAGTATCATTCACGAAAAAATTAAGAATTAATTACAATAACGATTTAATTGAATGTGTATACGCCAGTAGAATCGTTTAAACAAATTTAAGGCAAAATATTGGAAGAAAATTGTCATTTCAAAAACCAAATTGATTTTTAATTTTTTTCCTGTTACTCCATTTTTTATACATTTTATAAAAATTAAGCAGATGGGAAGCTATCTGTGTTGTTTCTGTTATATTTGGTTCATAATGTTATGTTGGATACTTTTAAATATAACCCATTAAATCAGCTGCTTAAAATGTTCAGATCACATGGAAAACATAATCTTAGAGTGTTTTGAGATGATGTAAACATTTTAAAACATCAAGACCAAAATTGAAAATAATTAGTTGTTTGTAAAACGCAACGCGGAATTTACATAAATTACAAATAGGGTTAAAGTACTCCTGAAGACCTTTCAAATAAGGCATAAACTTTCAAATCGGATAAACGGATTGCGAAATACAAGGATTTGAATATACAAGATTTTCAATTTTTTGTGGAAATCGCAATATCTATAATTCTGCAAACAAAATTTTAAGACTTTTTTCCAAAGATACGTGTAAAATCTATTTTAAAGAGGAATATTTTCTGAAATGGTTAGGAAAATCGGAGCGATGTGGAATTTTTTGCCATTTTTCGAAATTTCTCCCGTAATCATATTTAGTTGCTATAAAGCAATATAATGAAAACATTTTTAACAAGCATACCACCTCACTTAGCCAGTATTAGACACAGTAGAAATATAAAAAGTCTTAGGGAATTAATTAAATACAATAAAAAGAGAAACGAAACCCAAAATTTTAGTAAAACAAACAATAGCCAAAGTACTCAAAATTTCACTGAAAATAATGTCAATACTAATCATAATAACCCAAACAATAATAAATACAATACCAATTCAGGACACTTCGTCAATCAACTATGTCCAAACAAAACGACCAAAGATTCGCAACAAACACACAGTAGGGCAACTTCAGGCATAACAATAGGGATTTAGAGATAGTAAATTTCTGCGATGGAAATTAACTGATTTTAGTAACAAATTTGACGGATTCATTGGACAGAATATATTACAATCATTTGGAGCAAAAATAAATCTCGAACAGGAATTCATCGAAATTAATAAAACCAAGATTAAATTCTTCTTAAAATATTGCCCTTTTCTCCCATAACCACTACAAACAGACCCACCTACACAAAAATCTCTAGATATCCAAAAGTACACGAAGAAGAAATAGCAAAACAAATAAACGAAATGTTAAAACTCCCCAATCTGGATTGTATCTAAAAAATTAGATAGTTCTGGTAAACAGAAATAGCGTATTGTAATCGATTACGGCAAACTTAATTACTGTCAACGATAAGTTCCCTATTCCCAATATTGAAAATATATTGGATAAATTAGAAAAAGCCAACTATTTCACAACATTGTATTTGGCAACGGGATTTCAACAAATTTCAATAGAAAATGATGACAAAAAGAAAACGGCCTTTTCAACGAATTCATTCGAATGCCCTTTGGCTTAAAAAAAGCCCCCTCCACCTTCCAAAGATTGATGAACTCAATACTACGTGAATACATAATCAAGATATGTGTTGTCTACTTAGATGGCATACTTATCTTCAGTACAAGTATCGAAGAACACATGGACAACATTAAGAAATTATTTTGCGAAATTGAGAGAACATAAGCTTTAAATACAATCTGATAAATGTTCCTTCTTCTATAAACAAACAAATTATTTTGTTATACCCTCACCACAGAAAGTGAACCAAAGTTGAATTAATTCAAAAATTGAAGCACCCAAAAACCGAGGCTACTTCCGACCATATATATGGTAAACAATTCGAGCTAGTAACAGACCACCAACCATTAGTGTGGCTAAATACCAAAACAAAGGGTAAAGACATAAACCTAAGACTGCAAAGATGGTTGTTAAAACTTGGCGAATATAACTGCAAAATCAGTTACATTAAAGGAAAAGACAATAAAGTGGCTGATTTTAAGAGCAGAATAGACAACACAATCTGAGATATATTAGATATAGAAAATGTAGACGAAATAGAAATGGAAAATAAATGACCACTTTCCAATCTTAACCACTGTTTACTATTAAACAGATTTCCAACACAAATCATACTAATAAACCATAAAACAGAAGCCGTTAGAGTGATAAATAACAAAAATAAAATTTTTGTAAGTGTCAGAGACATCGAAACCAATTACAGACATATCTGTTACGCCAACACATCACCTCCGGACGAATCGGTATATTCACCGAACTTTCAGATCACCTCTACAATGAAGTACAGTTAAAACTCATAGAACTATTTGATACAAGATTAAAATTTGTACGATGCAGCTTCAACGCCAGAGGTATTAGCAATGAGAACGATTTATATAAACAGATAGGGAAATATCATAAATATGAGACAGGACATGCTGGCATTGTAGAAAACTACAAAGGTCTCAAAACAAAAATATACTATAACAACCTTAAACATTTTATTCAAAAATATGTCAATAATTGCGACATATGTAACAAGTCTAAATACGACAGAAAACCACTGAATCCAATGCTCTGAAACACCCTCAGACATCAACGAAATCATGCACATGGACGTTTATACAAACAAAAAATACAGCTTCATTACATTCGTCGATAAATTTTCCACATACGTCATAGCTCCTTACCTAGAAGATAGAAATAGTATCACAATAGTGAAGAAAATTAGACTATCTTTCTCAATAAGAGGCAAGCCAAAGAAAATAATCACCTATAATGAATTTAACTCAATCAATGTCAATGACTAAACCAAATAATCACACAGGCAATGCTGAAGTCGAAAGACTTCACAGCTCAAAAATCACCTATTAATAATTAATTAATTAATAAATAGGGTTAAAGTACTCCAGAAAAATCTTTCAAACATGGTATAAAACTTTAAAATCGGTTCAACGGATTGCGAAATACAAGGATTTGAATACTCGTCAAAAGGATTTAAAATTTTTTGTGGAAATTGCAATGTCTATAACTCTGCAAACAAAATTTTTACATTTTTTGGCTAAGACACGTGTAAAATCTTTTTTAAAGAATATTTTCTGAAATTTTCGGGAAAATCGAAGCGATGTGGATTTTTGGCTGGTTTGACATGGAATGACTCATATTTGTGTGTTAACCATCTCCAATTTTTACGAAATTTCACCCTTAATCATATTTAGTTGCTATATAAGCAAATGTACACCTTGGGACGTACCTTGATTATTGTTGGCGGAGCAAGAATAAAAAATAAATAAAAATACGAAAATTTAACATTTTCAAATATAACTCGGACCAAGTTATTGTCGTAAGCAATATTACCTTTTGTTCAAAAGTTTGTGTTGATGTTGTGTGGACGAAATCCAATTAACGAGTAATTTACTAAATAACGAGTAAACTAAAGCAAAACTTAAATGGAGAAAGGCGGTTCTCAGTGCAATCGCTACTCGTTAAAAGGTGTTACTACCATTTTGTGCGTAATATCACAAAGTCGCATGGAGAAAGTAGTAGACAAAATCTAACGTAGGGGAATAAATAAAGGAATGCCATTTGACCGTAGGCCGCCCACTAAGATATGGTGGAAACTGAGAAGGACAACATTTGTAATTAAACATTGCCGCCCGCCTTGCAACATCCCGCTATGTTGTAAAGAAGATTAAACAATTTCAATCAAAACCTAATGTAATATAAATATGTATATACATTTATTGCTAAGGGAAATAAAAGGGATATTTGTCGGTTTATGTGAGCTTTTATTTTCGAATTTATTTGTCTTACTTACTAATTAACAAAAACCCTATAAAGCTCTTAGAGCCAATATCACAGTACCACAGCTCGTAGAGCCCATATTTACAGTACAATAGCTCGTAGAGCCCAGAAGTGCTGTTGACCACACCATAGACGTCGACGACCCGTAATGCCAGTCTTGATGTGGTCCTACTACTACCTTCACTATGCTTTCCATTGTTCTACGAAAGTAGAAATAGCGCGATAGTATGACGAAAACGCTTTAAATTACTGGGTCAACGTGACAAACTTTACTATAGGTCGTCTTACAACACCGTTTCCCGTTCGAATATCGGCGACTCTAACGCGACCGTCGATACCCGGATGGACGTTATTTACACGACCTAATTTCCACGAAGTGGTAGGCAGTTGTTCGTCTCGAATAACAAATAAATTACCTATTTGAATATCGCGCAGCGGAAATTTCCATTTATATATTTTATGTAAGCTCTTCAGATACTCGTCTTTCCACAGTAGGCAGAATTGCTGAGTTAAAGCCTTAATTTTTCTGAATCGATTCACGATGTGTAATGGCGCTTCTTCTATGGCCGGCTCCGGTGGAGCCAGAATCGGCGACCTATCGTAAGCGCCACCTGATCATGTGGATTGTCGGACATAATGGACGGGAATTCAAACAAGCTTCGATTCTGAAGTTTTGAGCTTATTTGCGGAAATGAAGCTCTTCACCGCTGCTTCCCAAAGCCCACCCATATGAGGGGCTCCGGCAGGAATGAACTGCCATGAATGTTCTTGATACTGGAATACGGAACAAACCTGATCTCGATTCTCACGAAACACGATCTTGAAATCCCGTTCCAATTCCCTAGAACCACCAACGAATTTAGTGCCGTTGTCTGAAAATATCAATTTCGGACAACCACGACGAGAAACGAACCTATGAAATGCGGCTAAAAAGGTTGTCGTTGACAAATCAAATGCCATAGCCGTTCAATGTCACTTAAGCGGGAGTTATTAATGTACACCGCTGAAAAAGATCTCTAAATGTTGGTCATGAGAGGAAATCACCCTGGAAAACGTCAGTATCGCATAGCGGCAATGCAAGGCCCTGAACCATACTGTTGCTGCCCTCACGTTGCTCCTGCAGCTCCCTAATGGATCCTAATGGATGCTCCTAATGGATCGATTGGAAGGAGAATCCAAGTTATCTATCGAATCTGTAGCCGTAGAAGTACGGGGCGGAGTTGGAGGTGATGACTTCAGCGGAGCTCGAACCTCATCCAATTTCCTATTAATAGCAGCTAGAACACGAACGAATGCCCTATATGCTACATCATATTTGCTGTCAGCAGAATCTATGTCCTCCTTCTCCGCAGATGATTAAGACACTTATCGAACCTGTCCTTAACATTACTCCATAATGTACTCGCTTCTGAACCCCGTATTTCAAGGGAATATATGTCGAGGTCTTAATCCCGTAGGGTACTGAAGTTCGCATCAAATTTTACCAAAGCATCAGTTGCTCTGATAAAGAAGTCGAGTGGAGTGAGAGGCATATTGAACCAAGCGAGAATTAAATAAAACCCACAAAAAATAAAAGCTTTGCTAAATGTATTAGAAAATACTAAAAAAAACACGAAAGTGCTAAAAAAATGAAAACAATTCAAATCTATCAAAAAATATTTCAGGAAGATACAAAAAATTCACAGTGTACCGAAAAATACACTGACTATTTAGAAAAGGCACGAAAATGCTAAATGAATCAACAATATCTAGCAATAATGCAGAACGAAATCCCAAAAAACAGTTCAATGTATCGAAAAATACACGGAAATCCATTCAAAATCACAGAATTTGACCAAAATTTTAATTAAAAATTTAAAAGCACGAAAATGCCCCAAAATATTTCTCTGTAAAAGGAAATCAATGGAAACATCATAACATTTTCTAAATTTCTAAGTATGTTCACTTGACCGAGAGTAGGGTGCACTGACTGTATGATGCACACAATAAACGTACGCTCGTATCAAGCAAAAGGCAAAAACAAAAACTCAAAAATAAACCGAAAATTTTTTGAAATATTTTTGTACCAGTGTAAAAGACCGACTGTGTGGGTACACGGTGTCACGAAACCAAAATTTTTACTATATGCGGATAGTCCAACGATAATACTAACCGAGAGACGAAACGGAAAAAAATCGACAAAAATTTTCAAATATCGCCGAGAACGACCCACGCTAATAAATTTCCAATGTCACCGATAACGACCCACGCTAATAAATAAGAGAAAATATATGTATGTCTCTGTGTGTATGACGTACGTAGTACTCTTTCATACGCTGACCGTTGGGTATGATGATGTTGTTTTGCAACTTCGAACCGTATGGTATGCAAATATATTTTGTTGTTGTTTTGTTTATTCCTCTTTAACCGAGAGTAATGCAATTACTCGTTTGAATATATGTTATGTTGTTGCCAAAAAAAAACCACCACCGATCAACGTTAAAAACACAACACTTTATTTATCTGTTTTAATGATTATTAACAACACGTCTTGTTTCACTCACTGATAAATATTTTGAATATGCGCCGGCAATATTTTAATATTTATCTTTATTTTCGCATAACGAAAATATGTTCTAATGTACGGAGGTATGTCCGTCCGTCTTTATGTATGAGAATCACACAAAGACACAAACCGACGAGGTACCGATGTTGTAAAACGACCGTTTTATTATTATTTCGGAAATATATATATAACCTTTTGTTAATAATATTTATAATGAAGATGGATGAAGGAAGATGGAGTCAGTTTTGCCTTTAGAAGAAAAAATGAAGGGAACCAATTAATTGCTGGAAGCAAGAATCCGGCTCGTGTGGACCTATGTTTGCAGAGCAAGAATAAAAAATAAATAAAAATACGAAAATTTAATAGTTTCATATAAAACTCAGATCAATTTAATGTCGTAAACAATATTATCTTTTGTGCAAAAGTTTGTGTTGATGTTGTGTGGACGAAATCCAATTAACGAGTAATTTACTAAACAACGAGTAATTTACTAAACAACGAGTAAGCTAAAGCAAAACTTAGATGGAGAAAGGCGGTTCTCAGTGCAATCGCTACTCGTTAAAAGGTGTTACTACTACTTTTGTGCGTAATATCACAAAGTCGTATGGAGAAAGTAGTAGACAAAATCTAACGTAGGGGAGTAAATAAAGGAATGTCAATTGACCGTACGCAACACACAAAGAAATGTTCTGTTTCCACCAACAACATTTGTAATTAAACAATTATAATTGCTACATACATTACTGATCACGAGAAAAATCCATATGAAACATGATTTTAATTTTACCATTCTTTTTTGCCTGGCGAAGCGGGCGAGGTGTTCAGCTACTTAGAATCAGTCTTGTTGTCTTGTTCTTTTACTTCACTAGTTAAGACGTGTTTTGGCAATTGTCGAACAAAAATAAGACTTCTACTACAGTTATTCATATAACTACTTTCAAACAATAACAAAATTAAGCGTTCTCGAGCAGAGGATGTCGTATCTCATGATCGCAATATGAGTAAAAAGAACAAACCATCCGGATATCAGAGAACAGAGAGCCGAAACAATTATCAACCGTTACAAACTATCGATGATGAAATTGAGGATGAGACTATCATCGATAATACAGTAATCGTGCCTAAAATAAAAGTGCCACCGATAACCATACATACATTGAACAGTTGTGACGAAGTTTGAAACACAAGCTAATAATTGAGAATAATGTCAATTGGCTTGAAATTATTTTGTACCAGTATGGAAGACTTTAATATGGTTCGTGCAAAATTACCCACCCAATTTGAATTTCCACTTACGTAAAAAAGCCACAAGCCATACAAAGCTATTCTTTTTGGATATGATAAAACAGATTCTTAAGTAATAAAAAACCCACTGATTCAAAAAGGTTTGAAATGTATGTACGTAAAATAATTTAAAAAAGGCAAAATGAAAACAATAATAATTTATTTTCAATTGACGAATTAAAAAATCTTTATTAATTTATTTACATCAGTTCATATTTTGCCGTGATTGCATACAGACGTGTGTCTCCTCCAAAAAATTATTTTTCGTTAATAAAAAGAAAAAAAAACTAAACAAAAGTCAGTATTGACACTGATTGTTATTGATAACAACAACAATTAATTAAAAACAGACAAACGGACTAGTGGTTTGCAAATTGTTTTGCTGTCTCGGCAATAAAAGTAATGCTTGTGTTGCCAAGCCACCACCGTTCATTGCAGCCAAGCAAAAACAAATTACACATACGTGCATTGTTAAAATGAACAACTCCAAAGCAACGCAACTGAGTGAAGAAAGTAGCGACGACGAAACGGACTGGCAAGACGTAACCAGTAATAAAAGAAGAAATAAGAAACCTCCAAACGTTCCACAGCAAAGACAAAAGCAACAACGCACTAATAAAGGGCCTAGCTCAAGTAATAAATTTGCCGCTTTGAGTAATGATGACGATGAATCGAAGATGGAAGATAATGCTGTTCGAGTACCTCAACCACCACCAATATTTATTCCAAGTGTTGCAAAAATCGATAAAATGGTATCAAATCTTTCAAAAGTGATAGATAGTAAGGAATTTAATTATAAATCACTACGTGACGGCCAGATTCGTCTTATGATTAAATCTATTGATTCCTATCGAAAAATTGTTAAACATTTTGAAGTACCAAAAATAGCCTATCATAGCTACCAACTCAAGCAGGAGAGAGCGTTTAGTGTAGTAATTAAGGGTCTTCATCATACAACACCCATTGAGGACAATAAAGCAAATCTTCTCTCACTGGGATACCAAGTTAGAAGCATCAGAAACGCAAAAAGCCGAGTTACAAAAGAACCTCTTTCAATGTTCTTCGTAGATTTAGATCCCGACACCAACAATAAAGATATTTACAACATTAAAAGTATTGATAACGCAATTATTACCATCGCACCCCCACTCCGTAGCAATGATCTTGTGCAATGTTATCGATGCCAACAATTTGGACATACAAAAGCCTACTGCAAGAAACCATTCAGTTGTGTCAAATGCGGAAAGAATCATCCCACGGCAGAATGTACAAAGACTAAAGATACACCAGCATGTTGTGTACATTGTTTGAAACCGCATACTGCAAATTATAAAGGTTGTATATCAAACCCTTCTCAATAAAAGAAATACCAAGAGAAGCTCACCCACAAACGGTCAAAGAAAGCAACAATTTTCAAACAGTAATGAGTATTCAAGTATGCCAAATCAGTCATATGGAAATGCAACATATGCAGGTATTTTAAGCGATCCATCAAATGGTATTTGTTGGAAAAAATCGAATATATGCTAGCCAAACAAATAGAGTTAACAAACACTCTAATGAACATGATGTCCATGTTAATGTCTAAATTATGCAATTGAGAATGGAATGCTAACGGGCTTTCCAACCATGTAAACGAAATAGAAATATTTCTAAACTTTAATTTTATTGATATAATGTTAGTGTCTGAAACTCATTTTACAAACAAATCGTACTTCAAAATTAAAAATTATGACTTAATAACCGCTAATAACCCTGGAGACAGAGCGCATGCTGGTGCTGCACTTTTAATTAGAAACACCACTAAATATGAAACTGTGGACCAAATCTCAAAGCCGTTTTTGCAAGCTGCTGGAGTTAAAGTATTCTGTGACGGTTTTTGTCTTACAATATACTCTATATATTTTCCACCTCGACATACTGTAAAATGCGAACAATACGAAGATTTCTTTAAAGGGCTTGGTAATAGATTTATCGATGGAGGGGATTTTAATGCAAACATCCGTGGTGGGGTTCACGCTTAACTAATCCAAAAGGGAGGGAATTATATAAATGTATTACAAAAAACCACTACAAAACTTTGTCAACAGGGAAGCCAACATACTGGCCGAGTGACCCGCTAAAAATACCTGATCTATTAGATTTTATGGTTTATTGTGGCATACCACAAAATTCTTTGGATATTATAGACATTAACGATTTAAGTTCAGATCACAGTCCGATCATAGCGAGCTTTAACACCACTTTTCAAGAGATTTCTGGAAAATTTAAACTTTTTTCGAACAAGACTGATAAGCAATCCTTCCAATACTGGATAGACAAAAACATACATTTAAATATACCACTTAAAACCAGCATTGAATTGGATGACGCTGTAGAATCATTTAATAATCTCATACACGAAGCAGCTTATTTATCTACACCTCAAATACACCAACGAACTGAAGCTGACGTGTTAATCTCGGCTGAAATAAGAGAGCTAATACGTATCAAAAGACAGTTGCGTAAATTATGGTAAAGAACTAGAAACCCTGTGGATAAAACAAATTTAAATAGAGCCACCAGACACCTGAATAATCGATTAAGAGAATACAAAAATGAGTCTTTGAAAACATTCTTGAAAAATCTAAAAGTAAACAAGAATGATGAACATAGTCTCTGGAAAGCTACGAAGTATATAAAGAGACCTACGAAAAGAAATGTTCCAATCAAAGAAGAAACTTTTACTCCATTCGATTTAAATAATGCCGCTGAAAAACTTGAAATATCGCAATTTCTCGATGCTTCTTGCCAAATGGACCTTCCTATTAAATCGATTACATCTACGCAAGTATCAACAGAGATTAAAAAATTGAATAATTCAAAATCTCCGGGATATGATCAGATTGATTCTAAAATAGTAAAGGCATTGCCGTTTAAAGCCGTTGTGTTCTTAACTACACTATTCAACTCAATATTAAGATTAAGCCATTTCCCATCAAAATGGAAATATGCAAAAATAATCATGATTCTAAAGGCTAATAAACCGGAACATTTCACTACGTCATATAGGCCTATAAACCTATTACCAGTATTCTCCAAATTTTTCGAAATACTCTTCCAAAAAAGATTAATCCCCATTTTAGAGAAACAAAATATAATCCCGGAATATCAGTTTGGATTCAGACATAAGCATGGCACACCTGAACAATGTCATCGAATTGTAAAGGTAATAAGAAATACTTTAGAACGGAAGTACTACTGCTCGGCTGTATTCTTAGATATCAAGCAAGCATTTGACAAGGTATGGTACTGTGGTTTATTGTATAAATTAAAGAAAATACTACCAACACCATTTTATTTAGTACTCAAATCATATCTACAAGAGCGATATTTTTATGTTAATATTAACAGCGAAAACTCCGAATTTGGTGTAGCACGTTCGGGAGTTCCACAAGGGAGTGTTTTGGGACCAATTCTCTATACTATTTTCACATCAGACATGCCGACTATCGACGATAAAACAATAGCAACATATGCGGACGATACGGCAATATTGAGTTCTAACACGTCAGCAATTGAAGCTTCAGCATCTGTTCAAACCGAGTTGAATATAATCAATAATTGGCTTTACAAATGGAATATCAAAGTAAATACAGAAAAGTCGAGTCATATTACATTTACAATGAAAAGAGGGGATTGTCCTGACGTCTCTTTAAGTGGATGTGTGTACGAGAATTTAACAGTATTATTATTTTTTATTTATCACAATAATTTTATTTTGCCACCAATTATGCTGACTGTAACAGTAGAATGCATACATAGGTTATAAGTTTAAATTTCCAAGTCGGTGGCTTGCAGCAAAGGCAGAGATAATCTTTTCAACCGAACTTCTTTTTATTAACTGAGTGCGACGATTATTGCTGTGGCTACATGGGCCGTAGAAATCACGAGAAAACATATTACATATGTACTTTACGGCAGCCATAATTTGCAATAACAACAATCGCTGCATTCAGTGTACATAGTTGACAGTTTTAGTACAGAGATCACAAAGCATAAAAGAAAGAAGAAAAAAGTGACGAATCTATTGCAGGTACAAACAACAAACAGAGACAATATGAAAGCTATTAAAGCATACAAACAAAATTAGCAACAACAACAATGAATACATAAGGAACCGTAAAGAACTGATGTCCCAGCTTGAACATGTTGCTATTGTAACGTCCGAAATAACAATTTGTGTATTAGGGTGGACAGCTATAATTGCATACGGAACTTAAAGTGTGTAAGCTTAAATTAAATAAAATAAAGAAATATAAAAGTCCTCAACAATGTGTCATTCCGAAAAGCGATAATGTAAAATATCTAGGACTCCATCTAGATAGAAGTCTAACTTGGAAAGATCATGTGAAAGCTAAGTGCAAGCAGCTAAAACTAAAAACGAATAAAATGTATTGGTTACTTGGACCTAGATCAGAACTAAGCCTGGAAAATAAACTCATATTGTACAAATCATTACTAAAGCCCGTATGGACTTATGGAATCCAACTTTGGGGGACAATGAGTAATTCTAATATTAAAAAACTTCAGACATATCAATCTAAAAACTTGAGACTAATAACTAATGCGCCGTGGTTCATGAACAATAAAAACATTCACAATGATCTTGGTGTCCCAACAGTTTTTTTTCGAACGGTCCCAACGCCTCTCACTCCCGCCCCTTCCGACCGAGAGGGCCTCGTCCCCATAACGTAGAGACAACGTACACACCACAGTCCGAACTGTGGTGGACAAGCAGTAGAGGGTGGAATACCGGCTACAGATTAAATATCTTCAGCCGGCAAAAACAAAACAAAGACAAACTACACTAAAGGTTAATGCTAACATTTGACATAGAAGCAATACATTACATTTAATAATACTAAAACAGAACACTAAACATTCAAGTACGAGAGAATCCTTGACGTTATTGTATCGATTCCGACACCAAAATCTATGATGTGGTACAATGAATTAAAATCAATACACATTCTACGAATGGGCTGCACAGAAGCATAATTCGTACGCTGAATATCAATATGAAGAAACTGATAGTATCTAGTTGGTCTAAATGGCACGTTAAACTTAATCCTAGAAATAAGATATTCAGATGAGACATCACCATTCATAACCTTAAATAACATCACGGTGTTCAGCATAATTCGTCTACTTTTTAAGGAGGGCAAGCCAATCAACTTCAATCTACTAGAATAGGGGGGAAGAACAAAATCACTAATCCAATGTAAGTGTCTCAATGAAAACAATAAAAATTGCTTCTGAACTGACTCAATTCTGTCAATATAGATGCCATACTGAGGGTCCCATACTACAGAACCATTTTCCAAAATAGGCCTAACGAGCGAAGTAAATAATTGTTTCGTCACAGAGAGATCAGAGAACTCTTTAGCCCAACGTTTAATAAAGCCAAGAACACCATACACCCTGTTAACCATGGCCATAATATGATTGTTGAAATCAGGTTTCGAATCCATCAGAATACCAAGATCTACAAAAGAATCAACTGTCTCTAACTCAGCTCCAATAAGATCATATCTGACAAATTTCGGATTCGATCTAAAGAAACGCATATGCCTGCATTTCCGTAAATTAAGTCCCATGCAGTTTATGTCACACCAACATCCAAAATTATCCAAGTCGTCCTGCAAATAATGAGAATATTCTAGCTGTTTATAAGACAAAAATATTTTCACATCATCCGCATACATCAAAATCCTAGAGTTTATAATAGACTCCGGGAGATCATTTATGAATAATAAAAATAGTATAGGCCCAATTTATATAGTATATTTATATCTAATTTATATAACAAAAGCTCGTGATTGACTTTATCAAACGCCTTGCTAAAATCCGTGTAAATGACGTCAGTTTGATTACCCAGAACAAACCCATCAATAACGTGTGAGGTAAACTGAGTCAAATTCGTCGTGGTCGATAAGCCTTTACGAAACCCATGTTGGCTGGGACTCAAAATAGAAGAAACGCTGTGAGAAACAACATTAGTCACCAGTTTCTCAAAAAGCTTTGGGATAGCACTTAATTTAGCTATCCCTCTATAATTCGAAACGTCAATTAGACTGCCAGATTTATGTAGGGGATCAATGAACGACTGCCTCCAAGCCGAAGGGAAATATCCAAATCTCAACGAAGTATTAAACAATAACATCAGAGGAATAGCCAAACCACTAGCACAGAATTTTAAAATTATACTTGGCACCCCATCGAGGCCGACACTATTTGTTGATTCTAGATCATTCAAATTTGACAAGACCAAGGGCAAGTCAATAATTGGTATTTCTAATTGATTCAAAGCAGGAATATCATAGGGGTAAGTGCTATCGGATCGATAAGATCTATTTGAATATGTGGTCGCAAAAAAATTCGCAAAACAATCAGCAATATCCTGGTCCTCACAATATTCCAAGCCATCCATTCTAATCCTAGTTGGTTTAGATGTGGATTTACGTTTCAAATTAACAAAATCGTAAAACGCTCTAGGAAAATCATTCTTCACCTTTTCCAAGTATAGTCTATAACATCTCTGAGATTCGACGTTATATCTCGACCTAGCAATAGAGTATCTTACATAATCGGAATTCAATCCAGATTTCTTAAACTTCTTAAAAAGCCTATTTCTCGAATTTTTCATTCTGGACAATTTATGAGAAGACCAAGGTAGTCTTTCAGATTGCCCAACCCGAATTTTCGGTACTGATTGTGACAGGAAGTCCCTAAGAATTTGATAAAATGTATGTACAACAGCGTCAATATCTGCATAGTGGCTACAACTACAGACGGAATTCCAATCAACTTCACGGAGAAGAGAGTTAAGCAGTATAAAATTTGTCTTTCTGTAACGGTAAACGGTGAGATCATCCTGAGAGGTAGAAGAATGAGATTCATTGGAGTACAACATCGATAAACCTAAGGTAGGATGGTAATTGTCCTCTGGGAGAGATATGGGGAGAACCCTATTGATCTCAAAGTAATGAGGATCATTAACAAATACTAGGTCAAGTTGTCTTTCACTTATATTCTTCACGTAATTAATCTGGAATAAATTAAGGTCAGCAAAAAGCCTGACTATATTCGAGGCAGAATCATCCGTATCAAACGATGATGGCAGTGCGGTTAAAGCCTCCGTGTCCGGCAAGGCAAGCCAAGATACGGAAGGTAAATTAAAATCCCCTAAGATTAATGTACGGTCTAAGTCACCTGACATTGAAACAATCCTACCAATCGCGGCCAAGTGACTTTCGTAGACACATAATTCAGATGATGGAGGAATATAAGAGCAAGTAATGAACAATTTATTGCGCCCTAAATTAATAAGAACTGCAATAAATTCAATGTCATCAAGCCCGTGAAGGATAATACGTTCCGATGGGAAAGAATTAGTAACAGCAATAAGTACACCGCCACCAATCCTTCCTAAACGATCATTTCTAAAGATAATAAATCTACTACAAAAAATCTCAGAATTTAAAACTGACTCTCTTAACCAAGTCTCAGTAAATGCAAGAGCAGAGAAATCAAAATCAAAGCTATCAACAAATAATTGATTCAATTTCGTGAATTCTGATACCCGATATAAAAAGAATCAATTAGTTTTTTGGGACAGAAGCTAACTTCAAAGGCAGACGAGCCAAATTGTCCACAAATTCCTTAACAAATGCCCTAGGTGGCCAGAAGTCAGGGATCATCAATCTGTCAAAGATTTCCCTCGTCGTAATAATTTTAAAAGAAGCCCGACTTTGAGAAAATGACGACTTCAATTTAAAAGACTTAAGGTAAAAATCACCCTCAATCTTGGATCTAATAAAGCCATTCAAGTCATCAACTGTGGTATCTGGGGCGAACCTCGAGACGAAGACCATTTTCATCTCCGGGGCCATGGCCAATCCACCAGAAGTAAAGAGTGATTTTTTTGAGGTTAGGATTTTCATGCATTAGTATTTGACAGATCACGTGGGATTTCAGACATGGTGTCAAAGAGAAAGATGCTCAGTATGCTTTGACATTTCATCATGAATAGACTTACTAACGAGCAACGCTTGCAAATCATTGAATTTTATTACCAAAATCAGTGTTCGGTTCGAAATTTTTTATCGACAAATTTTGTTCAGCGATGAGGCTCATTTCTGGTTGAATGGCTACGTAAATAAACAAAATTGCCGCATTTGGAGTGAAGAGCAACCAGAAGCCGTTCAAGAACTGCCCATGCATCCCGAAAAATGCACTGTTTGGTGTGGTTTGTACGCTGGTGGAATCATTGGACCGTATTTTTTCAAAGATGCTGTTGAACGCAACGTTACGGTGAATGGCGATCGCTATCGTTCGATGCTAACAAACTTTTTGTTGCCAAAAATGGAAGAACTGAACTTGGTTGACATGTGGTTTCAACAAGATGGCGCTACATGCCACACAGCTCGCGATTCTATGGCCATTTTGAGGGAAAACTTCGGAGAACAATTCATCTCAAGAAATGGACCGGTAAGTTGGCCACCAAGATCATGCGATTTGACGCCTTTAGACTATTTTTTGTGGGGCTACGTCAAGTCTAAAGTCTACAGAAATAAGCCAGCAACTATTCCAGCTTTGGAAGACAACATTTCCGAAGAAATTCGGGCTATTCCGGCCGAAATGCTCGAAAAAGTTGCCCAAAATTGGACTTTCCGAATGGACCACCTAAGACGCAGCCGCGGTCAACATTTAAATGAAATTATCTTCAAAAAGTAAATGTCATGGACCAATCTAACGTTTCAAATAAAGAACCGATGAGATTTTGCAAATTTTATGCGTTTTTTTTTTTAAAAAGTTATCAAGCTCTTAAAAAATCACCCTTTACCACTAGATTGCTGTGAACGCACGTCTGCAACAGGCATAGACTGAAGTAAATTCCCGCCTACCACACTGGTTTGTGGACTCATACCTGTTGCAGCCGCAGGACGAGTGGGATTGTCGCTTTCCACGCTGGTCTGTGGAAGATCTGTGACAGTTCTATCACAAAGCAGTGGCCCAGCAACTGTGGCATAGGTCGGATTTTTATCATTCGACGATTCCAACCCGTCAACAGTTTGAGCCGCAGGTTCATGATTTCTTCACCGTTCTTTTACGTTTCTGTCCCGAAACAACCGGTGATTTCGCAAACTTATCTAATTCAGGATATTTGTCAAAAATATCACCGAATTTAGAAAATCGAGTATAAATGTACCAAAGATCCCTAGACAGCTCGGTAACCTCCGTCATGGAGCCCTTAAAAAAGTTATAAAATTTTACACTAATTTTTCTACATTTAGTGCAGCACCACCTAAGACCATTGTTGTCTCCGTATAGAGCATCCACAATCCTTGCACTAATTCCGGCACACTTAGCATGCCACTGACCAGTGCAAAGCCAACACTCTATCGTGATCTCTATATCAGAGACAATTTTACATTTTTCCGACGAACAAGACATCTTTTTAAAACAAGCACAAATTATTAGTATAAGGTAAATAAATAATTCCACCCTTTACTGTAATGATACTAATAAAAAATACGCGCGTGAAAAAAAATCACTAAAAAATTTGAGAAATCGATTAAATGGCAACACTGTCAGAATAGACAAACGAAGAACGAATGTTAAAACAAAGACAAAACAAAACTCAGTGTTAAACGTTAATCACAATAACAAAAATAATGGTTATGGAGCAGCAGTAATTGTTGTTGTTTGGTGAAGAAACAAATTCTTAACCAAAAATTACTTTTTTAAACACTAAAAATGTAACAAAAGTAGTATCACAAATTAGTACACCAATAGAACGATCACTTATCTTCAAATTAGTTCACTAGTTGTGAAAAAATATCCACTTGAAACACAAAATAATCACAATTATTTAGAAAAAAAACACGGAGCGCAAAAACTTTACTGCTTATTCAGACAGAGCTGCCAAAGAAATCCTTATAAATCCATATAAATCCTTTAGCTATTAGTCTGTTAGATGATAGTGATGAAATCAGACGATTAAAAAGACCTCATGTACTAGATCTACCCTATAGAAAATAATAACTTGTAGAAAATTGTTTTGTTACCTAAAAATTTAGATATATGTATATGAGTACTTTATTGTATTTTCGGTCTCACTGGAGTCCATAACTATGTGAATTTTAAGACATCATAGCATTTGCTTATTATTTGTATTTTTGGAAAATAGATTGCAAATAAAGAAATGAAAAAAAAATATTTACTTAATTCCCATAGTTCCTATGCGGAACATAGGACCACATTAAAAAAAATGAATTGAAAAATCTTACATTTGCATTAATTTCAAATTAAGAAATTGCATATACGCATGTTATTTCCCTGGTTGTAATTGTGGAAGTAACAATCAACGCAAACAAAAATTTTTATCAGATCTTCGTAAATTGTCAACGTCTGAGGCGATTTCAACTGTAGGCATAATTGTTGTGGTTGTCAAAGAAGCAATACTTGGGGAAATCTTCTTTTTGATAAACTTCAAACAAAACAAAATCATGTAGTGTTCCCTCTCTAATGCACAGATCCGAGAAGACAACCAACAACTTTAGACTTTTTCATAACGAATATTCCTCAATATCTGCGCTCTATCAGTCTCTCTTCTGACTATCTCCCAATAATAATTGATGATTTTCGCAATAAAAACTTGGGCAAAATGCTGTCGACGTTGGATAAGGAATCCTCCCCCTTCTGGAATATATACAAAATTTTGAAGAAAAAATCCAGAGTTATACCAACACTGAAACACAAC
This sequence comes from Polietes domitor, assembly GCA_947397865.1. Taxonomy (NCBI): domain Eukaryota; kingdom Metazoa; phylum Arthropoda; class Insecta; order Diptera; family Muscidae; genus Polietes; species Polietes domitor. The sequence continues at coordinate 108,630,851 of OX377619.1, forward strand.
ACAGGAAGAAAAATGTGGAATTCTAGCCGATCATTTTTTAAAGAATCATTCGATTTCTTCAAATCTAAGCGATACTGGCAGCATCGTTGAGGTAAATAGCATTGCAAATCAAACATAGTTAGCGCATCTAAACTCGAAAACGTACCAATTCGTCACAAAATATATCAAATATTATTAGAATGACGAAAAATAAAAAAGCTTACCTAAAAACGGCATAATCTTGCTAACAAAAATAATAACTTATTCTTGAAGTTGATAGACTTGCCAGACGTGTTATGTTAACACCGTGATGGTTTATAAGGTTATACATGGTGATTTCTCTTCTGACTATATTATTTTTAGGATTAAGTTTAACGTGCCATTTAGACCTTCTAGATACTATTAGTTCCTTCATATTAATTTTCAGTGTGCGAATTATGCTTCTGCAGAGCCCATTCGTAGAATGTGTAATGATTTCAATTCATTGTGTCACATCATAGATTTCGGATTAGGAATCGATATAATAAAGTCCAGAATTTTCTCTTGCTTTGATGTTTAGTTTGTTATGATATGTTTACTTTAATATTATTAGTTACTAACTTTAAGAATAACCATTATTTGCTTGTGATACTAATATTTTTGTTATACCGGCTGTTGATATTTGATCTGTAGCCGGTGTCCACCCTCTACTGCTTAGCCGCCATGGTTCGTACTGTGGTGTGTACGTTGTTCCTACATTATGGGGACGTGGCCCTCTCGGTCGGAAGGGGCGGGAGTGAGGCGTTGGGACCGTTCGAAAAAAAATTGTGCTACCTCCCTATGATCCAAAATCATACTGACCTTTCGTCTGTAAGCTAAATTTTAGAAAAATCATACAGCGCCAACTTATGGATTTTATCGACGAGAAAAATCTTTCCAAAACAACAATTTGGTTTCAGAAGACGGCACAATACGTGTCAACCTCTAACGAAAATACGAAAATTGGTACACGATATTTTAAAAAATCTTTATCCACAGGCATGGTCCTGCTGGACATAAAAACATCGTTTGATTGTGTGTGACACAACGGATTAATTTTTAAATTAAACAAGTTTGGCTTTCGATTGGAAATCATAAAAATAGTTTCTTAGAGTAAAGAATATTTAGTGTGTACCTAGCGGTATTCATTCTCGGCAACAAAGCATTCCTAGCAGATGTCCTCAACGTTCTTGCCTTTCAACAATTTTACATACTACATTCAATGCAGAAATTCCGATTTTAAATAATTGCATTACTTCTATATTCACCGATGACACTTCAATAATAAAGTCAGATACGAGTAATATTGCAAATAATTTACTTGTAAATTATTTGTCTTGTCTACTTTAAAAGATTATTTTAATAAATGGAATATTCTTGCAAATCCAGATAAAACACAAGCAATATATTTTACAAGGAAAAGGAAATCATGTTACGTGCCATAAACTCCACTTTGTTTTCTCATCACAACGTAGCTTGAGAAACGAATGTGAAATATGTGGGAGTTATTCTCGATAAAAAACTTAATTTTGGAGATTATATCTCATCTATAGTGCAGTAATACACAGAAAATCAGAACTAAATGAGGACAACAATAAATTGATTCTAAAGGCGATATTCTTACCAACAATTTTCTATTGCGCCCCACTATGGTACTCGACGGCAACTATCACATGCGAAAACTAGAGGTCTCTCAAAACAAGTTATTCAAAATGATATTTAACCTACCATGGCACTATTCGACACAAAGACTGTACAACCTTTTTTTTTCAACTCGTAAAAGATAAGTTTGTAAAATTGAAGTTAAATGAAGTCTTCGCAGTACGTTCATATCAATGAACTTAAATCAGCATAATTTAGTCTTTAAGTAAAATCAACTATCTAGTCATATACTTTTCAAAAAGTATATTTTCCTTTGTCATCTTAAAACAAATTGTGTATACATAACTCATACAGTTGAAAACTGTAAATGGTATTACAAAGTAGAAAATTAATTATTTTCTTAAACTCTTTATATCTTAGAAACAAATGCAAATCATGAAACTGTTGATAAAAACAACAATTAATCAATCAAAAAATAACGTTGTAAAATAATGTTACGATCGGATATGATATGTTGATAGACAGTTTTGTATTTATAAGTATCTTTGTAGATAGGCAAATGATAAAAAACAGGATATATTGTACTAAAAACTTATTATTCAATTTAAATTTTTACAGTGGATGGAGCCAGTAATGTGTTTAACATTAAAAAAACATTTTTCGTCAAAATGTAGATAGGCATTATTGAATATAAGCCCTCGATATACATATAATTTATTTCATTGACAAACATTGTAAACATGTCCCAATGAAGAAATTTTTTTCAGAGCTTAACTTAAAAATATTTTATAGTTCTTTATATTTATTTTTTAGAAAAATAAACCAGACGATTCCTGTATGAATCAATGAGTACATACACATATGTACATTAGGGCAATTTTTTAATCACTTTGGAATTGGAAAGCGTAGGTGAAGATTATTTTTATTTTATATGTTCACAATTTTTGTTCTTTATGGCAAGAGCTACTCAGAGAGTAAATCAAAATTCCAAACTGTTTGTAAGATAAGAGCCTGAGAAAATGATCATTTTATGCAAAAATGAAGCCGAGGTCCCAAATCTTTGCGGGCCCATAAAAAGTTCATGACTTTGGGCAAAACTGAGAGACACGTTTTTTTTATGGTCTTTTATCACGTAGTGGTATCCGAATATGGTTATATGTATTCGTGTTGCACTGTGTTATAACAACAAATGTGACCCATTAATTAGAGTTGAACACAGTTGATGTTTTCTATCTGTACCGTTCAAATAAAAAATAGTAGGAGAAACAATTGGTTGGTTCAGATGTGAATCACTATTGACTATACCCAACAAGTTCCCCTACCGGAGGTAACAATCTTGTCGCGATGTAGGGGCTTAAGTGCAGTCGTATTAATTGGGGTGGTAGTCCGATTGTCCGTCTGCATGACCAAAGGTTACCTCTTTCCTTCCTATGCAACTGGAATAGCCGTAATTCCTTAGCTATCTCAGTAAGACGGAAGGTATAACAAAAACCTTCCCTCTGTTCGATACTCTGGAGAAGACCGTATAAGCCCACGAGGGTACCCCTATAGCCGGTGTTTGTTCCTGTGTGCACACCGGCTGTATTTGAATCTATCTAGTCCTAGTCACCTAGGACTTACTTACATAGTTCAAATACACAAAATAAAAGCATACAATGGTTAATTATGGGATGAGCACACCAACGTCGGAAGGAGCATAGGCGGCGACTTCCGACGGGCACGGTGGAAACGTCGGGTCTCCTCTACGTGTCGCCAGCGGCCTTACTGGATTAGGAAATTTGACTTCGGAATGCCCACGGACTACTCTCAGCGACAATGTACGAAATATGACTTCCATTGAAGGAACGGACGACTCTAGCTCTCGAACAGGTAGCAGGTGCCATTTTGGAGCAGCAGTCTAAACTCCAGCACCAACTAGAGGCTGAACGAGAGTCCTCTCTGGGATCGCTCAGTGATCTCAGTGACACCATAGGAGGTTTCTACCATCTCTGGTTACTCTCTGAGGAGCTTGATGTCACTCTGACACAATCTCCAAGAAACTGCCAGGAAAGGCCGGAACCTTCTGATGGAGTCGCTGATATTGATGAGACCCCACAGACGACTCTTGTTCTACCAGAGGTCAATGAGTCGGCACGAGCCGACCCGCCACGGACAGAAGCAGCGGCCACTCTGCTACGACAAAACGCCATGGACCTAGGATCAGATGGAACGGATTTTAGCGTAACCACCGGAGGTTCCTCCAAAGAGCCTAAAGCTCTACTACGGATGGAACCTAAAGATGATGAAACTAAGACCACTACAGATGACGCGAAGTCCACGGGCAAGTCTGAGCAGAGCAAAGCTACAGAGCAGAAGGCCAAAAGCTGTTTAAGGCGCTCCTGCGGTATTTTGTGTAAATTCGTAGGACGTGACTTTGCTCTGCTCACTGACAGGGAAAGGGCGGTACTCAGGAGACATCGTCAGTGCGTGGCTAAAATCGAAAGAATTTATCCACACATCACTGTTGATTAGCAGCCTTCCCTCGTACGCGACGGACAAGACCTCGACCCAATCCAAGGTCGAGATGGACCCAAAAAATAACGTATATGGCTACGATACAAACAGCAACGAAACTGACAAAAACAGCACACACGTACGCGACAATAACAAAGAACCTGCCTCTCCTCCTCCCTCCACTGGAGTGATCAAAACCTGCAGCTCAATTGTGGGACTCTCTACCAGCCAAGCGGCTCTTAAGTCCTCTGCTGGTGGAGTGGCCCTCAAAAGAGCTAGATCAGGGGATGAACCTCAAGTGAAGGAAAAGAAGAGGCAGAAGAACACGAGCAGCTTCCAAGTTCCGTCGGAACTACAGGTAGCAGTCATCCACAGATCGGATCCTGATGGCACGATAAACGCTGAAAGATGGATGCTGCTGGAAACGCTGCTTCTGCACGAGATGCTAGCGGAGAAGTGGTGCGATGACGAGGTATCCTTCAAGGGAGCCGAGTGGATCAAGGGAACCAAGATTGTGAATTGCGGCAATGAAAAGTCTTTGATCTTTCTAAAATCCGTGATTCACAATCTTGTCTCCCCATGGCCAAACGCCGCCCTTGAAGTGGTACCAACGTCAGCACTGCCACTCCGTACAATAGTCGTAGTATGGTTTCCACCAGTAATAGAGACTTCGGCAAAGATCTCCGCCTGATGATAAGCAAGGAATCGGCAAATTATATTAGGGAAAGGAAAGGCAACATAAATTTCGGGCTTGGCTCCATCAGATTCCGCATACCTGACGCTGAGGGCAAAAAAGCCGAAAAAAGAGGATTAGCGTGGTGCAGATTAATCTGCATCACTATCAAGCCGCTGCTGCCGACCTACTACTTAATATAGCCGAACACGACATAGACGTAGCCCTAGTCCAAGAACCGTGGATCGTTCACAACAAAGTGAGGGGACTAGCGGCTAACAACAACTACACGGTCATAACACCAAGCACGCATGAAAAGGTAAGAACATGCATAGTAGCTAAGAAAAGTCTTGGTCTAATCTTATCTACGAGCTTTAGTTCTGGTGATGCGACAGTGGCGTGTTTGGAGACAACCATCGGGGAGACCTTGACTTTTGCCTCCATATACATGCCCTATGAACAACAAAACCCGCCGGGAACCAACACAGAAGAACTCACAGCATATGCATCAAACAACAAATGGAAGCTAATCCTGGGTTGTGATGCCAATGCTCACCACACACAATGGGGCAGCAATGATATAAACTACATAGGTGAGTCAGTTTTTGAATTTATTACATTATCCTGCCTTAGAATATGTAACGTAGGTAATACCCCAACCTTCAGAACTAAGGTCAGGGCAGAAGTTTTAGATTTTACTCTGACAAGCATGGATAGTACCTTCATTACAGATTGGCGAGTATCTAGTGATCACTCTTTTTCTGATCACAAAAGAATACTCTTCACAGTTAATGTAGAACAAAGTAATACAAAACCATATAGAAACCCAAAGAGAACAAACTGGTCAGCTTTTCACCATTACGTGGAAACGGATCTTACTGATCTACAAACTAGTACGTTCACATGCAAAGATATTGACAATTATATCAACAACCTAACATCAGCACTGTCAAACAGTTTCACTAAGTCTTGTCCGAAAACCTTTCCAGGAAAAAGAACACAACCGTCCTGGTAGACTATTGAGCTGAGGGAGCTAAGAAAGGTTACTAGGAAACTGTACAATAGGACTCAATGTACAAGGAGCAATGATGATTGGGAAAACTATAAGATTAGTTTTAACAAATACAAGGCAGAACTAAAAAAGGCAAAGAGAACATCATGGGTTGCCTATTGCGAGACAATAGATAACGTAAATGATTGCTCGAGATTTAGAAGAGTCTTGTCGAAGGATCCGAAACCTCTAGGACACATCCAGAAACCGGATGGCACCTGGACGGCATCGGGCCTAGAGACACTTAGCCTCTTAGCAGAGACCCACTTCCCAAATTGTGAGGATATTGAAGGCGAGGTCAATATGACCACAGCATCCAATTCTTCCCATATATAACATAGTCAGTGAAGATAGAGTTAAATGGGCAATTGATACATTCCAACCCTATAAATATCCGGGAATGGATGGTGTATTCCCAGCCATGCTACAACATACTACAGATGTAATTGTTTCACATCTAGTCTGTGGGTTCAAAGCATGTCTGCGCCTAAAATTTATACCAACGAGCTGGAGGGAGGTGCGGGTAGTCTTCATACCCAAAGCAGGCAAACCAAGTCATTCATCCACCAAGGATTTTAGACCAATCAGCCTGTCATCCTTCCTCCTTAAGACAATGGAACGAATCTTAGACATTTATCTAAGAGGAAGCATAGACAACAATCTTATAAGCGACGCTCAGCATGCCTATCTCAAAGGCAAATCTACCGAGAGCGCTCTTCATAAGGTCGTTGGTTACATAGAAAGGAACCTGGAAAGTAAGGATTATACTCTTGCAGCGTTTCTAGGCATAGAAGGAGCATTCAATAACATTGAGGCCAACACAATAAGTAATTCATTAATGGATCTACATGTTCCAAACTTCCTGACTGAATGGATTGACTAGATGCTACGACATCGAGTTATAAATTCAACCCTGGGAGCTGGAACTATAAGGAAATTGGTGACCAGGGGAACGCCACAGGGGGGAGTTTTATCTCCTCTTCTGTGGCTTCTTGCTGTCAACAGTATCCTCAGATCCCTTTCTGATGAGGGTAACAAAGTAGTTGCATATGCAGATGACGTTGTTATATTGGTAGGAGGGAAATTTCTACAATCAGCGATCTGTTGCAAGGAGCACATAAGAAATTATCTGATTGGGCTAGAGACAGTGGCCTGGGCATTAATCCTAGGAAAACTGAGCTAGTCCTATTTACAAGGAGATAACATAGAACCATTTAGGAAGCCAATCGTTGATGGAACGGAGCTCAACCTCTCTCATGAGGCCAAATACCTTGGTGTCATCCTAGACCGGAAGTTGAATTGGAATAGGAACACAGATCGGTTGTTAGACCCACTACTAATTATGGATGTCTGGTATGATGGGGTGCAATGAGAGTGAGTAGACTCCGGGCAAAATTAATGAAAACGCAAAGGCTAGCAGGACTGAGCATTACGGGAGCCATAAAAAGCATTCCACAAGCAGCAATGGATGTAATTCTGCATCACCCATCTCTGGACCACTTTACAGAGATGATTGCTGCCAGGAGCGCTATAAGACTCAAAGAATCAGGATGCTGGAAAAATAGACCATATGGTCACGCAAGGATAGTTCAAGGAGGAATACTGGGTGTTCACGAATCGGTCATCAATGGAGGTACAGACTACATGGTGCCGGTTCTGGACATCTCACCCTTAATAGCAGATGAATTGGCTAGACATGGTTCGTCCTTGGAAATCGATAGAGCTGACAACTTAGCAAAACCACCGATTGGCACGTTTTATAGACTGATTGAATCAAGGAAATGGTCACAGATGAACGAAGCATGGAATAGTTTGTCAACCTGTAGGATCGCCAGGGCCACATGGCCAAAGATCGATAGGGCAAAACCAGAACTCTATTAGAGCTAAACAAGGCAGAAATTCGAACTTTGATAGGTATCTACACAGGGCATTACTGAACTAGGAGTAGGATCTCAAGATGGCAGTTGGACATTGAAGATCACTGTATATAATGTGAGGATGAGGATGAGATAGAATCTATTGAACACTTGGGATTCTCGGGCTAAATCGGATCAGGGGTGGCTGATTAGGAACATGGATGTAACCGCATAGACAGTTGACGACTAACAAAGAAAGAGAGCCATAAAGGCATACCACCAACGGTATACCGGATGACTCTCGACAAATTTTCTTACCTAGTCGCCAACCATTGGAAAACACCAACACACAGAAATACTAAAACAGACCTCCATACTCTCCTACCCCATATCCCTCTCCAATATCCCCTTACTTCCTTCACGTCTCATCTATCATCTAACACCAATCACTCCTTCCTAAATCCCATCACTCCCTTTCCCTCTCCTATAACCTTATACTTTTAGGAAATAAAAGGATTTGCACAATGGACCCAACTGGGTCTCCGAGTGTTCAGAATGCAGGAGCATTCTGGTCCTTAAAACCAAACCAAACCAATACCCAACAAGTTGTAAAACACAGCCAAGGATCTATAACCTGCGAATTGTTGTCTTTTCGTTGAGTATAGTACAACTTTATTCCATCAACTTTTTCTAATTCTAAGATTTTTGTTTTATGTTGGTACATAGAAGAACAAGGCTGCACATGTTTAAATCTAGATTAATTTTCTCGTCTTATTGAATTCTTCAGGCTAATTTTTAATATTCTAACTGCAGGCAATTTCCAGTTCCTATAAAAATGGTAAAGTTGTGAAGGAATTACCCATTGTTACATTACGAGCAGTGTTTTTGTAAGGAACTACGAATGAATTTTGTGTTACCTCTGTATCCAATTTAGCAAAATTCATTCATTTCGCCATGATATTATAATTAATAATAGTGCATTGAATATTTCTGTATCTACCCAGATAGATAGATACCCAGCAAAAACTGTGAAGTAGTTCAAAATGAATGACATTATCATTACTCCTAAATCATTCATCCAAGTTAATTTATTCTAAGCAGTTTCTCAAATGCAAATATATTTGTCTAAAGAAGTTTTTCAAAAGCACTTCCAAGATGTAGTTTAATACATATTCCCAGCAATAAAATGGAAGTATAATGACACTTTCATTGCTTTCATTCCAGTACAAGAGAATCCTGGACTTTATTCTATCGATTCCGAAACCGAAATCGATGATGTGGTACAATGAATTAAAATCAATACACATTCTACGAATGGGCTGCGCAGAAGCATAATTCGTACGCTGAAAATCAATATGAAGAAACCGATAGTATCTAGTTGGTCTAACTGGTACGTTAAACTTAATCCTAGAAATATGATATTCAGATGAGACATCACCATTTATAACCTTAAATACCATCACGGTGTTCAGCATAATTCGCCTACCTTTTAAGGAGGGCAAGTCAATCAACTTCAATCTCCTAGTATAGGGAGGAAGAACAAAATCACTATTCCAATGTAAGTGTCTCAATAAAAACAATAAAAATCGCTTCTGAACTGACTCAATGCTGTCAAAATAGATGCCATACTGAGGGTCCCATACTACAGAACCATTTTCCAAAATAGGCCTAACGAGCGAAATAAATAACTGTTTCGTCGCATAGGGATGAGAAAATTCTTTAGCCCAACGTTTAATAAAGCCAAGAACACCATTCGCCTTGTTAACCATGGCTATAATATGATTGTTGAAATCAAGTTTCGAATCCATCAGAATACCAAGATCTACAAAAGTATCAACTGTCTCTAACTCAGTCCCAATAATATTATGTCTGACAAATTTCGGATTCGATCTAAAGAAACGCATATGCTTGCATTTCCGTAAAATTAAGTTCCATGTAATTAATATCACACCAATATCCAAAATTATCTAAGTCGTCCTGCAAATAATGAGAATATTCTGGTTGTTTATAAGAAAAAAATATGTTCACATCATCCGTATATATCAAAATCCTAGAGTTTATAATAGACCCCGGGAGATCATGTATGAATAATAAAAATAGTATAGGCCCCAGATGACTACCTTGAGGAACTCCCGATGAAACCAGAATTGTGAGGTAAACTGAGTCAAATTCGTCGTGGTAGATAAGCCCTTTCGAAACCCGAAAATAGAAGAAACGCTGTGAGATACAACCTTGGTCAGTAGTTTCTCAAAAAGCTTAGGGATAGCACTTAATTTAGCTATCCCTCTATAATTCGAAACGTCAATTAGACTGCCAGATTTATGTAGGGGATCAATGAACGACTGCCTCCAAGCCGAAGGGAAATATCCAAATCTCAACGAAGTATTAAATAATAACGTCAGAGGAATAGCTAAACCACTAGTACAGAATTTTAAAATTATACTTGGCACCCCATTGGGGCCAACACTATTTGTTGATTCTAGATAATTGGTATGTGGTCGCAAAGAAATTCGAGTAGAGTATCTCCCATAATCGGAATTACTTCTCGAATTTTTCATTCTGGACAACTCATGAGAAGACAAAGGTAGTCTTTCAGATTGCCCAACTCGGGTACAGATTGTGACAGGAAGTCACTAAGAATTTGATAAAATGTATCCACAACATCATCAATATCCGTATGGTGGCTACAACGTGAAGAAAGTTAGGCCGTATAAAATTTAGGATGGAGGATAATACTTTCCGATGGGAAAGAATTAGTAACAGCAATAAGTACACCGCCACCAATCCTTCCTAAACGATCATTCCTAAAGATAATAAAGCTACTACAAAAAATCTCAGAATCTAAAACTGTCTCTTTTAACCAAGTCTCAGTAAATGCAAGAGAAATTAAAATCAAAGCTATTACCAAATAATTGATTCAATTCCGTATTCAAACCCCGATATAAGAAGAATCTTGGATCTAATGAAGCCATTCAAGTCATCAGCTGTCATTTTCATCTCCGGCCAATCCACCAGAACTACCACTAGATTGCTGTGGAGATTGCTGTGTAGAGCATCCACAAGCCTTGCACTAATTCCGGCACATTTAGCATGCCACTGACCAGTGCAAAGCAAACACTCAATTGTGATCTCTATATCAGAGACTATTTTACAATTTGCGGACGAACAAGACATCTTTAAAAAAACACAAATTATTAGTATAAGGTAAATAATAATTCCACCCTTTACTGTAGAGAGATACTAATAAAAAATACGCGCGTGAAAAAATCACTAAAAAAATTGAAAAAATCGATTCAGTGGCAACACTGTCAGAATAGACAAACGAAAATAATGTTAAAACAAATACAAAACTCAGTGTATGTACAATAACAAAAATTATGGTTATGGAGCAGCAGTAATTGTTGTTGTTTGGTGAAGAAAAAATGCTTAACCAAAAATTACTCTTTTAAAACACTAAAAATTAAACAAAAATAGTATCACAATTAGTACACCAATAGAACAATCACTTATCTTCAAATTAGTCCACTAGCTGTGAAAAAATATCCACTTGAAACACAAAATAATCACACTTATTTAGCAAAAAAGCACGGAGCACTTTACTGCTTATTCAGACAGAGTTGCCAAGAGTTTTTCGTAGATAAACAAGGAGAAATTGTTATAAATTGAGAACATTTTTATAATATAAAATGTTGGTTAAAATTTTTACATTTTTCACAAAAAAATTTTAAATTTTCTTGTTCATTTTTGAAGTTTGTTCAAACACTGAAAAGGATTTACTGAAAAGTATTTAAAACCTGAGAGAGAACTTAAGAATTGTGAAGAATTCGAAAAGAGAAACAAAAACTGCTGCAGATAATGTTCCAGAGAGACTTCTTTCAAAGAAAATACAGCATGTATTCAAAAAAGTATGTAAGTACAGTGAGTCTCATTAATATTCGACATTAGCATTGGCGAAAGATCAGACGCCCATTAGTCTATGTACGTTATTTGAACAAAAAACTTTATTTTATAATCTTAATTCACCATTAGATGAGCTTCAAAATCCGCGGAAAAATAATCATTAGCTGATTGCAAATAATAAAAAACAACGTTTACATCAAAAATCATAGCTTCATTAATATTCGGGTTTTCTTAAAAATGGATAATTAATGGTAATATACACCCCAACGTCGGAAGGAGCAAAGGCGGCGACTTCCGGCGGGCACGGTGGAGATGTCGGGTCTCCTCTACGTGTCGCCAGCGGCCTTACTGGAATAGGTAAATTGACTTCGGAATACCCACGGATCACTCTCGACAACGAACGCAACATGACTTCCATTGAGGGAACGGACGACTCTAGCTCTCGAACAGGTAGCAGGTGCCATTTTGGAACTCCAGCACCAACTAGAGGCTGAACGGGAGTCCTCTCTGGGATCGCTCAGTGGTCTCAGCGACACCACCATAGGGGGTTTCGACCAGCTCTGGATACTCTCGGAGGAGCTTGATGTCACGCTGACACAATCTCCAAAAGAATTCCAGGAAAGGCCGGAGCCTTCTGGTGGAGTCGCTGAGGCTGGTGAGACCCAACAGATGACTCTCGTTCTACCTGAGGTCAATGAGTCGGCACGAGCCGACCCGCCACGGACAGAAGCAGCGGCCACTTTGCTAAGACAAGACGCCATGGACCTAGGATCAGATGGAAAGGGTCTTAGCGTAACCACCGGAGGTTCCTCTAAAGAGCCTAAAGCTCTACTACGGATGGAACCTAAAGATGGTGAAACTAAGACCAACACAGATGATGCGAAGTCCACGGGCAAGTCTGAGCAGAGCAAAGCTGCAGAGCAGAAGGCCAAAAGCGGCTTAAGGCGCTCCTGTGGTATTTTACGTGAATTCGTAGGACGTGACTTTGCTCTGCTCACTGACAGGGAAAAAGCGGTACTCAGGAGACATCGTCAGTGTGTGGCTAAAATCGAAAGAATTTATCCACACATCACTGTTGATCGTCTCTTGATTAGCAGCCTTCCCTCGCACGCGACGGACAAGACCTCGACCCAATCCAGGGTTGGGGTGGACCCAACAAAGAACGCACATGGAAACGACACAAACGGCAACGAAACTGACAAAAACAGCACACATATACGAGACGACCGCAAAGAACCTGCCTCTACTCCTCCCTCCACTGGAGTGATCAAAACCTGCAGCTCAATTGTGGGACCCTCCACCAGCCAAGCGGCTCTTAAGTCCTCGGATGGTGGAGTGGCTCTCAAAAGAGCTAGATCAGGGGATGAACCTCAAGTGAAGGAAAAGAAGAGGCAGAAGAACACGGGAAGCTTCCAAGTTCCGTTGGAACTACAAGTAGCAGTCATCGACAGATCGGATCCTGATGGCAGGATAAACGCTGCAAGATGGCTGCTGCTAGAAACGCTGCTTCTGCACGAGATGCTAGCGGAGAAGTGGTGCGTGACGAGGTATCCTTCAAGGGAGCCGAATGGATCAAGGGAACCAAGATTGTGAATTGTGGTAATGAAAAGTCTCTGACATTTCTAAAATCCGTGATTCACAGTCTTGTCTCCCCATGGCCAAACGCCGCCCTCGAAGTGGTACCAACGTCAGCACTGTAGTATGGTTTCCCCCGCCAGTACTGGAGGATGAAATGATACTGCGACTGTTAGCTAAACAGAACAGAGGTCTCGATACTGGGTCCTGGGAGGTTCTGCCTTCCACAAGTAAAGAGACTTCGGCAAGGATCTCCGCCTGGTGATAAGCAAATAATCGGCAAATTATATTAAGGAAAGGAAATGCAACATCAATTTCGGGCTTGGCTCCGTCAGATTCCGCATACCTGACGCTGAGGGCAAAAAAGCCGAAAAGAAAGAGGATCAGCGTGGTGCAGATTAATCTGCATCACTGCCAAGCCGCTGCTGCCGACCTTTTAATTAATATAGCCGAACACGACACAGACGTAGCCCTAGTCCAGGAACCGTGGATCGTTCACAACAAAGTGAGGGGACTAGCGGCTAACAACAACTACACGGTCATAACACCAAGCACACATGAAAAGGTAAGAACATCTTATCTACGAGCTTTAGTTCTGGTGATGCGACAGTGGCGTGTTTGGAGACAACCATCGGGGAGACCTTGATTTTTGCCTCCATATACATGCCCTATGAACAACAAAACCCGCCGGGAACCAACACAGAAGAACTCACAGCATATGCATCAAACAACAAATGGAAGCTAATCCTGGGTTGTGATGCCAATGCTCACCACACACAATGGGGCAGCAATGATATAAACTACATAGGTGAGTCAGTTTTTGAATTTATTACATTATCCTGCCTTAGAATATGTAACGTAGGTAATACCCCAACCTTCAGAACTAAGGTCAGGGCAGAAGTTTTAGATTTTACTCTGACAAGCATGGATAGTACCTTCATTACAGATTGGCGAGTATCTAGTGATCACTCTTTTTCTGATCACAAAAGAATACTCTTCACAGTTAATGTAGAACAAAGTAATACAAAACCATATAGAAACCCAAAGAGAACAAACTGGTCAGCTTTTCACCATTACGTGGAAACGGATCTTACTGATCTACAAACTAGTACGTTCACATGCAAAGATATTGACAATTATATCAACAACCTAACATCAGCACTGTCAAACAGTTTCACTAAGTCTTGTCCGAAAACCTTTCCAGGAAAAAGAACACAACCGTCCTGGTAGACTATTGAGCTGAGGGAGCTAAGAAAGGTTACTAGGAAACTGTACAATAGGACTCAATGTACAAGGAGCAATGATGATTGGGAAAACTATAAGATTAGTTTTAACAAATACAAGGCAGAACTAAAAAAGGCAAAGAGAACATCATGGGTTGCCTATTGCGAGACAATAGATAACGTAAATGATTGCTCGAGATTTAGAAGAGTCTTGTCGAAGGATCCGAAACCTCTAGGACACATCCAGAAACCGGATGGCACCTGGACGGCATCGGGCCTAGAGACACTTAGCCTCTTAGCAGAGACCCACTTCCCAAATTGTGAGGATATTGAAGGCGAGGTCAATATGACCACAGCATCCAATTCTTCCCATATATAACATAGTCAGTGAAGATAGAGTTAAATGGGCAATTGATACATTCCAACCCTATAAATATCCGGGAATGGATGGTGTATTCCCAGCCATGCTACAACATACTACAGATGTAATTGTTTCACATCTAGTCTGTGGGTTCAAAGCATGTCTGCGCCTAAAATTTATACCAACGAGCTGGAGGGAGGTGCGGGTAGTCTTCATACCCAAAGCAGGCAAACCAAGTCATTCATCCACCAAGGATTTTAGACCAATCAGCCTGTCATCCTTCCTCCTTAAGACAATGGAACGAATCTTAGACATTTATCTAAGAGGAAGCATAGACAACAATCTTATAAGCGACGCTCAGCATGCCTATCTCAAAGGCAAATCTACCGAGAGCGCTCTTCATAAGGTCGTTGGTTACATAGAAAGGAACCTGGAAAGTAAGGATTATACTCTTGCAGCGTTTCTAGGCATAGAAGGAGCATTCAATAACATTGAGGCCAACACAATAAGTAATTCATTAATGGATCTACATGTTCCAAACTTCCTGACTGAATGGATTGACTAGATGCTACGACATCGAGTTATAAATTCAACCCTGGGAGCTGGAACTATAAGGAAATTGGTGACCAGGGGAACGCCACAGGGGGGAGTTTTATCTCCTCTTCTGTGGCTTCTTGCTGTCAACAGTATCCTCAGATCCCTTTCTGATGAGGGTAACAAAGTAGTTGCATATGCAGATGACGTTGTTATATTGGTAGGAGGGAAATTTCTACAATCAGCGATCTGTTGCAAGGAGCACATAAGAAATTATCTGATTGGGCTAGAGACAGTGGCCTGGGCATTAATCCTAGGAAAACTGAGCTAGTCCTATTTACAAGGAGATAACATAGAACCATTTAGGAAGCCAATCGTTGATGGAACGGAGCTCAACCTCTCTCATGAGGCCAAATACCTTGGTGTCATCCTAGACCGGAAGTTGAATTGGAATAGGAACACAGATCGGTTGTTAGACCCACTACTAATTATGGATGTCTGGTATGATGGGGTGCAATGAGAGTGAGTAGACTCCGGGCAAAATTAATGAAAACGCAAAGGCTAGCAGGACTGAGCATTACGGGAGCCATAAAAAGCATTCCACAAGCAGCAATGGATGTAATTCTGCATCACCCATCTCTGGACCACTTTACAGAGATGATTGCTGCCAGGAGCGCTATAAGACTCAAAGAATCAGGATGCTGGAAAAATAGACCATATGGTCACGCAAGGATAGTTCAAGGAGGAATACTGGGTGTTCACGAATCGGTCATCAATGGAGGTACAGACTACATGGTGCCGGTTCTGGACATCTCACCCTTAATAGCAGATGAATTGGCTAGACATGGTTCGTCCTTGGAAATCGATAGAGCTGACAACTTAGCAAAACCACCGATTGGCACGTTTTATAGACTGATTGAATCAAGGAAATGGTCACAGATGAACGAAGCATGGAATAGTTTGTCAACCTGTAGGATCGCCAGGGCCACATGGCCAAAGATCGATAGGGCAAAACCAGAACTCTATTAGAGCTAAACAAGGCAGAAATTCGAACTTTGATAGGTATCTACACAGGGCATTACTGAACTAGGAGTAGGATCTCAAGATGGCAGTTGGACATTGAAGATCACTGTATATAATGTGAGGATGAGGATGAGATAGAATCTATTGAACACTTGGGATTCTCGGGCTAAATCGGATCAGGGGTGGCTGATTAGGAACATGGATGTAACCGCATAGACAGTTGACGACTAACAAAGAAAGAGAGCCATAAAGGCATACCACCAACGGTATACCGGATGACTCTCGACAAATTTTCTTACCTAGTCGCCAACCATTGGAAAACACCAACACACAGAAATACTAAAACAGACCTCCATACTCTCCTACCCCATATCCCTCTCCAATATCCCCTTACTTCCTTCACGTCTCATCTATCATCTAACACCAATCACTCCTTCCTAAATCCCATCACTCCCTTTCCCTCTCCTATAACCTTATACTTTTAGGAAATAAAAGGATTTGCACAATGGACCCAACTGGGTCTCCGAGTGTTCAGAATGCAGGAGCATTCTGGTCCTTAAAACCAAACCAAACCAATACCCAACAAGTTGTAAAACACAGCCAAGGATCTATAACCTGCGAATTGTTGTCTTTTCGTTGAGTATAGTACAACTTTATTCCATCAACTTTTTCTAATTCTAAGATTTTTGTTTTATGTTGGTACATAGAAGAACAAGGCTGCACATGTTTAAATCTAGATTAATTTTCTCGTCTTATTGAATTCTTCAGGCTAATTTTTAATATTCTAACTGCAGGCAATTTCCAGTTCCTATAAAAATGGTAAAGTTGTGAAGGAATTACCCATTGTTACATTACGAGCAGTGTTTTTGTAAGGAACTACGAATGAATTTTGTGTTACCTCTGTATCCAATTTAGCAAAATTCATTCATTTCGCCATGATATTATAATTAATAATAGTGCATTGAATATTTCTGTATCTACCCAGATAGATAGATACCCAGCAAAAACTGTGAAGTAGTTCAAAATGAATGACATTATCATTACTCCTAAATCATTCATCCAAGATAATTTATTCTAAGCAGTTTCTCAAATGCAAATATATTTGTCTAAAGAAGTTTTTCAAAAGCACTTCCAAGATGTAGTTTAATACATATTCCCAGCAATAAAATGGAAGTATAATGACACTTTCATTGCTTTCATTCCAGTACAAGAGAATCCTGGACTTTATTCTATCGATTCCGAAACCGAAATCGATGATGTGGTACAATGAATTAAAATCAATACACATTCTACGAATGGGCTGCGCAGAAGCATAATTCGTACGCTGAAAATCAATATGAAGAAACCGATAGTATCTAGTTGGTCTAACTGGTACGTTAAACTTAATCCTAGAAATATGATATTCAGATGAGACATCACCATTTATAACCTTAAATACCATCACGGTGTTCAGCATAATTCGCCTACCTTTTAAGGAGGGCAAGTCAATCAACTTCAATCTCCTAGTATAGGGAGGAAGAACAAAATCACTATTCCAATGTAAGTGTCTCAATAAAAACAATAAAAATCGCTTCTGAACTGACTCAATGCTGTCAAAATAGATGCCATACTGAGGGTCCCATACTACAGAACCATTTTCCAAAATAGGCCTAACGAGCGAAATAAATAACTGTTTCGTCGCATAGGGATGAGAAAATTCTTTAGCCCAACGTTTAATAAAGCCAAGAACACCATTCGCCTTGTTAACCATGGCTATAATATGATTGTTGAAATCAAGTTTCGAATCCATCAGAATACCAAGATCTACAAAAGTATCAACTGTCTCTAACTCAGTCCCAATAATATTATGTCTGACAAATTTCGGATTCGATCTAAAGAAACGCATATGCTTGCATTTCCGTAAAATTAAGTTCCATGTAATTAATATCACACCAATATCCAAAATTATCTAAGTCGTCCTGCAAATAATGAGAATATTCTGGTTGTTTATAAGAAAAAAATATGTTCACATCATCCGTATATATCAAAATCCTAGAGTTTATAATAGACCCCGGGAGATCATGTATGAATAATAAAAATAGTATAGGCCCCAGATGACTACCTTGAGGAACTCCCGATGAAACCAGAATTGTGAGGTAAACTGAGTCAAATTCGTCGTGGTAGATAAGCCCTTTCGAAACCCGAAAATAGAAGAAACGCTGTGAGATACAACCTTGGTCAGTAGTTTCTCAAAAAGCTTAGGGATAGCACTTAATTTAGCTATCCCTCTATAATTCGAAACGTCAATTAGACTGCCAGATTTATGTAGGGGATCAATGAACGCTGCCTCCAAGCCGAAGGGAAATATCCAAATCTCAACGAAGTATTAAATAATAACGTCAGAGGAATAGCTAAACCACTAGTACAGAATTTTAAAATTATACTTGGCACCCCATTGGGGCCAACACTATTTGTTGATTCTAGATAATTGGTATGTGGTCGCAAAGAAATTCGAGTAGAGTATCTCCCATAATCGGAATTACTTCTCGAATTTTTCATTCTGGACAACTCATGAGAAGACAAAGGTAGTCTTTCAGATTGCCCAACTCGGGTACAGATTGTGACAGGAAGTCACTAAGAATTTGATAAAATGTATCCACAACATCATCAATATCCGTATGGTGGCTACAACGTGAAGAAAGTTAGGCCGTATAAAATTTAGGATGGAGGATAATACTTTCCGATGGGAAAGAATTAGTAACAGCAATAAGTACACCGCCACCAATCCTTCCTAAACGATCATTCCTAAAGATAATAAAGCTACTACAAAAAATCTCAGAATCTAAAACTGTCTCTTTTAACCAAGTCTCAGTAAATGCAAGAGAAATTAAAATCAAAGCTATTACCAAATAATTGATTCAATTCCGTATTCAAACCCCGATATAAGAAGAATCTTGGATCTAATGAAGCCATTCAAGTCATCAGCTGTCATTTTCATCTCCGGCCAATCCACCAGAACTACCACTAGATTGCTGTGGAGATTGCTGTGTAGAGCATCCACAAGCCTTGCACTAATTCCGGCACATTTAGCATGCCACTGACCAGTGCAAAGCAAACACTCAATTGTGATCTCTATATCAGAGACTATTTTACAATTTGCGGACGAACAAGACATCTTTAAAAAAACACAAATTATTAGTATAAGGTAAATAATAATTCCACCCTTTACTGTAGAGAGATACTAATAAAAAATACGCGCGTGAAAAAATCACTAAAAAAATTGAAAAAATCGATTCAGTGGCAACACTGTCAGAATAGACAAACGAAAATAATGTTAAAACAAATACAAAACTCAGTGTATGTACAATAACAAAAATTATGGTTATGGAGCAGCAGTAATTGTTGTTGTTTGGTGAAGAAAAAATGCTTAACCAAAAATTACTCTTTTAAAACACTAAAAATTAAACAAAAATAGTATCACAATTAGTACACCAATAGAACAATCACTTATCTTCAAATTAGTCCACTAGCTGTGAAAAAATATCCACTTGAAACACAAAATAATCACACTTATTTAGCAAAAAAGCACGGAGCACTTTACTGCTTATTCAGACAGAGTTGCCAAGAGTTTTTCGTAGATAAACAAGGAGAAATTGTTATAAATTGAGAACATTTTTATAATATAAAATGTTGGTTAAAATTTTTACATTTTTCACAAAAAAATTTTAAATTTTCTTGTTCATTTTTGAAGTTTGTTCAAACACTGAAAAGGATTTACTGAAAAGTATTTAAAACCTGAGAGAGAACTTAAGAATTGTGAAGAATTCGAAAAGAGAAACAAAAACTGCTGCAGATAATGTTCCAGAGAGACTTCTTTCAAAGAAAATACAGCATGTATTCAAAAAAGTATGTAAGTACAGTGAGTCTCATTAATATTCGACATTAGCATTGGCGAAAGATCAGACGCCCATTAGTCTATGTACGTTATTTGAACAAAAAACTTTATTTTATAATCTTAATTCACCATTAGATGAGCTTCAAAATCCGCGGAAAAATAATCATTAGCTGATTGCAAATAATAAAAAACAACGTTTACATCAAAAATCATAGCTTCATTAATATTCGGGTTTTCTTAAAAATGGATAATTAATGGTAATATACACCCCAACGTCGGAAGGAGCAAAGGCGGCGACTTCCGGCGGGCACGGTGGAGATGTCGGGTCTCCTCTACGTGTCGCCAGCGGCCTTACTGGAATAGGTAAATTGACTTCGGAATACCCACGGATCACTCTCGACAACGAACGCAACATGACTTCCATTGAGGGAACGGACGACTCTAGCTCTCGAACAGGTAGCAGGTGCCATTTTGGAACTCCAGCACCAACTAGAGGCTGAACGGGAGTCCTCTCTGGGATCGCTCAGTGGTCTCAGCGACACCACCATAGGGGGTTTCGACCAGCTCTGGATACTCTCGGAGGAGCTTGATGTCACGCTGACACAATCTCCAAAAGAATTCCAGGAAAGGCCGGAGCCTTCTGGTGGAGTCGCTGAGGCTGGTGAGACCCAACAGATGACTCTCGTTCTACCTGAGGTCAATGAGTCGGCACGAGCCGACCCGCCACGGACAGAAGCAGCGGCCACTTTGCTAAGACAAGACGCCATGGACCTAGGATCAGATGGAAAGGGTCTTAGCGTAACCACCGGAGGTTCCTCTAAAGAGCCTAAAGCTCTACTACGGATGGAACCTAAAGATGGTGAAACTAAGACCAACACAGATGATGCGAAGTCCACGGGCAAGTCTGAGCAGAGCAAAGCTGCAGAGCAGAAGGCCAAAAGCGGCTTAAGGCGCTCCTGTGGTATTTTACGTGAATTCGTAGGACGTGACTTTGCTCTGCTCACTGACAGGGAAAAAGCGGTACTCAGGAGACATCGTCAGTGTGTGGCTAAAATCGAAAGAATTTATCCACACATCACTGTTGATCGTCTCTTGATTAGCAGCCTTCCCTCGCACGCGACGGACAAGACCTCGACCCAATCCAGGGTTGGGGTGGACCCAACAAAGAACGCACATGGAAACGACACAAACGGCAACGAAACTGACAAAAACAGCACACATATACGAGACGACCGCAAAGAACCTGCCTCTACTCCTCCCTCCACTGGAGTGATCAAAACCTGCAGCTCAATTGTGGGACCCTCCACCAGCCAAGCGGCTCTTAAGTCCTCGGATGGTGGAGTGGCTCTCAAAAGAGCTAGATCAGGGGATGAACCTCAAGTGAAGGAAAAGAAGAGGCAGAAGAACACGGGAAGCTTCCAAGTTCCGTCGGAACTACAAGTAGCAGTCATCGACAGATCGGATCCTGATGGCAGGATAAACGCTGCAAGATGGCTGCTGCTAGAAACGCTGCTTCTGCACGAGATGCTAGCGGAGAAGTGGTGCGTGACGAGGTATCCTTCAAGGGAGCCGAATGGATCAAGGGAACCAAGATTGTGAATTGTGGTAATGAAAAGTCTCTGACATTTCTAAAATCCGTGATTCACAGTCTTGTCTCCCCATGGCCAAACGCCGCCCTCGAAGTGGTACCAACGTCAGCACTGTAGTATGGTTTCCCCCGCCAGTACTGGAGGATGAAATGATACTGCGACTGTTAGCTAAACAGAACAGAGGTCTCGATACTGGGTCCTGGGAGGTTCTGCCTTCCACAAGTAAAAGAGACTTCGGCAAGGATCTCCGCCTGGTGATAAGCAAATAATCGGCAAATTATATTAAGGAAAGGAAATGCAACATCAATTTCGGGCTTGGCTCCGTCAGATTCCGCATACCTGACGCTGAGGGCAAAAAAGCCGAAAAGAAAGAGGATCAGCGTGGTGCAGATTAATCTGCATCACTGCCAAGCCGCTGCTGCCGACCTTTTAATTAATATAGCCGAACACGACACAGACGTAGCCCTAGTCCAGGAACCGTGGATCGTTCACAACAAAGTGAGGGGACTAGCGGCTAACAACAACTACACGGTCATAACACCAAGCACACATGAAAAGGTAAGAACATCTTATCTACGAGCTTTAGTTCTGGTGATGCGACAGTGGCGTGTTTGGAGACAACCATCGGGGAGACCTTGATTTTTGCCTCCATATACATGCCCTATGAACAACAAAACCCGCCGGGAACCAACACAGAAGAACTCACAGCATATGCATCAAACAACAAATGGAAGCTAATCCTGGGTTGTGATGCCAATGCTCACCACACACAATGGGGCAGCAATGATATAAACTACATAGGTGAGTCAGTTTTTGAATTTATTACATTATCCTGCCTTAGAATATGTAACGTAGGTAATACCCCAACCTTCAGAACTAAGGTCAGGGCAGAAGTTTTAGATTTTACTCTGACAAGCATGGATAGTACCTTCATTACAGATTGGCGAGTATCTAGTGATCACTCTTTTTCTGATCACAAAAGAATACTCTTCACAGTTAATGTAGAACAAAGTAATACAAAACCATATAGAAACCCAAAGAGAACAAACTGGTCAGCTTTTCACCATTACGTGGAAACGGATCTTACTGATCTACAAACTAGTACGTTCACATGCAAAGATATTGACAATTATATCAACAACCTAACATCAGCACTGTCAAACAGTTTCACTAAGTCTTGTCCGAAAACCTTTCCAGGAAAAAGAACACAACCGTCCTGGTAGACTATTGAGCTGAGGGAGCTAAGAAAGGTTACTAGGAAACTGTACAATAGGACTCAATGTACAAGGAGCAATGATGATTGGGAAAACTATAAGATTAGTTTTAACAAATACAAGGCAGAACTAAAAAAGGCAAAGAGAACATCATGGGTTGCCTATTGCGAGACAATAGATAACGTAAATGATTGCTCGAGATTTAGAAGAGTCTTGTCGAAGGATCCGAAACCTCTAGGACACATCCAGAAACCGGATGGCACCTGGACGGCATCGGGCCTAGAGACACTTAGCCTCTTAGCAGAGACCCACTTCCCAAATTGTGAGGATATTGAAGGCGAGGTCAATATGACCACAGCATCCAATTCTTCCCATATATAACATAGTCAGTGAAGATAGAGTTAAATGGGCAATTGATACATTCCAACCCTATAAATATCCGGGAATGGATGGTGTATTCCCAGCCATGCTACAACATACTACAGATGTAATTGTTTCACATCTAGTCTGTGGGTTCAAAGCATGTCTGCGCCTAAAATTTATACCAACGAGCTGGAGGGAGGTGCGGGTAGTCTTCATACCCAAAGCAGGCAAACCAAGTCATTCATCCACCAAGGATTTTAGACCAATCAGCCTGTCATCCTTCCTCCTTAAGACAATGGAACGAATCTTAGACATTTATCTAAGAGGAAGCATAGACAACAATCTTATAAGCGACGCTCAGCATGCCTATCTCAAAGGCAAATCTACCGAGAGCGCTCTTCATAAGGTCGTTGGTTACATAGAAAGGAACCTGGAAAGTAAGGATTATACTCTTGCAGCGTTTCTAGGCATAGAAGGAGCATTCAATAACATTGAGGCCAACACAATAAGTAATTCATTAATGGATCTACATGTTCCAAACTTCCTGACTGAATGGATTGACTAGATGCTACGACATCGAGTTATAAATTCAACCCTGGGAGCTGGAACTATAAGGAAATTGGTGACCAGGGGAACGCCACAGGGGGGAGTTTTATCTCCTCTTCTGTGGCTTCTTGCTGTCAACAGTATCCTCAGATCCCTTTCTGATGAGGGTAACAAAGTAGTTGCATATGCAGATGACGTTGTTATATTGGTAGGAGGGAAATTTCTACAATCAGCGATCTGTTGCAAGGAGCACATAAGAAATTATCTGATTGGGCTAGAGACAGTGGCCTGGGCATTAATCCTAGGAAAACTGAGCTAGTCCTATTTACAAGGAGATAACATAGAACCATTTAGGAAGCCAATCGTTGATGGAACGGAGCTCAACCTCTCTCATGAGGCCAAATACCTTGGTGTCATCCTAGACCGGAAGTTGAATTGGAAAAGGAACACAGATCGGTTGTTAGACCCACTACTAATTATGGATGTCTGGTATGATGGGGTGCAATGAGAGTGAGTAAACTCCGGGCAAAATTAATGAAAACGCAAAGGCTAGCAGGACTGAGCATTACGGGAGCCATAAAAAGCACTCCACAAGCAGCAATGGATGTAATTCTGCATCACCCATCTCTGGACCACTTCACAGAGATGATTGCTGCCAGGAGTGCTATAAGACTCAAAGAATCAGGATGCTGGAAAAATAGACCTTATGGTCACGCAAGGATAGTTCAAGGAGGAATACTGGGTGTTCACGAATCGGTCATCAATGGAGATACAGACTACATGGTGCCGGTTCTGGACTTCTCAGCCTTACCACAGATGATTATACCAAAGAGATCAGACTGGGACAATGGTGAGCCCTTCAAAGGGCTTTCGGTCTATACTGATGGCTCAAAGATGGAACAGGGCACAGGAACGGGATTCTATATTGAATCACTACAGATACGCAAGTCTCTCCGAATCGACGACAACTGTAGTGTTTTCCAAGCAGAATTACTGGCAATTGAAAGGGCAGCAAGATTTCTATCAAGCGAGAACATTCCGGTAACCACTGATATAAACTTCTACGTAGATAGTCAGGCAGCAATGAAATCAATCATGTCACACACTGTCAAATCCAGGCTTGTGCTGAGTTGTAAACGCTCACTAGATAACCTCAATGACCATGTCGTCCGTCTCTGCTGGGTTCCCGGACATATCAATGTCAAAGGAAACGAGATAGCAGATGAACTGGCTAGAAATGGTTCGTCCTTGGAAATCGATAGAACTGACAACTTAGTAAAACCACCGATTGGCACGTTTTATAGACTGATTGAATCAAGAAAATGGTCACAGATGAACGCAGCATGGAATAGTTTGTCAACCTGTAGGATCGCCAGTGCCACATGGCCAAAGATCGATAGGGGCAAAACCAGAACTCTACTAGAGCTAAACAAGGCAGAAATTCGAACTTTGATAGGTATCTACACAGGGCATTACTGCACTAGGAGTAGGATCTCAAGATGGCAGTTGGACATTGAGGATCACTGTCGATTATGTGAGGATGAGGAGGAGTTAGAATCTATTGAGCACATAATCTGCAGATGTCCAGCGCTTTGTGTACGTAGAAATAAATACCTAGGAAGTTATTTCATTAGTAACATAGAGGATATTGCAACCCGCAATATCCTATCACTCCCTATCCCTCTCCTATAAACTACAACCTTATACTTTCAGGAAACAGAAGGATTTGCACTGGGTCTCCGAGTGTTCAGAATGCAGGAGCATTCTGGTCCTTTAAACCAAACCAAGACAAACACGTGCTTTTGAGAACATTTAGTATTTATTGGACGTAGGGAAACGCCTTTTACACGTTTTGGCATATTTTCCACAATTTTTCTGGTATATGAAATTCGTATTTTATCCTATTTTTCATGGAATCTTTTTCAGTTCTGATGTGGAGGTTATTGAGTGGCGGCGAATACGGCGGTCCTGTTTATCCCACAAATTTTCGGTGGAGTTCATGTCTGGGGATTGTGGAGGAGGATGGAGCACCTTTGGGCAGTTATAAAGAAGCTACTCCTGGATTAAAAGTGATTTGTGTTTCGGATCATTGCCCTGATAAAATTTGAAGCTGTCCTGAACATCTAGTTTTTTCGCGTTTGACTTAAATTTTCCTCTTAATATCCTCACATAACCTTCTTTATATATAATTCCGTCAAAAAATAACAATTTTCGAGTTTAATTGTAACCCTAAGCCAAGGCGTGGCCATTATCAATCTTAATGTTCGGTTTCAGATTTTGTAGTCCCAATTCTTCGTTTGATTTTCTCCAATTTTGCTCTGGCAACTCTGTTACAACCTGTAAAAGTTTTGTTCTCTGTTCTAATTGAATAAATATTAGTTATTTTGCATCCGTTGATATGTTGGTGTATCAGATTCAATACTAATCCACAGATTAGTACTTCTGTAATTTAGTTTACTAGTGGTATTGTGTGTTTATTTTTGATAAAAAAAAATTAAAAATATTAAAGTAAACGTGTCATAACAAACTAAACTATCCTCGACTTTATTATATCGATTCCTAATCCGAAATCTATGATGTGACACAATGAATTGAAATCAATACACATTCTACGAATGGGGTCTACGGAACCATAATTCGTACACTGAAAATCAATATGAAGGAATTGATAGTATCTAGAAGGTCTAAATGACACGTTAAACTTAATCCTAGAAATAATATAATCATAAGAGAAATCACCATTTATAACCTTATAAACCATCACGGTGTTTAACATAACACGTCTGTTTTTTAAGGATGTCAAGTCGATCAACTTCAATCTACTAGTATAAGGGGGAAGAACAAAATCACTTGTTAACCATAGCAATAATATGATTGTTGAACTTCGATTTGGAATCCATTAGAATACCAAGGTTTACGAAAAAATCAACTACTTCTAATCCAGTTCCTCTAATATTATACCTGACAAATCTTGGGTTCGATCTAAAGAAACGCATATGTTTGCATTTTCTTAGGTTCAGTTCCATGCAATTTATGTCACCCCAGCGTCCAAAACTACCCAAGTCATCCTGCAATGGATGATAAAATTCCGGCCAATTATAAGAAAAAAATGTTTACATCATCTGCTTACATTAGAAGATTAGATTTAGTAGGCCTGTTCGATTGGGATTACTTGCTTACAATTAAGAGACTTCATAAGGTGGTAACCTTGCTGCCCATTAGCTTTTCTTAAATGGATTAGCAGGAAAAATCTGGCAACACAACAAGCTGCTATCTTGTTTAGGGAGTAAATTCCATACAAAAATTAAGCTAGTAAGCCCAATCGAACAGGCCTAATAATAGACTCTGGAAAGTCATTTATGAATAATAAGAATAAAACCGGCCCTAGATGACTACCTTGAAGAATCAGAATTTGTTTAGAATAAGAATCTGGGAGCGATTCGTAAGATACGAAGATATCCACTTCAAGAAGTTACGAGCTAAAACCAATGCGATCTAATTTATATACCAAAAGTTCATAATTCACTTCATCAAATGCCTTACTAAAATCCGTATAGATGACATTAGTCTGATTACCCTGAACAAATGCATCAATAACGTGAGAAGTAAAATGAATCAAATTTGTCACAGTAGAAAAGCCCTTACGAAATCCATGTTGGTTTGGACTCAATATAGAAGAAACCATATGAAATACCACTTCAGTAACCAATTACTCAAATAGCTTCGGAATATCACTCAACTTAGCTACCCCTCCATAGTTTTACACGTCAATTAGACTACCAGACTTATAGGGGGCATCAATGAATGAACTCCTCCAAGCCAAAGGGAAATATCCAAATCTCAATGAAGTATTAAATAATAATGTTAGCGAAATAGCCAAACCACTAGCTTATACTTGGCACCCCATCGGGGCCAACACTATTCGTGGATCTGAGATTATTCAAATTGGACAAAACCAAGGTTAAATCAATTACTGAGATTTCCAGTTGACTCAATGCAGAGATAAAAGGATAAGTGTCATTAGATCGAAAAGATCGTTCTGAATAAGTCGTCGCAAAACAATCAGCAATCGCCTGGTATTCACAAAATTCTAAACCATCCATTCTAATCCTAGTTGGCTTACACAGTGCAACACGAAAAAAATAACCATATACGGACACCGCTACATGATAAAAGACCAAAAAAAAAAAGACCCGTGTTTTTTTGTTTCCCCCAAAGTCATGCACTTTTTTTTTATGGGCCCCCAGAGATTTGAGGCCTCGGTGTAATTTTTGGAAAAAAGTGATCATATTCTCAGGCTCATATCTTGCAAACCGTTCGGAATTTTGATTTACTCTCTGAGGCAAAGTTCTAGCTCTTGTCATAAAGAACAAAAATTGTGAACATATAAAATCAAAAAACTTCATCTTCAAGGTCAAAATCGCAAAAAACTTAAAAAAAATCGATTTTGTTTAACCTTTTTTCCCCTGTTCAGGTCCATAGGTAGCAAACCGCTGAAAATTCAGGGAAACAATCAACTACAAAAATGTACCTAAGATCTCAATAAACAACTTTCTAGAACATATGAACTTCCTAGGAATTATTCTTAACACCGTTTAGGTAGCGCTTAGGTAGCGCTTAGGTAGCCGCAAAATTGAAAAATTTCCCAAAAATTTCACTGTGCAACATTTTTGAAGTCATTTCAAAATAACCATATACGGACACCGCTACATGATAAAAGACCAAAAAAAAAAAGACCCGTGTTTTTTTCCCCCCCAAAGTCATGCACTTTTTTTTTATGGGCCCCCAGAGATTTGAGGCCTCGGTGTAATTTTTGGAAAAAAGTGATCATATTCTCAGGCTCATATCTTGCAAACGGTTCGGAATTTTGATTTACTCTCTGAGGCAAAGTTCTAGCTCTTGTCATAAAGAACAAAAATTGTGAACATATAAAATCAAAAAAACTTCACCTTCAAGGTCAAAATCGCAAAAACTTAAAAAAATTCGATTTTTTTTAACCTTTTTTCCCCTGTTCAGGTCCATAGGTAGCAAACCGTTGAAAATTCAGGGAAACAATCAACTACAATTTTTGTTCTTTGTGACAAGAGCTAGAACTTTGCCTCAGAGAGTAAATCAAAATTCCGAACGGTTTGCAAGATATGAGCCTGAGAATATGATCACTTTTTTCCAAAAATTACACCGAGGCTCAAATCTCTGGGGGCCCATAAAAAAAAAAGTGCATGACTTTGGGGGAAAAAAAAAACACGGGTCTTTTTTTTTTTTTGGTCTTTTATCATGTAGCGGTGTCCGTATATGGTTATTTTGAAATGACTTCAAAAATGTTGCACAGTGAAATTTTTGGGAAATTTTTCAATTTTGCGGCTACCTAAGCGCTACCTAAGCGCTACCTAAACGGTGTTAAGAATAATTCCTAGGAAGTTCATATGTTCTAGAAAGTTGTTTATTGAGATCTTAGGTACATTTTTGTAGTTGATTGTTTCCCTGAATTTTCAGCGGTTTGCTACCTATGGACCTGAACAGGGGAAAAAAGGTTAAAAAAATCGATTTTTTTTAAGTTTTTTGCGATTTTGACCTTGAAGATGAAGTTTTTTTGATTTTATATGTTCACAATTTTTGTTCTTTATGACAAGAGCTAGAACTTTGCCTCAGAGAGTAAATCAAAATTCCGAACGGTTTGCAAGATATGAGCCTGAGAATATGATCACTTTTTTCCAAAAATTACACCGAGGCCTCAAATCTCTGGGGGCCCATAAAAAAAAAGTGCATGACTTTGGGGGAAACAAAAAAACACGGGTCTTTTTTTTTTGGTCTTTTATCATGTAGCGGTGTCCGTATATGGTTATTTTGAAATGACTTCAAAAATGTTGCACAGTGTTATTTGCGGATCTACTCTTAAGATTCACGAAGCCATAAAAAGATTTGGGGTTCTTCTTAAAATCATTCCTTAGTTTCTCCAAGTAGATCCTATAACGTCTCTGAGACTCAATGCTATATTTCGACCTAGCAACGGAGTATTTGATATAATCAGAATTTATAACATTCCTCTTAAATTTCTTAAAAAGTCTACTTATCGAATTCTTCATACTAGAAAACTCACGAACAAACAAAGGTAGTATTCTGGAGTGCCCAACACGACTTTTCGGTACTGATCACGACATGAAGTCATTTAAAATTTGATTAAATCTATCTACAACAATGTCAAGATCAGTAAAGTGACAAAAACTACAGACAGAATTACAATCAACATAATGGATAAGTGAATATAGCATTACAAAGTTGGTTCTCCTGAAACAATAAACGGTACAATTATCCTGTGAAGTAGAGGGAGAAAAATCACTAGAATACAACGTTGATAAGGTAGGATAGATATGGGAGGAACCCTACCGATCTCGAAGAAATGGGTATCAATGACAAATATAATTGATCTGAAAAAAAATTTAAATCAGTAAAGAGTCTAACTATATGCGAGGCCAATCATCTGAATTAAAAGTCGATATCAACGGTGTTAAAGCCTCCGCATCTGGCAAGGTAAACCAAGATACTGAGGGTAAATTAAAATCCCCTAAATTCATAATATGGTCCAAATCATCTGCCCTCGAAGCAACCATACCAATTGCAGTCAAGTGCCACTCATAAACACATAACTCGGACTATGGAGGAATGTAAGAGCATGTAACAAACAACTTACTGCGTCCCATATTAATAAGGACAGCAATAAATTCAATGTCATCAAACCCTTGTAGAATAATGCGATCAGATGAGAATGCATCTGATCGCATATAGTTAGACTTTTTACTGATCTTAACTTGCCTCAGACAAATTATGTGGGAACTGTAAATGCTAGGCAACTTGACTTAGTATATGTCGATGATCCCCTTTACTTCGAAATCAGTAGAGTTCCTCCCATATCTCTCCCTGAGGACGATTATCATACTACCTTCAATATATTTCTTTTTAAGAAATTTAAGAGGACCGGTTTGAATTCAGATTATATAAAAAATTCCGTTGCTAGGTCGAAATATAGCATTGAGTCTCAGAGACGTTATAGGATCTACTTGGAGAAACTAAAGAATGATTTTAGGAAGAACCCTAGATCTTTTTATGACTTTGTGAATCTGAAACATAGATCATCAACTAAGCCGACAAGGATTAGATGGATGGTTTAGAGTTTGGTGATGATCAGGCGATTGCTGATTGTTTTGCGACGACATACTCAGAGCGATATTATGGGTCGAGTGATACTTATCCTTATAATATTTCTGCATTGATTCAATTAGAAATCCCTGTTATTGAATTACCTTTAGTTATGTCGAATTTGAATAATCTCAAATCAACAAATGGTGTTGGCCCAAGTATAAATTTGAAATTCTAGTGGTTTGGCTATTCCGCTAACATTATTATATAATACTTCATTGAGATTTGGATATTTCCCTTTGGCTTGGAGGAGTTCATTCATTAATCCGCTCCATAAGTCTGGTAGTCTAATTAATTGATGTGTTAAACTATAGAGGGATAGCTAAGTTGAGTGATATTCCGAAGCTATTTGAGAAATTGGTTATTGAGGTGGTCAACATGGATTTCGTAAGGACTTTTCTACTGTGACAAATTTGATTCAACTTCTCACGTGATGAATTTGTTCAGGGTAATCAGACTGATGTCATCTATACGGATTTTAGTAAGGGATTTGATAAAGTGAACCATGGTATATAAATTAGATCGCATTGGTTTTAGCTCAAACTTCTTGAAGTGGATATCTTCGTATCTTTCGAAATTTCTTATTCTAAACAAATTCTGATTCCATCGGGGGTTCCTCAAGGTAGTCATCTATGGCCGGTTTTATTCTTGTTATTCATAAATGACCACTCTGGAAGGTCATTATTATTAACTCTAAACTTTTAATGTATGCAGATAATGTAAAAATATGATCGTGGTAGTATGTAGCCAAGTAATAAATGTCACCATGCCATTTGTAAATAAATTAGCATTCTATTAAATATAGACGCAAAATGGGCTTGAGCTAGGACTATATCCCAGTTCAAATCAAATATTGATTACAGACCAAAAAAATACAAACGAAAAAAATAAAATATTTTTTCTTATAATTAAAATTGGAGAAAATCAAACGAATTGGGACTACTAAATCTGAAACCGAACATTAAGTTTGATAATGATGAAAATATGATATGGAAGTACTTCTTTTCTGGCGAATCATACATGATTTTAACATAGTGCATTGGGAGGAATGAGTTCATTTACAGATCTCCGTCACTTCGATCGAATGAGTGCTTAAAAGCACTGCATGTTCGCTGCTTACATGACATTTTTTCATGGCCAAAAGTTATTCATTTTTGGATACACTGTAGAATTCTTATGAATCACTTCTCTGAATTAATGAAAATGCAGTGAAACAAATTCCTTTAGGAATCCTTCTTAAAACAGACTACATTGCGCTGGTTTAATTTTACTTTGAATAAAACTCTAATTGGACAGGCGTATTTGGTAATATTTTATCATATTTCAAAAATAACTCAAATATTTTTAAAAAAATATTTAGTTGGGATGGCAACCCTGCTCTGTTACAACGTGTGAAAGTTTTGTGCTCCGTTCTAGTTTGAATAAATATTTGTTATATTGCATCCATAGCTATTTTAGTGCATCAAATTCATTACTAATACACAGATAAGTATTTTTGTGATTTAGATTTACTTGTGATATTGTATTTGTGTGTTTATTTTTTGATAAAAAATCGTGTCTTTGGCTAAGAAATATTTCTTGACCAAGCAACAACAATTGTTTCGTGATTTCTGTGCACTTTTTGTTATCGCTTATAACGTTAAGTAAGTAAATGTAAGTATTTTTTTAAATTTTTTATTGAGACTTCTTTTTTACGATAACATGACAATGTGATTAGCGAATGTTTACATGTACACTTAGAACTATTACCGTCTTATTCTAATACACGATGATTTGTGAATATAAGCTACTTGCTAAATGAAATAGAAGATATGTGAGAAAACATAACATAAAATAAGAGAGAATAAGGCTTGCTCTAGGCCTTTACTGCAGCAGACAGAGCATAAGAGTCTGTCAAAAATAAATAAACAACAAAACATAATACTTAAAAACGAAATAACAATGGTCTGTTAAAAGAGGGTAGACAAAGCCCGTCAGTATAAAAACTACAATGAATGGGTGTGTATATATTTATATACATATGTGTAGAAATGTGGCATATCACAGAATAGTAAATGTAAGTATGTATATACTTTTTTGGTACACAAAGCGAATGCTCAGGTACGTATTTTCTTTGGTTTTTAATGTTAATAGTTTTTTAATATTATCGATATGAGTCAGACTCATGTTTTTAATGTTATTAATATAAATTAATATTATTTGGTTTTTAGATTTTTTATATTAGCCTCTATGGCAGCCAGGTGCTGTTTTAACATAGAAGCGTGGAATGATGTGGTGGACTGGATCATTGTCAAGATCTTCATTGATCACGCCGACCGGAGAAAGGTAAGTTGATCCAGACCAGTTTAAGTTTTCCTCGTGTTCATGAATTTCCTTCAGAAAAAAGGCAGGACTCCTGTGGTGTTGTAAATGTAAGTATTGTAGTATTTTCTAGTGCGATTTGAATAGTGTTATATAGGCAACTATTGGGGAAATAGTAAACCAGATTGGAAAACCGTAGGACAACACTGATCTGATGGCCACTTTGTACAAAAGGAGTTTAATGTTTTGCGGCAGATGTTTATTGTTAATGATATATGAAAACATACCCTGTATGCGTTTGGCCTTCTGAAGTGTGGAACGTGCATGCCCGTTGAACTTCATCAATTTGTCAAAACTGACCCCAGGTATTTAATCTTGGTTTTGAACGGAATGTCAGTTCCATCAAGTGACAGGCTCAACGATTTACTTTGAGGGACGACCATTTTGGGGCATTTCCAGATGCGTTCCTTCTACATATAGCTTCGGATTTTGCAGCGTTAATTTTTATTCCCCATGCCTTATAATATTGGTTAATTAGTGTTAGGTGATTTGTTGAATCGGCGAAACATTATGCGCATAAATGAGACAATCGTCGGCATATAAAATGGCTTTTGACTCCCGCGCGACGTGTCATTGAGAAACCACTGTTTACCAGGCCAAAATTTGATAAGGCATCTTGAATTTGCACTCTGAACATACGATTTTTGAAATAGCTCTGCATTATCTTTACTAGCCACGGGTCAATTCCCAGAGCTATTAGCTTGTAAAGAATCCCGTTGTGACGGACAGAGTCAAATGCCATCTCTATGTCTAGTGACATAGCAACAGTGCAATTTTAAATTCTTAAGTTGTTGGTGATATCAGAGTGGAACTTAAGAAGAGCGTGTTGAGTGGAATGGTGTTGTTTAAATCCAAATTGATAATTTGGGATGGGATTTATAATGAATTCGTTTTCTAGTGTTTCTTTCAGATCCAGTTCAAAAATTTTCCCGATGTTGGAAAGTAATGATATTGGGCGATAATCTGCTAGTGCATCATTATTTGCCTTCTTTTTTATTGGGATAATTTTTGCCATTTTCCAGTCGCCGGGGAAGTAGCAGTTATTTACGCAATTATTGAAGATGCGGGCAAGGAATTTTATGGTGGAATCAGGGAATTTCCTAATAATAAAGTTGGAAATTTCATCTATGCTACTAGATTTTTTATTGTTGATTCTTTGAATAAAGCTTTTAATTTTTGCAGGATCTGTAAAGTGATATGTGTCCTGATTTCCTGAGATGTGCCGGGGAGGCATGCTGACACAGGATAACACTCTAGATTAGAGATGTGCGCGTGAGTGATTATTGGCTCACGTTCACGCACGCTCACGAAGGAAAAAAATTGAATCACGCACGTTCACGCACGAAGATTTTTTCATGACTCACGTTCACGCACGCTCACGTGAGTAAAATAAATTTTGATTCACGCGTGAATCACGTGATTCACGTAAATCACGCAAACAATTTCCTCAAAGATATACATTTTAAATCGAAATGAGTAACGCCCCGCAAATCCGAAAATTATTTAATTTAATTATTTAAAACACTCTACGTTTGCGATGTTTGATTTAAATTTATATTTTTCAAATAGTATACAATATTACAGTGTGGAATACCGTATAGTTTAACGCAAAATAAGTTAGAAATCGGACACTGCCATAAAATCCAAGTAAAAAACGCAGTTGTGTGTTTTTTAATTGATACCAGTTGTGTGTTTTTTAATTGAATTAACACTAATGGGGGTTTTCCATATAAATTCAGTGCTTAGTGTTGGTGCAGGGAATGTTTACTTAAATAATAGAAAAAATAGATATTATACCTACACTGAAGCACTCTGTTTTAGAAATAAATATGTCTATGACTTTTTTTGAATGGAAAATTTCACATTTTTAAACGAATTTAATTGGAAATAAAAGAATTAATAAATATGTGCGACTCACGAAAAAATCACGTGATTCACGCAGAAATTAGATTCACGCACATTCACGCACGAACATTTTTTCGTTCCTCACGTTCACGCACGCTCACGTGAGTAAAATAAATTTTGCTCACGTTCACGCGTGATTCACGCGTGAATCACGTGATTCACGCAATTCACGTGAGTGGCGCCCATCTCTACTCTAGATTCAAAATCATCTACCGGTTGACTAGGAACTGTTCGTTGGAAGATTGATGAATAGAAATCTCTTATCCGTTCCTGAGGCTACGGCTACTGTAGTCGGCGGGTCAGTCACTGTGGACGTTGATATCCCGATTTATGCTTCAGTTGCTGGGCCGGTGCATGATGTGGCCGATCAGCCGCGGTAAAATTAGGCGCCAGCGGGTCCTTCTCTGGCCCGGGTGAATGCGACTGGTCTGCCGGACCCAGTTACTGTTGCCGGTGGTGTCCTTTCACATCGTTCTGGTGGAAATTCCGGTGGATTGTCCATGGCTGCGGCAATGAAGATGGTTTTCGTTTCCCGGATACGTCCGTGGACGATTTGAAAGTCGAAAATTGAGGGTAACTTCCAGATGCCCAAAGTCGGGCATAGTTAAATTGTTGTACCGAGGGAAATTTTCGACAAGCTAATTGTCCCCTCATTCTGGCCATCTAGGGCTTTTGTCAAAGAGTTTGTGGATAGGGTTGACAATCTGACGCGTCTCTCAGCAATGTCAGCTACTATTCCAAAAAACTAAGAAGTTCTTTTTGTGTTGGGTATCAGAATGTTAGAGGTTTGAATACGTCTGTTTGTTGATAGCTTCTCAGCTCTCGCCTTTACTGAGACCTGGCTGAAAGTTTCGATTTTGTACTCTGAGATTTTATGTGGAAGATATGTTGTATTTAGAAAGGATCGCGTAGGGAAAATTGGTGGTGGTGTTCTTATCGCTGTTGCTAAAGAGTTCTCATCCGAACGCTTTATTCTACAAGGGTATAATGACATTGAATTTATTGCAGTCCTTATTAATATGGGACGTAGTAAGTTGTTTGTCACATGTTCTTATATTCCTCCTTCGTCCGAGTTATGTGTATATGAGATGCACTTGACTGCGATTGGTATGGTTGCTTCGAAAGCGGGTGGTTTGGACCATATTATGATTTTAGGAGATTTTAATTTACCCACATCTCTTGGCATACCTTGCCTGATGCGGAGGCTTTAACACCGTTGACGTTGACTTTTAATTCGGATGATTGGCCTTCGCATATAGTTAGACTCTTTACTGATTTAAATTTGTTTCAGATCAATTATGTGGGAAATGTAAATGCCAGGCAACTTGACCTAGTATTTGTCAATGATCCCCATTTCTTCGAGATCAGTAGGTTTCCTCCCATATCTATCCCGGAGGACGACTACCATCCTACCTTGAATATATCAATGTTGTATTCTAGTGATTCTTCTCCCACTACTTCACAAGATAATCGTACCATTTATTGTTTCAAGAGAACCAACTTTGTTATGCTAAATTCTCTCATCCAGGATGTTGATTGGAATTCGGTCTGTAGCTGTTGTCACTATACTGATCTTGACATTGTTGTCGATAGATTTTATCAAATTTTAAATGACTTCATGTCACGATCAGTACCGTCAGTTCGTGTTGGGCACTATAGAAGACTACCTTGGTTTTCACGTGAGTTGTCTAGTATGAAGAATTCGAGAAGTAGACTTTTTAGGAAATTTAAGAGGACTGGTTTAAATTCTGACTATATCAAATACTCCGCTGCTAGGTCGAGATATAGCATTGAGTCTCAGAGACGTTATAGGATCTACTTGGAGAAACTAAGGAATTATTTTAGGAAGAACCCCAGATCTTTTTACGACTTCGTTAATCTTAAGCGTTTGGCTATTCCGTTAACATTGTTATTTAATACTTCATTGAGATTTGGATATTTCCCTTTGGCTTGGAGGAGTTCATTCATTGACCCCCTCCATAAGTCTGGCAGTCTAATTGACGTGTCAAACTATAGAGGGATAGCAAAGTTGAGTGCTATTCCGAAGCTATTTGAGAAATTGGTTACTGAAGTGGTATCTCATAGGGTTTCTTCTATATTGAGTCCATACTAACAAAGATTTCGTAAGGGCTTTTCTACTGTTACAAATTTGATTCAGTTTACTTCTCACGTTATTGATGAATTTGTTCAGGGTAATCATACTAATGTCATCTATACGGATTTTAGTAAAGTATTTGATAAAGTGAACCATGAACTTTTGGTATATAAATTAGATCGCATTGGTTTTATCTCTGACTTGTTGAAGTGGATATCTTCGGAAATTCTTATTCTAAACGAATTCTGATTCCATCGGGAGTCCCTCAGGGTAGTCATCTAGGGCCTGTTTTATTCTTATTATTCATAAATGACCTTCCAGAGTATATTATTAACTCTAAACTTCTAAAGTATGCGGATGATGTAAAAATATTTTTTCTTATGATTGACCAGAATTTTCACATCCATTGCAGCATGACTTGGATAGTTTTGGACGCTGGTGTGACATAAATTGCATCGAACTGAATCTAAGGAATTGCAAACATATGCGTTTCTTTAGATCGAACCCGAGATTTGTCAGGTATAATATTAGAGGAGCTGTGTTAGAGGTAGTTGATTCTTACGTAGACCTTGGTATTCTAATGGATTCCAAACTGAATTTCAACAATCATATTATTACTATGGTTAACAATGCATATGTAGTTCTTGGTTTCATTAAGCGATGGGCTAA
Organism: Polietes domitor; assembly: GCA_947397865.1. Classification (NCBI taxonomy): domain Eukaryota; kingdom Metazoa; phylum Arthropoda; class Insecta; order Diptera; family Muscidae; genus Polietes; species Polietes domitor. The sequence goes on from OX377619.1 coordinate 108,668,949, forward strand.
GGAGTTCTCTGATCCTTACGCGACGCAGCAGCTATTTACATCGCTTGTCAGGCCTATTCTGGAATATGGTTCCGTAGTGTGGAATCCTCAGTATGGTATCTAAAGAGTGATTTTTTGAGGTTAGGATTTTCATGCATTAGTATTTGACAGATCGCGTGGGATTTCAGACATGGTGTCAAAGAGAAAGATGCTCAGTATGCTTTGACATTTCATCATGAATAGACTTACTAACGAGCAACGCTTGCAAATCATTGAATTTTATTACCAAAATCAGTGTTCGGTTCGAAATGTGTTTCGCGCTTTACGTCCGATTTATGGTCTACATAATCGACCAAGTGAGCAAACAATTAATGCGATTGTGACCAAGTTTCGCACTCAGTTTACTTTATTGGACATTAAACCAACCACACGAATGCGTACAGTGCGTACAGAAGAGAATATTGCGTCTGTTTCTGAGAGTGTTGCTGAAGACCGTGAAATGTCGATTCGTCGCCGTTCGCAGCAATTGGGTTTGTGTTATTCGACCACATGGAAGATTTTACGCAAAGATCTTGGTGTAAAACCGTATAAAATACAGCTCGTGCAAGAACTGAAGCCAAACGATCTGCCACAACGTCGAATTTTCAGTGAATGGGCCCTAGAAAAGTTGGCAGAAAATCCGCTTTTTTATCGACAAATTTTGTTCAGCGATGAGGCTCATTTCTGGTTGAATGGCTACGTAAATAAACAAAATTGCCGCATTTGGAGTGAAGAGCAACCAGAAGCCGTTCAAGAACTGCCCATGCATCCCGAAAAATGCACTGTTTGGTGTGGTTTGTACGCTGGTGGAATCATTGGACCGTATTTTTTCAAAGATGCTGTTGGACGCAACGTTACGGTGAATGGCGATCGCTATCGTTCGATGCTAACAAACTTTTTGTTGCCAAAAATGGAAGAACTGAACTTGGTTGACATGTGGTTTCAACAAGATGTTTAGTTTTGTTATGATATGTTTACTTTAATATTTTTAGTTACTAACTTTAAGAATAACCATTATTTGCATGTGATACTAATATTTTGTTTAATAATATTTTTGTTATACCGGCTGTTGATATTTGATCTGTAACCGGTGTCCACCCTCTACTGCTTGGCCGCCATGGTTCGGACTGTGGTGTGTACGTTGTCCCTACGTTATAGGGACGTGACCGTCTCGGTCGGAAGGGGCGGGAGTGAGAGGCGTTGGGACCGTTCGAAATATTTTTGCAGTTTCATCAGGCAGCCCCGAAACTGTCGAACACAATTTGAATACATTTAATTGTACTATACAGGAATGGGCAAAAGCTGCAGGGACAGATTGGGACAAATTGAATGCCTCCATGTTTGGAGGAAAAGGAATTGTCGTGGTACTTCCATTCGTCTTGGAAATAGTCAAATTAAAGTTGACTCTCAAATGAAAATTTTAGGTATAAATTTCTCCAAGAAGTTGTTGTTTAATGAACACTTTAAACTTTTGCGATCTAGGCTGGGTAAGATCAATAATCTACTTCGCCTTATCTGCTCAAGGACTAAATGACCTCATATTGACACAGCTATTGACATATGTAAATCACTGGCTCTTGGTACCATTTCCCATGGCATCACTATTTATGGATGGACTTCCAAAGATAATATATGGTCCGCCATCTAACGTTTCTTTAACTATTCAACCGTTGGACTATTATTTGTGGGGTGCCCGAGGCAGCCATTTGAATGAAATTATTTTCCATTATTAACCGGAAGGATTCAAATAAAAAAGAAAGTAGTTTTTTTATAGCATTTTCAATAAAAAAAAGTTATTTGGCGGACCCTATATTAATAAATTGAACATAGCCATCAACAAATGCTTCAGAAAGGCTACGGGAATTCTTCAACCAACTCCCGTGGAAGCTCTACATTTTGAGCTATATTGATGGCTCTTTTGATGGAGAAACTACATCGTTTTCCGTAGTCAGTCAATTATTAGTAGATAGTGACTTAACAGTCTGTGAATCTCGTTTACCGAACAGTACAGGAATTTTCACGGCAGAAATTTCTGCTGTCAAATCGGCTATTGCCTATGCGTTAAATGGGCAGAAAAAACCCTTATATGTACCGATAGTCTTAGCGTCACCAAAGCTCTTCTTAAAAATCGTAGAGGTATTTTTAATAGTATGCCGGTAACGAATTTGTTGATAAGGTCGCTAAGAATGCTTTGGGATTGTCCCTAATCTTCCAGATGCCTCCATTTCCATTATCTATATTTGGTGTCTATAAATCTTTAAAAAGGTCCAGGAATATTGACAGCTGGAATCAATCCGCTTTGTTTCTCAGACGAGTTAACCCTGCGACTTCTAGACCTCGTTATAACGCCAACTTCAGTAGATCTGATTGCATGTTCATGGCCCGTCTAAGAGTCGGTAAGGCCATTTTCAACACTCGACACTACTATGGGGGTACGGAACCTGTAAGATGAAACTTTTATGGCGATTTTCTATCCTTTTCACATATTCTTGTGGAATGCAGTTTTTCTAAAATTGATTTGTCTATTGACAAGATTCTGTTCTTGTCGACCTGTTCGATTGGGATTACTAGCTTACAATTAAGAGACTTCATAAGGTGGTAACGTTGCTGCCCATCGGCTTTTCTTAAATGGATTAACAGGAAAAATCTGGCAACACAACTAAGAGAGTAACAAGCTACTACCTTGTTGAGAGAGTAAATTCCATACAAAAATTATGCTAGTAAGGCCAACAGGCCTAATAACAGACTCATTAAAGTCATTTATGAATAATAAGAATAAAACCGGCCCTAGATGACTACCTTGAAGAATCAGAATTTGTTTAGAATAAGAATCTGGGAGCGATTCGAAAGATACGAAGATATCCACTTCAAGAAGTTAGAGCTAAAACCAATGCGATCTAATTTATTAGATCGCCAAAAGTTATACCAAAAGTTCATTGTTCACTTTATCAAAAGCTTTACTAAAATCCGTATGAGACACCACCTCAGTAACCAATTTCTCAAATAGCTTCGGAATAGCACTCAACTTAGCTATCCCTCTATAGTTTGAAACGTCAATTAGACTGTCAGACTAATGGAAGGGGTCAATGAATGAACTCATCCAAGCCAAAGAAAATCAATGAAGTATTAAATAACAATGTTAGTGGAATAGCCAAACCACTAGCACAGAATTTCAAAATTATACTTGGCACACCATCTGGGCCAACACTATTCGTGGATCTGAGATTATTCAAATTGGACAAAACCAAGGGTAATTCCATTACAGGGATTTCCAGTTGACTAAATGCAGAGATGTTAAAAGGATAAGTGTCATTCGATCGATAAGATCGTTCAGAATAAGTCGTCGCAAAAAACTTCGCAAAACAATCAGCAATCGCCTGATCTTCACAAAATTCTAAACCATCCATTCTAATCCCAGTTGGCTTAGTTGCGGATCTACGCTTAAGATTCACGAAGTCATAAAATGATCTGGGGTCCTTGCTAAAATCATTCTTTAGTTTCTCCAAGTAGATTCTATAACGTCTCTGAGACTCAATGCTATATCTCGACCTAGCAACGGAGTATTTGATATAGTCAGAATTTAAACCAGTCCTCTTACATTTCCTAAAGTCTACTTCTCGAATTCTTCATACTAGACAACTCAAGTGAAAACCAAGGTAGCTTTCTAGAGTGCTCAACACGAATTTTCGGTACTGATCGTGACATGAAGACATTTAAAATTTGATAAAATCTATCAACCGGTGTTTACCTGTATGCGCACCGGTCGTACTTGCACCTATCGAGCCCTAGTCACCTAGGGTTCACTTGCATAGGTCTAGTACATACAAAAAAGCATACACAGGGAAATAAATGGGATGAACAACGAAAGGAAATCAAAGTCGGAGGTGGTAATATACACCCCAACGTCGGAAGGAGCAGAGGCGGCGACTTCCGGCGGGCACGGTGGAGACATACAGTCTCCTCTACGTGTCGCCAGCGGCCTCAACAGATCAGATAGCATGACCACGGAACGCCCACTGACATCTCTACGTATTGACACGGAACGGCAGGTAACGACTTGTGAGGGAACGGACAAACGGACGACTCTAGACCTCGGACGGATTACTGGCGCCATTTTGGAGCAGCAGACTGAACTCCAGCGCCAATTGGAGGCAGAACGGGAGTCTTCACTGGGATCTTTCAGTGATCTTAGTGACACCATAGGGGGCTTTGACCAACTATGGATTCTCTCTGACGAGCTTGATGTCACATTGACTCAATCTCCAAGAGAAATCCATGGGGAGCCGGAGCCTACGGCGGCTCTGGTTCTGTCTCCAATCGATGAGTCGGCACACGCCGACCCGCCCCGGACGACAATGGCGGCCACTCTGCTACGTCAGGTTGCAGTGGACAAAGAATTGGCTGAATCAAGTTCCAGTGGACTCACCGAAGGTTCTCCCAAAAAGTCTAAGACTCTACCAGGGACAGAGCCTAAAGGTGATGAAGCGAAGAACGCCCCAGTTAATTCGGAGTCCCGGAGCACATCAAAGCAGAGCAAAGCCATGGAGCAGAAGGCCAAAAGCGGCTATAGGCGCTCCTGCGGTATCCTGAAAAGGTTTTTGGGACGCGACTTCGCTCTGCTCTCCGACACGGAAAAAACACTGCTCAGGAGACATCGACAAAGTGTGGCTAAGTTCGGAAGAAATTACCCGCATGAGTTTGTCGATCGTCTCCTGATCAGCAGTCTTCCTTCGTACAAGACGGACAAGGCCTCTCGACTGCCGGCAGACCACACAAAAACACGCTTACCTAAAAACGACACCAACAAACACGCTAACAGGAACAGGAACGACAAAAACAAACAAATAAACGGCAAGGATAAACCTGCTTCTTCTTCACCTCCAACTGAGACCATTAAAGCACAATACTCTTTCGAGGGTCCTTCCACCAGCCAAGCGGCTCTTAAGTCGTCTGCTAGTGGTCAGACCCTCAAGAGAGCCAGATCGGGCGATGAACCTCGGGTGGAGGTGTTGAAGAGGCAGAAGCACGTCGGCAACTCCCAAGTTCCATCGGAACTAAGAGTAGCTGTCATCGACAGATCTGATCCAGATGGCAGGATCAACTCTGAAAGATGGCTGCTACTGGAGACATTGCTACTCGACGAAATGCTGGCGGATAAGTGGTGTGACGACGACATATCGTTCAGGGGAGCAGAATGGAATAAGGGTGCCAAGATTGTCAACTGTGGTAACAAAAGATCATTGGTCTTTTTGGAAACCGCAATCGGCAATCTTAAAACCCCATGGCCAAACGCCGCACCCCCTCCCGTCCCGGAAGAGGTAAAAATACTGCGACTATTAGCGAAACAAAACAAAGGTCTCAAAATTGCATCATGGAAGGTTTTGCCCACCAACAGCAAGAGAGACTTTGGCAAAGATTTGCGTTTGATTGTTGACAAGGAATCGGTAGCATACTTGAGAGAAAGGAAAGGTATTGTCAATTTCGGGCTTGGCACCATCAGGTTTCGTATCCCTGGTGTCGATGGTAAACATGACGGGTAAAAAGTTTTTAAACGTGGTGCAGATTAATCTGCATCACTGCCAAGCCGCCGCTGCACAGTGGTCAATTTCGCGAGATAGCGGTCAAAACTGTATAACTTTTGGCCGGATTGGTATTTTTTACGCAATTTGTTTTGTTCAATAGGAGGGACTTTAAGCTTCAATTTGCGTGTTCAAACGTAAAAATCGACTGATAGGAACGTAAGTAATGTGGAGTTAAAAATGCATTTTAATTTTTTGTTGAGTTTCCATGTAAAAGTTGAATATTTTGACATTTTAAATAGGTATATTTTTTATAATTTCTTATTTTCTTCAATCGTATTTTACAACCAATACTTATTTATTATTCCTAAACTTAATTTTGGCCAGAAAATGCCAACATTTGGCCCCTGACATTTATTTAGTCTCAATATTCACAGGGGCCAAAGGTTGGTTTTTGTGGAAGAAAGCTAATTCTTGTGAGGATTAAACTGAAAAATAACACTGAAATTCCCAACAATATCAATACCATTTGGATATATTATATGCAGAACACAACATCGATAAAATTTTAAGTAAACTTTTACTATTGATTTAAAGTGCACATATATTTTATTTAAATGTGTTAATAAAAATTTATACTAAAATTAGAAACAAATTATAATCTTTAAACTAGTGTTAATTAAACAATATTAGTAAAAATTTCTTCCAAATAGCTTTGATTTTCATTTTGCAGTAGTTGTTTAGCTTCTTCATTTAACTCTAATGAGGTTGATTTCCATTTTTGTCGAATACTGGACATATATGGGTCTGATGTGCACAACAAAATATTAATAAGATCTTCATTAGTACAATATCTGGAAATTTTTCTTGTATTGTGCTCGCGAAAGAATCTGTAGTCTTTGTTCCTTTTTTCTTGCGCTTCTTCTGAGAGATCTCCAATTGGAAGCATATTGTGCTGAATTATTTGTTCCCCATGGAACAAAATTTTGTGAACTGTGGTTGGCATATGTCTCCAAGAATATTTTTGGTTATAAAGGGTTGCTGTCTCATTAGCATACTGACCAAATTTTTTTGCATCTATCTTTTTGCTACATGCTATAACTTCTAATATGATTTGGAATCGTCGTATTAAATCATAATCTACTCCAGTTATAGAAGCTGCAGTTTCTGGATCGGAAAAAAATCTCCTTGCTGTGTTTCCATCATTAGAATTTCCTTCTCCTTGCTTTGGCTGGTCAATTATAAGGCCTATCTCACGGTATTTTTTATTGAATTTAATGTTCTATTTGGTTTGTAAGCAAAGCGAATGTTGTCAGATTCTATTGTCATTTTTGTCAAAATTTTGATACACCCTTCTATGTGGACTAGGTCCAAATATGGGCCAAATTCTCCTAATTTCAACAGAATTATTTTTTGGGTCAATAAGAACTCTTGTACAAAATTTCATCAAAATATATGCATAATAGCCACTTTCACATACAAATAACTTCTCAAAAAATATGACGTGCATTTGTACCGAATATCTTACCTTGGGTCAGAAAAATTGCTGTAGCTCAAAAAGTGCAGTCCCTATGCATGGACATGTATATATAGGAATGTAGGGGAGGGTTAGGACTACAAAATAGTAAATTTGTGTTTTGACTCAGCTTGACTCACAGGAGTTGTGCTCTATGAAGTAGGAAATTTCCGATAAATTAGACCTTTTTAAAAAAATATTTAAATTGTTCTGCAAACAGTAGAGCTTCAATTTTTTCTACCAGTGATAGGAAATAAGTTAAGTTACAACACAAAATTTATTTCGTCCAAAAATCTTGAAAAACAAAAAAGTTATGATCATTTCAACTTTAAAAATTAACTAAAAATATCATAATTACTAAATTCTGAAAAAGCCCATTTTGGACCACCCTGTTCTCAGTGAAATAGTTAAAATAGAGTTCTAATTTTTTGGCACCCGAGGTTTACTACTGTCTACTTTCATATGAGTCTAATAACTTTAAAATCGGAGAACAAAAACCAAAAGGAGTTTTGGCCGCTATCTCAAAATAATGACCACAGTGCGCTGCCGACCTTCTCCTGTATCTAACCGACAAGCAAATCGACGTTGCCCTGGTCCAGGAGCCGTGGATCGTTCACAACAAAGTGAAAGGACTAGCGACTAAAAACTACACGGTTATTACACCAAGCACGGAGGATAAGGTAAGAACCTGTATAGTAGCCAAGAAGTGTTTAGGTCCAATCTTATCCACAAGTTTCAGTTCTGGAGACACAACGGTGGCATGTTTGGAGGCAACCATCGGGGAAACCCTGACATTTGCCTCCATCTACATGCCATATGAGAAACCCAGCCCGCCTGGAACTAACACGGAACAGCTTATAGCATATGCGTCCGACAAAATATGGAAACTTGTCGTGGGTTGCGACGCCAATGCTCACCATACACAATGGGGTAGCACAGATATTAACGAAAGAGGTGAGTCACTTTTTGAATTTATTACACTGTCTAGCCCAAGAATTTGTAACGTAGGTAACACCCCCACTTTCAAAACTAGGGCTAGAGAAGAAGTACTAGATTTAACTTTGACTAATATGCATAGTTCGTTTATCACAGAGTGGAGAGTATCAAGTGATCACTCCTTCTCTGATCACAAGAGAATGCTCTTCAAAATCAACCTAGAACTAAAAAACATAGAACCGTATAGGAATCCCAAAAGAACGAACTGGTCAAAATTCCACCATCACGTGGAATCAGACCTTATGGATCTTACGATCGATACGTTCACGGGAGATGATATTGACAAGTATGTCAACAGCCTGACGTCGGCACTGTCAAACAGTTTCACTCGGTCATGTCCTAAAACATTCCCAGGAAAAAGGACTCAACCGTACTGGTGGACCACTGAGCTAAGGAAGCAAAGAAAGAACACCAGGAAACTGTACAATAGGGCTCAACGAACAGGTAGCAATGAAGATTGGGAAAACTACAAAGTTAGTTTTAACATCTACAAGGCAGATCTTAAAAGAGCAAAGAGAGACAATAGACAACATTAACGAGGGAGCTAGGACTTGCCATCCTTAAAAAGCAGACGTGTTATGTTAAACACCGTTATGGTTTATAAGGTTATAAATGGTGATTTCTCTTCTGACTACATTATTTCTAGGATTAAGTTTAACGTGCCATTTAGACCTTCTAGATACTATCAATTCCTTGATTGATTTTCAGCGTACGAATTATGCTTCCACAGAGCCCATTCGTAGAATGTGTATTGATTTCAATTCATTGTGTCACATCAGATTTCGGATTAGGAATCTATGTAATAAAGTCCAGGATTTTCTCCTGCTTGGATGTTTAGTTTTGTTATGATATGTTTACTTTAATATTTTTAGTTACTAACTTTAAGAATAACCATTATTTGCATGTGATACTAATATTTTGTTTAATAATATTTTTGTTATACCGGCTGTTGATATTTGATCTGTAGCCGGTGTCCACCCTCTACTGCTTGGCCGCCATGGTTCGGACTGTGGTGTGTACGTTGTCCCTACGTTATAGGGACGTGACCGTCTCGGTCGGAAGGGGCGGGAGTGAGAGGCGTTGGGACCGTTCGAAATATTTTTGCAGTTTCATCAGGCAGCCCCGAAACTGTCGAACACAATTTGAATACATTTAATTGTACTATACAGGAATGGGCAAAAGCTGCAGGGACAGATTGGGACAAATTGAATGCCTCCATGTTTGGAGGAAAAGGAATTGTCGTGGTACTTCCATTCGTCTTGGAAATAGTCAAATTAAAGTTGACTCTCAAATGAAAATTTTAGGTATAAATTTCTCCAAGAAGTTGTTGTTTAATGAACACTTTAAACTTTTGCGATCTAGGCTGGGTAAGATCAATAATCTACTTCGCCTTATCTGCTCAAGGACTAAATGACCTCATATTGACACAGCTATTGACATATGTAAATCACTGGCTCTTGGTACCATTTCCCATGGCATCACTATTTATGGATGGACTTCCAAAGATAATATATGGTCCGCCATCTAACGTTTCTTTAACTATTCAACCGTTGGACTATTATTTGTGGGGTGCCCGAGGCAGCCATTTGAATGAAATTATTTTCCATTATTAACCGGAAGGATTCAAATAAAAAAGAAAGTAGTTTTTTTATAGCATTTTCAATAAAAAAAAGTTATTTGGCGGACCCTATATTAATAAATTGAACATAGCCATCAACAAATGCTTCAGAAAGGCTACGGGAATTCTTCAACCAACTCCCGTGGAAGCTCTACATTTTGAGCTATATTGATGGCTCTTTTGATGGAGAAACTACATCGTTTTCCGTAGTCAGTCAATTATTAGTAGATAGTGACTTAACAGTCTGTGAATCTCGTTTACCGAACAGTACAGGAATTTTCACGGCAGAAATTTCTGCTGTCAAATCGGCTATTGCCTATGCGTTAAATGGGCAGAAAAAACCCTTATATGTACCGATAGTCTTAGCGTCACCAAAGCTCTTCTTAAAAATCGTAGAGGTATTTTTAATAGTATGCCGGTAACGAATTTGTTGATAAGGTCGCTAAGAATGCTTTGGGATTGTCCCTAATCTTCCAGATGCCTCCATTTCCATTATCTATATTTGGTGTCTATAAATCTTTAAAAAGGTCCAGGAATATTGACAGCTGGAATCAATCCGCTTTGTTTCTCAGACGAGTTAACCCTGCGACTTCTAGACCTCGTTATAACGCCAACTTCAGTAGATCTGATTGCATGCTCATGGCCCGTCTAAGAGTCGGTAAGGCCATTTTCAACACTCGTCACTACTATGAGGGTACGGAACCTGTATGATGAAACTTTTATGGCGATTTTCTATCCTTTTCACATATTCTTGTGGAATGCAGTTTTTCTAAAATTGATTTGTCTATTGACAAGATTCTGTTCTTGTCGACCTGTTCGATTGGGATTACTAGCTTACAATTAAGAGACTTCATAAGGTGGTAACGTTGCTGCCCATCGGCTTTTCTTAAATGGATTAACAGGAAAAATCTGGCAACACAACTAAGAGAGTAACAAGCTACTACCTTGTTGAGAGAGTAAATTCCATACAAAAATTATGCTAGTAAGGCCAACAGGCCTAATAACAGACTCATTAAAGTCATTTATGAATAATAAGAATAAAACCGGCCCTAGATGACTACCTTGAAGAATCAGAATTTGTTTAGAATAAGAATCTGGGAGCGATTCGAAAGATACGAAGATATCCACTTCAAGAAGTTAGAGCTAAAACCAATGCGATCTAATTTATTAGATCGCCAAAAGTTATACCAAAAGTTCATGGTTCACTTTATCAAAAGCTTTACTAAAATCCGTATGAGACACCACCTCAGTAACCAATTTCTCAAATAGCTTCGGAATAGCACTCAACTTAGCTATCCCTCTATAGTTTGAAACGTCAATTAGACTGTCAGACTAATGGAAGGGGTCAATGAATGAACTCATCCAAGCCAAAGAAAATCAATGAAGTATTAAATAACAATGTTAGTGGAATAGCCAAACCACTAGCACAGAATTTCAAAATTATACTTGGCACACCATCTGGGCCAACACTATTCGTGGATCTGAGATTATTCAAATTGGACAAAACCAAGGGTAATTCCATTACAGGGATTTCCAGTTGACTAAATGCAGAGATGTTAAAAGGATAAGTGTCATTCGATCGATAAGATCGTTCAGAATAAGTCGTCGCAAAAAACTTCGCAAAACAATCAGCAATCGCCTGATCTTCACAAAATTCTAAACCATCCATTCTAATCCCAGTTGGCTTAGTTGCGGATCTACGCTTAAGATTCACGAAGTCATAAAATGATCTGGGGTCCTTCCTAAAATCATTCTTTAGTTTCTCCAAGTAGATTCTATAACGTCTCTGAGACTCAATGCTATATCTCGACCTAGCAACGGAGTATTTGATATAGTCAGAATTTAAACCAGTCCTCTTACATTTCCTAAAGTCTACTTCTCGAATTCTTCATACTAGACAACTCAAGTGAAAACCAAGGTAGCTTTCTAGAGTGCTCAACACGAATTTTCGGTACTGATCGTGACATGAAGACATTTAAAATTTGATAAAATCTATCAACCGGTGTTTACCTGTATGCGCACCGGTCGTACTTGCACCTATCGAGCCCTAGTCACCTAGGGTTCACTTACATAGGTCTAGTACATACAAAAAAGCATACACAGGGAAATAAATGGGATGAACAACGAAAGGAAATCAAAGTCGGAGGTGGTAATATACACCCCAACGTCGGAAGGAGCAGAGGCGGCGACTTCCGGCGGGCACGGTGGAGACATACAGTCTCCTCTACGTGTCGCCAGCGGCCTCAACAGATCAGATAGCATGACCACGGAACGCCCACTGACATCTCTACGTATTGACACGGAACGGCAGGTAACGACTTGTGAGGGAACGGACAAACGGACGACTCTAGACCTCGGACGGATTACTGGCGCCATTTTGGAGCAGCAGACTGAACTCCAGCGCCAATTGGAGGCAGAACGGGAGTATTCACTGGGATCTTTCAGTGATCTTAGTGACACCATAGGGGGCTTTGACCAACTATGGATTCTCTCTGACGAGCTTGATGTCACATTGACTCAATCTCCAAGAGAAATCCATGGGGAGCCGGAGCCTACGGCGGCTCTGGTTCTGTCTCCAATCGACGAGTCGGCACACGCCGACCCGCCCCGGACGACAATGGCGGCCACTCTGCTACGTCAGGTTGCAGTGGACAAAGAATTGGCTGAATCAAGTTCCAGTGGACTCACCGAAGGTTCTCCCAAAAAGTCTAAGACTCTACCAGGGACAGAGCCTAAAGGTGATGAAGCGAAGAACGCCCCAGTTAATTCGGAGTCCCGGAGCACATAAAAGCAGAGCAAAGCCATGGAGCAGAAGGCCAAAAGCGGCTATAGGCGCTCCTGCGGTATCCTGAAAAGGTTTTTGGGACGCGACTTCGCTCTGCTCTCCGACACGGAAAAAACACTGCTCAGGAGACATCGACAAAGTGTGGCTAAGTTCGGAAGAAATTACCCGCATGAGTTTGTCGATCGTCTCCTGATCAGCAGTCTTCCTTCGTACAAGACGGACAAGGCCTCTCGACTGCCGGCAGACCACACAAAAACACGCTTACCTAAAAACGACACCAACAAACACGCTAACAGGAACAGGAACAACAAAAACAAACAAATAAACGGCAAGGATAAACCTGCTTCTTCTTCACCTCCAACTGAGACCATTAAAGCACAATGCTCTTTCGAGGGTCCTTCCACCAGCCAAGCGGCTCTTAAGTCGTCTGCTAGTGGTCAGACCCTCAAGAGAGCCAGATCGGGCGATGAACCTCGGGTGGAGGTGTTGAAGAGGCAGAAGCACGTCTGCAACTCCCAAGTTCCATCGGAACTAAGAGTAGCTGTCATCGACAGATCTGATCCAGATGGCAGGATCAACTCTGAAAGATGGCTGCCTCTGGAGACATTGCTACTCGACGAAATGCTGGCGGATAAGTGGTGTGACGACGACATATCGTTCAGGGGAGCAGAATGGAATAAGGGTGCCAAGATTGTCAACTGTGGTAACAAAAGATCATTGGTCTTTTTGGAAACCGCAATCGGCAATCTTAAAACCCCATGGCCAAACGCCGCACCCCCTCCCGTCCCGGAAGAGGTAAAAATACTGCGACTATTAGCGAAACAAAACAAAGGTCTCAAAATTGCATCATGGGAGGTTTTGCCCACCAACAGCAAGAGAGACTTTGGCAAAGATTTGCGTTTGATTGTTGACAAGGAATCGGTAGCATACTTGAGAGAAAGGAAAGGTATTGTCAATTTCGGGCTTGGCACCATCAGGTTTCGTATCCCTGGTGTCGATGGTAAACATGACGGGTAAAAAGTTTTTAAACGTGGTGCAGATTAATCTGCATCACTGCCAAGCCGCCGCTGCACAGTGGTCAATTTCGCGAGATAGCGGTCAAAACTGTATAACTTTTGGCCGGATTGGTATTTTTTTACGCAATTTGTTTTGTTCAATAGGAGGGACTTTAAGCTTCAATTTGCGTGTTCAAACGTAAAAATCGACTGATAGGAACGTAAGTAATGTGGAGTTAAAAATGCATTTTAATTTTTTGTTGAGTTTCCATGTAAAAGTTGAATATTTTGACATTTTAAATAGGTATATTTTTTATAATTTCTTATTTTCTTCAATCGTATTTTACAACCAATACTTATTTATTATTCCTAAACTTAATTTTGGTCAGAAAATGCCAACATTTGGCCCCTGACATTTATTTAGTCTCAATATTCACAGGGGCCAAAGGTTGGTTTTTGTGGAAGAAAGCTAATTCTTGTGAGGATTAAACTGAAAAATAACACTGAAATTCCCAACAATATCAATACCATTTGGATATATTATATGCAGAACACAACATCGATAAAATTTTAAGTAAACTTTTACTATTGATTTAAAGTGCACATATATTTTATTTAAATGTGTTAATAAAAATTTATACTAAAATTAGAAACAAATTATAATCTTTAAACTAGTGTTAATTAAACAATATTAGTAAAAATTTCTTCCAAATAGCTTTGATTTTCATTTTGCAGTAGTTGTTTAGCTTCTTCATTTAACTCTAATGAGGTTGATTTCCATTTTTGTCGAATACTGGACATATATGGGTCTGATGTGCACAACAAAATATTAATAAGATCTTCATTAGTACAATATCTGGAAATTTTTCTTGTATTGTGCTCGCGAAAGAATCTGTAGTCTTTGTTCCTTTTTTCTTGCGCTTCTTCTGAGAGATCTCCAATTGGAAGCATATTGTGCTGAATTATTTGTTCCCCATGGAACAAAATTTTGTGAACTGTGGTTGGCATATGTCTCCAAGAATATTTTTGGTTATAAAGGGTTGCTGTCTCATTAGCATACTGACCAAATTTTTTTGCATCTATCTTTTTGCTACATGCTATAACTTCTAATATGATTTGGAATCGTCGTATTAAATCATAATCTACTCCAGTTATAGAAGCTGCAGTTTCTGGATCGGAAAAAAATCTCCTTGCTGTGTTTCCATCATTAGAATTTCCTTCTCCTTGCTTTGGCTGGTCAATTATAAGGCCTATCTCACGGTATTTTTTATTGAATTTAATGTTCTATTTGGTTTGTAAGCAAAGCGAATGTTGTCAGATTCTATTGTCATTTTTGTCAAAATTTTGATACACCCTTCTATGTGGACTAGGTCCAAATATGGGCCAAATTCTCCTAATTTCAACAGAATTATTTTTTGGGTCAATAAGAACTCTTGTACAAAATTTCATCAAAATATATGCATAATAGCCACTTTCACATACAAATAACTTCTCAAAAAATATGACGTGCATTTGTACCGAATATCTTACCTTGGGTCAGAAAAATTGCTGTAGCTCAAAAAGTGCAGTCCCTATGCATGGACATGTATATATAGGAATGTAGGGGAGGGTTAGGACTACAAAATAGTAAATTTGTGTTTTGACTCACAGGAGTTGTGCTCTATGAAGTAGGAAATTTCCGATAAATTAGACCTTTTTAAAAAAATATTTAAATTGTTCTGCAAACAGTAGAGCTTCAATTTTTTCTACCAGTGATAGGAAATAAGTTAAGTTACAACACAAAATTTATTTCGTCCAAAAATCTTGAAAAACAAAAAAGTTATGATCATTTCAACTTTAAAAATTAACTAAAAATATCATAATTACTAAATTCTGAAAAAGCCCATTTTGGACCACCCTGTTCTCAGTGAAATAGTTAAAATAGAGTTCTAATTTTTTGGCACTCGAGGTTTACTACTGTCTACTTTCATATGAGTCTAATAACTTTAAAATCGGAGAACAAAAACCAAAAGGAGTTTTGGCCGCTATCTCAAAATAATGACCACAGTGCGCTGCCGACCTTCTCCTGTATCTAACCGACAAGCAAATCGACGTTGCCCTGGTCCAGGAGCCGTGGATCGTTCACAACAAAGTGAAAGGACTAGCGACTAAAAACTACACGGTTATTACACCAAGCACGGAGGATAAGGTAAGAACCTGTATAGTAGCCAAGAAGTGTTTAGGTCTAATCTTATCCACAAGTTTCAGTTCTGGAGACACAACGGTGGCATGTTTGGAGGCAACCATCGGGGAAACCCTGACATTTGCCTCCATCTACATGCCATATGAGAAACCCAGCCCGCCTGGAACTAACACGGAACAGCTTATAGCATATGCGTCCGACAAAAGATGGAAACTTGTCGTGGGTTGCGACGCCAATGCTCACCATACACAATGGGGTAGCACAGATATTAACGAAAGAGGTGAGTCACTTTTTGAATTTATTACACTGTCTAGCCCAAGAATTTGTAACGTAGGTAACACCCCCACTTTCAAAACTAGGGCTAGAGAAGAAGTACTAGATTTAAATTTGACTAATATGCATAGTTCGTTTATCACAGAGTGGAGAGTATCAAGTGATCACTCCTTCTCTGATCACAAGAGAATGCTCTTCAAAATCAACCTAGAACTAAAAAACATAGAACCGTATAGGAATCCCAAAAGAACGAACTGGTCAAAATTCCACCATCACGTGGAATCAGACCTTATGGATCTTACGATCGATACGTTCACGGGAGATGATATTGACAAGTATGTCAACAGCCTGACGTCGGCACTGTCAAACAGTTTCACTCGGTCATGTCCTAAAACATTCCCAGGAAAAAGGACTCAACCGTACTGGTGGACCACTGAGCTAAGGAAGCAAAGAAAGAACACCAGGAAACTGTACAATAGGGCTCAACGAACAGGTAGCAATGAAGATTGGGAAAACTACAAAGTTAGTTTTAACATCTACAAGGCAGATCTTAAAAGAGCAAAGAGAGACAATAGACAACATTAACGAGGGAGCTAGGACTTGCCATCCTTAAAAAGCAGACGTGTTATGTTAAACACCGTTATGGTTTATAAGGTTATAAATGGTGATTTCTCTTCTGACTACATTATTTCTAGGATTAAGTTTAACGTGCCATTTAGACCTTCTAGATACTATCAATTCCTTGATTGATTTTCAGTGTACGAATTATGCTTCCACAGAGCCCATTCGTAGAATGTGTATTGATTTCAATTCATTGTGTCACATCAGATTTCGGATTAGGAATCTATGTAATAAAGTCCAGGATTTTCTCCTGCTTGGATGTTTAGTTTTGTTATGATATGTTTACTTTAATATTTTTAGTTACTAACTTTAAGAATAACCATTATTTGCATGTGATACTAATATTTTGTTTAATAATATTTTTGTTATACCGGCTGTTGATATTTGATCTGTAGCCGGTGTCCACCCTCTACTGCTTGGCCGCCATGGTTCGGACTGTGGTGTGTACGTTGTCCCTACGTTATAGGGACGTGACCGTCTCGGTCGGAAGGGGCGGGAGTGAGAGGCGTTGGGACCGTTCGAAATATTTTTGCAGTTTCATCAGGCAGCCCCGAAACTGTCGAACACAATTTGAATACATTTAATTGTACTATACAGGAATGGGCAAAAGCTGCAGGGACAGATTGGGACAAATTGAATGCCTCCATGTTTGGAGGAAAAGGAATTGTCGTGGTACTTCCATTCGTCTTGGAAATAGTCAAATTAAAGTTGACTCTCAAATGAAAATTTTAGGTATAAATTTCTCCAAGAAGTTGTTGTTTAATGAACACTTTAAACTTTTGCGATCTAGGCTGGGTAAGATCAATAATCTACTTCGCCTTATCTGCTCAAGGACTAAATGACCTCATATTGACACAGCTATTGACATATGTAAATCACTGGCTCTTGGTACCATTTCCCATGGCATCACTATTTATGGATGGACTTCCAAAGATAATATATGGTCCGCCATCTAACGTTTCTTTAACTATTCAACCGTTGGACTATTATTTGTGGGGTGCCCGAGGCAGCCATTTGAATGAAATTATTTTCCATTATTAACCGGAAGGATTCAAATAAAAAAGAAAGTAGTTTTTTATAGCATTTTCAATAAAAAAAGTTATTTGGCGGACCCTATATTAATAAATTGAACATAGCCATCAACAAATGCTTCAGAAAGGCTACGGGAATTCTTCAACCAACTCCCGTGGAAGCTCTACATTTTGAGCTATATTGATGGCTCTTTTGATGGAGAAACTACATCGTTTTCCGTAGTCAGTCAATTATTAGTAGATAGTGACTTGACAGTCTGTGAATCTCGTTTACCGAACAGTACAGGAATTTTCACGGCAGAAATTTCTGCTGTCAAATCGGCTATTGCCTATGCGTTAAATGGGCAGAAAAAACCCTTATATGTACCGATAGTCTTAGCGTCACCAAAGCTCTTCTTAAAAATCGTAGAGGTATTTTTAATAGTATGCCGGTAACGAATTTGTTGATAAGGTCGCTAAGAATGCTTTGGGATTGTCCCTAATCTTCCAGATGCCTCCATTTCCATTATCTATATTTGGTGTCTATAAATCTTTAAAAAGGTCCAGGAATATTGACAGCTGGAATCAATCCGCTTTGTTTCTCAGACGAGTTAACCCTGCGACTTCTAGACCTCGTTATAACGCCAACTTCAGTAGATCTGATTGCATGCTCATGGCCCGTCTAAGAGTCGGTAAGGCCATTTTCAACACTCGTCACTACTATGAGGGTACGGAACCTGTATGATGAAACTTTTATGGCGATTTTCTATCCTTTTCACATATTCTTGTGGAATGCAGTTTTTCTAAAATTGATTTGTCTATTGACAAGATTCTGTTCTTGTCGACCTGTTCGATTGGGATTACTAGCTTACAATTAAGAGACTTCATAAGGTGGTAACGTTGCTGCCCATCGGCTTTTCTTAAATGGATTAACAGGAAAAATCTGGCAACACAACTAAGAGAGTAACAAGCTACTACCTTGTTGAGAGAGTAAATTCCATACAAAAATTATGCTAGTAAGGCCAACAGGCCTAATAACAGACTCATTAAAGTCATTTATGAATAATAAGAATAAAACCGGCCCTAGATGACTACCTTGAAGAATCAGAATTTGTTTAGAATAAGAATCTGGGAGCGATTCGAAAGATACGAAGATATCCACTTCAAGAAGTTAGAGCTAAAACCAATGCGATCTAATTTATTAGATCGCCAAAAGTTATACCAAAAGTTCATGGTTCACTTTATCAAAAGCTTTACTAAAATCCGTATGAGACACCACCTCAGTAACCAATTTCTCAAATAGCTTCGGAATAGCACTCAACTTAGCTATCCCTCTATAGTTTGAAACGTCAATTAGACTGTCAGACTAATGGAAGGGGTCAATGAATGAACTCATCCAAGCCAAAGAAAATCAATGAAGTATTAAATAATAATGTTAGTGGAATAGCCAAACACTAGCACAGAATTTCAAAATTATACTTGGCACACCATCTGGGCCAACACTATTCGTGGATCTGAGATTATTCAAATTGGACAAAACCAAGGGTAATTCCATTACAGGGATTTCCAGTTGACTAAATGCAGAGATGTTAAAAGGATAAGTGTCATTCGATCGATAAGATCGTTCAGAATAAGTCGTCGCAAAAAACTTCGCAAAACAATCAGCAATCGCCTGATCTTCACAAAATTCTAAACCATCCATTCTAATCCCAGTTGGCTTAGTTGCGGATCTACGCTTAAGATTCACGAAGTCATAAAATGATCTGGGGTCCTTCCTAAAATCATTCTTTAGTTTCTCCAAGTAGATTCTATAACGTCTCTGAGACTCAATGCTATATCTCGACCTAGCAACGGAGTATTTGATATAGTCAGAATTTAAACCAGTCCTCTTACATTTCCTAAAGTCTACTTCTCGAATTCTTCATACTAGACAACTCAAGTGAAAACCAAGGTAGCTTTCTAGAGTGCTCAACACGAATTTTCGGTACTGATCGTGACATGAAGACATTTAAAATTTGATAAAATCTATCAACCGGTGTTTACCTGTATGCGCACCGGTCGTACTTGCACCTATCGAGCCCTAGTCACCTAGGGTTCACTTACATAGGTCTAGTACATACAAAAAAGCATACACAGGGAAATAAATGGGATGAACAACGAAAGGAAATCAAAGTCGGAGGTGGTAATATACACCCCAACGTCGGAAGGAGCAGAGGCGGCGACTTCCGGCGGGCACGGTGGAGACATACAGTCTCCTCTACGTGTCGCCAGCGGCCTCAACAGATCAGATAGCATGACCACGGAACGCCCACTGACATCTCTACGTATTGACACGGAACGGCAGGTAACGACTTGTGAGGGAACGGACAAACGGACGACTCTAGACCTCGGACGGATTACTGGCGCCATTTTGGAGCAGCAGACTGAACTCCAGCGCCAATTGGAGGCAGAACGGGAGTATTCACTGGGATCTTTCAGTGATCTTAGTGACACCATAGGGGGCTTTGACCAACTATGGATTCTCTCTGACGAGCTTGATGTCACATTGACTCAATCTCCAAGAGAAATCCATGGGGAGCCGGAGCCTACGGCGGCTCTGGTTCTGTCTCCAATCGATGAGTCGGCACACGCCGACCCGCCCCGGACGACAATGGCGGCCACTCTGCTACGTCAGGTTGCAGTGGACAAAGAATTGGCTGAATCAAGTTCCAGTGGACTCACCGAAGGTTCTCCCAAAAAGTCTAAGACTCTACCAGGGACAGAGCCTAAAGGTGATGAAGCGAAGAACGCCGCAGTTAATTCGGAGTCCCGGAGCACATAAAAGCAGAGCAAAGCCATGGAGCAGAAGGCCAAAAGCGGCTATAGGCGCTCCTGCGGTATCCTGAAAAGGTTTTTGGGACGCGACTTCGCTCTGCTCTCCGACACGGAAAAAACACTGCTCAGGAGACATCGACAAAGTGTGGCTAAGTTCGGAAGAAATTACCCGCATGAGTTTGTCGATCGTCTCCTGATCAGCAGTCTTCCTTCGTACAAGACGGACAAGGCCTCTCGACTGCCGGCAGACCACACAAAAACACGCTTACCTAAAAACGACACCAACAAACACGCTAACAGGAACAGGAACGACAAAAACAAACAAATAAACGGCAAGGATAAACCTGCTTCTTCTTCACCTCCAACTGAGACCATTAAAGCACAATGCTCTTTCGAGGGTCCTTCCACCAGCCAAGCGGCTCTTAAGTCGTCTGCTAGTGGTCAGACCCTCAAGAGAGCCAGATCGGGCGATGAACCTCGGGTGGAGGTGTTGAAGAGGCAGAAGCACGTCGGCAACTCCCAAGATCCATCGGAACTAAGAGTAGCTGTCATCGACAGATCTGATCCAGATGGCAGGATCAACTCTGAAAGATGGCTGCTACTGGAGACATTGCTACTCGACGAAATGCTGGCGGATAAGTGGTGTGACGACGACATATCGTTCAGGGGAGCAGAATGGAATAAGGGTGCCAAGATTGTCAACTGTGGTAACAAAAGATCATTGGTCTTTTTGGAAACCGCAATCGGCAATCTTAAAACCCCATGGCCAAACGCCGCACCCCCTCCCGTCCCGGAAGAGGTAAAAATACTGCGACTATTAGCGAAACAAAACAAAGGTCTCAAAATTGCATCATGGGAGGTTTTGCCCACCAACAGCAAGAGAGACTTTGGCAAAGATTTGCGTTTGATTGTTGACAAGGAATCGGTAGCATACTTGAGAGAAAGGAAAGGTATTGTCAATTTCGGGCTTGGCACCATCAGGTTTCGTATCCCTGGTGTCGATGGTAAACATGACGGGTAAAAAGTTTTTAAACGTGGTGCAGATTAATCTGCATCACTGCCAAGCCGCCGCTGCACAGTGGTCAATTTCGCGAGATAGCGGTCAAAACTGTATAACTTTTGGCCGGATTGGTATTTTTTACGCAATTTGTTTTGTTCAATAGGAGGGACTTTAAGCTTCAATTTGCGTGTTCAAACGTAAAAATCGACTGATAGGAACGTAAGTAATGTGGAGTTAAAAATGCATTTTAATTTTTTGTTGAGTTTCCATGTAAAAGTTGAATATTTTGACATTTTAAATAGGTATATTTTTTATAATTTCTTTTTTTCTTCAATCGTATTTTACAACCAATACTTATTTATTATTCCTAAACTTAATTTTGGTCAGAAAATGCCAACATTTGGCCCCTGACATTTATTTAGTCTCAATATTCACAGGGGCCAAAGGTTGGTTTTTGTGGAAGAAAGCTAATTCTTGTGAGGATTAAACTGAAAAATAACACTGAAATTCCCAACAATATCAATACCATTTGGATATATTATATGCAGAACACAACATCGATAAAATTTTAAGTAAACTTTTACTATTGATTTAAAGTGCACATATATTTTATTTAAATGTGTTAATAAAAATTTATACTAAAATTAGAAACAAATTATAATCTTTAAACTAGTGTTAATTAAACAATATTAGTAAAAATTTCTTCCAAATAGCTTTGATTTTCATTTTGCAGTAGTTGTTTAGCTTCTTCATTTAACTCTAATGAGGTTGATTTCCATTTTTGTCGAATACTGGACATATATGGGTCTGATGTGCACAACAAAATATTAATAAGATCTTCATTAGTACAATATCTGGAAATTTTTCTCGTATTGTGCTCGCGAAAGAATCTGTAGTCTTTGTTCCTTTTTTCTTGCGCTTCTTCTGAGAGATCTCCAATTGGAAGCATATTGTGCTGAATTATTTGTTCCCCATGGAACAAAATTTTGTGAACTGTGGTTGGCATATGTCTCCAAGAATATTTTTGGTTATAAAGTGTTGCTGTCTCATTAGCATACTGACCAAATTTTTTTGCATCTATCTTTTTGCTACATGCTATAACTTCTAATATGATTTGGAATCGTCGTATTAAATCATAATCTACTCCAGTTATAGAAGCTGCAGTTTCTGGATCGGAAAAAAATCTCCTTGCTGTGTTTCCATCATTAGAATTTCCTTCTCCTTGCTTTGGCTGGTCAATTATAAGGCCTATCTCACGGTATTTTTTATTGAATTTAATGTTCTATTTGGTTTGTAAGCAAAGCGAATGTTGTCAGATTCTATTGTCATTTTTGTCAAAATTTTAATACACCCTTCTATGTGGACTAGGTCCAAATATGGGCCAAATTCTCCTAATTTCAACAGAATTATTTTTTGGGTCAATAAGAACTCTTGTACAAAATTTCATCAAAATATATGCATAATAGCCACTTTCACATACAAATAACTTCTCAAAAAATATGACGTGCATTTGTACCGAATATCTTACCTTGGGTCAGAAAAATTGCTGTAGCTCAAAAAGTGCAGTCCCTATGCATGGACATGTATATATAGGAATGTAGGGGAGGGTTAGGACTACAAAATAGTAAATTTGTGTTTTGACTCAGCTTGACTCACAGGAGTTGTGCTCTATGAAGTAGGAAATTTCCGATAAATTAGACCTTTTTAAAAAAATATTTAAATTGTTCTGCAAACAGTAGAGCTTCAATTTTTTCTACCAGTGATAGGAAATAAGTTAAGTTACAACACAAAATTTATTTCGTCCAAAAATCTTGAAAAACAAAAAAGTTATGATCATTTCAACTTTACTAGCGGCTAAAAACTACACGGTTATTACACCAAGCACGGAGGATAAGGTAAGAACCTGTATAGTAGCCATGAAGTGTTTAGGTCTAATCTTATCCACAAGTTTCAGTTCTGGAGACACAACGGTGGCATGTTTGGAGGCAACCATCGGGGAAACCCTGAAATTTGCCTCCATCTACATGCCATATGAGAAACCCAGCCCGCCTGGAACTAACACGGAACAGCTTATAGCATATGCGTCCGACAAAAGATGGAAACTTGTCGTGGGTTGCGACGCCAATGCTCACCATACACAATGGGGTAGCACAGATATTAACGAAAGAGGTGAGTCACTTTTTGAATTTATTACACTGTCTAGCCTAAGAATTTGTAACGTAGGTAACACCCCCACTTTCAAAACTAGGGCTAGAGAAGAAGTACTAGATTTAACTTTGACTAATATGCATAGTGGAGAGTATCAAGTGATCACTCCTTCTCTGATCACAAGAGAATGCTCTTCAAAATCAACCTAGAACTAAAAAACATAGAACCGTATAGGAATCCCAAAAGAACGAACTGGTCAAAATTCCACCATCACGTGGAATCAGACCTTATGGATCTTACGATCGATACGTTCACGGGAGATGATATTGACAAGTATGTCAACAGCCTGACGTCGGCACTGTCAAACAGTTTCACTCGGTCATGTCCTAAAACATTCCCAGGAAAAAGGACTCAACCGTACTGGTGGACCACTGAGCTAAGGAAGCAAAGAAAGAACACCAGGAAACTGTACAATAGGGCTCAACGAACAGGTAGCAATGAAGATTGGGAAAACTACAAA
Source organism: Polietes domitor (assembly GCA_947397865.1). NCBI lineage: Eukaryota > Metazoa > Arthropoda > Insecta > Diptera > Muscidae > Polietes > Polietes domitor. Next base: position 108,692,964 of record OX377619.1, read on the forward strand.
GTTAGTTTTAACATCTACAAGGCAGATCTTAAAAGAGCAAAGAGAGCGTCCTGGGTTGCCTATTGCGAGACAATAGACAACATTAACGAGGGAGCTAGATTCAGAAGAGTCCTGTCGAAGGACCCGAAACCTCTGGGACACATCCAGAAACTGGATGGTACATGGACGGCATCGGGCCAAGAGACACTTGGCCTCTTAGCAGAGACCCACTTTCCAAATTATACAGAGGTTGTCGGTGAGGTCACTTTGGCCACAATAGATAATCTCTCTGAATTTGATGAAGTCAGCATAGATAACATAGTCAATGAAAATAAAATGGGCAATTGACACCTTCCAGCCCTTCAAATCCCCGGGTATGGATGGTATCTTTCCAGCCATGCTGCAACAAACGACGGATGTGATTACAAAACATCTCGTGCGTATATTTAAAGCATGTCTACGCCTCAGATTTATACCAAAGAACCGGAGGGAGGTAAGGGTTGTTTTCATACCTAAAGCAGGCAAACCCAGTCACTCGTCCGCTAAGGACTTCAGACCAATTAGCCTGCCATCCTTCCTCCTTAAGACAATGGAACGTATCTTAGATGCATATCTAAGAGATAGCATAGATAACAATCTGATAAGTGAAGCCCAGCATGCCTATCTTAAAGGCAAATCTACTGAGAGCGCACTTCATGAGGTTGTCAGTTACATAGAAAGAAATCTAGAATTGAAGAAGTATACTCTTGCAGCATTTCTAGATATAGAAGGAGCCTTTAATAACATAGAGTCCGACACCATCAGTAGCGCTCTAAGGGATCTACACGTTCCGAACTTTATCGTCGAGTGGATAGACTCGATGCTAAGGCATTGTATTATCAACTCGACTCTGGGGATCGGAATGATAAGGAAACTGGTGACTAGGGGAACACCACAGGGAGGGGTCTTATCCCCACTCCTGTGGCTCCTCGCTGTGAACAGTATCCTTAGATCCCTTTCTGATGATGGCAATAAGGTAGATGCATATGTCGATGATGTAGTCATCATGGTAGGGGGAAAATTGTTACCAACTATCAGCGACTTAATACAAGGAGCACTGAGGAAATTATCAGGATGGGCTAGTAGTAGTGGTCTAGGCATCAATCCTAGGAAGACAGAACTAGTTCTTTTTACAAGGAAATACAACTTAGATCCATTCAGGAAACCAGTACTGGATGGTACCGAACTCCCACTTTCACAGGAGGCTAAATATCTTGGGGTGTTTTTAGATCGCAGGCTAAACTGGGCCAGGAACACTGAAGAAAGATATAAAAAAGGCCTAAATGCTCTCTACATGTGCAGGAACTCCATAGGTAAGAGAACATTGAATCTCTACAGATACGTAAATCTTTCAGACTCAACGATAACTGTAGTGTTTATCAAGCTGAAATCCTTGCAATCAAAAAAGCAGCAGAATTTCTAGCTGAGATAGAAATTCCGGCGGAGACAGATATAAACTTTTGCATAGATAGTCAATTAAATCAATCATGTCGCATAACGTCAAATCAAAGCTTTTACTGAGTTGCAAGCGCTCGCTGGATGACCTCAGAAGCCATGTGGTCCGTCTCTGCTGGGTTCCCGGACATAGCAATATCAGTGGGAAATAGCAGACGAACTGGCCAGAAATGGTTCAACCATGGAAATCTCGCAAGCCGAAAACTCAGTAAAACCACCGATAGGCGTTTTCTATAGACTGATTGAGTCACGCAGATGGGCAATGATGAACTCAACATGGACTAATTTACCAACCTGTAGGATTGCTAGGGCCACCTGGCCAAAGGCAGACAAACAGAAAACCAGAACTTTATTAAAGTTAGGCAAAGTAGAACTGCGCACACTCATAGGAATCTACACAGGGCACTGTAAAATTAGAAGCAGGCTCAGCAGGTGGCACACAGGTACTGTGGATTATTGCCGGTTGTGTGAGGACGAGGATGAGATTGAGACGATCGAGCACATTTTATGTATGTGCCCCTCTCTCTGTGTACGAAGGAAAAAACACCTAGGAGATTATATAATTAGGAACATTGATGAAATCGCAACCCGCACCATCCATGACCTGCTGAGATTCTCGAAGGGCCTGGACTGGATTATGGGTAGTTTCTGATTTCTGAATCACACTGATGATAACATTGAATCCGGTACCTATCGGTAAGAATGAGAACCATAAGGTACGCCAAAGTCAAGGTACCCAGAGGTATCCTCGTATTACTCATAGGCCATAAGAATTACAAGGAAGAAAGAGTATTACCTGAGAACTACACAGTCAAACTAAACTCGACTTCCTAACTCCTTCCACTCACTTGGCAACTCCTATTCACCACAACCCATACTCCCGATTTCCCTCTACCCCCTCACCTCCTATCCCTCCCTCTCATCTAATTAATATATATACTTTTCATGTACAAGGATATGTACAATGGATCCATTAGGGTCTCAGAGTGCACGGATTGCGTAAGCTTTCTGGTCCATTAAACCAAACCATCCACAACAATGTCAAGATCAGTATAGTGACAACAGCTACAGACATAATTTCAATCAACATCCTGGATAAGAGAATTTAGCATAACAAAGTTGGTTCTCTTGAAACAATAAATGGTACGATTACCTTGTGATGTAGAGGGAGAAGAATCGCTAGAATACAACATTGATATACTCAAGGTAGGATGGTAGCCGCCCTCCGGGATAGATATGGGAAGAAACCTACTGATCTCGAAGAAATGGGGATCATTGACAAATACTAGGTCAAGTTGCCTAGCATTTACATTTCCCACATATTTGATCTGAAACAAATTTAAATCAGTAAAGAGTCTAGCTATATGCGAAGGCCAATCATCCGAATTAAAAGTCAGTTATTTTGCAGTTCGAAGCGGGGTAAATTTTTGATTGTCGTTTATTTTAGTTTTTCTTGTCACTAAACCGCTAAATTGGTGAAGTCAAAGGGAGTTAATTTAACTTATGAAAATCCAATTTTGTATTGGTCATTGAAGAAAACTCGTGAAACATATACGATTGAATAAAAAGCCTTCCATCATGGCCGGTGGCAATGCGCCACGCGTGATACAGATCACGAATATAGCACCACAGGCCACAAAAGATCAGATGCAGGCATTGTTCGGTAATATTGGAAAAGTCGAAGAGATTCGCCTGTATCCGACTGTACGCGACGTCTCTTGCCCCGTTCAATCACGCATATGTTATGTTAAGTACTTGGAGAGCAGCTGTGTAGCCGTGGCTCAACATTTGACTAACACCGTGTTTATAGATCGCGCATTGATCGTTATACCGGTCTTGGCAATACCCGAAGAATATAGAGCTTTAGAAATGTCCAAGAACGGCACCATAGTTCCGGGTTTGCAAAAACCCGATTCTAAACTACCACCGGAAGTAGTAAATCGCGTTGAGGGACAATCACCGCAGCAAGTTATAAAGACGTATGATCCTAAACTACCACCGGAAGTAGTAAATCGCGTTGAGGGACAATCACCGCAGCAAGTTATAAAGACGTATGATCCTAAGTTGATGGAAAACAATCTACCGGAGTATCCAGCTTTGCCGTCATTTTATGATTCTCGTAAAATAGAGGAAATTCGTCGGACTATAATTGTGTGTGACGTTAAAAATGAGTGGCGTTTGGATGATCTAATGGATTGTTTCCAACGTGCCGGAGAGGTGAAGTACGCGCGCTGGGCAGAAAAGGACAATAAGACCTACTGCATGATCGAGTTCTGTGAGCAGCCAAGTATTATCAATGCCTTGAAAATGCATGGACAGGAGTTCAAGGCCGGATTTTTGAGTGTCTACCATTCCACGGATGCTATTATCAAGCCAGAGGCCAAATCCAATGAGGCAGCTCAAAAGGAAATTGAGGAGGCCATGACTATTGTAAAGGAAGCTCAAAATATGATATCAGCTGCAATCGATCCTGTAATTGGTATGTTGGCCAAAGATAAGAGACGTCGGTCCCGGTCACGTTCACGTTCCAGAGAACGCCGTACAAGTCGTTCGCGATCGCATCGCTCACGATCGAGGAAACGCTCTCGCTCCCGTACTCGAAGGCGTTCGCGAAGTAAATCTAAACGTAGGTCCCGCTCACGTTCCCGTAGATCTTCTCGTTCACGTAAAAGGTCGCGTTCTCGTAAACGTTCACGCTCCCGACGCAAGAGCCGTTCACGTTCTAGATCTAAACGCCGATCGAGATCTCGTGATCGTCGGAGTAAGCGCTCACGTTCGCGTCATCGCCGCAGCACCTCACGATCTCGACGATCCCGTTCGCGCACAAAACGTTCACGTTCTCGTGATCGTAAACGTTCTCATCGCACACGTGAAGAGAAACGAACATCGCGCTCCTCACGTTCACACAGTAAACGTTGTTCCATCTCTCCTTCACCAGCGTCTGTCCGTTCACGTTCTAGCCGCAGCAAGGACGTCATTGGACCACCAATCTCCAAAGCATCCAATAATAATTCTTCCTCTTCAAAACATCGCTCACGTACGCCAGCTGATCGCAAATTAAAAACCATTATCGAAGATGTTGACGTCAAAAGCACAAGATCTAGTGTGGATTCAAAAATTCGCAAATCGGTTAGCGTTGAGGACAACATGGATATTTCAAACACACCATGAATTAATATTAATTACACATACATATATGCAACATTTTAATATTCGATATACTTTTTTTTCTTCATTTGCTTTCTCTATTTCTCCTCTAGAAGTTGCAGATTTCCACATTTATTTTTAAGATTGTATTCTTTTCTCTATAGAATCATGTTTTGTTTCCTTCATGCAGCGTAAGCATTTATGTTTTTATCTTAAGTAAAGGTAATTTACATTTAATTGATCATCTGTATTCGTAAAAAATAACAAAAATGCTATTCCCCCTAAGTCGACGTCAACGGTGTTAAAGCGTTTTTTGTTAAATCGCCCAGACGTCCTTTCCCATTTCAGGAACCTCGGACATAGAAGTCCTGAAAAATGGCATGGCATAAAGTATGCACACCATAATGAGGTAAGAAGGCATGCTGAATATGTAAAAAACGGTCCCACGCGTACTTATAAAAACGTCTGGCCAAGATTTTCCCCAAAATCTTCAAGAGGATAGGAAGAAACGTAATGCACATGGATTCTTTCCCGGTTTGGGTATGGGTGAAAGGATAGCCAGTTTCCAATCATGCGGAAAACCCCCAGAACCAATTAAATTAAAGACGTCTCCTAACCAGGGATGGGGCATTTCTAACCATCGAATATGTCAATTTGTCTAAAGAAGGTATAGAACCCCTGAAAGTGCTCAGAGTTTCATCGAGCTCGAATATGTCAATTAATCGAGATAAGCAAGGGAAAAAGGTTTACCGTAGACGAAGAGTTCTCACCAAGCCACGTTTGGATGAAATAACCGCTTGGTCGAAAGCTCCATCCGAACTCAGAGAGCTCCAAAAGGATGCGAATGCATCTGCTATCTTCATTGGATGTGTAATAACTCCTCCATCCAGAGAGATAGTGGAGAAACTATCCGACCTCGAATTTCTTATGTTATTAATCTTACTCCATATACCACGGACGTCCATAAATGGGTTTAACGAGTTAAGAAAGCGATCCCAGGTCTTTCTCTTGGCTATTCGACACTCCCTTTTTACCATCGCACACATTTTCCTGTAGATGAGTCAATTTTTTCCGGTTTCTAACCCTTTTGAAAATCTTCCAAGCCCGCTGCCTCGATATCTCACTATTGAACCAAATCGGTCTCTTGCTAGCTTTAGGTCTCCTGCTGATGGGTATCGATTCATTCGCAGCTTTCCTGAAAATACGTTTTATCTGAGCCTCATCTGTTGATATTGTCCGAATCATCAAAGTCGCTACTAAATTTTTCTTTTTGGGATATGTGGCTCAATAAGATTATTATAGGGTCTTCCATAAAAATCTTCCATGCGTCTCGTTCAGTACATCTGCGTTTTATTTTGATTTTATTTACAGACTTATGAGTGAGAAAACTAAGGCAGGTAGGGTCGTAGGATGTGTGTGTATCAACATGTGTGTAACAACACAAAATTTACGACTGCAAGGGTTGTGTGGTGGGGGACACCACATTCCTTCCATAAGTTTATTCCTCTGCAATGATTTTTGGTATGACCCAGTTTATGGCAATTGTTACAATTTAATGGGTTGGGAATGTATTCATGTACCAATACAGTTCGCCAACCTAGATTCAGTAAAGCTGGAGGATGTGTTAAATTGAAGGTGATCACCGCACCGCCGTTAGCAACAAGAGTCTCCTTTCTTTTTCATAAATTTGCGAACTCCAATAACGTTAAACTCTTCCAAGTCTTTCACCAAGCTTTCTTCAAAAATAGATTTTATTTTATCACAGAAAATGAGGCATTGTGACGAATTAAGGCTGGAGTGTGAGACAATTTTTACAGGAACAACATCAATTAATTTAGCATTGGTTTCACTTGGTTCGATGAATCGGATGATGTTGCTGATGCAATTAAAAATCTTGGGAGATCGTCGTAATTATGTAGTTTCGCAAGAAGAGTAACAAAGTCTTTAGGATCGAGACGAGTTCGTTGTTTCTCTTTGGATTTTTTCTTATCCCTATCTGGGTCCACGTCATGGTACCTATTGTAGTTCGGGGGGTACACCCTGTTCATTATGATATCTCACAAAAAAAACTCAGTGAGAATATGAGCAAGTAACAAAAAAACATAATTTGTTACAGCACGGATAGAAATCGAAGAAGAAGAATCTAATACAAAAACACTCCAATAAAAGCTCTCAATTAATAGCAGCAGTGAGAGAAGAAACGATGTTGTTTCGGCTACTGCCAGATGAGGACTGATAACACTAGTCAACAGTCAAAATGTACTCGGGATGCGATAATTTTTTCTGTGTAGATAACCTTGACATGAGCTCGAAAAACGCAATAAAAATTTTTTTTTTCGTTTGGTTTTTTTTTTATTATTTTTTTTTAAATTTTAAAAATTTTTTTTTGGTTAATTTGTTTCGTCCGGCATAACTCGGGAACCACTAGTTCGATTTAATTGAATTAAATTTTAAAAAATTTAAAATTACAATTCCCTTAATCTGTTCATATATTGTTTTCCTATACAAGCAACAGTTTCCAAGTTAAAAATGAATATATAAAGGAAAAAACTTATTTTTTGCCTAAAAATTTAAATTTTTTTTTTTTTTAAATCCATAAAAAATCCAAAATGAAAAAAAATGTCAAATCTTATTACTTTTACGTAAAGTCACATAACCTATGAGCAAAATGAGACAAAGATCATGAAAATCGATGCAAGCGTTTCGCTTTTATTCGCAATTGAGTAAAAGTATGAATTTCAAAAATTTAAAAAATTTTTTTTTGGTTAATTTGTTTCGTCCGGCATAACTCGGGAACCACTAGCCCGATTTAATTGAATTAAATTTTAAAAAATTTAAAATTACAATTCCCTTAATCTGTTCATATATTGTTTTCCTATACAAGCAACAGTTTCCAAGTTAAAAATGAATATATAAAGGAAAAAACTTATTTTTTGCCAAAAAATTTAAAATTTTTTTTTTTTTTAAATCCATAAAAAATCCAAAATGAAAAAAATGTCAAATCTTATTACTTTTACGTAAAGTCACATAACCTATGAGCAAAATGAGACAAAGATCATGAAAATCGATGCACGCGTTTCGCTTTTATTCGCAATTGAGTAAAGGTATGAATTTCAAAAATTTGCTCGACATATGCACAACTTTGTCTATGGTAAGGTTTTTTCTTTTTTTTTGATTCTCAGAATTAACAAAACGGAATAAACAAAGGGTTATTTAATTTTTATGATTGCGTAAGCAAAGTAATAAACGCTAATAAATGTGCGTGAACAATTAAAAGGAAAAAAGGAAAGGGGACTTTTTTAATTATTTGGGTTTTCCGTTGGCTACCTGTATGATTTTTTTACAGAAATGCAACCCACATTTAAGGGTGGTCATTATTCGGAAAATTTAAGACTCACACATGGTGAAACAGGTATGTAGCCACCGTAAAAAATATACACCCATTTATAAGTACCTGTCAGTAAAATACTAAACAATACACAGTATAAATAGGTCTTCATTGATCGATTTTACTCATTCAACAAGTGTCGACGAACGCGATAGTTAAAATAAGCAAACGTTCGCGAGGATTTGAATGCAATACCAATCCAAGTAATTTGTGTTACATGTGCGGAGAATACGTTTCTGAAAAAAAAAACATTTGAAGAGAGCTTCAATTTAAAGGTCTCAAACATAGATGAGCGGTGGACACCAAGTGCTCTATGTCCAAGGTGCTACGTACAGCTAGCTGACTCAAGGTAAGTGTAGATTACGAAATTCAAGAACATATATAACTTATTATTGAAATTCTTTCAGACGACAGCCGAGAATCATCTTGCCAGCAACAAGCAGAGCCTTAAAGCAATTTTACTGCACAACGGCAACGAGAAACCTTCGATTCCAATTGCTCATGCCGTTGACACCAAGGAAACATACGAAGACAATCTACTAAAGTGCCTTAACTATGAGAGGCACGATTGGAAAGTTTGTGCCGACCTTAAGGTTATCGGTATCCTTTGTGGATTACAAGGTGGATTCACAAAGTACTGTTGTTTTCTCTGCCTTTGGGACAGCCGCGATCGTCAACATCATTACACCAGGAGGAGTTGGACAGAAAGAGTTAACTTCATCCCCGGCAGCGACAACGTGAAATATACACCACTCATAAAAAAGGAAAATGTTTTTCTCCCACCTCTTCACATAAAGCTCGGACTCATAAAAAACTTCGTGAAAGCTATCAACAAAGATGGCGAAGCGTTCGCCTATTTAAAAACCATTTTTCCTCACCTTTCATCGGCAAAGATTAAGGAAGGCGTTTTCGACGGTCCGCAAATTAAAAAGTTGTTGCAAGACCAACAGTTTGAGCACATTTTATCACCAAATGAAGCTGCAGCTTGGAACTCATTTCGGCAAATTGTTTCCGGATTTCTTGGAAACAACAAAAGCTCAAATTACAGAGAGATCGTCGAACAACTACTCCAAAATTATAAAAAAATTAGAGCAAATATGTCGCTTAAGATACATTTTCTACACTCGCACTTGGACTTCTTTCCGGACAACCTGGGCGTTGTGAGTGACGAGCATGGTGAGCGTTTTCATCAGCAAATGAAAGAAATTGAGCACCGATACCAAGGATTTTGGAACGAAGCTATGATGGGGGACTATATCTGGTTCCTGATAAGAGAAACAGACCCACAACAATATAAAAGAAAGACAAAAGCACATAATTATTTTTAATTTGAAGGTTTTTATTTTTGTGTTTAGATATTTTTTTTTAAACTTTTTTATAATTAATTAATGTTGATATCCTTAGGATAATTTCTTGTACATATATCGAATTGTTTTTTAATTTAAAGTCATATATTTTTGTCACCCAAAAATTTTAATTTTTTTTGTAATAAAAAAGAAAAAACCTTACCATAGACAAAGTTGTGCATATGTCGAGCAAATTTTTGAAATTCATACCTTTACTCAATTGCGAATAAAAGCGAAACGCGTGCATCGATTTTCATGATCTTTGTCTCATTTTGCTCATAGGTTATGTGACTTTACGTAAAAGTAATAAGATTTGACATTTTTTTTCATTTTGGATTTTTTATGGATTTAAAAAAAAAAATTTAAATCTTTAGGCAAAAAATAAGTTTTTTCCTTTATATATTCATTTTTAACTTGGAAACTGTTGCTTGTATAGGAAAACAATATATGAACAGATTAAGGGAATTGTAATTTTAAATTTTTTAAAATTTAATTCAATTAAATCGGGCTAGTGGTTCCCGAGTTATGCCGGACGAAACAAATTAACCAAAAAAAAATTTTTTAAATTTTTGAAATTCATACCTTTACTCAATTGCGAATAAAAGCGAAACGCGTGCATCGATTTTCATGATCTTTGTCTCATTTTGCTCATAGGTTATGTGACTTTACGTAAAAGTAATAAGATTTGACATTTTTTTTCATTTTGGATTTTTTATGGATTTTTTAAAAAAAAAAATTTTAAATTTTTAGGCAAAAAATAAGTTTTTTCCTTTATATATTCATTTTTAACTTGGAAACTGTTGCTTGTATAGGAAAACAATATATGAACAGATTAAGGGAATTGTAATTTTAAATTTTTTAAAATTTAATTCAATTAAATCGGGCTAGTGGTTCCCGAGTTATGCCGGACGAAACAAATTAACCAAAAAAAAATTTTTTAAATTTAAAAAAAAAATAATAAAAAAAAAACCAAACGAAAAAAAAAAAATTTATTGCGTTTTTCGAGCTCATGTCAAGGTTATCTACACAGAAAAAATTATCGCATCCGGAGTACATGAAATTTTTTTCAATTTGTTGAGTAGTGTAATGAATATATGAAATGGAAAATATAAATATATATAACTTAATTCTATTGAAAGAGAAAAATCTAATTTATAATTTATTTATCTGTATATGAGAGGCTTTTAAAATGGATGTGTGATTCAGGAGCTATGAAAGTGTCATTAATTTAAAAATACTTCCATTTTATTGCTGGTAATAAGTGTTAAACTACATTTTTGTAAGTGCTTCTGAAAGGCTTCTTTAGATAACAAATATATTTGCATTTGAGAAACTGTTTAGAATGAATTAGCATGGATGCATGATTTAGGACCCAGCAAAAAATAACATGACGGAGAAGTTGTTAAACATGGGTTTAACTAGTGAAAATATGATATGGAAGTAATTCTTTTTTGGGCAAATCACGCATGATTTTAACATAGAGTTGTCATTGGGAGGAATGGGTTCATTTACAGATCTTCCTCACTTCGTTCGAAGCACTGCATGTTCGATGCTTATAAAGGGTGATTTTTTAAGAGCTTGATAACTTTTTTTTAAAAAAAACGCATAAAATTTGCAAAATCTCATCGGTTCTTTATTTGAAACGTTAGATTGGTCCATGACATTTACTTTTTGAAGATAATTTCATTTAAATGTTGACCGCGGCTGCGTCTTAGGTGGTCCATCCGCTTAGTCCAATTTTGGCATTTCCACGTTTTTGAGTAACAGAGACCCAATTGGTGCGAATGGCGACGAATCGAAAATTGGTGGTCATCATTAACACTGGCCGATACAGCTGCGATATTTTCTTCAGTTCGCACTCTACGTAAGCGTGTTAGTGGTTTAATGTCCAACAATGTAAATTTGGTGCGAAATTTAGTCACAATAGCCCGAATAGCCGCTTCAGTGGGTCGATTAAACTGACCATAAAATGGAAGCGCGCAATGAAATTTCTTAACAGAGCACGCATTTTGATAATAAAATTCAATAATTTGCAAGCGTTGTTCGTTTGTAAGACGATTCATGATGAAATGTCAAAGCATACTGAGCATCTTTCTCTTTGACACCATGTCTGAAATCCCACGTGATCTGTCAAATACTAATGCATGAAAATCCTAACCTCAAAAAAATCACTCTTTATGTCATTTTTCATAGGTGAAGGTTATTCCTTTTTGGATATATTGTGGGAGTTCTTATGAATCCCTTCTCTGAATTAATGAAAATGGAGTGAACAAATTCTTTACGATTCCTTCTTAATACAGATTTTGCATAACTTCGGTTTAATTTTACTTTTAATAAAACTCTAGCTGTACAGGCGTATTTGGTAATATTTAATTTTTGATCACATTTCAAAAGCAACACAAATATTTTTATAATTATATTTCGTTTTAAGTTATATATTTTTTTGAACACATGTTGCATTCTGATCTGCGGTAGATTCTGTTCCTCTTGTCGAATTATTCTCTCTCCGATTTAAAATACTTTTCAGTATATCATTCTCAGTGTTTTGCCCAGAACTTTAAAATTTAACACGATTTAACATTAAATATAGGATAATTTATAAAATACATACCAAATAAAATATGCATGAATTTAGAATAATTTTCAGGCGCATTTTTTTGTAGTTTAATATTTCAGATTTCATATATTTAAAAGGGTGATGGGCTGCAGTCTTTCGTAATTTCTATCCTTGTGATTCCTGGGTAAAAGTAAGGCCTTCATTAAATTTTTCCTAATCTGTGGATGATGGTGTCTCTTACACAGGAGGATAAGGCTGAGTTGATGAAATATCTTGAAAACGAGGTATAGGTTGCTTATATGGAGTATTTGATTCTTTCGTAGACCTTGGTATTCTAATGGATTCCAAACTGAATTTCAACAATCATATTATTACTATGTTTAACAAAGCATATGGTGTCCTTGGTTTCATTAAGCTATGGGCTAAGGAGTTTTCTGATCCTTACGTGACGAAACAGCTATTTACATCGCTTGTCAGGCCTATTCTGGAATATGGTTCCGTAGTGTGGGATCCTCAGTATGGTATCTATATTGATAGAATTGAGTAAGTTCAGAGACAATTTTTGATATTTTCATTAAGACACTTACATTGGAATAGTGATTTTGTTCTTCCCCCTTATACCAGTAGATTGAAGTTGATCAACTTGCCATCCTTAAAAAGCAGACGTGTTATGTTAAACACCGTGATGGTTTATAAGGTTATAAATGGTGATTTCTCTTCTGACTATATTATTTCTAGGATTAAGTTTAACGTGCCATTTAGACCTTCTAGATACTATCGATTCCTTCATATTGATTTTCAGCGTACGAATTATGCTTCCGCAGAGCCCATTCGTAGAATGTATATTGATTTTAATTCATTGTGTCACATCATAGATTTCGGATTAGGAATCGATATAATAAAGTCGAAGATTTTCTCCTGCTTGGATGTTTAGTTTGTCATGATATGTTTACTTTAATATTTTTAGTTACTAACTTTAATAATAATAAATAACTATCATTTGCGTGTGATACTAATATTTTGTTTAATAATATTTTTGTTATACGGGCTGTTGATATTTGATCTGTAGCCGGTGTCCACCCCCTATTGCTTAGCCGCCATGGTTCTGACTGTGGTGTGTATGTACGTTGTCCACTTTGCGATTTGGTTATGGAAAATTTCATGAAACGGATATTGTCCTGTATGCGTGGTCGTGGTGGCCATTTGGCTGATGTTGTTTTTCATTATTATCCTCATTATTCATTATTCCTCTTTATTATGAAATAAACATCCGATCATTTATCTCAAAAAATTACATTTTTCTTTGAATACCAAAAATCTGTATATAATCTAGATAATAGGGTCAATAATGAGATCGGAAGGTTAAAAATACCAAACCAACCTCGGCAAAAAATATTACGTTTTTTTCCTTTACTCACATATCTCTTAAACTATATATTGATATATTAGGAGCATTATTATTGATGGTCTATGCTCCGCAAAGAGTCAAATGAAAGTTATGATGGTGGTGATCACTGTGCAAAATATATTTGCAATCGGTACATTATTGTAGTTTTGGTACTCATTTCAAAATTTGACATGGTCGACTTACCAATCTTGGAATGTTAACCAGATGACCAAATCATCTGGAAAATATTTCTATTCTGGACATGCGAAATTTCGTGGAGATATATTTGTCCGTTTAAAAATTACGGAATTAACTCCAAAAATCGATTTGGAACCTGTGCATTGGATCGATTTTATCTCATATAAAAACTTGGACCTAAATTGTATGTTCCACTTTTGCTGTAGATGTTCATTAGCTGAAATGTAACATGATGTGGATTCTGGATCAGTAAATCGAAAGAATAAATCTGATCCGAAATTCGACCGAATAATTAGATGGACTACTATATTTGTCCATTTTAAGTAACTTATATTCCAACATCTCTTCTTCAAACGCTAAAACTCATGAATATTATATCAAAGATATATTAATTATTGATATTATAAATGAATTATTTAAACATCCATGTCTAACGATCTCCTAGATTCAAAAAATCTCTTTCAGCAAAAATAGCAGTGTACGAAATATTGAAATTTCAATAATTAAATTCCGTAATAAAAGTAGCTATGTGTAGTTTTTTAGAAAATCATTTAACCATGCTAAAACGGCATAAAATAATGAAAACATTTTTTGATAAATTTATGAGAAATGGGTGTAGAAAAATCCAAAAATCAATCATATCAAAATTATCGCGAAATGAAAAAAGTAGACAGTTTTTATGCTTTCCTGAACAATTGGGAAAAACACATAGCTACTTTTGCTACGACGGTGACGATATAAAATGTTTGTGAAATCTTTTTAATTTTTAAAGTTTGAAAAGGATATGCAGAAATATATTATAAATCGGAGAACTTAAGAATTGCGAAGAAGTCGACAAGAGAAACAAAAATTGCCGCAGATTAGAATGTTCCAGAGAGACTTATTTCAAAGAAAATACAGCATGTATTCAAAAAACTATATATGTAAGTATATGACTTAAAACTAAATATATTTTTAAAAATATTTGCATTGCTTTTAAAATGTGATAAAAAATTAATTAACGCTAAATTCATATTTACCCTTGGTTAAGAGAAGGATTTATTTTAAGGATGTCTGGATGGAGTCTAGAGATATAAATCTTGCTAGATCTCTTAGATATCTAGCATATTCTGCTTTTCAATCTGATCGAACTTAAATAATTGGAGAACGTATTGTAAGCTTCGCAATAGAACTAAAAATGTCATTCGTAAAGCAAAAAGAAAATACTTCTCTAAGTTTTTTTGGGGGCTTCATTCAGCTGGATTGCGGAAAATTCTTAGAGGGTGTGGATGTGTTGGTGATGATGATGAGTTTATTAATGATGATGCAGATAGTATTAATTCATGTTTTGTCAAAGAGGGACTACTCAAGATGATCTGGAAGAAGTAAATATTGATAATTTTTATGATTGTGATGATTGCAGGTCTGTGGGTGTTGATGGCATCTCTATACATTTTATTAAAATGGCCTTTCCTTATGTTTCTAGATTAATTTTGTATTTAGTAAACTGTATTTTGATGACTTCTACTTTTCCTCTTTCCTGGAAAACTGCTCGTGTTGTTCCTAATCCAAAATCTAGAGTAGTCTATGGCCCTGAAGATATTAGGCTTATTTCTATACTTCCTGCGTTGTCAAAAGTTGTTGAACATTTTATAAAAAACCAAGTGTTACAATCGACTAGAACTAAGATTTATGAGTCTCAACATTCCTTTCGCCTGGGACATAATACTAGTTCATTGCTTCTCCAACTTGCTGACTCTATTGGTGATAATATCAATGAGGATAAATTAAGTGTTTTGGTCTCCCTAGTCTTATCTAAGGCTAATTTTGCTAAAATGATTGGTAAGCTAAGGAATGAGTATAATTTTTCTAAAACTGCATGTAAACTTATATTATCATACATAAGTGTTTTTAAATGGTATTGAATCTGGATTTCTACAAGGGTAAATAATCGTCCGCTAATAACTAACTCAAGGATATGTAACACATTTTTATTTGCTGATGATGTTTCCCTATTATTTAGTGATAGACGTTCTACTCTTTGAGAGTAGAATAAATAATTGTCTGGATAGGTTTCTACATTGGTCTACTGCTAACTCGTTAACAGTTAATTTATCAAAAACAAAAGCTCTGAAAAATGCTCTGTATGGCAAAATTTGGGGTTCTTTGCGTAAAATTTATTCTACTAGTATCTTTCTTCCGTTTCGTGTTAAGATTAGACCATTCACTTTTGATGTCACAGGTGCTATACAGGCTCGAAATTGTTTCTGGTACTATTGGCATATATTTTTCGAAACTGAAAAGTGTTGTTAATACTATTATGCGTTTGTATATAATGTTCGCCGTAGAGATCATATTTCAATTTATGTGCACCGCTTTTTGGGAAGTTCTTTGAACAATTATGTGAAATACCGTAATTTGCTTTTGTTCCATAATGTAATTAAAAGTGGCAAAACCTTGCCGTTAAGTAGAGCTTTTATTTTTTTCTCGATCTACTAGAAACCCCCAGTTATTTATAGCTAGAGTAGTTTGTTCTGTTTATGCTAGATCATATTTGGTAAGAGTAGCGCGTTGTTGGAAACGATTGCCCCACGAATTGCGTATTTTCTCGCACTCTAATAATATGTTTCGTTTAAAACTCCTGAAGTTTTTTGGTGATGATGCATAACATAAAAGTTTTAATGCTATCAAAGTTGATTTATAAGAGTTATTGCTCCTGGATCTATTTTTCCTAAGTATTTTTTTTTTTTCATAGCTTATTATTTACAAAGGCTGGGGAGCTATAAAGTTTAGTTTTTGTGAAAAAAATTTTGGATTAAGGTTCAAATTACATTTATGTTAATAACTCGGGAAATTATTACTGTGGAATATTAATTATAACTGAAATCAATAAATAAATAAATAAAATACGCCTGTACAAGTGGAGTTTTTTTAAAACTAAACCGAAGTAATGCAAAATCTCTTTGGAAGAAAGATTCAGATTTGTTTCAATGCATTTTCATTAATTCAGAGAAATGATTCATAAGAACTCTCACAATGTATCCAAAAGTGAATAACTTTCACCTACGAAAAAATGTCATGTAAGCATTGAACATGCAGTGGATTCAAACTCATTCAAACGAAGTGACTGCGATCTGTATATGAACTTATTCCTCCCAATGACAACCCTATATTAAAATCATGTACGATTCGCCCAAAAAAGAATTACTTCCATATCATCTTTTCACCATCATGTTATTTTTTGCTGGGGCTGTCATTGGGAGGAATGGGTTCATCTACAGATTCCTGTCACTTTATTCGATTGAATGCTTAGATATAACAAGACGCTGGGATATAACAAGACGGAGAAGTGGTAAAACATGAGTTCAACTGGTGAAAAGATGATATGAAACTAATTGTTTTTTGGGCGAATCACATGATTTTAACATAGAGTTGACATTTTGAGGAATGGGTTCATTTACAGATCTCCGTCACTTCCTTCGTATGAGTGCTATTTCATTTGGTCGTGTTCGTTTCATTGTATAATCGTTTATAATTTTGTTCTAATTTGTACTAAATCTACTTCTGAAATGTCATACCTTTCAGCTCTTTTAAACACTAAAAATACAGATCGACTTTTGTTTCTTTCTTGTTTTAGGTGTAGTTATGTAGATGTCCATACGAAATTAGATTCGAACATGCAGTGCTTCTAAACACGAATTC
The DNA here is from genome assembly GCA_947397865.1 of Polietes domitor. Taxonomy (NCBI): domain Eukaryota; kingdom Metazoa; phylum Arthropoda; class Insecta; order Diptera; family Muscidae; genus Polietes; species Polietes domitor. The sequence goes on from OX377619.1 coordinate 108,710,141, forward strand.
GATTCCTTCCAATGGAAACCCACTGTTAAAAAAGCATGATTCGCACAAAAGCAAATCTTTTTATCAGTCGAATCCCCGTTTAACCACTTCCCCGTCATTTTCTTTTTTGGGTACACGTGTTAAGTTCAACCTTTTTTGGAGTTCTTTAGAGTTGTATGGTTCCAGCACAAACTTGAAAGGAAACTGAAGTTTCCATATGAAGACGTAAAATATATGTCTTTAAAATATTACTGAAATTTCAAATATGGTGATTGCTAAATCTTTCTTCGTGTCATGCAAGTTGTTATAGCTTTAATGATTTACTTTGTACTTTAAGTTCCTTGGTCATGTAATTCCATTCTAGAAACTAATGAACTAAATTTAGTTCCTTTAACTGGTTTGAACTGAAAGGAGCGAAAACTCAAACGAACTAAATTTCCAAACACCAAGTTTTTCTGTTATGCGCTCTACTTGTTTTTGCGGAAGTGCATGCAACTAATATCACACATACCTCATTTAGTACTTGAGTTTTTAGCAACCCATTTAGGACACACAATGTTAATTCATCTTTCCCCTCGGCTTTTAACTTGATTGCACGAATGTATTCATTTTCAGCTATTGCTTCCTATTTGAGAAAATAAATTATATTCAAAACAGTTTACATTCGAACTTACAATACCTGAGCCTCTCTGGTTGCAACGACTTCTTCCTGCTCGATATCTTCATCTTGGTCATCATCATTAAGTGCAATAATTTTAAGCATCTTCAAATATATTCGTCTTTTTGTTATTTGTTAAACGTAAATATTCCAACTGTAAACTAGAATAAATATTACGCGCAAAGAATGTATCCTAAGCAGTGTTCACACGCTACGATCTGCCGGTAGATTCAGTAAAATCTTTAATGATACGAGGGGAATCTCTAGATGTCACCATGTAACATTTTTCAATGCAAGGAATTTCTTTTTTTCTACAAAAAAAAACGCTCAACATACACAATGTAGCAGCACAGCTATAAATGTCAGAGTATCTACATGCAAACAAAAAAAGTGAGAAATCATAGAAAAGCGTACAATTTACCTATGTTTCTTATAGCCTTGTCACATTGCATGCGAAATCTAACAGAAATGACACAAGGTCGATTTACAAATGTGAAATTTGTATGGGATCTGACATTTCTGCTAGATTTCGAATGCAGTGGGACGAAGTAATTAGGTGAAATACAACTTTAAAAGTTCTTTGGTAACACATACAGAACACTTGGTACCAAAAAAAAAAACGACTGCCAGTTATATTTACAATACAACTTTTTTAAAATTACCTTGTAGGTTTGGCTGTATTTCAAAGCACTTTGTTCTCTTAAACAATTTGCATTTATCAGTATTTAAAAATAAAGAAATAAATATACAAATTGATAGAACATAAGAAATTCAACGCCATGTTTCATTTATCTAATTTTTAATGTTCTTTTAACTAAATTTAATAATATGAAAGACATAAATCTTTTTATTGATTTTCTATTTCCCACACAAGTAAATACGATGATGACTTAATTTTTTAGCTTTTTCTTTTTCCGTCTGGAAACAAAATATGTTTATTTTAAATATTATATTCATATGATATTAAGGCAGTTGTACTACTAACTAGCTGATTTTCACCCAATACCGAAAGTAGGGACAGCAACTATACCAAGAGATTAAATTCTCCGTTGGTAAAGGAGAACGGACAATAGAGAGATGTCCAACTGAAATAAAATACAGAAATTTAAAACAGTAATTCACAATAAAAGAAATTTATTTGTAGGTAGACGAGCTCACACTGAGCGGTGTTGAATGTAAAAGGAAAGTTACAATTCACGTTTGTCTAATCGAGACCTTGGTTCTTTTATATTGTCTGTTATATGCCATTGAAAATTTATCGATGAATATTTAACATTGTTACATTCAGAGTTTGATTTTTTTGTTCAATTGTAGGAGTTTTTAAAGGATTGGTTCTAGGCCATTCTGATGATGACTTTAGTAACCAGGATGGACCATGCCACCAGAGGCATGTTTTAATGTTCTTTTAACTAAATTTAATAATATGAAAGACATAAATCTTTTTATTGATTTTCTATTTCCCACACAAGTAAATACGATGATGACTTAATTTTTTAGCTTTTTCTTTTTCCGTCTGGAAACAAAATATGTTTATTTTAAATATTATATTCATATGATATTAAGGCAGTTGTACTACTAACTAGCTGATTTTCACCCAATACCGAAAGTAGGGACAGCAACTATACCAAGAGATTAAATTCTCCGTTGGTAAAGGAGAACGGACAATAGAGAGATGTCCAACTGAAATAAAATACAGAAATTTAAAACAGTAATTCACAATAAAAGAAATTTATTTGTAGGTAGACGAGCTCACACTGAGCGGTGTTGAATGTAAAAGGAAAGTTACAATTCACGTTTGTCTAATCGAGACCTTGGTTCTTTTATATTGTCTGTTATATGCCATTGAAAATTTATCGATGAATATTTAACATTGTTACATTCAGAGTTTGATTTTTTTGTTCAATTGTAGGAGTTTTTAAAGGATTGGTTCTAGGCCATTCTGATGATGACTTTAGTAACCAGGATGGACCATGCCACCAGAGGCTATTGCTTTGTATTTCTGTGGGAATACATCCTCTGGTTCCCAAATCTGCTGGGTTCTCCTGTGTTGGAACATGGCGCCAGACAGCTTTTGGAACAAGTTGGTGAATTTGTCCTAGACGGTTGGCCACGTACGTCTCCCATGACCATGGTGGTTTGGTCAACCAACCTAGCACAATTGAAGAATCTGTCTAAAGGTATGTGCTATTTGGATTTAAGCGAAGTGAACTTGTAGTGTAATTAACGAGATGTGCTAATAGTACTCCTTCCATAGTTAAATCAGAGGTGGTGATACGAACGTATATGGGTGCACAATATGCTTGTTGTTGAAGCATCACAAAATCAGTGTATTTCTATCTGGTGTGTTGGATGGAAATGAATCCAACGAGGAATATTGATATTCTCAATTCCTTGAAGGTCAGACATCAAACTTTCCCGAGAGAGAGAGAGAGACTCAACTATGGGAGCCAGCCAACCGGCGGGATCGAAAAGTTTTGCGACTGAAGATAATATTTGTCTTTTAGTTGTACATGTGACTACCGGGTTTGAAGCGAAAGAATAACTGAAATGAATTATTGCATATTTTATTTTGGTAAACAAAATCAATACGTCCTTGAACCGATAATTTCCTGAAATCTGGGCAGTAACGTAGAGAATGATCTCCTTCACATAATTTACAATCTGTTAACAATTTTTTTGGGAAGTAGAACCATTAAAAATAGATTTCGTCATTCGTATGCTTGAAATTCTTTCAACTACTTCGAATCTATTAAGTAAAAACTCATTCCAGTGGGGCAACTCTCTGTGGGATTTGTGTTCACGAGATTTGTGTTCATTAGCCAGAGTAACAATGGTTCATGCACAACAAAATGTCCAGTATTTGTATATAATACTAGCTAAACCCCGCCCGCTTCGCCAGGCAAAAAAAAAATTGCAAAATTAAAATCAGGTTTCATATTGATCTTATCGTGGTTTGTAATATATACGTTCCAATTTTCAGCCTTCTAGCTTAAAAAACACTATAGCAACGCCCACTAAACGAAAATCCAAATTTCGGCATCAAATTGATCTTTCTCGTGGTCAGTAATATATATGTACCAATTTTCAGCCTACTACCTCTCAAAAACACTTTTGCCATGCTCCCACCGCCCACGAAACGAAAATCCAAATTTCGCCATCAAATTGATATTTATTGTGGTCAGTAATATATACGTTCCAATGTTCAGCCTTCTAGCTCAAAAAAACACTATTGCCACGCCCACTCCGCCCACAAAACGAAAATCCAAATTTCGGCATCAATTTGATCTTTCTCCTGGTCAGTAATATATATGCACCAATTTTCAGCCATCTAGCTCTCAAAAACACTTTTGCCACGCCCTCTCCGCCCACAAAATGAAAATCCAAATTTCGGCATCATATTTATCATTCTCGTGGTCAGTAATATATACGTTCCAATTTTCAGCCTTCTAGCTCAAAAAAACACTATTGCCACTCCGCCCACAAAATGAAAATCCAAATTTCGGCATCATATTTATCATTTTCGTGGTCAGTAATATATACGTACCAATTTTCAGCCTTCTAGCTCTCAAAAACACTATTGCCACGCCCCCTCCGCCCACAGAGCAAATTTTTAAAAATTCTATAGCCTATAGTTCCTTCCAGACCTACATCTATCTGTACTGAAAATTTCAACAACATCGGTTCAGCCGTTTACACGTGATTGCGGAACAAACAAACAGACAGACAGACTTACACTAAGGTTTTATAATATTAATAGGGATGTTGCTTGAGTGAATATATGTATGTAGTAGGTGCTTAATTCAATTTTCGAACGGCTGTGTTGTGTCCTCTGATGTGCGTACAATAATACGGGTAGATTGCATAATAACATACGAACTTTCGCTATATGAAAGTGTTTCTGTTCATTTATACATGTACTAGCTGAACCCCGCCCGCCATGCCCACAAAACGAAAATCTTGTGGTCAGTAATATACACCGTCCAATTTTCAGCCTTCTAGCTCAAACAAACACTATTGCCACGCCCACTCCGCCCACAAAACGAAAATCCAAATTTCGGCATCAAACTGAACTTTCTCATGGCCAGTAATATATACGTTCCAATTTTCAGCCTTCTAGCTCAAAACCACTATTGCCACGCCCACTCCGCCCACAGAACGAAAATCCAATTTTCGTCATCATATTTATCATATATAGGTACCAATTTTCAGCCTTCTAGCTCTCAAAAACGCTATTGCCACGCCAACTCCGACCACAGAGCAAATTTTTAAAAATTCTATAGCCAAGACGTGGCCATTATCATACTTAATGTTCGGTTTCAGATTTTGTAGTCCCAATGGTATACGAGGCATCTCACACCCACCCCTTCCGACCGAGAGGGCCACGTCACCATAACGTAGGTACAGCGTACACTCCACAGTCCGAACCATGGCGGATAAGCAGTAAAGGGTGTACACCGGCTACAGCCGGCATAAAATAAATATTATTAAACAAAATATTAGTATCACATGCAAAGGTTATTCTTAAAGTTAGTAACTAAAAATAATTAAGTAAACGTGTCATAACAAACTAAACATCCAAGCAGGAGAAAATCCAGGACTTTATTATAACGATTTGGAGGGAATTGGGAAGATGGTGATGGAACGTTAAACTTAATCCTAGAAATAATATAGTCAGAAGAGAAATCGACATTTATAAACTTATGACGACGAACATGAAACATACACGTAGAAAAAAAACTTGTGTAAAAATACCGAAATAAACTTTTTAAATCTTTTTTATATAGGGTTGACAGAAGTCATACAAGTAAATGTTAAATTTCCTCGTCACAGATGGGCATCTTTTGTATAAATAACTAAGTTTACTTGGTAGGAGTTCAGTGCTTATGTACATTAAAATATTCCACCATGTTCTGTTCCCCAATTTAGAAATTTGTAGCTTTACACAAGTTTTTTTGTTAAAATTAATTAGTTAGTTGGATAATGGTGTAAGTATGAATACGTAAGTTGTCAATTTCATGATTTTTGTAGCAGATACTTGCAAATATACGTATAAGTTAACGATGGTGAATAAAACCATCGCCACAAATTGTCTTCATTAAGCGTGACCCGCCTGAATGTACGATATTTGCAAGAATTGCAAATTCTTTCATACGAATTGATTGATGAATTGACAAAGAAAATCGAATCTCTCACAACACAGCATTACGGTTGACAAATATGAATTTCTGACGCAATCGTTTGTACAGAATCTCTAGACGTTGTAAAGTCGATACCTGAATTCGAGGGTTAGTTGGACACTTATGTTTCCTGGCGGCAGCCCATAGGCCCATACGGCCTATAAAGTATTCGCGAAGTATGATGGTAGTTCAAGGCACTACCAGGCGGTCGCCATTATCAGAAACAAGATAAAAGGACCTGCCGATGCTGTCCTATCATCTTTTAACATGGTATTAAATTTTTCAGCGATTATCGCAAGATTGGATAATAATTATGCGGACAAACGTCCCAAACATTTAATTGAACAAGGCAAGGTTCGAACACAGTTGCAAATTTTTGTGACTCAGTGGAGCAAAATCTCACTTTTCTTACCAATAAGACCATGATGTCCTATGAGGAGGAAATTGCATTGACTATCAATGACAAATATAGAAGGGACGCTCTTCAAGTATTGTAAACACCAATGTTCTTATATCCTAGATAAATTTAATGAAAAGTACTTCATTCAATTTCAAAACAATTATGTTGTCTTTATTATTTGAATGTACCTATTTATACCTTAACTAATTTACATGTATAGTAGGGCGTACCCCAAAAAAAAAGTTCGCCGCACACCTTCGAATATGAAGTATTATTGAAAGGTAGTTTCAAAAAAATTTTTTTTATGCCGAACGTAGGGGTCGCGCTTTTACATTTTTCTTTATAACTTCTGCATTTATAAACGGATTTTAAAGTGTGATACATCGATGTTTTTGTCTCGACGATTTTTTTGTCTTTGAAGTCATTGAGCTCAAGCACCCCCTTCTGGTACTTACCCATGATATCTCAGTTGCTACTACCCTAATGTACCACTCTAATATCAGCAAATTAAAGCTCGCATAAAATCATGAATCATGCTTGAGCTCAATGACTTCAAAGACAGAAAAATCGGCCTCGTCGAGACAAAAACATCGATGTATCACACTTTAAAATCCGTTTTTAAATGCAGAAGTTATATAGAAAAATGTAAAAGCGCGACCCCTACGTTCGGCATAAAAAAATAAAAAAAAAAATTTTGAAACTACCTTTCAATTCGAAAGTGTACGGCGAACTTTTTTTTTTACTTGTAACCTGGTACGCTCTAATGTATAGGCTTAAACTAAATTAGTATATGTGTGCTACTGCATCGCGCGGTACGTTGGATCAATGGGAAACACCATTTACTTTAGAGCTTATGATGAGAATGAATAAGTGATATTCAACACCGCAACCAACAGTACGATGCGACGGCAAAGCAGTGTGATTCGTGGGTATTAACTACTCCGTTACTCGACAGAACTCTATGGGAATATGTAGGTGAATAAAAATACTAAAGTGTATTTTGATACACGGCAAAATGTGGGAAACTCAAAATATGTTTTAGCAAAGTATGGGAACCAAATTTATTCAAAACTATAACACACATACACTACACCTTCCTTCTCGGGAAGTATGATCATATAATCGGAATTCTATGATTATTCTTGGGAGTTACTTTGCATTTAAAATTAATTAATTAATGTATCTATCATTTTACATGTTTACTATATATGTATTTTCGTTTAACATTTGTTTAGCAATATTCAATTTATTAACAGCATGTTTATTTCTTATATATATATACATTCATATCTTTTATTTAATTTCAGGTGATTATCTTAGGTAATTTTTGGTTTTTATAGGTTATTTTAAGTTATTCTAGATTATTTTAGATTATTCTAGGTTATTTTAGATTATTGTAGGGCCCTGTATACAATATTTTATGATTATGTTTATTTATTATGCAGTTGTATTTGCTAAAATTATTATTATGGTATTTCTTATTCCTTAAATATCTTTAATCTGTCTTTGTGAGCGATCTGTGTTTTTCCCTTATTACCCTTTATCCAAACATTGTCCCTATATTTAATTTCTATTACTGTATATGGTCCTAAATACTTATTATGTAGTTTATGTCCTACTTCATTTCTCAATAAAACTAAACTACCTATTTCAATAGGAAAGTTATTGATTTTCTTATCATAAAGAATCTTCTGTTTTTCTTTAGCTTTATCTAACATTAATCTTGCTCTCTTATATGCCATCTGTAATCTGTACTTAGTCTCTTTAGCATAATCCTCTATATTGTATAGGGGGTCTACTTTACCTAAATTTCCTAACTGTCTAGGGGACCTTCCAAACACTAATTCGTAAGGTATGGCTTCCGTAGGAATCGATCTACGGGAGACCTGATGACACTGCTATCCGAAAAGTGGAATCGTTCTATTCACCAGCTTGGTGAGAGTAAGGTCGTTGCTCTAGATATCTCCAAGGCCTTTGAAAGAGTTTGGCACGGCGCACTCATATCAAAGCTTATCGCTTTTGGTGTTGGTAGTGACTTATCTCGATTTATATCGAGCTTCCTCAGAGATCGCACTATACGTGTTGTTGTAGATGGGTTCTCATCCGACGAGCATAGGTTAACCGCAGGAGTACCACAGGGCTCTGTCCTTTCCCCCTCCCTTTTTCTTATTTTCATCGACGACCTCTTGGATCGGACTTCGAATCCAATATACTCATTCGCGGATGACAGCAACCTCTGTCATTCATACTCATTCGATCATAGACCAAGTCGTCAAGAAATTGAGGATAAAAGGCGATTGATGGATGAGTCACTTAGCCAGGATTTGTTGGCCATTTCTGAATGGGGTCGAGTGAATAGAGTAGATTTTAATGCACGTAAGTCCCAGTGCTCCTTGTTGTCTCACAAGCGATTCACTGATCCAACGGTGTCGTCGATTTTAATGAACGGTGTAGATATTGAGCAATCAGATGCTCTCGATGTTCTCGGCATGAAAATACAACATGATGTTCGTTGGACAAAACATGTATTTGATGTGTCGAAAGATGCCTTCAAATGTTTAGGCTTTTTAAAAATATGTAAGAAATATTTCACACCCTCTGATCTTCTCAATATCTACACTACCTACATCAGACCAAAGATGGAATACAACTCCCATATATGGTCGGGTGCTCCAGCTTCATCACTGGAGCTACTTGACCGTGTCCAGAGGAGGGCGATGGTGTTGATAGGTGATGGTAGGATATCCAATTCTATTGTCTCCCTTGAACACCGTCGTAATGTTGGTTGTGTGTCATTGTTCTATCGATACTTTCATGGTGTTTGTTCTTCGGAAATTCGTGATCTCATACCGCCCGTGAGAACGTTCGGTAGAGATACGCGACTCTCCAGGAACGCTCACCCATTTGTTGTCGGCCGCACTGCACATTACAGAATAAATTCGTTCTTCGTCCGTACTATCCGTATGTGGAATCGACTTCCGGCAAATATCTTTCCCTCCAATTACGACATTCAGAGATTCAAAACAGATGTCAACAGACACTACTCCCTCTTTCCTCCTTCCCATACCTGATCTTCCTTCCAACGCAATGCACTGCATTTATAGGGGACATCCCCTGAGTGTTGCACACTGGTCCCAAATGCATTTTTTATGGCATAAAGTCGAAAAAACATACAGTCTTGTGATTTTGCACATTTGCTAGACATATCATACGCAAAAAATAAAATTGGGCCGATCTGACCACGCCCACTACCACCTCCCATATAAACTCAATATATAACCAACATAATTATCACCCTGTATTGGTACAGGGTGACCAAAAACAAAATTTTATGAAAGCTTAAAAGAATGAAGAGTTGTCTATTTTGACGAAATGTGTTTTTGTAAACATTATAACAAAAGCAAAATATAGCATACAAATAGTATACTTTAAACTGCAATTTAAATAATTATTTCAAGAAATAAAGTAAAATGTATACATGTGTACAAAAAGGTGAATGATGTTGTATACCATTTTAAAGGTACTTTCAATACCTTTTAAGTAAAATATTGATGGGTCTCGTACACAAAACTAATTCAGAGATATAGTCATATATATGTCTATGGCTAATCAAAAACTGTGCTAAAATAAAATGACAATTTTTGGAGTTTGCCGAAAAATGCTGACGAGATATTAATTCCACCATAAACTACAACCTCAGACGAACACTTTCACATTTACACTTTGAGTCAAGTTGAGTCATACATATAACTTTTGGTCCACGACATTTATAGATTATGTTCTCTACAAATCACAAAATTACAATACCTATGAATACTTACAAGACCACAATAATCATAAAATGTTAAATATAATTTTTCAATACTAACTCTTGCCGTCAATTTTCATAATATAGTCGCTTTATTATTTTCTTTTTAAGTCTTGATTTTAATTAATTTGTAAAACTGCTTTATATAAAATTAATCCCACTTTTTTTGAACCGCAAAGTTTAAGTACCGTTCAGGTTTGTGGTGTTGCCACCTAATTTTCTCCAGTATATTTTCTTGATTGCTTGGAATGTTGCCATAAAGGAAATATATACACATTTATCACTTTCCAATTTTATTTTTTTTGAATTTCTGCCAAAAAATATGGATTTGGGACCATAGTGTGTTGGTTCAGTGAAAAAAGGGCAATATTCATGAACCGTTGAGGGTGTAGTATTAAAACAATATTGAAAATATTTCAACCAAATATCCCAATCGTTAATATCAACCGATATGTATGACCGGATGTACTCATTCAATGTACGGTGACTGCGTTCCACCGTACCAAGTGTCTGGTGGTGATATGCCGTCGATGTCAATTTATCGACCATGAGATATTTGCAAAGATCTTCCATTAAAGCGTTTTTGTATTCTGTACCTTGGTCCGTTATGAATGTCTTCATAGGGCCATAATTAAGTACAAAATATTCAAAAATTGCTTTCGCGATTGTCCTAGCGCTTTTGTCTTTAACAGGTATTGCTACAAGATATTTAGTGAGGTCGCAAATCAGTGTTATTGCGTACTCAATTCTATTTTCAGTTTTCATTGTATCAAAAATAACGGTATCAAAAGCGGTCGATGGTGTTGGTGTAATGGTCATAGGTGTCTTAGTATGGGTCATAAATTTCGCTTTTTGACATTTCGAGCACTTCTTAATGTAAGTCGTTATTGTCTTAGTCATTTGTGGCCAATAATAATATCTTCCTATCTTCATCAGGGTACGCGTAATTCCTGTGTAATCCCTTCTATTGGATCGTCATGATATTTTGTTAGGATTGCATTTATTTTAGATTTATCATTCTTGTCTATTATCGTCACCTTTTGGAGTAGCGCTACTCCCACATTATTAAAAATCTCATTGCCCATTCTTTTAAATTCATTCAGCGATATAGATTCGAAAATCTTTTCGCTAGGTGACATTTTAAACAGTGAAGTTCCAAGCACATCGGCTTCTGTTTCAAGCCTTTGGAAAAATTGACCTAAGTCAAATTTTCCATTGCAGTACACTTCACTCAAATTAAATTTGCAGACTACTGTCTTTCCAAGCTTAAATAAGCATTTTTTGGAATTTAGTCTTATCTGTACAAATTTTCTTACGTCATTATTATTAATGAATTCATAGACATTGGGCTCATTTATCTGTTTTTGCAATTTTCCTATATGTCCTGCGCAGGTATCATCCTGACGTTTTCCTGATCGTGTCGTTACCATCATAATTTTGTCATTCATGTCTTTAAGCTCCTCAATAGTTATACGTCAATAATTATCCTCCCCCTTGAGGTATTCAACAGTGAAGTCATACTCCTCCAAGTCCAATCTCATGCGAGTGAGTTTGGAACTAGGATTTCGCATAGAGAATAGATAAACGAGAGGTCTGTGATCGGATTTTACTAAGAAATATCGTCCGTAGACGTAGGATCTTAAATGTTTAATTGTCCAATGTATTGCGGCTAATTCCTGTTCGTAGTGAACTTGTTGCTTTCACCCTTAGTGAAATTTCTTGAAGCATAAGAAACTGGAAGTTGTATTCCATTATATTCCTGCGTGAGCACCGCACCACAAGCAAAATTGTTTCTTGAAGTCAGGGTATTGTAGCAATGTTGATTTCATCAATTCGGTTTTTAATTGTTCAAACGCATGTTGGCATTCTGATGTCCGCTCGAATGAAACTTTCTTCTTAGTAAGTCTTGTTAAGGGACGTGAGTACTCTGCAAAATTCTTAATGAAGCGCCTATAGTAGTTGCAAAATGCTACAAAACGTCGTACACCATCTGCATCTGTTGGAGTGGGATAATTTTTAATGAATTCGTATTTTCTGTCATCAGGTAGTATTCCCTTATCAGTGCATTTGTGACCTAGGAATGTTTCCTCTTGCATGAAAAAAGAACATTTCTCTGGATTTAGTTTCAAGTTATGCTGTCTACATAAATGAAATACATCTGTCAAATTTTTGAACATATGTTTTTCAGAACATCCTATTACTTCTAAATCATCCATGTAGAGAAAAGCTTGCGAAGGTTTTAAGCCTGAATAGGCAAGGGTCATCATACGTTGAAATGAATTTGGTGCTACTTTTAATCCGTAAGGAAGTCGCGTGTAGCGATAAGAGAATTTGCTCGTTGAAAACGACGTTATGTTTCTTGACTTCTCCTCAAGTTCAATCTGGTGAAATCCAGACATAAGATCCGGACATGAAAAATATTTTGCTCGACCAAGTTGGTCAAGAATAGCATCCATTCTAAGAAGTGGAAATTTGTCTGCTAAAAGCTTTTTGTTCACTTGACGGTAATCCACAACCAAGCGCCACCTTTTTTCTGTAGTATTTGGCAATGGTTTTTTGGGTACCAAGACAAGTGGGCTATTATATTCGGAAATGGACGGTTCCACGATACCGTCTTTGATCAATTTCGTTACTTGTTTATCTATTTCTGACTTTTGTGATTCTGGAATACTGTAGTTCTTTATATATATTGGCGTCTTATCACTCAGTCTGTGTTTTTATCTGTAGAAGTTATTCGCTGTGATAGGTTCGGTTTCAATGCTGAATATATCACTGAATTCTGTACACAGTAACCGCACGTCCTCTATTATGCCCACGGTTACCACCTCGATATTGTCCGTTTCCTCTTTGTTTATAATGTAAAACTGTATTTACATTACCAGTTGCAACTGTTTACGAATTTGGAAACCGCATCATTCATGGTAATAAAGGTACCAGCTTCCAATATAAGCTTTACCTTATCAATGGAGCAATTTTTAGTCATTGCTATGATGGCCAGTTGTGTGCTATATTTTCCTGCTAGGTCGTTTGATAAACCATCCGAAATGTATGCTCTTTCTAAAGCCTTAGTTAATTCGGAAACTTCTCTAGTATAGTCATTAGTCATTGTTTTATTATTCTGCCTTAAATTCATAAGCCTCGCTGTAATGACCTCTAATGACTCTCCCTTAACGGAATTTTTCAAAGTTGTTATTAGTTGAACTAAGGATATTTAATTGCTAATTAGATTTCTTATATTACCTTTTAGTTTGGTCTTCGATAGGGACACAGCTACAGATTCACGAGATTCTTTAATAGAGTCTACTAACTCCAAAGCGTCAATAAAACTTCTCAAATTTTCCGCCTTACCATCAAAATCTGGAATCAGACTTGAAGCTGTCTTCAGAAATTCTACTACGGATTGAGTCATTTTTGTCACTTGATCTTTAGTGTCTACCGAAATCACTATCTTATTATGAAGGGTAAGTGGCAATTCTACCTCTATTCCCCTCCTTGCTGCAACATTTATAACTTTGCCTTTAACGTCAGAAAAGAAAGCTTCGGCTGCACTTTTATGCGCCGTCGTAAGTCTTTCGTAGTTTACGTTGAGATCTCTGATCTCTTCGAGGCGAATGAAAAGATTCCGTAGGTGTTTATCAACTGTATCATCCCTAGTAGGCCTATCTGTATTAAGACATTTATAAGATTTGTCAAATTCCTCCTTTATCCGTCTACAATTTGTAATAATAGTCCATAAAATAAACAAAATCGCGAAATTAATTGTGGCGTCAGTCTGCCTAAATCTTCTCTAAATCATTCCCACGGCTTGCGTACCTCTTCCTGAGTGATCTCTTATGCAACAAATACAATTTAAGCAGCAAATGAGCTGCACTTAAAAGCGTTAAGATCAATACGAGATACCACAATGAATTTAGCTAAGTTGTATGATCTATTATTTCTACATTGTACACTACATTAGCATTCGGATTATCTATTTTAGACTCTTTTCCTCCCATATTTCAATTACAGTAATGACTTATTTTAATATTATTAGTTTTATTTAATTTAAGTAAGTAAGTAAGTAGTTTTATAATTACCAATCCTTCTTGATTTACTTTCAACAATTTCAATCATATGCTCAACTTCGATACCATCTGACATCTTGGTAGTGTTGTTTGCTGTATTTTGTTGTTGTAGTTCAGTTGTACCTCACTTCAAGGCGATATTATGTTGCGTTACTCTGTTGATCAATCATTCTTAGTAATGCTGCACGTTCTTGTCTTGGGTTGATTTTTTGTTTCTTGTTGTCTGTGTTATCCGCGGCAGGGTTCTTATGACTTTGCATTTTTTTAGTTTATATGCCGGTTTTATTGTAGCACAGCACCGCACAACGTGTGTTTTTGAATGATTTTTTTTTTTTTTTTTGTATTCCGTACTTTACAAAGATTCTTTTTTTATGTATTTAATTTTGTTTTCTTCTTAGCAAATAACACCGAACTTCCTTAAAGGAAACACTTGATTTTGTTGGCGCAAGAAATTAAAAACACTGGAATCTCTATTTTATTTTTTTTATTTGATGTTGAATTGCTAAGGCTGCCACGGTCGCCTTGTAATCACCAATGTTCTTATATCCTAGATAAATTTAATGAAAAGTACTTCATTCACTTGCAAAACAATTATGTTGTCTTTATTATTTGAATGTACCTATTTATACCTTAACTAATTTACATGTATAGGCTTAAACTAAATTAGTGCATGTGTGCTACTGCATCGCGCGGTACGCGTTCCCGTCGAATCAATGGGAAACACCATTTACCTTAGAGCTTATGATGAGATGAAAATAACCACAACTAACAGTACGATGCGACGGCAAAGCACTGTGAGTCGTGGGTATTAACTACTCCGTTACTCGACAGAACTATATGGAAATATGTAGGTGAATCAAAATGCTAAAGTGTATTTTGGTACACGGCAAAATGTGGAAACTCAAAATATGTTTTAGCAAAGTATGGGAATCAAATATATTCAAAACTATAACACAGATACACTACAGTATTCATATCGGGTTTGAAAAAAACCCTTTGTGATATACTTTTTGCTGCTCGTACTAATTTTAAAAATTTTAAAAAAGTTTAGAAAAGAATCACTATGATATCATAATGAAATCTAAAATATTCTTAATAAAAGCAAATAATGTGCTTGATGCTTGTAGAGCGCTAAGATGTAACATTTGCGATTGGACATTTTTATGGAGCTGTATCTAAATCTGAACCGATGTGTCCTATTTTCATATATATATAATATAATACAAATCCATATAATACAAATCCATTTCGACAAACGAAGAAAACTGTTTGATATACATAAACTTATTTCTCTTTGTTCATTTACAACAACTGATGTTGTAAACAAACTAAATTTTCCCACAAAAGAAACTCAAAAACGATGTTAACGTGTTTAAAATTTCGTTTCTACGAAATGCATTTTTTCTCTGCGTGTAGGTCTCTATTTTTAAATATTCTTTAAAGTTGCGAAACAATAAGAAATGCGTGTTAACTTACTAAAATTTATGTTATATTTATCACTTATGTCAAATATTTTTCAGAGTTAGTATTTTTTGTACATATGTAACAAGTATTATTCAAAAGAGAAACAACAAATTCAGCAACTTGGATCTACGTAGGAAAACGAAACTCTAAAATACCAATTGTTTGGTTTTTTGAAATTAAAATTTATAGTTGTTTCCTCTTGCATTTTATCGAATACAAAAAACTGTATTTGTTATTTGAATTTATACATATTTAAGATTATAATAATGAAGAAACATTTCCAATTTTTTTTATTTAATCGGAATATGCGTGTTCATACATTCACATCGCTTGGTTTTGTTTTTCATATGTTCATATTTAATCATTTACGCTGACTCAAGGTTTATTTATTGTCACCAAAATAATAAACACACACACACATATGCAATGCAACTACTTCAACTTTTTGCAAACAAATAAGGTTGCTGCAATAGTTCACTGAACCACACTGGTCAATACACCAAGAAAATTGTTACACAACAATGCCTACATTTGGGTTGAACAAGCCATAAGCTATATACACATGTATGTATGTATAATTCTGTGAGCAGCGTTCCCATTCATCCAAAGGGAATACCATAGAATAAGAACAAAATTGTAAACTTAGCAATAATTTAGTATTTAAGAAAGAAAATCTATCAATAAAATTCAGAAATTCACAACCCTACATTGTGTTAACTTCTCGCTAATATCTCCGCTGTAACCAAGTTCATGTGCTTGAGTTGCTCCAAAACTTTATCTTGGTGATACTGCCTCGATAAAAAATCAAATACAAATTCATTGAAGGGCAAAACAGTCCATTCAATAAACATTTGGTGACCCCAAGTTCTTCTTGTAGAACATAAAAACACACAACCTCGCGAATTACGTCAGATCCTGCAACATTAAACAGGATCAACGGGTCGATTTGCTGCAAAAATTGGATATTTGTCCACACAGCAAATCAACAATCAATCAACAATTTGGGTCCTGCAAATTATCAGGATCAACAAAGCTATCAGCAACCGCAAAGGAATTTTGGCCTTGCAACATATCAGGACCAACTATTGGGGACGCGAGAACCGTAGAGGACTCAATCAACTCGCAACCGCGAATCAACAGCCAGGAAACCAATCAACGGATCATCCGTGTATCGTGCTAGCTTCAAAAGATGGCAGAAGAAAAAATCAGTATGGACGTATTGGCTCAATCCCAACGCAAAACGGGTGATATCATACAGGGAATCATAAAAAATTATAAGAAAGACTCCCAGTCCAGGAAGACCCTAGAATACTATAAGGAACGCCTCAGGAGGTTGGATAGCGCATGGGCGGAATTCGAGATAACTGACAACAAAATACGTTGTCTTGAAAATCCACCATTGGATCACGATTATTTTATCAGTAATTACTACACTGACATAGCGGCGCTCGTGGAGAAATACAGGCAGGAATTGGAGTCGGCAATGATGCAAACACCGGCTAACCAGCAAAAAGGTCCAACCGCAACAAAAACGACCAATCAAGAAGCAGAGTATCAACATCAAGAACTGGCCGCCGCTAAGTCAACTACAACAGTGGCAAGGACACAAGCTCATCATCAGCCACCACCAAGTCAACAGCAGACTATGTCTTCCCCAACACCTACCCCATCCGCAAGAGCGTCGCAAATTACCTTATCCATTAGAAGACAAAACGTAATGATATCATCTCTAAAACGGGTAATCACAACAGACCCAACAGCAACAAACATGAAATTAAAAGAGAAGCTATGGGAACAGATCCAGGAGCTACATTTCTCAATTTGGGAAAACTGTGCCAACCCACTCGAAGAAGGATATGACATGGATTCTTACACAGATCTAGAAGAAATGGTGATACAAAATTTCAAACATACAACGGTGCCTGCAGCACAATACAGGGCAGAGTGTGCACAACCGAACGTGTTGCCACTTCCCAAAATTACAATCCCAAAATTCGACGGGGATTGTTTGAAATGGCCTGCGTTCGCTGACCTGTTTTCACAGTTGGTAGTCAACCAAAACATTTCCGCTGTACAAAAAATATGGTATCTAAAGGCGAACGTAACCGGTGAAGCTGAAAAACTCATCAGCCATCTTTCCGCCACAGCTGATAATTATGAGACAGCCTGGAAAACATTACAAGACCGGTACAACAACAAGCGTGTACTGGTATCAACACTAATGCAGAAACTAATTGATCAGCCGTCATCTGGGACGTCAGCAGCCTCCATAAAACAGCTACATGATGTCACTCGAGAGTGTCTGCATGCCCTCAACAATATAGGGGTGGACACTTCTTCATGGGATCCAATGCTGCTTCATCTTCTCATAAAAAAGTTAGATCGAGGTCTTCACTCGCAATATGAAAAAACAATAGAAAATCCAAAGGAATTGCAGCATGTGAGCCAATTACTAGAATTTCTAGAGACCAGGTTTCAGTCAATGGAAGCCATGGGTCAGAAGGAAAAAGCGTCAGTCAAATCGTGCGCTTCAGCAGCTTCAACGAACCAAGGCAATGCTGCATGCACGCTATGCAACGATGGCGCTCACAGACTATTTCAGTGCCAGACCTTTTTGAAATTGAAACCCTCGGAGCGGCTTAACTACACACAACGGCAAAAATGTTGTGTGAACTGCTTACGTACGGGACATTCAGCAAAACAATGCACTTCACGATGTTGCATGAAGTGCAATAAAAAACACAACACACTGTTGCATTTGGACAACAAGCAAGAGTCCTCAAACAAAAGGGACAATCAAAAGGTAGCATCAGCCGCAACAACTAAAGCATCAGGGGGCGCATCTTCAACGTCATCATCTCAGGCGACCAACGACATAGAAGCTACCTCATTAGCAGCATCTAATAACCAACAAGCAAGTTCATACGTGCTACTTAGCACAGCAGTTGTAAAAATACAAGCAGATGGAACAGAGGTGGAATGTCGTGCTTTACTCGACTCCGGATCACAAGTCAACTTCATCACGGAACGTCTAGTAAAACGGCTCGGCATTTCCAGACAGATTTCGAATATAAGCATCAATGGAATCGGTTCAACAAATACAAAGACGAGGCACCGAGTAAATGTGGAACTCAAATCCCGGATTAACAAGTACTCGACGCGACTTGAGGCCTTTGTTCTGCCGCGTATATTGTCACCACAACCATCACAGTTCATCAATACTGACAAATGGCCACTACCCAAAAATGTGGCACTCGCTGATCCATCTTTCAACCGCCCCGATAGAATCGATATTCTGCTGGGCGCAGAACACTATCACGACTTGCTAGCGATTGGGCAAATAAAATTAGCAAATCAGCTTCCAACAATGCAGAACACTGTATTCGGATGGATAATTTCTGGAAAAATACAGGAGGAACGATCCAACAATCCGGCGTGCGGAATATGCACCGCTGATGAAACACTTGATGCTTCCATCGCCCGACTTTGGGAATTAGAAGAGATCAAAACATCTAGTACTTTGGGAATTAGAAGAGATCAAAACATCTAGTAAACCAATGTCCATCGAAGACAAACAATGCGAAAATCACTTCGAACAACACACCATAAAAGACAATCAAAATCGATTTGTGGTGCGGATTCCTTTCCATCAAGGTCCTGAAGTTTTAGGTGACTCACACGGAATCGCTATCAATCGCTTCTTTTCTCTGGAACGGCGATTGCAGAAAAACCCGGAATTAAAAGCTCAATATGCAAATTTCATGGAAGAATACGAGAAGATGGGACACATGACAAAGATCCCAGCAGAAGCGATTCGCTCTCCAAACTATTTTATCCCACATCACTGCGTGCAACGTCCAGAAAGCTCAACTACAAGGCTTCGGGTCGTATTTGATGCATCAGCAAAAACTTCATCAGGACACTCACTGAATGACCTAATGTACACAGGTCCAACTGTTCAAAGTGATTTGTTCTCCATACTACTGCGGTTCAGAATGCCCAAATATGTATTCACAACTGATGTCGAGAAGATGTACCGACAAATACTCGTTTCGCCTAAAGATCGTCATCTTCAATTAATCATTTGGAGAAAGGAACCTTCGCAACCCATAACGTATTATCAACTAAACACAGTTACGTATGGCACCAGAGCGGCACCATACTTAGCAACAAAATGCCTGCAGCAGGTGGCAAAGGAAAACACTATTCGGTACCCGCTCGCGTCGCAGTTTCTCCAAGAGAACTTTTACGTCGATGACGGCCTGGGTGGATCCGATAGCCTGGTGACAGCATTAACACTACAACACCAACTTATACAGGTCATGAAGGAGAGTGGCTTTAATCTACGCAAATGGTGTGCCAATAACCCCCAACTGTTGCAGCACATTTCGCAAGGAGATCAAGAAGTCAATTTAGATTTTGAAAGCTCAAAGGCGGATTCGATCAAGACATTAGGCCTAACCTGGCTCCCAAAGGATGACACCTTCTGCGTAAAGGTCAACATTGACTCGGTCCGAAGAATCACTAAAAGATCAGTCACATCCGATCTAGCAAGGCTTTTTGATCCTTTAGGGTTAGTATCGCCAGTCATAGTAACAGCAAAAGTATTCATACAAGAGTTATGGGAATTAAAATTTGACTGGGATCAGTCGTTACCAGAATCGTTACACACTAAATGGGCTACCTTCAGAAACGACCTGAAAACGTTAAAAACTCTTCGGGTATCGCGGCACATTGCCAAGGGAAAGGTGCCCCAGTCAATGCAACTACACATCTTCACCGACGCATCAGAAAAGGCGTACGGTGCAGTGGCATACATCCGATCCACATTCAAGGATGGGACCACCATGACTCGAATTCTTTGCGCAAAATCTCGGGTCGCCCCTCTTAAGCGACAAACCATACCAAGGTTGGAACTCTGCGCGGCAGTACTTGGAGCTCAGCTTGCATCAAGAATCAAAACTGATCTTCAACTAACATGTCCGGTCTGGTTCTGGACCGACTCAGAGATCGTTCTGGCCTGGATAAACTCATCGTCTGCCACCTTTCATACATTTGTGGCAAACAGACTTGCAATCATTCAAGAGTCAACCCAAGCAGATCAATGGCGTCATGTTGGCTCAAAAAGTAACCCAGCCGATGTTTTATCTCGCGGAATGTCACCAGCCGTTCTTAAAGATTGTGCACTTTGGTTCTGTGGCCCTCTG
This sequence comes from Polietes domitor, assembly GCA_947397865.1. Lineage (NCBI taxonomy): Eukaryota > Metazoa > Arthropoda > Insecta > Diptera > Muscidae > Polietes > Polietes domitor. Next base: position 108,730,898 of record OX377619.1, read on the forward strand.
TTTCTACACGGAAACGAGTCGATGTGGCCACCCTCATACAACTCACAACTAGCAATCCCAACGGAACTAGAAAGAAAACGTAAGGCTCCTGAGGCTCTTGTCACTTCAGTAGCTTCATCTGACTCTCTATATCTAATAAGACACAACAACTCATTTACCCGTCTACAACGCATTATAGCTTACATGCTGCGTTTCAGTAATCTATGCAGGCGCAAAGTCATCAATCAACCTACTCAATGGGCACTTACCACAATCGAACTAGACACTGCCCTGATGTACATAGTCAGACATATACAAGAATCGAACTTCAAGGAAGAGATTGACCAGCTAAAAACATATCAAGAATTGCGCGGAACAAGCAATTTACGCAACTTATCACCATTCCTGGACAAGTTCGGCTTACTACGCGTTGGAGGTCGTCTTGAAGAATCATCATTGTCATTCGACTCAAAACATCAATTGTTAATTCCCTATAATAACCCAATTTCAAAACTTATCTTTGAAATGGTCCATCAGGAGAATAAGCATTGTGGAGCGCAAACTCTGTTGGGAATCGTACGACAGCGATTCTGGCCACTGAAAGGAAAAATCATGGCTCGAGCTACTATTCACCGTTGCATAAGATGTAGCAGAGCTAAGCCAGTACTGTTCAAGCAAGTCATGGGAAACCTGCCTTCAACTCGGATAACACCAGCACGACCGTTCATCAATACCGGGGTTGACTACTGTGGCCCTCTAACAGTTCACTACAAGCTGCGAGGAAAAAGGCCACATAGGGCCTACATCGCAGTATTTTGCTGCTTCGCGACAAAAGCTATACACCTAGAATTAGTAAGCGACCTCACAACTGAGGCCTTCATAGGTGCCCTCAAGAGATTCATTGGACGACGCGGCCACTGCCAAAGATTATATTGTGATAACGCAACAAATTTTGTTGGAGCGAAAAATAAGCTACCAGAGCTGTCAGATGTCATACACACCCCTGCTGCGCAAGAAGCCATTACAACCGCCTGCACCAACAAGGGGATCCAGTTCAATTTCATCCCGCCAAGAGCACCACACTTTGGTGGCCTCTGGGAAGCGGCTGTCAAATCAGCCAAGCATCTTCTGGTAAGAAGCGCAGCAAATGCTTCCCTAACCTATGAGGAACTTGAAACATTAATCATAGAAATCGAGGCAATACTGAATTCAAGGCCCATTTCTCCAATGTCAAACGATCCAAATGACATAGGCGCGCTGACCCCGGGACATTTTCTGATCGGTGAACCACTCACGGCCCAAGTTGACGCACTAGCAAAGCCAGCGGCGTTGAGCCTGTCCACTAGATGGAAACTGGTCTCCCAACTTAAGCATCAGTTCTGGAGTAGATGGTCCCGAGACTATCTAAATGAATTGCAGTATCGCAACAAATGGCAAGAGCGATCGAAAAATCTTGAACCAGGGTCCATTGTCATCATCAAAGAAGATAATGCTCCAGTAATGCAATGGCCGCTAGGGCGTGTCGTAAAGACATATAGAGGAAAAGACAACGCAGTGAGAGTTGCAGATGTAAAAACAGCCTCCGGTGTGTTCAAAAGAGCCATTCACTACCTAGCACCACTGGAGAAACTCAAAGAAGACACCACTAGCGAGCAACAACTAACTACATTGCAGCCATTTGACGCGGATGAGGAAGAGGAACAAGCTTCGCCAACTTCACAAGACGAGCGCCCAAGCAGGAAAAAACGAAAGTCAGTCACCTCCGGAGTAATGATGACCATGATCATTGCATTATTAGCGCTTCCACTAATCTGCAACGCGAATAAAATAGAAATAACTAAGTTTCAATCAAATATTGGCATACATTTTGAAGGCATCGGAACAACACGAATTTCACGATCGGAATGGAAAATCATAACATATTATGAGTTACAACCGTACTGGCGAGAAATGCAGACCTTCACAAATGGGACTGCATCTCTACAGCATCTATGTACTCTTGTATCTCAAAAAACAACATGCATAAACGTTCTCCAAGGTCTTAATTCTGGTTTCTCAGACCTCAAAGATGGAAACGCTTTACTCAAGAACAAAAGAAACAAACGTGGTGCAGTAAATATCGTGGGAAATATTGCCAACTCACTGTTTGGGGTACTGGATTCAACCTATGCTGAAGACATGTCGAACACTATTGAACATATCAAGGAAGATGAAACCTATCTAATGCGGCTGATGAAAAACCAGACCTCATTCATAGATTCAACCCTCAACATCTTTAAGCAAGATGAAATCCAGATCCAGACCAAATTCGACGACCTCGACGAGCAAGTAAACAGAATTAGCTCCAGGTTACGCGACAACGAACAAGAAAATCATGAACTCAAGTTATTCCAAGGTTTTGTTCTACTAGCTACACAATTGTCATTAATGTCAGCAAGACTACATCGAACACAAACAGCAATAATTACGGCATTGTCTGACTCTCAACATGGCAAGATCAGCCCATTACTGCTGTCACCATCACAACTTCAAGCAGAGCTGATACAAGTGAGAAATCACTTGCCCTCATCACTGCAACTACCAGTCAATCAGGACAATCTGCTTCAGCTCTATAAAATCATGAACGTGAAGGGAGGAATTGCAAACAATCACATAATTTTCCATATAACGATTCCCCTATGTGATCCAGAGACGTTGGAACTTTTTAAGCTGCACCCGATACCGGCTCTTCTCCACAACACGATGACAGCTATCCAGCCATGCAGTCAAATCATCGCCATAAACGCTCACCGAGATGAATATTATGCGTTGACTGAACAGCAATGGGCATCTTGCACACCATTAACAGAAGATGAAGTCTTATGCTCAAGCATACAGTCTAAATTCAATTCAGATGCAGCCAAATGCCTATGTGAAATTTCATTACTAAACAATGTCACTAGTACCAACTGCAACGTAACTCCGTTTGTAGAAAACACTTCACTCATCCAATTGCACCATAACAATCAATGGATGTACACCATGCCGCACTCAACTCCTATGACCGCCGTGTGCAGCCACGAACATATTCGACTCGACCTACAGGGTACTGGACTCATAAAAATAAGTCCAGACTGCACACTCAAATACAAAGCTATGTTCATTCAGGGACACGAAATCTATTCGACATCCTTACACACATCATATACTGCTACTGCCAACATGAGTGAAATTAATTACCCAACCGAAGACGAAGTAAGCAGAATTCACCTCAAACAGTACATAAATCATATAAAAAATATATCGGATATCCAACAAGAATTGCACCAACAGGTACTCACTGACCTACCTCAACAATTAACTCACATAAAAAACACCATGCAGCAGTAGCTTACACCGCCCTTCTTCTTGCAATCGGAGTCATCGTTTCGACAATCTACCAAAAGCAACAACGTCAAAGAAGAAAAATCGGTCAACAAACCTCACCAGCAGCAATTTCCCAACAGGCAGCGTCATCAGAATTTACAGTAACAGTAGCTTGAATAACAAAGAAATAAAATTAAACTAAAAGAACATTACTTTGTTTGGAACATTAAAGCCATTAAGAATATCACTATAATGTAACTTTGTCGAGCATAGCTCAACGGCGGGGAGCATGTTCATACATTCACATCGCTTGGTTTTGTTTTTCATATGTTCATATTTAATCATTTACGCTGACTCAAGGTTTATTTATTGTCACCAAAATAATAAACACACACACACATATGCAATGCAACTACTTCAACTTTTTGCAAACAAATAAGGTTGCTGCAATAGTTCACTGAACCACACTGGTCAATACACCAAGAAAATTGTTACACAACAATGCCTACATTTGGGTTGAACAAGCCATAAGCTATATACACATGTATGTATGTATAATTCTGTGAGCAGCGTTCCCATTCATCCAAAGGGAATACCATAGAATAAGAACAAAATTGTAAACTTAGCAATAATTTAGTATTTAAGAAAGAAAATCTATCAATAAAATTCAGAAATTCACAACCCTACATTGTGTTAACTTCTCGCTAATATCTCCGCTGTAACCAAGTTCATGTGCTTGAGTTGCTCCAAAACTTTATCTTGGTGATACTGCCTCGATAAAAAATCAAATACAAATTCATTGAAGGGCAAAACAGTCCATTCAATAAACAATGCGTATAAAGATTTTGAGTAAACATCCTGTTACTCATGTCCTATATAAATTAAAAACCCCAAAACTCTTTAGACATCCTATTTATACCCATACTTTGTCAAAAAGCATATGGAATTTTCTGCATGTATCACAGAAAAAATGCGGGACTGAAGGGTTTACCGCCGAGGAATTTGACCGTTTTTCGTGTAATATTTCTTCAAAATATATATCGAGGGCTTATGTTCAAAAGTTGCTATGAACCATTTTCTCGAAAATGAGATTTTGATGCCAAAATATTCTCAGATTTGGATGTCATCTGTCATATAAATTTGGAAAAGATTTTTTTCTAAAACCATTTTTTTTAATTTTCTGATTTGGCTATCCCATCGCACGGTAGTTTGTGACTGCATAAGTGGCTATGAACATAAAAATAACAGAAATAAAATAGTTCAACAATGGAGCAGCATAAAACCGAAGGGTATAACTCGCTACAACGATTTTGTTTAAAACATTTTTCTAGATTTATGGCATATCGTACTATCAAATTCCATCATTTCGCGTTAATTGCATTTTGATTCCCCAGTTATCAGGCTAAAATAGGAAAAATGGTGGCTGTAAAGTCAAAAATTGTGAAAAGTATATTTAGAAAAACCGGCGTAACTTTTTATCATATTGAGAATACCAAAATATTTCTTTGGCATGTGATTGCTGACTTCGTGGGGAATATTTGTGTATGAAAAGTTTCAGAATTATGAATGAAGAATGTTAAAATATAAGGAATTGCAACGATTGGATTGAATTTTGGATTTTTCATCAATTGCAGCGATTTTCGCGACTGGCTACATATATGTTACAAGCGACCAATCTGAATGAAGCTGGAATCTTTACATTCGCTATACACATCACAGAAAATGTTTTTTCTACACAACATTGTCAAGATTTCATGAAAAAGTTATGGAGTTTACAATAAATCTTATTCTTATTTCAACATTCATAGAGCTCAATTTTAAACATACAAAAGTGGCTATGAACCATGAAACCGCGAATAGTAGGAAATTCGAACACTTTTTAATCGTAGCAATCAGTAATCCTTTTTAGATTAAACTGTAGAAGAACGATTAATAATTTATAATAGAAAATAAGTTTTTCGCTCTCCTGAAAAGTTATGTTTTTGTTCACAGCCACTTATGAATATAAGCCCTCGATATGTATGTATGTAATTTCAAGCAACAATTTCAAAGTTCTACACTTAGAGAACATGTCTGTTAATAAAAACAGCGATAATCTGCTGCCTATCAACAGACACTTTTCTGCTATTACAGCTGTTTTTTGACACAACAGCAGTTTTCTACAATCTTACATCACCATTCACACTGCTAAAGAGTTTGCAGTCTGCTAAAATTGGCTGTTGTTAAGCGAGTTTAGCTCGAATTTTCATTTATATTAGCTTGGTACAATCTGCGTATCATATATATTGCTAAAAACAGCAAACAGCTGTTTACCATCTCAGCAGATACAAATCTGCTGTCTCTTTTTTAACAGCTGAAAATCTGCTCTTTCAGTAGACTTTCTGCTTTCTTTTACTGACATATTCCTTTGAGTGTACTGATAGATGGATTACTAAAATGCAATTTTGCAGACAATTTCTGTCGGACGAATGTATCAAAATATTTTTCGAAGATTCTGGCAATAAAATATGAGTGGTTTCCAAACGCTCCAATAAAAATTTCCTAAAAAATTGGAAAATTAACTAAGTATGAGTAATGTTTCCTTCTTTCAAAGTCATAGTAAATAGTTCATTTACTAGAAAAAGGGTAGTAGATTTAGTTAGAAACATTTCTTTGGATCTAATAAAAAATTCTTACAATTGAGTAAATTCAAACCAATGTGGAAGAATATTTTCAATGTTTAAAGTGAGAAAAAAAACTTAAATTTTTTGTATGGAAAAAATTCCATTTAGGAAATTTTAACTTAAAAATGTGTTTTTTCCTAAAATGAAGTTAAAATGTTTACTGAAATTTATGCCGAGTTCTTCATACATTTAAGTATTAATTATTGAATATTAATCTAAGAAGCAATTCTCGCTCGTTTGCGGAGACTTATTTTTTAAATACTTTATGAATTATTCTAAACAACCACTGCGAAGGCGCCTATCTTGCCTTCGCAACAATCATGGAGTAATAGCTCAACTCCTTATGGCAGAGGTATCATGAAACTTTTGAGAAATATTTCATGTTGTCATTTTTTGTATCAGTTTTGCATACTCTGAAGCAAAACTATTTGTTTGATTTTTTTAGTTAAATTGAACTTATTTTAATTTCACCCTTTTTCCTAGAATAAAAAAAAATTTTCCTCAGTTAAAGTAAAAATTTACTCGTTTTGAGGAAAAAAATCAGCAAAATTGTCCACAGTCCTTACTTAGTATTAGGAAATTTTCAGCAAAATTTTACTAAGATTTAGTAAAAATGTAATTAGTTTTAGGAAAGTTTTGCTTAAATTTAGTAAAAAATTACGTGGTTTTAGGAAAAATTTACTTAGATTTAGGAAATTTCAGCAAAATTCTACTTATATTTAGGAAAAATGTACTAGGTTTCCTAAATTTTAGTTAACTCATTATAGGGTTAATTTGTTTATGAGTGTAGATGAAACCCCCCCAGGGGAAAATCCTGCGCACGGGCCTGCAGACAGAAACAGGAGGGTAGGCAGAAAAATGATAATGCTGAAACACGGACAGATGATTTACGTCAGAAAAGCCAATACTATAGAAGGTATAGGAACAAGGGTGATATTCCGGTGGAAAAGCAGGACCACCCCGAACCAATGGAGGTGGACCCTTCTTCTTTCCGATTTAGAACACAAAATTTTTATCAAAAACAAAATTACGAAACATCCAATAAGAGTCTGAATTTTAAGCGTCAAAACGATTCTGACAGAAGTTCTGGCCCAAAGAACCAGAGGTTAGCGGCTGATAATGAAGCTCAGAATTTCGATGATGAAAACTCAGAATCTTCCCAATTCATTAATTTTCCAGTGGAAAGTCCCTGCTACAGTTCATAGAACGAACAATGGAAAAAATACTGTAGGCTTTCATTTGGATTAAAAAATGCATCAAGCATTTTTCAAAGAGCTATTGACGACATCCTCCGAGATCAAATTGGAAAGACATGCTTCGTCTATGTTGATGACGTGATTATTTTTTCGGAAACTGAAGAGGATCACGTAAAACTCGTTGACTGGGTGCTTAAGAGCCTATACGAAGCCAATAAACAGAATTAGAATACCTTGGTTTTATAGAGGCATACAAACCTCTCCAGAAAAGGTAGCTGCCATAAAGAACTACCCAGTTCCCACAACATTTTTTGCTTTAAGGTCATTCCTCGGACTGGCTAGTTATTATCGTTGTTTTATAAAGGACTATGCTACTATAGCTAGGCCCTTGACAAATGTTCTCAAGGGTGAAAACGGCAAGATACGCGCCATCCAATCAAAGAAAATGCAACTTGTTCTTGACGAAGGACAACTAGGTTCGTTCAAAAAGTTCAGGGACATCTTAGCATCTGAGGACGTCATGCTGATGTACCCAGATTTTGGAAAAACATTTGATCTCACGGCTGATGCTTCTTCACATGGACTTTGCGCCGTCCTTTCACAAGGCGGAAAGCCTATTTCCATGATCTCAAGGACGTTGCGAGATAACGAGATTCACCTTGCGACAAATGAAAGAGAACTCTTAGCCATAGTTTGGGCTCTGAAGAGTCTTCGACAATACCTATATGGTGTTAGAACATTTAATATTTTCACGGACCATCAACCATTAACATTTGCGGTTTCGGATAGGAATTCAAATGCCAAGATAAAGCGGTGGAAAGCCTTTATTTATGAGCATAACGCTAACCTTTTCTACAAACCTGGGAAAGAGAACTGTGTAGCAGACGCACTTTCAAGGCAACAAATCCTTGCGTCATTGACATACACCATAGAATCAAGCCGGTAAATTGCTTCAGGAATTAAATAATTCTTGAGGAGTCACATAACTCTTCTACTCGGCGCTTCATACTTTTCGGGGGAAGGACCCGTCATATTATACAATTCCGAAATAAGGAACATCTTATTGACGAAATTAGGGATGTAGTCAACCCCAATGTGGTGAATGTTATAAAATGTGATCTGCCAAAATTGGTCCACAGACAGATTGAACACCACAGACGGATTGAACTCTTCCCGTCAACACGATTTCTATGCGAGGAAATACGTGATCGACATTCTTGACCAAAATGTGCAAATGGAGATTGTGGTTACAGAACATATTGGAGGACTATTATTTCCCCAAAATGGCAAATGAAGTGGTCAGTAATTGTATGACATGTTCAAGGGGCAAAATACCTGAGACATCCAAAGTAACATGTTATATCCGAAACATTAGTTCCATCTTGCGCAGGGAAAATACTTCACATTGATATCAACTCCACAGATATGAAGCATTTTCTGACGTGCCTAGACAAATTTTTAAAATTCGCGGTTGTACAACCGATACAGGTACAGGACCATCAATGACGTAAAGCTACCAATCATTCAGTTAATGAATATTTTCCCTCAGACAAAGACGATTTTCTGTGACAACGAAAAATCTCTAAATTCTGAAACAATAAAATCTATTCTGAGAGACAGATTTTCTTTAATTTTCTTATCGATTAATTCAGCTTGAGGCCATGGAAAAACTGGTGGTGTTGTTTTATTATTTATTTTTATTTTATTTTCCCAATATTTCGGTTGCCTTCGTCAACCATCATCAGGGGATAAACACTAAACAAAAATATATACAATTTATAACAAATATTCACTATCAATATCACAAAAAATTCAATAATAATTACATTAAAAATAAATAGGCGTCGTTCTGTTGTCTGCACAAATTATTGTCAACTAAAAGTCTCTCTTTGTCGGCTGTATTTTTGTATTATATGTCGATAAGCTTTCACGCAATTCTCTGTGTCTGTTTTGTAATTCATCCTCTTCTCCGTGGGAACGTCAATAATGTTCAATACTTCAAGAGTAAATCTTCGCTTATAATTTCTCTCCTCTGCTAATATTTGTACGTCTTTGAAGTTTGGCGTATGGCCTGTCCGAGTACAGTGGGCCGCAAGAGCTGTTTTTTGCTCTATTGGTTTGTCAGTTGCTTTTTGGTCCGATTTATGTGAAGAAAGTCTAGTTTTTAGTTTCGTCTTGGTAGTACCAACATATACCTTTTGGCATATGTTGGACTTGTCACCATTACAAGGAATCTTATATACTATATTAGACTTGTCCTCTTTTTTATCTTAGATTTAGTTTTGCTGAATAAATTATTTACTGTACTATTTGTTTTGAGTGCTAATTGAAAATTGTCTTTGTTATAAATGTCAAAATTTTTGAACCTTTCAGAAAATCCTTGTACATACGTCAGCGGTTTATAGATTTTCTCCTCCTTCTCTTTGTCATTTATATGTTTTTTCATCTTAGTATGGTTTATCAGATCGTCGATGGTTTGTTTAGGGAAGTCATTTGATTGTAGAATTTTCTTGATTTTGCGTTCATTGTCTTTGTGAAATGATGAGTCATATTGAATACCCTATTTATAAAATTCGTCGCTGTGTTGATTATTGTTCGTCTATAGTGTTTGGAATGAAAATTTATAAGTCTTCCTGATGGTGTTGGCTTCTGGTACCAGTTCAATTTTAGCAGGCTTCCTTGTCTATAAATTATAGAGTCAAGATATGGGAGTTTATTGTCTTCTTCTTTTTCCATAGTGAATTGTATTTGTCGATCAAATGAGTTCAGTGTTTTTAGGGTATTGTCAACTTCTTCCTTCCTTAGTATCCCAAACAAATCGTCTACATATTTTGTGAGAATTCTTGGTTTTGTCGTCAATTTCTCCATTGTAGCGTCCAGCAGTTCTTCCATGATAATGTCAGCGATCACAGGAGAAGCCGGGGAGCCCATGGGCATTCCTTTCCTTTGTTCATATATGTGGCCATTATATTTAAAATATCAGGTGTCCTTGATGCAGAATGTTAATATTTGTAGAAATAAGTCCTTTGGTATTTTGGTAAATGTCTCTATTTTTTCCCACTTTCTCTCAATAGGCTAGGTTTACAGGAATACTAGGGAATAATGACACCACATCAAATGAACTTAGAATCTCGTTGTCCTCAATGTGTCTGTTGTTGATTCTAGATTTAAATTCAGCTGCGTATTTTACGTTGTAAGTTGAATCTTTTGTCAGGTTCTTGAAAATGTCAACAATAAAATTTACAAAGTTCATAGGATGGAAAGTTAATTGAAGAGTATATTGGTCGTAGTGGCGTGTTTTCTTTGTGTATTTTCGGGAGTCCATATAGTCTTGGTGCCATTGCTGTTCTGTTCGTCAATTTGTTTTTGTCAGTAAGGCTTATTAAATTCATGTTGAATAAACTGTCCACTAGTTTATTGTTTTTGTTTTGTAGCCTAGATGTTGGATCCCTTTTAAGTCGTCTATAAGTGCACATGTCCCTAAGAATACTTTTCATTTTTAACTCGTAGTCATTCTTATTTGTTGCCACTGTTTTCCCACCCTTGTCCAAATTTAAAATTAATTGAGAAATTTCCTAGTTTGTCCCACTGTGTACGAAGTACGAATTTGTCTCTGCTGCTAAGTTGAGTTTTTCGTAAGTGGTCGTCAATCAGTGTATCTATTTTGGTTCTCGCCATTTCTTGTTGTTCTCTATTGTCTATTGTCTGCACACACTCTTCCCCCTCTGCTATTATATTGAAGAGTGGAAAGTCAGCTTTGGTGTTAGGCAGCGCATGTTTGGGGCCTAACGAAAGTAACCACTGCACATTTGTTGGTATATCTGTTTCGGTTTTGTTTACAAACCAACCTTCGTTGCGTTTTATGTTGAATTCTTTGTTTTGTTGTTGTTTTAATCTCTGTAGTTTCTCAATGTGCGTTCTTTTATTATTCTTCGTACGACTGTCGTAGAGAACAGACTCGCTCTCGTAGAATAGTTGTATGTCTTCTTCGCTTAAAAGCTCTTTTAGCTACACGATCATGCAGTTTTTGTTTGTTATTGTAGAGTTGTTTGTGTTTATATTGTATTAAAAGTTTTAGTAGTTTCATATGGAAGTTGTGATTGTGCTTTTGTAATGCTTTTGTTATATTTGGCGGGATATTATTGTGTGTTTTCAAAATGTTGTAATTGTGTTTGGTTGTGTTAGTAATGAAATTGGGTATGATGCCGACCTGCTTGCACTTTAATAGGAATGTTGTTGTTGTTATTAGAGTTGACTTTTGTTTATTTAATTTGCAAAATTGTTTAATGATATTGTTAGTGTGGTTGATTTTCTGTTAAAATAGCCAACGCACCTCCCTTACATAGTACTTCTAATGGGCAGGTGGAGCGATTCCATAGCACTCTAGGAGAGATTGCTAGATGTCTAAAGATTGAGAGAGGTATCGAGGACACGATTGACTTGATACTTCAATCGACGGTCGAATACAACAGAACCATTCACTCTGTAACTGGTAGGAGGCCCGTTGACATCATTCATTCTGCTCCATGAGAATTAAAGGAGGGAATAAAGGGAAAGATTCAGGAGGCTCAGATCCTCCAATTAGAGCATTTTAACAGAACTAGACAGAATAGAACTTTCCAGATCGGGGAAAAGGTATTCGTCAAGAATAACAGACGCTTAGGTAACAAACTTACTCCACTATACGAGGAGGCTATCATAGAAGCCGATATGGGAACTACCGTTCTCATTAAAGGCAGGGTGGTCCATAAGGGCAACTTGAGATAAACATCCTTATGTTGTCAATTCGTTGTAGGTCGACATTACTTCTATTTATTATTGCATCATCCATGAGTTCGAGGGTGATTGACTATTCCCACAAGGATTATATCCCATTATTGGACGGTATATATAGAGAAGTTGGATATCTTCGATACACAACGAACCTCACTACATATTACGATATTATCGATGAAAACCAGAAGCTTATCGACCTATTTCCTCAATCTCACGTGAAGAAACTATTGACCTCTGATACCGAACATATTGAAACACTCTATCGGCCGTGAATGTTCGTCGTAGACATGCTAGAAGTCTTAACTTCATTGGCACAGAGTTAAAAATTATTGCAGGAACGCCAGATTTTGATGATTTTCAAGAACAACTAATAACATCCAATAATAAGCAAATTCAAATCAATACAAATATTCAAATTCAAATAGAGAAATTATCTGAAATTGTAAATACTATGTTGGCGAACGCTAAGGGAAGCCAAATTGATACTTATAACTTGTTTGATATTCTAATGTCAAGTAATAGAATGGTAATGTTTGACCTTCAAAATTTAATGATGTCAATAACTCTGGCTAAAGCTAATATTACAAATCCAATGATTTTGGACAATGATGACATAGAACATATAATAAACAATTTGCACTCCACCAATATAAGTTTATCTGATGTGTAACTTGTATTAAGATTTTACAAGATAAAAATTCAATTTATTTTATTATTAAGTATCCAATCTGCGAGATCTCATGCAAAAAGATAACCGTTTTCCCGGTCCCTCACTCTGCAAAAATAATAAACTTCGCTGACGAAAATATGGTGGCTGAATGCAAGAACGAAATATATCCAGTTAAAATGTGCACCCCATCTATTACGACCATGTTTTGCAAAATCACAAATAAACCAACCTGCGCTCAACAGTTAATATCTGGAATTTTGGCGCATTGCAAAACACAGTTTAATCACCTGGAGCCAATAATGGAAATTGCTGAAGGACTTATTATTGTCAACAATGCTACGGTTAACATAAAAGAAGCGGACGATTTAGAGAAGAAAATCAAAGGAACATACTTACTGGCTTTTGAGAACACCATCTGTATAAATGGAACGTTGAACGAAAACCGAAGCAATATTCTTAAAAGAACACCTGGTACTACGTGACCCGCCTGACTGTACGATATTTGCAAGAATTGCAAATTCTTTCATACGGCTGTGAACGTACTAAACACGTCCGTTGAGGTATCATATTCTCGCTATGGAAACATAGCGAGTATTCATGCTTGTTCAACATTTGAGGGTGATGGTTTTGCACACTTTGCATCAAAAGCAATAGCAATGTGGGTGTGAAAACAAATTTTTAAAAAATAATTTTGTGTTAAAAATCTTGGACTTAGCCTGGATAATTATCCAGTGTAAGTCAAAATGATGGTTTTCTAGGTTAAGTCCAATAAAGTCAACACAAAATATTTTTTGGAAAATTTGTTTTCACAAGCACATTGGTATTGCTTTTAGCGACAATTTTAAAAAAGAATTTTTTATTTTGAGCAAAAAATTAAATTTTTATTAACGTTTTTGTTATCGCAGCTTGTTATCCCGGCTTAAAGAAAAACAGCCCTTATGTTAGCTTGATACGTAACCTACCTCATGTATTAGTTAAAGTAAAAATTTACTCGTTTTGAGGAAAAAAATCAGCAAAATTGTCCACAGTCCTTACTTAGTATTAGGAAATTTTCAGCAAAATTTTACTAAGATTTAGTAAAAATGTAATTAGTTTTAGGAAAGTTTTGCTTAAATTTAGTAAAAAATTACGTGGTTTTAGGAAAAATTTACTTAGATTTAGGAAATTTCAGCAAAATTCTACTTATATTTAGGAAAAATGTACTAGGTTTCCTAAATTTTAGTTAACTCATTATAGGGTTAATTTGTTTATGAGTGTAGATGAAACCCCCCCCAGGGCAAAATCCTGCGCACGGGCCTGCAGACAGAAACAGGAGGGTAGGCAGAAAAATGATAATGCTGAAACACGGACAGATGATTTACGTCAGAAAAGCCAATACTATAGAAGGTATAGGAACAAGGGTGATATTCCGGTGGAAAAGCAGGACCACCCCGAACCAATGGAGGTGGACCCTTCTTCTTTCCGATTTAGAACACAAAATTTTTATCAAAAACAAAATTACGAAACCTCCAATAAGAGTCTGAATTTTAAGCGTCAAAACGATTCTGACAGAAGTTCTGGCCCAAAGAACCAGAGGTTAGCGGCTGATAATGAAGCTCAGAATTTCGATGATGAAAACTCAGAATCTTCCCAATTCATTAATTTTCCAGTGGAAAGTCCCTGCTACAGTTCATAGAACGAACAATGGAAAAAATACTGTAGGCTTTCATTTGGATTAAAAAATGCATCAAGCATTTTTCAAAGAGCTATTGACGACATCCTCCGAGATCAAATTGGAAAGACATGCTTCGTCTATGTTGATGACGTGATTATTTTTTCGGAAACTGAAGAGGATCACGTAAAACTCGTTGACTGGGTGCTTAAGAGCCTATACGAAGCCAATATGAGAGTATCAATAGAGAATTCTATTTTCTTTAAAACAGAATTAGAATACCTTGGTTTTATAGAGGCATACAAACCTCTCCAGAAAAGGTAGCTGCCATAAAGAACTACCCAGTTCCCACAACATTTTTTGCTTTAAGGTCATTCCTCGGACTGGCTAGTTATTATCGTTGTTTTATAAAGGACTATGCTACTATAGCTAGGCCCTTGACAAATGTTCTCAAGGGTGAAAACGGCAAGATACGCGCCATCCAATCAAAGAAAATGCAACTTGTTCTTGACGAAGGACAACTAGGTTCGTTCAAAAAGTTCAGGGACATCTTAGCATCTGAGGACGTCATGCTGATGTACCCAGATTTTGGAAAAACATTTGATCTCACGGCAGATGCTTCTTCACATGGACTTTGCGCCGTCCTTTCACAAGGCGGAAAGCCTATTTCCATGATCTCAAGGACGTTGCGAGATAACGAGATTCACCTTGCGACAAATGAAAGAGAACTCTTAGCCATAGTTTGGGCTCTGAAGAGTCTTCGACAATACCTATATGGTGTTAGAACATTTAATATTTTCACGGACCATCAACCATTAACATTTGCGGTTTCGGATAGGAATTCAAATGCCAAGATAAAGCGGTGGAAAGCCTTTATTTATGAGCATAACGCTAACCTTTTCTACAAACCTGGGAAAGAGAACTGTGTAGCAGACGCACTTTCAAGGCAACAAATCCTTGCGTCATTGACATACACCATAGAATCAAGCCGGTAAATTGCTTCAGGAATTAAATAATTCTTGAGGAGTCACATAACTCTTCTACTCGGCGCTTCATACTTTTCGGGGGAAGGACCCGTCATATTATACAATTCCGAAATAAGGAACATCTTATTGACGAAATTAGGGATGTAGTCAACCCCAATGTGGTGAATGTTATAAAATGTGATCTGCCAAAATTGGTCCACAGACAGATTGAACACCACAGACGGATTGAACTCTTCCCGTCAACACGATTTCTATGCGAGGAAATACGTGATCGACATTCTTGACCAAAATGTGCAAATGGAGATTGTGGTTACAGAACATATTGGAGGACTATTATTTCCCCAAAATGGCAAATGAAGTGGTCAGTAATTGTATGACATGTTCAAGGGGCAAAATACCTGAGACATCCAAAGTAACATGTTATATCCGAAACATTAGTTCCATCTTGCGCAGGGAAAATACTTCACATTGATATCAACTCCACAGATATGAAGCATTTTCTGACGTGCCTAGACAAATTTTTAAAATTCGCGGTTGTACAACCGATACAGGTACAGGACCATCAATGACGTAAAGCTACCAATCATTCAGTTAATGAATATTTTCCCTCAGACAAAGACGATTTTCTGTGACAACGAAAAATCTCTAAATTCTGAAACAATAAAATCTATTCTGAGAGACAGATTTTCTTTAATTTTCTTATCGATTAATTCAGCTTGAGGCCATGGAAAAACTGGTGGTGTTGTTTTATTATTTATTTTTATTTTATTTTCCCAATATTTCGGTTGCCTTCGTCAACCATCATCAGGGGATAAACACTAAACAAAAATATATACAATTTATAACAAATATTCACTATCAATATCACAAAAAATTCAATAATAATTACATTAAAAATTAATAGGCGTCGTTCTGTTGTCTGCACAAATTATTGTCAACTAAAAGTCTCTCTTTGTCGGCTGTATTTTTGTATTATATGTCGATAAGCTTTCACGCAATTCTCTGTGTCTGTTTTGTAATTCATCCTCTTCTCCGTGGGAACGTCAATAATGTTCAATACTTCAAGAGTAAATCTTCGCTTATAATTTCTCTCCTCTGCTAATATTTGTACGTCTTTGAAGTTTGGCGTATGGCCTGTCCGAGTACAGTGGGCCGCAAGAGCTGTTTTTTGCTCTATTGGTTTGTCAGTTGCTTTTTGGTCCGATTTATGTGAAGAAAGTCTAGTTTTTAGTTTCGTCTTGGTAGTACCAACATATACCTTTTGGCATATGTTGGACTTGTCACCATTACAAGGAATCTTATATACTATATTAGACTTGTCCTCTTTTTTATCTTAGATTTAGTTTTGCTGAATAAATTATTTACTGTACTATTTGTTTTGAGTGCTAATTGAAAATTGTCTTTGTTATAAATGTCAAAATTTTTGAACCTTTCAGAAAATCCTTGTACATACGTCAGCGGTTTATAGATTTTCTCCTCCTTCTCTTTGTCATTTATATGTTTTTTCATCTTAGTATGGTTTATCAGATCGTCGATGGTTTGTTTAGGGAAGTCATTTGATTGTAGAATTTTCTTGATTTTGCGTTCATTGTCTTTGTGAAATGATGAGTCATATTGAATACCCTATTTATAAAATTCGTCGCTGTGTTGATTATTGTTCGTCTATAGTGTTTGGAATGAAAATTTATAAGTCTTCCTGATGGCGTTGGCTTCTGGTACCAGTTCAATTTTAGCAGGCTTCCTTGTCTATAAATTATAGAGTCAAGATATGGGAGTTTATTGTCTTCTTCTTTTTCCATAGTGAATTGTATTTGTCGATCAAATGAGTTCAGTGTTTTTAGGGTATTGTCAACTTCTTCCTTCCTTAGTATCCCAAACAAATCGTCTACATATTTTGTGAGAATTCTTGGTTTTGTCGTTAATTTCTCCATTGTAGCGTCCAGCAGTTCTTCCATGATAATGTCAGCGATCACAGGAGAAGCCGGGGAGCCCATGGGCATTCCTTTCCTTTGTTCATATATGTGGCCATTATATTTAAAATATCAGGTGTCCTTGATGCAGAATGTTAATATTTGTAGAAATAAGTCCTTTGGTATTTTGGTAAATGTCTCTATTTTTTCCCACTTTCTCTCAATAGGCTAGGTTTACAGGAATACTAGGGAATAATGACACCACATCAAATGAACTTAGAATCTCGTTGTCCTCAATGTGTCTGTTGTTGATTCTAGATTTAAATTCAGCTGCGTATTTTACGTTGTAAGTTGAATCTTTTGTCAGGTTCTTGAAAATGTCAACAATAAAATTTACAAAGTTCATAGGATGGAAAGTTAATTGAAGAGTATATTGGTCGTAGTGGCGTGTTTTCTTTGTGTATTTTCGGGAGTCCATATAGTCTTGGTGCCATTGCTGTTCTGTTCGTCAATTTGTTTTTGTCAGTAAGGCTTATTAAATTCATGTTGAATAAACTGTCCACTAGTTTATTGTTTTTGTTTTGTAGCCTAGATGTTGGATCCCTTTTAAGTCGTCTATAAGTGCACATGTCCCTAAGAATACTTTTCATTTTTAACTCGTAGTCATTCTTATTTGTTGCCACTGTTTTCCCACCCTTGTCCAAATTTAAAATTAATTGAGAAATTTCCTAGTTTGTCCCACTGTGTACGAAGTACGAATTTGTCTCTGCTGCTAAGTTGAGTTTTTCGTAAGTGGTCGTCAATCAGTGTATCTATTTTGGTTCTCGCCATTTCTTGTTGTTCTGTATTGTCTATTGTCTGCACACACTCTTCCCCCTCTGCTATTATATTGAAGAGTGGAAAGTCAGCTTTGGTGTTAGGCAGCGCATGTTTGGGGCCTAACGAAAGTAACCACTGCACATTTGTTGGTATATCTGTTTCGGTTTTGTTTACAAACCAACCTTCGTTGCGTTTTATGTTGAATTCTTTGTTTTGTTGTTGTTTTAATCTCTGTAGTTTCTCAATGTGCGTTCTTTTATTATTCTTCGTACGACTGTCGTAGAGAACAGACTCGCTCTCGTAGAATAGTTGTATGTCTTCTTCGCTTAAAAGCTCTTTTAGCTACACGATCATGCAGTTTTTGTTTGTTATTGTAGAGTTGTTTGTGTTTATATTGTATTAAAAGTTTTAGTAGTTTCATATGGAAGTTGTGATTGTGCTTTTGTAATGCTTTTGTTATATTTGGCGGGATATTATTGTGTGTTTTCAAAATGTTGTAATTGTGTTTGGTTGTGTTAGTAATGAAATTGGGTATGATGCCGACCTGCTTGCACTTTAATAGGAATGTTGTTGTTGTTATTAGAGTTGACTTTTGTTTATTTAATTTGCAAAATTGTTTAATGATATTGTTAGTGTGGTTGATTTTCTGTTAAAATAGCCAACGCACCTCCCTTACATAGTACTTCTAATGGGCAGGTGGAGCGATTCCATAGCACTCTAGGAGAGATTGCTAGATGTCTAAAGATTGAGAGAGGTATCGAGGACACGATTGACTTGATACTTCAATCGACGGTCGAATACAACAGAACCATTCACTCTGTAACTGGTAGGAGGCCCGTTGACATCATTCATTCTGCTCCATGAGAATTAAAGGAGGGAATAAAGGGAAAGATTCAGGAGGCTCAGATCCTCCAATTAGAGCATTTTAACAGAACTAGACAGAATAGAACTTTCCAGATCGGGGAAAAGGTATTCGTCAAGAATAACAGACGCTTAGGTAACAAACTTACTCCACTATACGAGGAGGCTATCATAGAAGCCGATATGGGAACTACCGTTCTCATTAAAGGCAGGGTGGTCCATAAGGGCAACTTGAGATAAACATCCTTATGTTGTCAATTCGTTGTAGGTCGACATTACTTCTATTTATTATTGCATCATCCATGAGTTCGAGGGTGATTGACTATTCCCACAAGGATTATATCCCATTATTGGACGGTATATATAGAGAAGTTGGATATCTTCGATACACAACGAACCTCACTACATATTACGATATTATCGATGAAAACCAGAAGCTTATCGACCTATTTCCTCAATCTCACGTGAAGAAACTATTGACCTCTGATACCGAACATATTGAAACACTCTATCGGCCGTGAATGTTCGTCGTAGACATGCTAGAAGTCTTAACTTCATTGGCACAGAGTTAAAAATTATTGCAGGAACGCCAGATTTTGATGATTTTCAAGAACAACTAATAACATCCAATAATAAGCAAATTCAAATCAATACAAATATTCAAATTCAAATAGAGAAATTATCTGAAATTGTAAATACTATGTTGGCGAACGCTAAGGGAAGCCAAATTGATACTTATAACTTGTTTGATATTCTAATGTCAAGTAATAGAATGGTAATGTTTGACCTTCAAAATTTAATGATGTCAATAACTCTGGCTAAAGCTAATATTACAAATCCAATGATTTTGGACAATGATGACATAGAACATATAATAAACAATTTGCACTCCACCAATATAAGTTTATCTGATGTGTAACTTGTATTAAGATTTTACAAGATAAAAATTCAATTTATTTTATTATTAAGTATCCAATCTGCGAGATCTCATGCAAAAAGATAACCGTTTTCCCGGTCCCTCACTCTGCAAAAATAATAAACTTCGCTGACGAAAATATGGTGGCTGAATGCAAGAACGAAATATATCCAGTTAAAATGTGCACCCCATCTATTACGACCATGTTTTGCAAAATCACAAATAAACCAACCTGCGCTCAACAGTTAATATCTGGAATTTTGGCGCATTGCAAAACACAGTTTAATCACCTGGAGCCAATAATGGAAATTGCTGAAGGACTTATTATTGTCAACAATGCTACGGTTAACATAAAAGAAGCGGACGATTTAGAGAAGAAAATCAAAGGAACATACTTACTGGCTTTTGAGAACACCATCTGTATAAATGGAACGTTGAACGAAAACCGAAGCAATATTCTTAAAAGAACACCTGGTACTACGTGACCCGCCTGACTGTACGATATTTGCAAGAATTGCAAATTCTTTCATACGGCTGTGAACGTACTAAACACGTCCGTTGAGGTATCATATTCTCGCTATGGAAACATAGCGAGTATTCATGCTTGTTCAACATTTGAGGGTGATGGTTTTGCACACTTTGCATCAAAAGCAATAGCAATGTGGGTGTGAAAACAAATTTTTAAAAAATAATTTTGTGTTAAAAATCTTGGACTTAGCCTGGATAATTATCCAGTGTAAGTCAAAATTATGGTTATCGAGGCTACGTCCAGTAAAGTCAACACAAAATATTTTATTGAAAATTTCTTTTGATACAAATTGTAGTTGGCGACAATATGAAAAAATATTTTTTTATTTTAAAAACGTTATTAACGTTTTTGTTATCGCAGCTTGTTATCCCGGCTTAAAGAAAAACAGCCCTACTATTGTTTGAGGATGATATACAACAGAAACCACAAACCCATATTGTTACTGTAAACTCATCGCAACAGATAGCAGCTACAACAACAGTATCATCAGCCTCATCTGTACAACGATGTCCAATCAACACACCAGCAGCAACGACAACAGCAACTCCACCAGAAACAACAGGAGCATTATAGAAAAATCAGCTGTATAAACAAGTTTATACATAATATTATATAACTTATAAGTTAGTAATTTTTCTAATTCTAAAGTTTGAATTGCGTAGCTTCTTAAGCATAAATTTGAGTACTTGAATTTTTCTCAATGTAATATTATCTAAACATAGCTGTTCACTGTGAATGTTAATTATTCATCGTTAAATTTCCAATGTCATATAACAGACAATGTAAAAGAACCAAAGTCTCGAGGAGACAAACGTGAATTGTAACTTTCCTTTTACATTCAACACCGCTCAGTGTGAGCTCGTCTACCTACAAATAAATTTCTTTTATTGTGAATTACTGATTTAAATTCCTGTATTTTATTTCATTTGCACATCTGTCTATTGTCCGTTCTCCTTTACCAACGGAGAATTTAATCTCTGTCATAGTTGCTGTCCCTACTTTCGGTATTGGGTGAAAATCAACCACAGTAGCCAGTTAGTAGTACGTGGTCCTTCATAAAATTGACATAGGCATCCTTACAGCACACTAAGAAGCAAACTTCAACTCTCTCTGAGTAATCACACAACAGAAACTCTCAAAAACATGAGGTAGGTTACGTATCAAGCTAACATAAGGGCTGTTTTTCTTTAAGCCGGGATAACAAGCTGCGATAACAAAAACGTTAATAAAAATTTAATTTTTTGCTCAAAATAAAAAATTCTTTTTTAAAATTGTCGCTAAAAGCAATACCAATGTGCTTGTGAAAACAAATTTTCCAAAAAATATTTTGTGTTGACTTTATTGGACTTAACCTAGAAAACCATCATTTTGACTTACACTGGATAATTATCCAGGCTAAGTCAAAAATTTTTAACACAAAATTATTTTTTCTAAATTCGTTTTCACACACACATTGATATTGCTTTTGGCGACAATTTTAAAAAATAATTTTTTATTTTCAGTGAAAATTTAACATTTTATTTAGATTTTTGTTATCGCATCTTAGTTATCCAGTCTTAAAGAAAAACAGCCTTATACATAACTATCATTTGACAGAATTTCCAATGATCCGTCGAGTGCGCGGAGCAAAATTTATGGTAATAATAATAAGTACATCGAGCAAAACTGACAAAAAGTAAAATCATTAATATAATCGTATAATTACTGCGATTATATAATCTAATGTGAGGTGATATGGTATAAATCAACCAAACTAACAATATTTCAGTAAGGAAAGTCAAGATTCCAACGTTGTGAAGAACGCCTGCGCAAATCACAAACTACAGCCCAAAAATTCATCGAAACATGAGTAAAAATACGTGCATACACATATATAACCCAAAAAGTTTATCTTAAAAAAACAACAAACATAATGAAAAAATACCGCTAATTCGAATGCATTGTTTTTAGTGTAAAAAATAATCGATATATGTATAATCGGTCGATAAATACTGTGTCAATAACTTTAACTGGTAATTTATATGCATAGACAAAATTTGAGTTTTAACAGATACATTAAACAGTTTCAGTACCACTGCAACTCCCACTACAAGTTCATTCGGGCTCTCTTGATAAATTATTAAAGGGTTCTACTCTCCCTGTACGTGGTTTAATAAGAACTGCAACTCATCGCAATCATCAAATACAATTTTTGTTGGGATATCGTATAAAATGCTGATACATATAAAGAGTGATTTTTTTGAGGTTAGGATTTTCATGCATTAGTATTTGACAGATCACGTGGGATTTCAGACATGGTGTCAAAGAGAAAGATGCTCAGTATGCTTTGACATTTCATCATGAATCGTCTTACAAACGAACAACGCTTGCAAATTATTGAATTTTATTATCAAAATGCGTGCTCTGTTAAGAAAGTTCATTGCGCGCTTCCATTTTATGGTCAGTTTAATCGACCCACTGAAGCGGCTATTCGGGCTATTGTGACTAAATTTCGCACCAAATTTACATTGTTGGACATTAAACCACCAACACGCTTACGTAGAGTGCGAACTGAAGAAAATATCGCAGCTGTATCGGCCAGTGTTAATGATGACCACCAATTTTCGATTCGTCGCCGTTCGCACCAATTGGGTCTCTGTTACTCAAAAACGTGGAAATGCCAAAATTGGACTAAGCGGATGGACCACCTAAGACGCAGCCGAGGTCAACATTTAAATGAAATTATCTTCAAAAAGTAAATGTCATGGACCAATCTAACGTTTCAAATAAAGAACCGATGAGATTTTGCAAATTTTATGCGTTTTTTAAAAAAAAAAAGTTATCAAGCTCTTAAAAAATCACCCTTTAAATAAGGGCTTTGTTAATTGCATAATTTCAGAAGAACAGCAATTTCATGTGGTTTCTCTTTATAAAGAGTAACATAGATACACTTTGTAAATTGGTCTTTCTTCTTGCTCTTACTTTCTTGAGAAAGAGCGACATAAAAATTTCGGGCAAACTTACGTCTGCAATAGCAGCACTATTTACAAGACAAAAGATAGGAATTATTAGTGTTTCCGAATCTGTATATTTTCTTTCAAACATATTATTTTGAAAATTATCAAAAAAAGAAAATAGAATTAAATTGAGAATTCATTGTATTAGCTTTTATATAATAACACCTTAGTGTAAGTCTGTATGTCTGTTTGTTTGTTCCGCAATCAGGCGTAAAAGGCTGAACCGATGTTGTTGAATAGTACAGTACAGTTAGATACAGGTCTGGAAGGAACTATAGGCAAATAGACTCGAAAAATTGGTATTTTTGACGGAATTATAAATAAAGAAGGTTATCTGAAGATAATAAAAAAATTAAGTCAAACGTGGAAAAACTAGGTGTTCAGGACAGCTTCAAATTTTATCAGGGCAATGATCCGAAACACAAATCACTTTTAATCCTCCTCCCCAATTTCCAGACATAAACCCCGTATTCGCCGCCACTCAATAACCAAAACATCCGAACTGAAAAAATTATTACATGAAGAATGGGATAAAATACGAATTTCCTGGAGACGTGGCCCTCTGGGACTGAAGGACTATTCGAAAAAAATACGAACTGTTCGACATTTCGTAATAATGGGAACAGATATAGACAGGCATGTCAACAACCTAACGTGAACACTGTCAAACAGTTTCTCTAACCCATGCCCTAAAACCTTCCTAGGAAAAAGGATACAGTAGTCCTGGTGGACCGCTGACCTGAGGGAGCTAAGAAAGGTCACCAGGAAACTGTATAATAAAAAATTGCCTATTGTGAGTATTGTATATTGCCGCCAATGACTGCGCTAGATTTAGAAGAGTCTTATGAAAAGCCCCGATACCTCTAGGTTTCGCGCCCTCTTAGCAGAGCCCCACTTCCCAAATAGTGTGGAAATTGATGGTGAGGTCACCATGGCCACAGCGGACAATTTTTCTCAACTTGATGAATTCACCACAGATAACATAGTCGGTGAGAGTAAAGTAAAATGGACAAATGATACCTTTTAACCCTTCAAATTCCCGGGAATGTACGTTATCTTTCCATCCATGCTGCAATATACGATAGATGTAATTGTTACTCGTCTTGTGCGCATATCAAAGCATGTCTGCGCTTAAGATTTATACCAACGAGCTGTGAGGTACAGGCAGGGCCGTGCGCAGGGGGGGGGGGGGGGGGTTCAAACCCCCCAGGGAGGTTTCGAACATATACTTTTTAAAACCTTCTAGACTTTCTGAAACAATAAAATATAGAATTTTTAAATTCTTTTTGAAATAACTCGTCTGAAATGGTATTTTTGCAGTAAAATCATGTAAATTACATAAAAAATCGTGGACACTTTCTTGAATTTCAGACAAAGGTTATGAAAAATACAAACTAACTAAATGAATTGTGCCAATTTCATGATTGTGTAGTGCTAATTTCGCTAATGGACACCAAATTGTTCGGAAAATTTTCATTTTTATTACTTCTTGACATTCGACTAGAGCTATATCTTATGAACTTTTAATTGTGTACTGCAATAAAAGTTTGGAACTTTAATAACAAAATCGTTTAGTAATTTTAAAAAAGTTTAGAAAAAATCACTATGATATCATGAAATGAAATCTAAAATATTCTTAATAAAAGCAAATAATTTGCTTGATGCTTGTAGAGCGCTAAGATGTAAAATTTGCGATTGGACATTTTTATGGAGCTGTATCTAAATCTGAACCGATGTGTCCTATTTTCATCACAGATGCAACAACAACGGTTTCTGTTACTTCCAATGTTTTGGGAGTTTGCAATTATAATACAAATCCATTTCGACAAACGAAGAATACTGTTTGATATACATAAACGTATTTCTCTTTGTTCATTTACAAGAACTGATGACATGTTTACCGCAAACAAACTAATTTTTCCCACAAAAGAAACTCAAAAACGACGTTCACGTGTCTAAAATTTCGTTTGTACGAAAAGCATTTTTTTCTCTGAGTGTAGGTCTCTATTTTAAAATCTACTTTAAAGTTGCGAAACAATAAGAAATGAGTGTTAACTTACTAAAATTTGTGTTATATTTATCACTTATGTCAAATATTTTTCAGAGTTAGTATTTTTTTGTACATATGTAACAAGTATTATTCAAAAGAGAAACAACAAATTCAGTAACATGGATCTACGTAGGAAAACGAAACTCTAAAATACCAATTATTTGTTTTTTTGGAATTAAAATTTATAGTTGTTTCTTCTTGCATTTCATCGAATACAAAATAACTGTATTTGTTATTTGAATTTATATATATTTAAGATTATAATAATGAAGAAACATTTCCAAATTTTTTTATTTAATCGGAATATGCTTATAAAGATTTTGAGTAAACATCCTGTTACTCATGTCCTATATAAATTAAAAACCCCAAAACTCTTTAGACATCCTATTTAGACCCACACTTTGTCAAAAAGCATATGGAATTTTCTGCATTTATCACAGAAAAAATGTGGGACTGAAGGGTTTACCGCCGAGGAATTTGGCCGTTTTTTGTGTAATATTTCTTCAAAATATATATCGAGGGCTTATGTTCAAAAGTTGCTATGAACCATTTTCTCGAAAATGAGTTTTTGATGCCAAACTATTCTCAGATTTGGATATCATCTGTCATATAAATTTGGAAAAGATTTTTTCTAAAGCCATTTTTTTTAATTTTCTGATTTGGCTATCCCCTCGCACGTTAGTTTGTGACTGCATAAGTGTCTATGAACATAAAAATAACAGAAATAAAATAGTTCAACAATGGAGCATCATAAAACCGAAGGTTATAATTCGCTACAATGATTTTGTTTAACACATTTTTCTAGATTTAGGGCATATCGTACTATCAAATTCCATCATTTCGCGTTAATAGCATTTTGATTCCCCAGTTTTCAGGCTAAAATAGGAAAAATGGTGGCTGTAAAGTCAAAAATTGTGAAAAGTATCTTTAGAAAAACCGGCGTAACTTTTTTTATATTGAGAATACCAAAATATTTCTTTGGCATGTGATTGCTGACCTCATGTGGAATATTTGTGTATGAAAAGTTTCAGAATTTTGAATGAAGAAAGTTAAAATATAAGGAATTGCAACGGCGAATTTTGGATTTTTCATCAATTGCAGCGATTTTCGCGACTGGCTACATATATGTTACAAGCGACCAATCTGAATGAAGCTGGAATCTTTACATTCGCTATATACATCACAGAAAATGCGTTTTCTATACAACATTGTCAAGATTTCATGAAAAAAGTTATGGAGTTTACAATAAATCTTATTCTTATTTCAACATTCATAGTGCTCAATTTTAAACATACAGAAGTGGCTATGAACCATGAAACCGCAAATAGTAGGAAATTCGAAAACTTTTTAATTGTAGCAATTAGTAATCCTTCTTAGATTAAACTGTAGAAGAACGATTAATAATTTATAATAGAAAATAAGTTTTTCGCTCTCCTGAAAAGTTATGGTTTTGTTCACAGCCACTTATGAATATAAGCCCTCGATATGTATGTATGTAATTTCAAGCAACAAAAAAGTTCTACACTTAGAGAACAAGTCTGTTAATAAAAACAGCGATAGTCTGCTGCCTTTTTGCTGCTGTTTTTTGACATAACAGCAGTTTTCTACAATCTTACATCACCATTCACACTGCTAAAGAGTTTGCAGTCTGCTAAAATTGGCTGTTGTTAAGCGAGTTTAGCTCGAATTTTCATTTATATTAGCTTGGTACAATCTGCGTATCATATATATTGCTAAAAACAGCAAACAGCTGTTTACCATCTCAGCAGATACAAATCTGCTGTGTCTTTTTTAACAGCAGAAAATCTGCTCTTTCAGTAGACTTTCTGCTTTCTTTTACTGATATATTCCTTTGAGTGTACTGATAATGGATTACTGAAATGCAATTTTGCCGACAATGTCTGTCGGAAGAATGTATCAAAATATTCATTTACTAGAGAAAGGGTAGTAGATTTACTTAAAATCATTTCTTTGGATCTAATAAAAAATTCTTACCATTGAGTAATTTCATACTTATGTGGAAGAATATTTCCAAGGTTTTAAGTGAGAAAAAAATCTGAAATTTGTTGTATGGAAAAAATTCCATTTAAGAAATTTTAACTTAAAAATGTGTTTTTTCCTAAAATTAAGTTAAAATTTTTACTAAAATTTATGCCGAGTTCTTCATACATTTAAGTATTAATGAACTTTGAAATTATTAAAAAAATTCTTGAATATTAAATTAAGAAGCAATTCTCGTTCGTTTGCAGAGACTTATTTCTTAAATACTTTATGAATTATTCTAA
Source organism: Polietes domitor (assembly GCA_947397865.1). Taxonomy (NCBI): domain Eukaryota; kingdom Metazoa; phylum Arthropoda; class Insecta; order Diptera; family Muscidae; genus Polietes; species Polietes domitor. The sequence continues at coordinate 108,758,530 of OX377619.1, forward strand.
ACAACCACTGCGAAGGCGTCTATCTTGCCTTCGCAAGATACTTGTGGCAGAGGTATCATGAAACTTTTAAGAAATATTTCATGTTGTCATTTTTTGTATCAGTTTTGCATACTCTGACGCAAAACTATTTGTTTGATTTTTTTAGTTAAATTGAAGTTATTTTAATTTCACCCTTTTTCCTTGTATAAAATAAAATTTTCCTCAGTTTAAGTAAAAATTTACTCGTTTTGAGGAAAAAATCAGCAAAATTGCCCTCAGTTTGAGAAAATGTTTACTTGATTTGAGTCAACATTTACTTAGTTTTAGGAAATTTTCAGCAAAATTTTACTAAGATTTAGTAAAAATTTACTTAATTTTAGGAAATTTTTGCTTAAATTTAGTAAAAAATTACTTGGTTTTAGAAAAAATTTACTTAGATTTAGGAAAATTTCAGCAAAATTCTACTTATATTTAGTAAAAATGTACTTGGTTTCCTAAATTTTAGTTAATTTTAACTTATTATAGATTTAACTTTTTTATGAGTGTAGATGAAAACCCCCTCCAGGGGAAAATCCTGCGCACGGGCCTGGGTACAGGTACCCAAAACAGGTAAACCGAGTCATTCATCCGCAAAAGATTTCTGACTGATCAGCTTCAGAATCAAAATCCATCGGCCGAAATTCAATAACTTTTGTTCTAGTAGGCATTTTTCTATAAAAAACCAAAATTAGACAAGGACCCAAGGATTATTTTGAGATATTAACATTAAAAATTTTAGAAATCGGCCGTTGAATACTTTTCGTATTTTTCGATTTTAAAGAAAATTCAAATATGTATTTTTTGTGTTTACGTTTTTTAACATATTTTTACGTATTTGTTCATAATGCGAAGAAAAAAGATTTTCACGTTTTTCAGATTTTGAAAATTAAAAAAAAAACTCTTTTTTAAAGAGTGATTTTTTTGAGGTTAGGATTTTCATGCATTAGTATTTGACAGATCACGTGGGATTTCAGACATGGTGTCAAAGAGAAAGATGCTCAGTATGCTTTGACATTTCATCATGAATCGTCTTACAAACGAACAACGCTTGCAAATTATTGAATTTTATTATCAAAATGCGTGCTCTGTTAAGAAAGCTTCCATTTATGGTCAGTTTAATCGACCCACTGAAGCGGCTATTCGGGCTATTGTGACTAAATTTCGCACCAAATTTACATTGTTGGACATTAAACCACCAACACGCTTACGTAGAGTGCGAACTGAAGAAAATATCGCAGCTGTATCGGCCAGTGTTAATGATGACCACCAATTTTCGATTCGTCGCCGTTCGCACCAATTGGGTCTCTGTTACTCAAAAACGTGGAAATGCCAAAATTGGACTAAGCGGATGGACCACCTAAGACGCAGCCGCGGTCAACATTTAAATGAAATTATCTTCAAAAAGTAAATGTCATGGACCAATCTAACGTTTCAAATAAAGAACCGATGAGATTTTGCAAATTTTATGCGTTTTTTTTTAAAAAAAAAGTTATCAAGCTCTTAAAAAATCACCCTTTATTAGAAATTGCGGTTTCTTAGCTTTATTATATTATTATGACGCCAAAACTATGTTTGTGCCAAATATAGTTTGTTTGTAACAAATGCTTTAAAAAATATGCTTTTTGAACAAATGTCTGACTTTGAACCAACACAACTTTTTCCTTCAAAAGCCTTTAATGAAATATATATTAGAATGGTTGAAGGGTTCCCCGTTTGTAACTTTTGCCTGCACGAAATTGCACTCTTGGAAGATAGGATACATTTAGTGTAAAAAGTCAGATTTTTTAGTTCCAAAACGCAATTTAGTCATTTTCGTCTCAATAAATTCTGAAAAGTAGGTACGCAGATAAAAAGATGGGTAATTTCCTTTAACTTCATACTAAGTTTATAACAATCGGAGTTCATTTGCCGGAAATATGCGCAAAAAACCAAAACTAGCAGACAAATCGAATTACGAATTGACTTCATCGAACTTTTTCTCGCATATTTTAAGAGGTTTTGCACTCAATTTTTGTATTAGAAATTATGTCCTAATCCTGTAATCCTTGGGTTCTTGTGTAATTTCGATTTTTTATAGAACTCAAAAATGTCTACCAGAACAAAAGTTATTGAATTTTGGCCGATGGATTTTGATTCTGAACCACTGTGCGACGCTCAACATGCCTACCTTAAGGGAAAGTTCACCGAGAGCTCACTTTATGAGGTTTTTGGTTACATAGAGAGAAACCTAGAAAGTAAAGATGAGGTGACATGTCTACTACAGGGTAACATTGAAAACGAGGTGGACATGAATAACAACCGTGAATGCTGGCAGACATGTGAAGATTCCACGAGTAGCAAAAATGAAGGATGCTTCAAGGACAAGTTCTGTGCACACCAAGAGTGCTGCTTGGGCAATATACAGAGCTGTCGTCGTTTCGACTCGGTTAGTTACGAGTTCTTTGAATACGAAAATGGTGTAACTTTGGATAAAGTTGGACAATGTTCCAAGAGTAAAACACCGGTTGTGTCATGGTGGTGTTATTGGCATTGTACCTACTGCTTCTGTCTGTGTGATGACCAGTACAGCTCGAAAACCGAACGTTATTTCAATTTACTTGAAACTCTGGCTAATGTCAATGAAAACAAGGTTCTTACTGGTCAACTTTTCACAAACAACATCGAGTATTCCATTTACAAATTCAGAAATGTCAGCTCTTACCGCGTGGTACAATCAATGTGTCCTCACTGGTTTGGGTACCTGTCGACAATTATACGCTCAACGAGAAGGGTGTTATAGGACCCGTCGTCGTTTTCGTGACGTGGGTGCGAAAGTTGTTATACTTGAGAGAATTAGTTGGACGAACGGGAGCCATTAATGATGCTAGCAGTCAGTCGGGTGGGGTGGTTTCTTGTCCAACAAAAATCTTCTGGCAAGTTAACGAACACAACATAATTAAATTATTATAGACTCCCCGAAACAACGTTACTATAAATAAATGGACTGGAGATTGATTTATAATCCTTCTAAATGTTGTTAAACAAACCCCTTTTTTCCATGCTTTATATAAGGTTACTTTCTATATATGTTTGTGTGCCACAAAATTTGAAATCAATTTTTGAAAGCTTTTTTCTCAACCAATTTTGCTCAAATTTTGCACACTTAATCATTTTCGATGACAATACAAGGAAATCCCATACGAAGTTAAAACCTATTATTGAATATTGTCAGTTCTATGACACCTAGAGTGCTGAAATTTTGTGTAAGTGCATCTAGCATCAATTCGCACAGTTGTGCCAAAAAGGGGCGGTATTGGAAAAGTGGGCGTGGCATCTCCCATACGAAGTTAAAACCTATTATTGAATATTGTCAGTTCTATGACACCTAGAGTGCTGAAATTTTGTGTGAGTGCATATACCATCAATGTGCATAGTTGTGCCAAAAAGGGGCGGTATTGGAAAAGTGGGCGTGGCACCTCCCATACGAAGTTAAAACCTATTATCGAATATTGTCAGTTCTATGACACCTAGAGTGCTGTAATTTTGTGTAAGTGCATCTAGCATCAATGTGCATAGTTGTGCCAAAAATGGGCGGTATTGGAAAAGTGGGCGTGGCATCTCCCATACGAAGTTAAAACCTATTATTGAATATTGTCAGTTCTATGACACCTAGAGTGCTGAAATTTTGTGTAAGTGCATATACCATCAATGTGCATAGTTGTGCCAAAAAGGGGCGGTATGGAAAAGTGGGCGTGGCACCTCCCATACGAAGTTAAAACCTATTATCGAATATTGTCAGTTCTATGACACCTAGAGTGCTGAAATTTTGTGTAAGTGCATCTAGCATCAATTCGCATAGTTGTGCCAAAAATGGGCGGTATTGGAAAAGTGGGCGTGGCATCTCCCATACGAAGTTAAAACCTATTATTGAATATTGTCAGTTCTATGACACCTAGAGTGCTGAAATTTTGTGTAAGTGCATCTAGCATCAATTCGCATAGTTGTGCCAAAAAGGGGCGGTATTGGAAACGTGGGCGTGGCACCTCCCATACGAAGTTAAAACCTATTATTGAATATTGTCAGTTCTATGACACCTAGAGTGCTGAAATTTTGTGTAAGTGCATCTAGCATCAATTCGCATAGTTGTGCCAAAAATGGGCGGTATTAGAAAAGTGGGCGTGGCACCTCCCATACGAAGTTAAAACCTATTATTGAATATAGTCAGTTCTATGACACCTAGAGTGCTGTAATTTTGTGTAAGTGCATCTAGCATCAATGTGCATAGTTGTGCCAAAAATGGGTGGTATTGGAAAAGTGGGCGTGGCACCTCCCATACGAAGTTAAAACCTATTATTGAATATTGTCAGTTCTATGACACCTAGAGTGCTGAAATTTTGTGTAAGCGCATCTAGCATCAATTCGCATAGTTGTGCCAAAAATGGGCGGTATTGGAAAAGTGGGCGTGGCACCTCCCATACGAAGTTAAAACCTATTATTGAATATAGTCAGTTCTATGACACCTAGAGTGCTGTAATTTTGTGTAAGTGCATCTAGCATCAATGTGCATAGTTGTGCCAAAAATGGGCGGTATTGGAAAAGTGGGCGTGGCACCTCCCATATGAAGTTAAAACCAAAATTACACCTACTGTAATTTTGTGTAAGTGCATCTAGCATTAATGTGCGTAGTTGTGACAAAAATGGGCGGTAATGGAAATGTGGGCGTGGCACCTCCCGTTCTATGGCAGATAAAAAACTGAAATTTTGCAGTAATTTTTCCTTCTACAAAAGATAACTAAAAAAGAATTTCTAGGCCCAATAGAATTCTGCTTGCATAAAGCATGGATTTGAAAAAAAAATTTTTTTTTTGATTTACTAGTTATCAATCATAAACAGAAAAAAAATCAACCAACTACCGATTGTAAGGCAGAACTACTCCAGATGGATTGGAGTAACGCGCCTCTGTACCCACCCAACCTTGATTTTAGTGACGCGATCATATTGACTAAAATCCCTAAATCAATACCTACATGTTCCTCCTCACATCCTGCAAGAAAACTTTACGTACACAATTATAGATTCATATTTTAATTCCGTGTTTATTACAGCAAAAAAAATCTATAGGCATAGAAAATAGCTATATACGGAATACTCCCTAAATTTTAATCTCTAAAACATGATCATCTTAAAAATATAAATTATAATAGAAGAAAATAAAGTGTACAAAGTTAATGTTCCCACAAAAGGGACACACTGAACGATATGTCGGAATATGACATGTAAAAAAATAGGTATAAAAAAAGCAATAAAAGAAACGACAAGCAAAAGCCTAACAACAACACAACAAAGAAGTCATAAACCAAAAAGTTGGTGATGACGTCGATGTTTGCAGTTTATATATATGCAAAACCAAAAAAAAAAGTTAATTATAAGAAAGAGAGATGTAGACTCACCGAATACACACTGCTACCACCGAATGATGAGGCCTCCTCAAACAGCTGGTTCTCTGGGCTAGAAAGTGTGGATGATAAAATTTACGTCACTAATTTTTTTCTGCCTTGCCTATTTGTATCTTCAATTTAAATTTGTGTTTGACCTAATTATCCATGGGTGCTTATGGGTGACTGCATAGATTTAAAAAAAAATTAAAGGAAATTATATATACGATAAATTTTACTTAGCCTATTTTTTCCCAAATTATGATGATATTAGATTTATATTTTATTTATAGTTATTGTAGAATATTCAAAGGTGTAGCAAGCCATAATGACATTATCTCCAATTTTACTCCTTATTGGGTTTGCTTCACAGTAGGTGCTGTCCCCAGTTTTAGTTCTGGTTCAGATTTATTTCTGGTTTATATCAATGGTATTTTTTTTTCGTTTTCAGTACTTCCGTATGTCCATCCAGTGCAGTACAGTACATACGGTGACAATTTTAATGGTGTTCGATGGGGAAAACAATAATTAATGTTTAGACGGGGATCAGCAGATGCCGTAAAAACCTGTAACTGCCGAGGCACCAAATTTGCACTGATGATATTTGGAACAAATCCTACTTTAACTCCTCGTGAGGTCTGGTTGAAATCAATTGTACAATCTTAATTGAAAAAAATAAATATGTCTCAAACAAAAAAAAAAATATACACAGAATATCACTTTTATTCACCTTTCTTATTCATCAAACACTATATTTTATTATTAAATGTGCAATTCTTGTCACGATTTTCTCGATGTTTAATGTTATTTTCAACAACGTGATTCTTTTTTCCCTCATTTTCCAATTTATTATCGAACTAACTTTCTCAGGATCGGTTTTGATTCCCCCGATGCCAATTATATAACCTAAGTAATTTACCTCGGTTACACAAAACTTGGATTTGGCTACATTTAAAGTCAGGTTGGCTCGCTTAAATTGGTCGGCCAGTCTTACTAAAACGGTTAAGTGGGTAGGAAAGTCTTCCGATACAATAACCAAATCATCCAAGTATCCGAACACGCAATTCTTTAAATCCGGAGGAATGATTTCGTCAACGAGGCGACACATGGCTGAAGGAGCGTTACAGAGGCCGAATGGTATGACAACAAATTGATATAAAGGCCTCCCCGAAACGGTGAAGGCAGTCAATGGCTTGGCTTCTTCATTTAGACTTATTTGCCAATACACGTCTTTAAAGTCTAGCTTAGAGATGATATTAGCTTTAGGAAGACGTGACAAAATTCCTTCAATGCTAGGAAGAGGATATGCATCCTTCTTAGTAACTAGATTAATCTTCCTAGCATCAAGGCAAAGTCGAACTTTATTGGGTTTGACTACTAGGCGCATCGACGAGCTCCAGGGTAAGACAGACGGCTCTATGACCGCCAAGGCGAGCATCTGGCCTATTTCTTTGTACATAAGAGTTTCAACAGCCGGTGATACTGGATAGTACCGTTGTTTTATGGGCTCAGCATCGCCAATATCAATTTTATTCTGGAGTAGTGCGGTCCTTCCTAAACCCTGCTTTTCGAAATTAGGGAAAAGATCGACTATGGCCGCCAGTTGTTCACGCTGATTAGGTGTTAGGGGGAACTCATGATCGGTAATATTATCACCACCATATGGTGTGGTAGAAAAAATTGTCATATCAGAAAACAGTTTGCATGGATCTTCTGTAATTGAGGAATAAACAACATTACCGAATACGGCGGGGGCTAAGTCAAAACCTTTCCAGAAATCCAGACCTAATATTAATCTTTGGCTTAAATATGGTACTATTAAAATCTTTAATTTCCTTGTCCGTCCCTTAAATATAACATCGAGTTCTAGATACCTTACGACCTTTTGCCTATTCCCATCCGCAGTTTTTACGTAGGAATTAAGACGGGAAAATTCTTTAAATTTAGAAAAGTCGACGTTGGCCAAGCTAGCTCCAATGCAAGATACATTAGCACCGGTATCTAGTAGGCCTAATTCCGAAAAATCAAGGAATTTAACTGCCGCATAATATCGTTTACCAGACTGTTCTGTTATAATGGCCGAAATTTTAAATTTTGAAGTGAACCTCTTATTTCTATAGTATCTGCGTATTCGAATTGTTGATCGTTTAGATTTCGTTACAGTGTTCACAGCCGAAACTTTGAAAATCGAATTGCGACATTTCAAATAATTTTGCCACTTTTCATGGATAGATGAGACGATGCATATTTTCATCATTTGTTTTCAATTTCGTTGTTTTTATGATTGTAATCTTGGTATTTGCATCTATAGGATTATTAGGTTTGTATATATTATTTAATTGTTTTGTAGGATCGAATTTTGGGTCTATTAGTTTTTTGGATTGTAGCACTTTTTTGAAGAACATGTGACGCATTGGGGTTTATAAGTGTTTTTGGCTCCACAGCCGTAACAGAAAATTGTTCGGTCTGCTACACAATCGTCCCATCGATGCCCAAGACCGTCACAATTCCAACACTTTAATACCCTTGGGGGAAGTTGAACTGCATTTACGGATATGTCGACCTAAGTTAGGTTGTCAAGTTCTACTTTTTCATTGGTCAAATCTAACTTAGCAACTTGCCTACGGACGCCATTACTAGGAGGAAACTTTGCAGTCGAACATTTACGAAAAGGCTCTTCGTTTAACAACCCTTCCCCCATTTGCACAAGCTTTCTCAAGTGGGCTATGGAAAAAATGGGAACAAAAAGAAGTTAATGCCTAATCTCAGGCCGTAAATTTCTTGTTAATATTTCTATTAACTCCGTTTCAGGTATAGGAGACCCGAGTTTATCCAAAAGAGTAGCCACAGATTAATAATATGTTTCGAATGTTTCATTGGCTTTCATTTTTCGCCCTCTTATCTCTTCCTTAATATCAAAACTTGATCTAAAGTGTTTATATTAATATTTGAGCGCTTGGCAAAATTCATTCCACTCCACGTTATCAACTTGCTTATGGTATCGCCAATACCACTCACGGGCCTTTCCACTCAACAATATATTTAAGTTTTTACAGATTAGAGAAAAGTCGTTATTAAAATTATCCTGAGTCAATGAACGAACACGATATAGAAACTCATCTACACCGATACCATCTACTGAACCATCAAATCGTAAATTCCAGTTTCTAATTATTGAAGTAATTTTATCGAATCGAATCGCACAGGTTTCGTCAAAAGAAGATTCGTTTTGCGCGGAATTCTGAGAATGTGAACGGATCCGATGACCGTCCGTTTGTCGTATTGGATTAGGTAAATCAGAGGTTTGATGTTGAATATTTGAACTCTGTTGAACATTGGTTCCAAAAGGTTGTTCCTGATTGGGAATTATATTCAAATTTCTAAGCATTCTGGACATAGTGTTCTCAATCATCTGACTTAAGTGTGAATAGTCAATAGTACGCTGTGCAGCATACGAACTCACTTGGGGTGATGTCTGATTTCGGTTAATTGGAGGAGAGCTGTCAAAATTGGAAGGCTGAGGAACTCTTACTGAAGTAGTAGGATTTCCAGAAATATGGGACATGTCTGTAAAATTATCAATCAAATGTGTTTGCGTTAAGTCGCAAAGTCGTTATTAAAATTATCCTGAGTCAATGAACGAACACGATATAGAAACTCATCTCATCATCTAATTATTGAAGTAATTTTATCGAATCGCACAGGTTTCGTCAAAAGAAGATTCGTTTTGCGCGGAATTCTGAGAATGTGAACGGATCCGATGACCGTCCGTTTGTCGTATTGGATTAGGTAAATCAGAGGTTTGATGTTGAATATTTGAACTCTGTTGAACATTGGTTCCAAAAGGTTGTTCCTGATTGGGAATTATATTCAAATTTCTAAGCATTCTGGACATAGTGTTCTCAATCATCTGACTTAAGTGTGAATAGTCAATAGTACGCTGTGCAGCATACGAACTCACTTGGGGTGATGTCTGATTTCGGTTAATTGGAGGAGAGCTGTCAAAATTGGAAGGCTGAGGAACTCTTACTGAAGTAGTAGGATTTCCAGAAATATGGGACATGTCTGTCAAATTATCAATCAAATGTGTTTGCGAGCGTTCTTGAAAAAGATTTTTAACATTACTTCTGGTATTGTGTTGTCTGGACATTGCACCACGAAGTTTACCAGGACCAGAATTCTTTTGTGTACCTTTGGTCACATCTTTCCTGACTTCAGATAAAGAACAAGGTTTTTACAAGTCGGACACTCAGAAAATTCAGTTAAGGATTTTTCTAGGCAATGACGATGGAATGAATGGTTGGTTACACCCTGAAATAATGAAACTTTCTTGCTCTTCAGATAACTGTTTGTTACATATTAAACATATTTGTTCGGTATTTAAAGTTACATTGGCCGAAGCCTGTGAACGCGGTGGAGTTCTTTCTGTCATTGTAATATGTGTATACAAATTACCAAAGACAATTTAATAGAATTGAAAAAATAAAGACAAACTTCAATCGTTTAGTTGTTTTCCTGCAATAAAATGGAACAAAACTATTCTATGGAAATTGATAAAGAATTTCGGTATTCATTAAAATGGGGCAAACCAATCTTATTGCGTAACTTCGGAACACTGATTTTCTGGACAATAACTTGCAAACAGCAATGATATTGTAATTCCAAGCCAAACCAGGGAATTGGTAACTAAGCCCGCGAATCAAAAATAACCGAAACCGTCGTCAACTAATACAAAATAAAAAAATACCTCATGAAATCCCTCGTCGTCCGTAAGAAGAAAATTCAGATATACCTTTGGTCGACTTGTTCGATCTTACTTACTCAAAAAGACGATGATCCAAAAGGGTCTGAACTTTATCGGCCGGAATAGCAAAGAACACAAAAAGAAACCTTTAAATTTTGATATTTAATGAAATTTAATAAAAACTACTTTGCAGCTTAGAACAAGTGGCAACTGGTACATTTCACTGAAAGTAAAAAACAACAGTTTTCCTGACCCACGTTGGGCGCCAAATTATGTAATGGTTTGTTTGGTTTAAACCTAGGCTTACTGCGAAAGTTGTTATACTTGAGAGAATTAGTTGGACGAACGGGAGCCATTAATGATGCTAGCAGTCAGTCGGGTTGGGTGGTTTCTTGTCCAAAAAAATCTTCTGGCCAGTTAACGAACACAACATAATTAAATTATTATAGACTCCCCGAAACAACGTTACTATAAATAAATGGACTGGAGATCGATTTATAATCCTTCTAAATGTTGTTAAACAAACCCCTTTTTTATCAATCATAAACAGAAAAAAAATCAACCAACTACCGATTGTAAGGCAGAACTACTCCAGATGGATTGGAGTAACGCGCCTCTGTACCCACCCAACCTTGATTTTAGTGACGCGATCATATTGACTAAAATCCCTAAATCAATACCTACATGTTCCTCCTCACATCCTGCAAGAAAACTTTACGTACACAATTATAGATTCATATTTCAATTCCGTGTTTATTACAGCAAAAAAAAATTCTATAGGCATAGAAAATAGCTATATAAGGAATACTTCCTAAATTTTAATCTCTAAAACAAGATCATCTTAAAAATATAAATTATAATAGAAGAAATTAAAGTGTACAAAGTTAATGTTCCCACAAGAGGGGCAAACTGAACGATATGTCGGAATGTGACATGTAAAAAAAAATAGGTATGATGAGAAGCAATAAAAGAAACGGCAAGCAAAAGCCTAACAACAACACAACAAAGAAGTCATAAACCAAAAAGTTGGTGATGACGTCGATGTTTGCAGTTTACTGCTTCTCATACAATGCAGCCCAGATCAATGATATGCAAAGAATATTCAAAGGTGTAGCAAGCTATAATAACATTATCTCCAATTTTACTCCTTATTAGGTTTGCTTCACAGTAGGTGGTTCATATCAATGGTATTTTTTTTTCATTTTCGGTACTTCCGTATGTCCATCCAGTGCAGTACAGTACATACGGTGACAATTTTAATGGTGTTCGATGGGGAAAACAATAATTAATGTTTAGACGGGGATCAGCAGATGCCGTAAAAACCTGTAACTGCCGAGACACCAAATTTGCACTGATGATATTTGGAACAAATCCTACATTGTGAGGGCTGGTTGAAATCAATTGTACAATCTGAATTGAAAAAAATAAATATGTCTCAAACAAAAAAAAAAATATACACAGAATATCACTTTTATTCACCTTTCTTATTCGTCAAACACTATATTTTATTATTAAATGTGCAATTCTTGTCACGATTTTTCGATGTTTAAAGTTATTTTCAACAACGTGATTCTTTTTTCCCTCATACAAAAAAATTCTTGTAGAGGAACACTAGTTTACGCTTTGAATAAGAAAGGGAAGTAGCAATGATTGCCTTTGCACAGCAAACCGATCATCTGCAAACAAGAAACCATCCTCTCACTATTGCGGATAATTGGCTATGTTTACTTATCATTATGAGAAAAAAGATTTAAAGATCACCCTCTCACCTTAACATTGACTCAAACCATTCGCAGATAAAGTTCGATAATGCAAGTTCGATAGTTGAATAATTACCATCAGGAAAAGAACGCAACAATATAATTTAAAATCTCTCCTTTCAGGGTGCCAATTTGAATCTGGTGGCTCGCCTGAGTGAGTTAAATTTTGAAACGGGTAAATTGGTGAATCCTCAAGATAACAGTTTCTGGAAATCCAATACAGAGATACAAGCCGACCGATTTCAAGCCGCCGCGTGGGTCTGCAAGGGCCGCGCCGCCGGCGATTTCATCGGCTCAAATCGACTTCAACCACGCCGCCAATTTCATCGACTCATATCGACTTCAACCACGGCGCCGAGATTTGACGTAATTCTAACTCAGTCAAATCTTACTACCAAAATAGACAACCCGCTTAAAATTACAAAAGAAAATATAACTGTCGACATAGACAGCCTACTACTGTGAAATATATTGACCTTTCTTTGAATTTGGTATCCCACATATGGTGACGTCTATAGAAAGTTGAATGATTGTATTTTGATTTGAAAGACTTATATAAATAAGTCAATTCCAGTACGCGTGGCAATGTGTTCCTATAAATAACAATAAGGCTGTTTTTCTTTAAGACTGGATAACTAAGCTGTGATAAGAAAAAACCAAATAAAAAATTAAAATTTAACTCAATATAAAAATTAAAATTTTGACAAAAATATTTTTTTGTTAATAATATTGGAATATTTCATGTTAAAATATTTATGGTTATCAACAGAAAATATTTTTTTGAAAATTAGTTTTGATACAAATATTTATATTGTTGTTGCCGACAATGTGAAAAAATAATTTTTTATTTTGGGTAAGAAATTAAATTTTTATTAACGTTTTTGTTATCGCAGCTTCTTATCCCGGTTTAAAGAAAAACAGCCTTAATAAACAACAGCTTCTCTATTGTGCTTCTTTAGTGTGTGAAAGTAGGTAGAGTATTATCATTCATTGGAAAGATTATGATATTCAAGACGTCTGCAAACATTGCAAACATTGCAAAAATATTTATTAAATTCATCCATATTATAAATATTGGGAATGGATTCGCATTCCCAAAAAATAATTGTATGGGTTAACAATATTAAATTATGGGAACATTGGCTAATATTAACGAATATTGAACCACTTGCCAAAAAATAAAAGAAAAGGTGTTCCCAAAATTGCGGCCGAAAGCCGCCGCCGCCGACCCATTTTGAACAGCGCCGCCGCCGATAATTATGGGTCGGCTTGTAACTCTGATCCAATAATAACATAGATGTCAGCGGGGTTAGAAGACTCAAGGTTGAACTCAATAATCCCGATGTTCCGATCAGGACTACGGCCTAATCTGTTTCCGATTCTCGTCACAATCAATACATTGAATTTACCGCCTCGGATGTTTACAAAGATGCCCCGCAATCTACCGTTCCCTTTATCGATACACAGCAACAGCAACCGCCTGTGCCTTGGCAAGGCACAATAGCGTTCGTCCTTGCCCGAAAAACTTCGTTTCGTTTGATTCTGGCTACAATTACGACCTGTATCGTGATTACAAGAATATCTGGCAACATTTTCATTCACTCACAACTTGTAAGGCTATGCGAATGAAAAGACAGAAGTCGCTTTTTGATGCGAAAGTGAGTGACTGGCTTTCGTTCGCATAGATTTCCTTTCGACATCGTGGGTCAGGTAGTAATATTCATTTCACAATACTCCTCCTCAAAACATACTTTTGTATCTATGTATGTCAAGAAATAAAAATTAATTTAATATGTGAACATACAAAATCAAATATAAAATCTTTTCAATAACAATCTTAAAAACAAATTTTTAAATGTAACAAACTTATTACTATTGTAAGCCTAAAGCGTTAGCCAACTTCACATGACTAACTTTTGATAAATTCTTAGTGAAAATATCCGCTAAATTATCACTACTAAAACAGCATTTTATGTCAACTAAACCTTTTTCAGACAGATCCCTAATGTGGTGATAAAGAATATCTATATGTTTCGTCCTATTATGGTAAACTGGATCCTTCACCAGATGTAGCACACCAAGATTGTCACCATTCACTTCAATCTTTTCCGGACAATGTAGTTTAATTTCTATGACAAGGCTCGTCCCGTTTATGGTGGCTTCTTGGCTCCCCAACTGATGACTAATGATTTTTCTCCTCACATTCACCTGCTAACAATCAGCGAGCTAATGTAAGAGGCACTGAGGAAATTATCGGGCTGGGCTAAGAACAGCAGCCATGGTATTAATCCTAGGAAAACTGAACTAGTTATCTTGTCACCATTCACTTCAATCTTTTCCGGACAATGTAGTTTAATTTCTATGACAATTGTCGTCCCGTTTATGGTGGCTTCTTGGCTCCCAAACTGATGACTTATGATTTTTCTCCTCACATTCACCTGCTAACAATAAGCGAGCTAATGTAAGAGGCACTGAGGAAATCATCAGGCTGGGCTAAGAACATCAGCCATGGTGTTAATCCTAGGAAAACTGAACTAGTTATCTTCACAAGGAAATGTAACATAGAACCATTCACTAAGCCAATTCTGGATGGAATGGAACTTAACCTTTCTCAGGAGGCCAAATACCGTAAGCTAAAGTAGAACAGGAACATTGAGTAGAGGTATAAAAAGAGCGTAAATGCTCTATACACGTGTAAGAACTCCGTAGGGGGCTGGGGCCGAAACCAAAAGTTGTAGATTGGATCTACCGGTCGGTTGTTAGGGCCCATTATTACCTATGGCTGTCTGGTATGGTCGGGTGTTCTGAAGAGTGGAACACTCCTATCAATGCTTATGAAGACACAGAGACTAGCAGGCCTGGGAATCGCGGGAGCCATTAGAAGCACTCCGCAAGCAATACTACATGTAATTCTACATCACTTGACATATAGTGGGTTTCTATGAACCGACCCTCAGCGGAGGCACGGACTATATGGTACCAGTTCTGGATTCCTCACCACTACCACAGATGATCATACCAAAGAGAGTAGATTGGGCAAGGAATGTAGAACCAAATCAATTCAAAATATTTTTATTGTGTTTTTATTTTTCCTGAGTAATATATGTTCAAGTCAAGTTTTCACATAATAAAATAAATTAGTCAAAAGAAATTATTTTGTCTCTTCAATTTAATTCGTTTCATTTCACTTTCTCCTTTTTATGTATTTTACTCGCACATACACATGAGAATTTCAGTAGTTTCTTTAAATTCGTCCGAAAAAAAATTTGTAATGTTTCCACTACACGCATGTCTGCTCACGTTGAAATTCTTTCTAAAGTGGCAAAAGTCAGCTACAAATACAAAACATTTGTATCAATTCAATAAAAATCAAAAACTCTGATTTTAATTCAAAACTTTGCACAATAACACAAAAGCGTACCCGCAAATTCAAAATATTTTACCAACAGCCCTTTTGCGCAAATAACACATGTCTTATTTATTAAAAATTAGCTTTCATGTATGTGTTCCATTACCATTTTAGTGAGGGTTCCCCCAAATGCGTAAATTGAAAAAAATTGGTTCAGTGAAAAAAAAACGACCCACCTTAAAATATGAATACGTATGTAATGTCCTAGAAATTCGTAGCTTGTGACTTCAAACAAAATATCTATTCATAACAATTATCCCAAAAAATTATGTGTGTAGTTACGAGCGTATACAAAATTAATAGTTAATGCAATTTATGTACTCACTTTACTCCAAAGAGGTCATAAGGCCTGTTGAGTAACGTTCTCCGAGACTGAATTTCATTTTCAGGAATAGGTCAGTTATCTTATCTCTTGTATCTCTCAATTATGTTGTATAGTGTATAGTGGGTATAACTAAAATTAAATAATAATAACTTGACTTTCCAGAATATTCCTCATTATCCTGGTGATATGCATAACTAAACTTCTGCAACCAAAATGTGTCTCCTTCAAAATCAGAGTTTCTTCCTGTACCATTCGATAGGTAAAGTTCTAATATTGAATATCCAATATGTTGCAGAGTGGAATATACACACCCAGTTTTATGATTTTAGCTACAGCCGTTTGATTGGTACCAGTTGCAATTCGTACCTCTTATTTTCCGCGTCTACGTAGACAGACGAGTGAACATACTGAATATTATGACAGCCGTTTGATTGTGGCCAAATTTAATCCCATTAAGATCCTGATGGTACGAATATCTCTTTATTTTTCTTGTCACCGCAGTCAGAGAAGTGTACACACCGAATTTCATTATTATAGCTGCAGCCTTTTGGTTGGTACCATTTTTAACGCCATTCGCCCCATTTTCCGCATGCTAAAACGTGTATTCACTTTGTTTACGTCAAAACAGTACATCCCTATATTTGAGTTGTACGCCGTAAATTCCTATTTCATTTAAACTGAATTCCCAATTTAAAATGTATCTATGTGTAAAATCGCCCAACGCCAGTGCAGTAAAGTAATCGAAGTACTACATTACGGAGCCATATTGCAAATACAGCTTCCGAAAAACTTTTTTCTGATTTAATTCTATTCTTTTACAACAGTCAAACCTACTGGTAAGATTTTGTCCAACAAAAAATAAATCTTAAATTCATAAGCAAAATCCTAAATACATTGTGTTGTTTTTTCTTTTGCTTTATCTTCCACTACTACGGAGTTACAAAACCAACGAAAATACAATTCTTTGGTTTTGTTTCGGCTCAAGAGAGTTCCATGGTTTCTTTGTCCATCCAGGTCTAATCTGCTCCACAAGTTCCTGCAATTCAGCTATTTACCCTGTACATTTTGGTCCTTCGAGCCGGATAAACGGCATTTGCGATAGACACTCTCTGAGAATCCAGCTCCTCCAAATTGACACTAGTAAGCAGGTACGTTTATATTCTGCTTCGTTCGTCCATTTAATACGTTAGATAGTGCCAAGTAATACTTGTTATACGGAAGATTTTTTGTATTGGGTACATTTTTACTTTTACTTTACCACGCGTGATAAATAAAATAATAATTATAATATTAAATACAAATGTGAAAGATTACTGTGTGAAAAATATACCCCTAAAAGTGTGAAAATTACACCCAAATGCACTATTTAATCATAAATTTTGCATAAGCGAGAAATTAACCAAAAGCAGCGAGGTTTTTAGCTGCAGCATACGTGCAGTAAGCGTCCAACACGCCACCGATGTCGTCAACAAGGAGACTCATCTGGAAGAGGGTGATAAATAAATAAAATAATAGTCCTGGTAATTATCGGAGTTAGCTGCTAAAGTAAAGCGTGAGTTTTATGGTATCGCATTCATATTTATCTTTTTATCGCGCGTGTTTGTAACTAAGGCGAATACTTAGTCTAGCAGTGTAATTTGTGTCAGAGTTCTGTTAAATAACATTGCACCAAATATCAGAAGTGTGCTTCGAACATTCTGATGTGTGGTGTATAAGCATTTATTTAACATCAAGTCTGCATCGAGCTCCAACCAATATTTTTTCAAGATCGTACTCTTAATATCCTCTTCTAACACTCATTAGTTTGAACTGAAGAGCGACATTCTTCTATCACCACTACACTTACATGTGATAAATATTATTCACTCTGTATTTTTTTCGAAACAGTGCTGTTACTGTTGCTGAAATAAGAGAGTACGTATGTACGAAGGTGTGTTTAACTGAAAGAGGAGCGACACTCTTTTTTATCACTAATACATTTAAACGTGATAACTATTTTTGTTCTTTCTTGTGTTCTTAAAAAATAGAGCCTCTCTTCAAAGACAGACAAATATTCCAGTCAAACTGCAGTCAATGACCGATACATTTTTTTTCGGTATGAACGCCCATCGATCATATGGTTTGCTTTCCAGTGCTTAGATCCAACATAGTGATATGTATGTACATCGGTGTATGCTGTGTGTTTGCATCTTTTTGTTTGAATAGAGATTTCTGTTGAATATTTCTGTTTCAAGCTTAGATATTGTTTCGGACAGCAGATACTTAGGTACATTAGGGTGGATAATAAACCTTTCTTTTAATTAATTTCGTCGTTTTAATATTCCGGTTTTAATCAATTGTTTCCGATATAAACCTGCAAAACTGATTGATTTTTCGGGAGTTGAAATTATTTCGGTATTACTTGCTTACATTTAAGTTTACATGCATAAATTGGAAATTATCAATTTTTTCTATTTTCGGTAATTCTTGCGAATTGTCTTAAATTGTCGCTTAAATTAAAAAAAAGAAAAAAATCAAGATTATTTATTGTTGTCCTGGTTCTATATTGTTTTTTATCCTGCAGAGATAAATTATATCCCATCAATTTGATAATTTTTCAATACACTTCGGTTTTTTTTGGTTGGCATACATAAAGGTAATTGTCTCGACACAATTCCTGTGGATTATTGTGGTTTCACCTAGTTTCTTTCTTGAATAATCTTCACCTTTTTCGCAGAAATGTCCCTTGATTATTTTATTCGTCTAGCCGACAGCTTGGTTGAGTTCGAGGCTGCTTTAAACGACAACGAACTTCCACTGTCATCCGTTTATAATTTAGAAATTCATAAGGATGAAGTAAAATCCATATGGAACCATTTAAAGCAGGCATATGGGAAATGTTTAGCTGATCTTGAGAATTATGAACAAGATGATGGTGAAAGGTGGCAGGATGGAAAGGAAATTAGCGAGATTGAAACAGTGAAAGAAAAATATAAAAAATCGTACTCCACCTACTGTCGTTGTGTTTCTAAACTGAACGAGCTCATCAATGATCTCTCTCCGAAAACATCCCTTCCCAGCCCTAATTCAGGCTATGGTTTTAATTTGCCACCTTCCGAACTAATTACTTTTCAAGGCGACTATAAGTCGTGGCCAACCTTCCGTGACATGTTCACGGCGGTATGCGTCAAAAATTCAAAACTGAGTCCAATTGAAAAGCTTTTTCACCTGAGTCAGAAGACGAAAGGGGAAGCTCATGATATTGTATCGAAAAGTCCTTTAACAAACGAGGGTTTCAAGATGGCATGGGACAACCTGTGTTCTCGGTTCGAAAACAAAAGAGTCCTAGTTAATGGCCAATTGAGGACATTGTTCAGTCTTCCAGCAATATCTTCTGAAACAGCGAGTTCCCTAAAGAAAATTCAGAGAGATATAAATTCATGCATGTCCACTCTAAAGCTTTACGGTATTAATGTCGAAAGTTGGAATCCTATTTTTGTTTTCTGTGCTCAAATTGTCTCCCAGATTCGACTCTAACCTTGTGGGAACAGACATTGAATGATAAAACGTGTATACCTCAATGGTCTGATCTTGACGCGTTCTTGACGAATCGATACAGGACTCTTGAGTTAGTATCTGAAATGAGACCTGCTAGTGAGCAAAAATCTGCTACGTCCAAATTTAAAAATTCACCCAAGCCAAAGAATGACACAGGCAATGTCCATACATTCCAAGCCAAGGTATGCAAAACGGAATGTCGACTTTGTCCTAAAGAGTTCCATATCATTCGGAATTGCCCTCGTTTTATTAGCATGGATCCCAATCAAAGATATGCTGAAATAAAAGCCAGTAACTTGTGTTTGAACTGTTTCTCTAGTGCTCATGCTCTGAAGGGTTGTAGGAGTAGTCATTTATGTAAGAAGTGTGGCAAACGTCTCAATACCCTACTTCACAGGAATTTAGATACTTCCAGGAATACTTCACAGGCTTCTCCATCAACTAGTATCACTAAGCACCCTAATTCAAGACCACTTCCGTCACCATTTGTTCCACAAAATAATTCGTCTCAATTACAGTCCACTACTTCTTCAAATGGTGTTATACAAACATGTTTTTCATCTAGCTCTAGGGGTGTTTTACTCGGTACTGCAATAGTGAAAGTGTGTCACTTAGGTATGACTTACAGAGCCAGGGCCCTGATCGATTCAGGATCAGAGGGCACATTTATTTCAGAGAAATTATTCAACACTCTTAAGCTTCCATTTACGCGAACATGCGCGAAGATTTCAGGATTGAATAATTCTATTTCCGCTGATGTCCAGAAGGAGTGTACGTTCGTATTGGGATCTAATACTGATGCTAGTTTCCAAATTTCTGTCTCTGCCCTCGTAGTTCCACAACTCTCAAGCAACCTTCCTTCTAGGACCATAGATTTTCGATGCTTCTCCAATCTTCCACAGCTACAATTTGCTGATCCTCGTTTTTACGAAAGCTCCAATGTCGATATTCTCTTGGGTGGCGATTTGCTCCCGTCGATAATGCTATCAAGATGCGAACGCGAAATTTGTGGGTCTCTAATGGCCCAGGAAATTGTTTTCGGCTGGATTCTCACCGGTCCTCTTCCTTCTAGCAATTCAGCATCATCTTCCACTCGTGTATCCTACTTCTGTGAAATCTCTTTGGATAAAGACATTTCACAATTTTGGGAGTTGGAGAATATTCCACAGAAACGGTTCATGTCCCAATCCGATAAATTTTGTGAACAATTGTACGAGAGTTATACTCAGAGAAACGACGACGGGAGATATATTGTTTCGCTTCCTTTTAAGGAAGGATATCCGGAGAAATTGTGTTTGGGTCAGTCAAGAACCAGCTCAATGGCTCAGTTCTTCCGCAATGAAGGTCGTCTCCTTAAAAATCCACAGTCTAAGGACGAATATGACAATGTAATTCAGGAATATATTACCCTTAACCATATGGTTCCTGTAGATTCTCCCATTCCTTCAAAAAATCCAACTCACTATTACTTACCACACCACGCGGTAATCAAGCCCGAGAGTACGACTACCAAAGTCCGGGTAGTTTTGAATGCAACTTCTGCTACGTCAAATGGGTTGAGTTTAAATGATATCCTGCACACAGGCCCAGTTTTACAGAATGATCTAACAATCCTTTTATTGAAATGGCGTTTATGCCGTTACGTCTTTAATGGAGATATCCAAAAGATGTATAGGCAAATACTTGTTAATCCTTCACACACGCCTTTCCAACGTATTTTATTCCGTAAAAGTCCACATGAGCCCATACAGGATTATGAACTCAAGACTGTAACATTTGGCGTTAATTGCGCCCCATATCTCGCCATTCGTACAATGCTTCAACTAGCAAAATATGTCCAGGACATATATCCTTTAGCAAGTCAAATTCTTAGGAAATCCATGTACGTAGATGATGCTTTAGTTGGTGCCCATACTATCGACATAGCGGTTAAGGCCAGAAATGAACTTATCCAGGCTTTAGGCTCTGCCGGATTCGCTATGAGAAAGTGGACGTCTAATTCTAAAGGTATCCTTGCAGATCTTCCTGCAGACCACTTACTCTATGCTGATTTTTTAGAATTTGACGACCATTGTTCCGCAAAAACATTAGGTATTCGCTGGAACGCTCGATCTGATGCATTTAATTTCTAGACATCAAAATTTCCTGACACTTGTATATACACTAAACGCGAAGTCCTGTCGCAAATTTCAAAGCTATTTGATCCTGCAGGATGGCTTGCTCCAATCATAATATATGCGAAAATTATTATGCAGAGAATATGGATGGATCGAACTGATTGGGATTCCATCATTTCATCAGAAGCTCTTCACCATTGGAAACTATTTCAGTCTAGTTATTCTCATATAAATGACATAAGTATACCAAGGTGGATTAACTTTGCTCCAGAATGTGAGGTCCAATTCCATGGATTCTCCGATGCTTCTGAAAGAGCATATGCTGCCGCCATATACATTCGTGTTGTACACAAGAACTCCGTTTACACACACTTAATAACCTCCAAGACAAAAGTGGCTCCAATCAAGACCTTATCGATCCCCAGACTAGAGTTATGTGGCGCAGCCCTATTAGCTGAAATGATAGACAATGTCATTCCACAATTTGAGATCCAAGAATATTCTATGATGTACTGGACCGATTCCACGATTGTGTTGTCGTGGCTGGCAAAACCACCATGTGTCTGGAATACGTTTGTCGCTAATAGAGTGTCCAAAATCATTCAGATTATTGATCCCTCCCGATGGTTTCATGTTGACTCTGAAACTAATCCAGCAGATATAGCAAGCAGAGGTGTTCATCCACAGGTTTTAGTAAATAATGATCTCTGGTGGCTAGGACCACCCTGGTTATCAGATTAATCAAAACATTGGCCAAATTTTCCTACTAAAAATTTCGAAGAAACCGATTTAGAAAAAAAGCCGGTAAAGGTACATTTCTCATATTTCCAGCATTTTGAAGATGTGCTAGATCGCTTCTCCTTTTTCCCCAGGGCATTACGAGTAGTGGCCTACGTCTACCGTTTCTACTACAGTACGCACCCGAAATTCCGCTCTAATTATCATAGAAACACACACACAGCGTCTGAAATCCTGTTTGTTCGTCGGCAATTGATATCCATGTGTCAGAAGGCGTGGTATCCAAACGAATATATGACACTAAGTGCCAAGAAATCCATTCCATCTTCGAGTTCATTGCTGAGTTTGAATCCTTTTATCGATTCTGAAGGTGTCATGCGAATTTGCGGTCGATTGGAAGCATCTCCTGCATTATCTTACAACGAAAGACATCCAATTGTTCTTCAATATTGTTGTCAATATTCCCGACTTCTAATTAAATTTATCCACTTGATATCTCTGCATGGGGGAAATCAACTTGTTCTCCGTTTGGTGCGATCACAGTACTGGATTCCAAAAGTACAAAATCTAATCAAGACCACCATCCATAACTGCAAACCATGCATCCTATACAAACGGAAATGTCATTAACAGCTAATGGCTGTGCTGCCCCCTGAGAGATGTGAAATTTCCCGTCCCTTCACACATACTGGATTAGATTTTGCTGGTCCATTTGACATTAAAAGCTATTCGGGCAGAGCTTGTCGTATTACTAAAGGATATGTATGTGTATTCGTCTGTTTTTCCACAAAGGCGATACACCTTGAAGCAACATCCGATTTATCCACCTCAGCTTTCCTTGCTGTCTTCAGTCGGTTTGTGTCACGTCGTGGTTGTCCTCTTCACTTACACTCCGACAATGGAACCACATTTATTGGCGCCTCCCGACTCATGGCCAAGGAATTTCTACAAATATCACAAAGGGCTGTAACTTCCAATTACTCTCATCAAAATATATCATGGCACTATATACCTCCTGGAGCCCCTCATATGGGAGGACTTTGGGAAGCAGGGGTAAAGAGCTTCAAGCAACACTTAAAAAAGACTGCAGGAATCATCAAGTATACTTTTGAAGAGATCCAAACGTTGTTATCCAAAATTGAGGCGTGTCTTAATTCCAGACCATTATCTCCTATCTCACAAAATCCGTCAGATCTTTCGGCACTAACACCAGGTCATTTCCTGATCGGCTCTCCACTATTAGTTCCACTGGATCCTGAAATTAGCGAAACTCCAATGTCCATCCAAAATCGTTGGCAGCGGCTCAAAGTAATACATCAGCACTTGTGTACGCGATGGAAAAATGAGTACCTAAAGGAGCTACAGAAGCGGCACAAGTGGAAAAAGCCTGAAGACGATCTTAAGGATAACATGCTGGTTGTTGTTAAAGATGAAAATTTGCCTCCAAACTGTTGGCGTCTCGGCAGAATAACTCGCGTCTATCAATGTAACGACAGACAGACAGAGTGAGAGTAGCTGATGTCCGTACACAAAGAGGCACTATAACCAGGCCCATTACAAAACTAGTTATTTTATCCTCCGAATCATCTGCCTAATAACTTTCCATCACTCTTTCGTACTACCAACGTGCCCGGGGTCAATTTTTACACTTATTTTCCGACTTTATTACTTTCAATATTTCAATATTTTCTCAACCTTCTCTTAAACTATTATTGTAGCACTATGAGCCCAACCACCAAGCACAACAGCGGCCAGAATAAACAGAAGCCTTTTGTGTGTAGGGTATGCCGGAAGACACACGCTTTGAAATCCTGTTGGCGTTTCCGAAATATGAATACGACCGAGAGGAAGGAAGTCGTTAAGAAATATGGGTACTGTCCTAATTGTCTGGCGCACGTCCACTCACAAGGATCTTGCAATCAGTACGGGCCCGCGAGTAAGTAGACAACCCCTACCGAGTACGACGTCGCTCACCGCAATACTTAAGCAGAATGCTGCAACCTTGCTACCAACGGCGCTAGTAAAGGTACACGCTAAAGATGGTAAACATTACGCACGTTGCTTGTTCGATTCCGCATCCAGAATAAGTAGTATCTCGAAGCGGTTCACTGACAAGCTGGGATTGACAACTCTCGAATTGGATAACGAAACAATTTGTCCGCTCACTCTATGGTCCTGTGTTGATTCCATTTACAAAGTAGAAGCAACGTTGCGGGTACACAATCGAATCATCACAGTAACTCCTACAGAAAGTTTACCCGAATCCATAAAATCCAATTTTAAAAATCTTGTTCTGGCTGACAAACATTTCCACGAAGCGTCGTCGATAGACATTGTTCTAGGGGTTGATATTTACTCGCGCGTTATCTCAGAAGGCATTTTTTAACGTGCAGGTCTTCCCACTGCTCAAAATACAATGTTCGGAATAATTTTATATGGTATTTTTTCTTTACCTTAACATGTAAAAGTTTAGATCATTTTATAATTGACAATGGATTTAAAGCAAAATATAAACGCACTAATGAATTCTTTACATTTAAGTATAACATAATTAAATTACATACTTGAATTCCATTACTATGCATATAATACTTTTTACATATATTTTTTAACAAAGTTTTGTAAATTAATATATCTTAACTATAATTCCAATACAATTAAAAATGTGAACTGAATTCTGAAAATTGTTACCTCACTACTTTTAAACGTTTTTTTATTATTATTTTCCTGCAATATGACTCCATATCCTTTTCACTAATTACAGATATCCTGCAAGGTGGGCGGTTATGTTTACGTCAAAACAGTACATCCCTATATTTGAGTTGTACGCCGTAAATTCCTATTTCATTTAAACTGAATTCCCAATTTAAAATGTATCTATGTGTAAAATCGCCCAACGCCAGTGCAGTAAAGTAATCGAAGTACTACATTACGGAGCCATATTGCAAATACAGCTTCCGAAAAACTTTTTTCTGATTTAATTCTATTCTTTTACAACAGTCAAACCTACTGGTAAGATTTTGTCCAACAAA
Source organism: Polietes domitor (assembly GCA_947397865.1). Classification (NCBI taxonomy): domain Eukaryota; kingdom Metazoa; phylum Arthropoda; class Insecta; order Diptera; family Muscidae; genus Polietes; species Polietes domitor. The sequence continues at coordinate 108,783,624 of OX377619.1, forward strand.
AAATAAATCTTAAATTCATAAGCAAAATCCTAAATACATTGTGTTGTTTTTTCTTTTGCTTTATCTTCCACTACTACGGAGTTACAAAACCAACGAAAATACAATTCTTTGGTTTTGTTTCGGCTCAAGAGAGTTCCATGGTTTCTTTGTCCATCCAGGTCTAATCTGCTCCCACAAGTTCCTGCAATTCAGCTATTTACCCTGTACATTTTGGTCCTTCGAGCCGGATAAACGGCATTTGCGATAGACACTCTCTGAGAATCCAGCTCCTCCAAATTGACACTAGTAAGCAGGTACGTTTATATTCTGCTTCGTTCGTCCATTTAATACGTTAGATAGTGCCAAGTAATACTTGTTATACGGAAGATTTTTTGTATTGGGTACATTTTTACTTTTACTTTACCACGCGTGATAAATAAAATAATAATTATAATATTAAGTACAAATGTGAAAGATTACTGTGTGAAAAATATACCCCTAAAAGTGTGAAAATTACACCCAAATGCACTATTTAATCATAAATTTTGCATAAGCGAGAAATTAACCAAAAGCAGCGAGGTTTTTAGCTGCAGCATACGTGCAGTAAGCGTCCAACACGCCACCGATGTCGTCAACAAGGAGACTCATCTGGAAGAGGGTGATAAATAAATAAAATAATAGTCCTGGTAATTATCGGAGTTAGCTGCTAAAGTAAAGCGTGAGTTTTATGGTATCGCATTCATATTTATCTTTTTAACGCGCGTGTTTGTAACTAAGGCGAATACATAGTCTAGCAGTGTAATTTGTGTCAGAGTTCTGTTAAATAACATTGCACCAAATATCAGAAGTGTGTTTCGAACATTCTGATGTGTGGTGTATAAGCATTTATTTAACATCAAGTCTGCATCGAGCTCCAACCAATATTTTTTTCAAGATCGTACTCTTAATATCCTCTTCTAACACTCATTAGTTTGAACTGAAGAGCGACATTCTTCTATCACCACTACACTTACATGTGATAAATATTATTCACTCTGTATTTTTTTCGAAACAGTGCTGTTACTGTTGCTGAAATAAGAGAGTACGTATGTACGAAGGTGTGTTTAACTGAAAGAGGAGCGACACTCTTTTTTATCACTAATACATTTAAACGTGATAACTATTTTTGTTCTTTCTTGTGTTCTTAAAAAATAGAGCCTCTCTTCAAAGACAGACAAATATTCCAGTCAAACTGCAGTCAATGACCGATACATTTTTTTTCGGTATGAACGCCCATCGATCATATGGTTTGCTTTCCAGTGCTTAGATCCAACATAGTGATATGTATGTACATCGGTGTATGCTGTGTGTTTGCATCTTTTTGTTTGAATAGAGATTTCTGTTGAATATTTCTGTTTCAAGCTTAGATATTGTTTCGGACAGCAGATACTTAGGTACATTAGGGTGGATCATAAACCTTTCTTTTAATTAATTTCGTCGTTTTAATATTCCGGTTTTAATCAATTGTTTCCGATATAAACCTGCAAAACTGATTGATTTTTCGGGAGTTGAAATTATTTCGGTATTACTTGCTTACATTTAAGTTTACATGCATAAATTGGAAATTATCAATTTTTTCTATTTTCGGTAATTCTTGCGAAATTGTCGCTTAAATTAAAAAAAGAAAAAAAAATCAAGATTATTTATTGTTGTCCTGGTTCTATATTGTTTTTTATCCTGCAGAGATAAATTATATCCCATCAATTTGATAATTTTTCAATACACTTCGGTTTTTTTTGGTTGGCATACATAAAGGTAATTGTCTCGACACAATTCCTGTGGATTATTGTGGTTTCACCTAGTTTCTTTCTTGAATAATCTTCACCTTTTTCGCAGAAATGTCCCTTGATTATTTTATTCGTCTAGCCGACAGCTTGGTTGAGTTCGAGGCTGCTTTAAACGACAACGAACTTCCACTGTCATCCGTTTATAATTTAGAAATTCATAAGGATGAAGTAAAATCCATATGGAACCATTTAAAGCAGGCATATGGGAAATGTTTAGCTGATCTTGAGAATTATGAACAAGATGATGGTGAAAGGTGGCAGGATGGAAAGGAAATTAGCGAGATTGAAACAGTGAAAGAAAAATATAAAAAATCATACTCCACCTACTGTTGTGTTTCTAAACTGAACGAGCTCATCAATGATCTCTCTCCGAAAACATCCCTTCCCAGCCCTAATTCAGGCTATGGTTTTAATTTGCCACCTTCCGAACTAATTACTTTTCAAGGCGACTATAAGTCGTGGCCAACCTTCCGTGACATGTTCACGGCGGTATGCGTCAAAAATCCAAAACTGAGTCCAATTGAAAAGCTTTTTCACCTGAGTCAGAAGACGAAAGGGGAAGCTCATAATATTGTATCGAAAAGTCCTTTAACAAACGAGGGTTTCAAGATGGCATGGGACAACCTGTGTTCTCGGTTCGAAAACAAAAGAGTCCTAGTTAATGGCCAATTGAGGACATTGTTCAGTCTTCCAGCAATATCTTCTGAAACAGCGAGTTCCCTAAAGAAAATTCAGAGAGATATAAATTCATGCATGTCCACTCTAAAGCTTTACGGTATTAATGTCGAAAGTTGGAATCCTATTTTTGTTTTCTGTGCTCAAATTGTCTCCCAGATTCGACTCTAACCTTGTGGGAACAGACATTGAATGATAAAACGTGTATACCTCAATGGTCTGATCTTGACGCGTTCTTGACGAATCGATACAGGACTCTTGAGTTAGTATCTGAAATGAGACCTGCTAGTGAGCAAAAATCTGCTACGTCCAAATTTAAAAATTCACCCAAGCCAAAGAATGACACAGGCAATGTCCATACATTCCAAGCCAAGGTATGCAAAACGGAATGTCGACTTTGTCCTAAAGAGTTCCATATCATTCGGAATTGCCCTCGTTTTATTAGCATGGATCCCAATCAAAGATATGCTGAAATAAAAGCCAGTAACTTGTGTTTGAACTGTTTCTCTAGTGCTCATGCTCTGAAGGGTTGTAGGAGTAGTCATTTATGTAAGAAGTGTGGCAAACGTCTCAATACCCTACTTCACAGGAATTTAGATACTTCCAGGAATACTTCACAGGCTTCTCCATCAACTAGTATCACTAAGCACCCTAATTCAAGACCACTTCCGTCACCATTTGTTCCACAAAATAATTCGTCTCAATTACAGTCCACTACTTCTTCAAATGGTGTTATACAAACATGTTTTTCATCTAGCTCTAGGGGTGTTTTACTCGGTACTGCAATAGTGAAAGTGTGTCACTTAGGTATGACTTACAGAGCCAGGGCCCTGATCGATTCAGGATCAGAGGGCACATTTATTTCAGAGAAATTATTCAACACTCTTAAGCTTCCATTTACGCGAACATGCGCGAAGATTTCAGGATTGAATAATTCTATTTCCGCTGATGTCCAGAAGGAGTGTACGTTCGTATTGGGATCTAATACTGATGCTAGTTTCCAAATTTCTGTCTCTGCCCTCGTAGTTCCACAACTCTCAAGCAACCTTCCTTCTAGGACCATAGATTTTCGATGCTTCTCCAATCTTCCACAGCTACAATTTGCTGATCCTCGTTTTTACGAAAGCTCCAATGTCGATATTCTCTTGGGTGGCGATTTGCTCCCGTCGATAATGCTATCAAGATGCGAACGCGAAATTTGTGGGTCTCTAATGGCCCAGGAAACTGTTTTCGGCTGGATTCTCACCGGTCCTCTTCCTTCTAGCAATTCAGCATCATCTTCCACTCGTGTATCCTACTTCTGTGAAATCTCTTTGGATAAAGACATTTCACAATTTTGGGAGTTGGAGAATATTCCACAGAAACGGTTCATGTCCCAATCCGATAAATTTTGTGAACAATTGTACGAGAGTTATACTCAGAGAAACGACGACGGGAGATATATTGTTTCGCTTTTAAGGAAGGATATCCGGAGAAATTGTGTTTGGGTCAGTCAAGAACCAGCTCAATGGCTCAGTTCTTCCGCAATGAAGGTCGTCTCCTTAAAAATCCACAGTCTAAGGACGAATATGACAATGTAATTCAGGAATATATTACCCTTAACCATATGGTTCCTGTAGATTCTCCCATTCCTTCAAAAAATCCAACTCACTATTACTTACCACACCACGCGGTAATCAAGCCCGAGAGTACGACTACCAAAGTCCGGGTAGTTTTGAATGCAACTTCTGCTACGTCAAATGGGTTGAGTTTAAATGATATCCTGCACACAGGCCCAGTTTTACAGAATGATCTAACAATCCTTTTATTGAAATGGCGTTTATGCCGTTACGTCTTTAATGGAGATATCCAAAAGATGTATAGGCAAATACTTGTTAATCCTTCACACACGCCTTTCCAACGTATTTTATTCCGTAAAAGTCCACATGAGCCCATACAGGATTATGAACTCAAGACTGTAACATTTGGCGTTAATTGCGCCCCATATCTCGCCATTCGTACAATGCTTCAACTAGCAAAATATGTCCAGGACATATATCCTTTAGCAAGTCAAATTCTTAGGAAATCCATGTACGTAGATGATGCTTTAGTTGGTGCCCATACTATCGACATAGCGGTTAAGGCCAGAAATGAACTTATCCAGGCTTTAGGCTCTGCCGGATTCGCTATGAGAAAGTGGACGGCTAATTCTAAAGGTATCCTTGCAGATCTTCCTGCAGACCACTTACTCTATGCTGATTTTTTAGAATTTGACGACCATTGTTCGGCAAAAACATTAGGTATTCGCTGGAACGCTCGATCTGATGCATTTAATTTCTCGACATCAAAATTTCCTGACACTTGTATATACACTAAACGCGAAGTCCTGTCGCAAATTTCAAAGCTATTTGATCCTGCAGGATGGCTTGCTCCAATCATAATATATGCGAAAATTATTATGCAGAGAATATGGATGGATCGAACTGATTGGGATTCCATCATTTCATCAGAAGCTCTTCACCATTGGAAACTATTTCAGTCTAGTTATTCTCATATAAATGACATAAGTATACCAAGGTGGATTAACTTTGCTCCAGAATGTGAGGTCCAATTCCATGGATTCTCCGATGCTTCTGAAAGAGCATATGCTGCCGCCATATACATTCGTGTTGTACACAAGAACTCCGTTTACACACACTTAATAACCTCCAAGACAAAAGTGGCTCCAATCAAGACCTTATCGATCCCCAGACTAGAGTTATGTGGCGCAGCCCTATTAGCTGAAATGATAGACAATGTCATTCCACAATTTGAGATCCAAGAATATTCTATGATGTACTGGACCGATTCCACGATTGTGTTGTCGTGGCTGGCAAAACCACCATGTGTCTGGAATACGTTTGTCGCTAATAGAGTGTCCAAAATCATTCAGATTATTGATCCCTCCCGATGGTTTCATGTTGACTCTGAAACTAATCCAGCAGATATAGCAAGCAGAGGTGTTCATCCACAGGTTTTAGTAAATAATGATCTCTGGTGGCTAGGACCACCCTGGTTATCAGATTAATCAAAACATTGGCCAAATTTTCCTACTAAAAATTTCGAAGAAACCGATTTAGAAAAAAAGCCGGTAAAGGTACATTTCTCATATTTCCAGCATTTTGAAGATGTGCTAGATCGCTTCTCCTTTTTCCCCAGGGCATTACGAGTAGTGGCCTACGTCTACCGTTTCTACTACAGTACGCACCCGAAATTCCGCTCTAATTATCATAGAAACACACACACAGCGTCTGAAATCCTGTTTGTTCGTCGGCAATTGATATCCATGTATCAGAAGGCGTGGTATCCAAACGAATATATGACACTAAGTGCCAAGAAATCCATTCCATCTTCGAGTTTATTGCTGAGTTTGAATCCTTTTATCGATTCTGAAGGTGTCATGCGAATTTGCGGTCGATTGGAAGCATCTCCTGCATTATCTTACAACGAAAGACATCCAATTGTTCTTCAATATTGTTGTCAATATTCCCGACTTCTAATTAAATTTATCCACTTGATATCTCTGCATGGGGGAAATCAACTTGTTCTCCGTTTGGTGCGATCACAGTACTGGATTCCAAAAGTACAAAATCTAATCAAGACCACCATCCATAACTGCAAACCATGCATCCTATACAAACGGAAATGTCAAAAACAGCTAATGGCTGTGCTGCCCCCTGAGAGATGTGAAATTTCCCGTCCCTTCACACATACTGGATTAGATTTTGCTGGTCCATTTGACATTAAAAGCTATTCGGGCAGAGCTTGTCGTATTACTAAAGGATATGTATGTGTATTCGTCTGTTTTTCCACAAAGGCGATACACCTTGAAGCAACATCCGATTTATCCACCTCAGCTTTCCTTGCTGTCTTCAGTCGGTTTGTGTCACGTCGTGGTTGTCCTCTTCACTTACACTCCGACAATGGAACCACATTTATTGGCGCCTCTCGACTCATGGCCAAGGAATTTCTACAAATATCACAAAGGGCTGTAACTTCCAATTACTCTCATCAAAATATATCATGGCACTATATACCTCCTGGAGCCCCTCATATGGGAGGACTTTGGGAAGCAGGGGTAAAGAGCTTCAAGCAACACTTAAAAAAGACTGCAGGAATCATCAAGTATACTTTTGAAGAGTTCCAAACGTTGTTATCCAAAATTGAGGCGTGTCTTAATTCCAGACCATTATCTCCTATCTCACAAAATCCGTCAGATCTTTCGGCACTAACACCAGGTCATTTCCTGATCGGCTCTCCACTATTAGTTCCACTGGATCCTGAAATTAGCGAAACTCCAATGTCCATCCAAAATCGTTGGCAGCGGCTCAAAGTAATACATCAGCACTTGTGTACGCGATGGAAAAATGAGTACCTAAAGGAGCTACAGAAGCGGCACAAGTGGAAAAAGCCTGAAGACGATCTTAAGGATAACATGCTGGTTGTTCTTAAAGATGAAAATTTGCCTCCAAACTGTTGGCGTCTCGGCAGAATAACTCGCGTCTATCAAGGTAACGACAGACAGACAGAGTGAGAGTAGCTGATGTCCGTACACAAAGAGGCACTATAACCAGGCCCATTACAAAACTAGTCATTTTATCCTCCGAATCATCTGCCTAATAACTTTCCATCACTCTTTCGTACTACCAACGTGCCCGGGGTCAATTTTTACACTTATTTTCCGACTTTATTACTTTCAATATTTCAATATTTTCTCAACCTTCTCTTAAACTATTATTGTAGCACTATGAGCCCAACCACCAAGCACAACAGCGGCCAGAATAAACAGAAGCCTTTTGTGTGTAGGGTATGCCGGAAGACACACGCTTTGAAATCCTGTTGGCGTTTCCGAAATATGAATACGACCGAGAGGAAGGAAGTCGTTAAGAAATATGGGTACTGTCCTAATTGTCTGGCGCACGTCCACCCACAAGGATCTTGCTTCACGAAAACAGGATGCGCTTATTGCAAGCAGCCCCACCATTCCTTACTCCATATACATCCTCGGCTCCAAAAAGTCTCTCCAGGTTCGACTTCCAGAACATCCCGGGTTCCACCAAAGTCCTCGTCCTTAAGTACACCACCTAAAAAACCATCCACGTCAATCAGTACGGGCCCGCGAGTAAGTAGACAACCCCTACCGAGTACGACGTCGCTCACCGCAATACTTAAGCAGAATGCTGCAACCTTGCTACCAACGGCGCTAGTAAAGGTACACGCTAAAGATGGTAAACATTACGCACGTTGCTTGTTCGATTCCGCATCCAGAATAAGTAGTATCTCGAAGCGGTTCACTGACAAGCTGGGATTGACAACTCTCGAATTGGATAACGAAACAATTTGTCCGCTCACTCTATGGTCCTGTGTTGATTCCATTTACAAAGTAGAAGCAACGTTGCGGGTACACAATCGAATCATCACAGTAACTCCTACAGAAAGTTTACCCGAATCCATAAAATCCAATTTTAAAAATCTTGTTCTGGCTGACAAACATTTCCACGAAGCGTCGTCGATAGACATTGTTCTAGGGGTTGATATTTACTCGCGCGTTATCTCAGAAGGCATTTTTTAACGTGCAGGTCTTCCCACTGCTCAAAATACAATGTTCGGAATAATTTTATATGGTATTTTTTCTTTACCTTAACATGTAAAAGTTTAGATCATTTTATAATTGACAATGGATTTAAAGCAAAATATAAACGCACTAATGAATTCTTTACATTTAAGTATAACATAATTAAATTACATACTTGAATTCCATTACTATGCATATAATACTTTTTACATATATTTTTTAACAAAGTTTTGTAAATTAATATATCTTAACTATAATTCCAATACAATTAAAAATGTGAACTGAATTCTGAAAATTGTTACCTCACTACTTTTAAACGTTTTTTTATTATTATTTTCCTGCAATATGACTCCATATCCTTTTCACTAATTACAGATATCCTGCAAGGTGGGCGGTTATGTTTACGTCAAAACAGTACATCCCTATATTTGAGTTGTACGCCGTAAATTCCTATTTCATTTAAACTGAATTCCCAATTTAAAATGTATCTATGTGTAAAATCGCCCAACGCCAGTGCAGTAAAGTAATCGAAGTACTACATTACGGAGCCATATTGCAAATACAGCTTCCGAAAAACTTTTTTCTGATTTAATTCTATTCTTTTACAACAGTCAAACCTACTGGTAAGATTTTGTCCAACAAAAAATAAATCTTAAATTCATAAGCAAAATCCTAAATACATTGTGTTGTTTTTTCTTTTGCTTTATCTTCCACTACTACGGAGTTACAAAACCAACGAAAATACAATTCTTTGGTTTTGTTTCGGCTCAAGAGAGTTCCATGGTTTCTTTGTCCATCCAGGTCTAATCTGCTCCCACAAGTTCCTGCAATTCAGCTATTTACCCTGTACATTTTGGTCCTTCGAGCCGGATAAACGGCATTTGCGATAGACACTCTCTGAGAATCCAGCTCCTCCAAATTGACACTAGTAAGCAGGTACGTTTATATTCTGCTTCGTTCGTCCATTTAATACGTTAGATAGTGCCAAGTAATACTTGTTATACGGAAGATTTTTTGTATTGGGTACATTTTTACTTTTACTTTACCACGCGTGATAAATAAAATAATAATTATAATATTAAATACAAATGTGAAAGATTACTGTGTGAAAAATATACCCCTAAAAGTGTGAAAATTACACCCAAATGCACTATTTAATCATAAATTTTGCATAAGCGAGAAATTAATCAAAAGCAGCGAGGTTTTTAGCTGCAGCATACGTGCAGTAAGCGTCCAACACGCCACCGATGTCGTCAACAAGGAGACTCATCTGGAAGAGGGTGATAAATAAATAAAATAATAGTCCTGGTAATTATCGGAGTTAGCTGCTAAAGTAAAGCGTGAGTTTTATGGTATCGCATTCATATTTATCTTTTTAACGCGCGTGTTTGTAACTAAGGCGAATACTTAGTCTAGCAGTGTAATTTGTGTCAGAGTTCTGTTAAATAACATTGCACCAAATATCAGAAGTGTGTTTCGAACATTCTGATGTGTGGTGTATAAGCATTTATTTAACATCAAGTCTGCATCGAGCTCCAACCAATATTTTTTCAAGATCGTACTCTTAATATCCTCTTCTAACACTCATTATCCACTCTCTTACTAATACTCTCTTCAGTTCGCTCTTTCTTCAGCGTTTCGCGTGCATTTCTTCATCACTCCCTTTTACTCGTTCTCTTACACATTGGTTTTTCGTTGCTGCGTACAAGCAGTGATGCGAATGGTGAGGTGTGCGTCACTGAAAGAGTTTGAACTGAAGAGCGACATTCTTCTATCACCACTACACTTACATGTGATAAATATTATTCACTCTGTATTTTTTTCGAAACAGTGCTGTTACTGTTGCTGAAATAAGAGAGTACGTATGTACGAAGGTGTGTTTAACTGAAAGAGGAGCGACACTCTTTTTTATCACTAATACATTTAAACGTGATAACTATTTTTGTTCTTTCTTGTGTTCTTAAAAAATAGAGCCTCTCTTCAAAGACAGACAAATATTCCAGTCAAACTGCAGTCAATGACCGATACATTTTTTTTCGGTATGAACGCCCATCGATCATATGGTTTGCTTTCCAGTGCTTAGATCCAACATAGTGATATGTATGTACATCGGTGTATGCTGTGTGTTTGCATCTTTTTGTTTGAATAGAGATTTCTGTTGAATATTTCTGTTTCAAGCTTAGATATTGTTTCGGACAGCAGATACTTAGGTACATTAGGGTGGATCATAAACCTTTCTTTTAATTAATTTCGTCGTTTTAATATTCCGGTTTTAATCAATTGTTTCCGATATAAACCTGCAAAACTGATTGATTTTTCGGGAGTTGAAATTATTTCGGTATTACTTGCTTACATTTAAGTTTACATGCATAAATTGGAAATTATCAATTTTTTCTATTTTCGGTAATTCTTGCAATTAATTGTAATTGTCGCTTAAATTAAAAAAAGAAAAAAAAAAATCAAGATTATTTATTGTTGTCCTGGTTCTATATTGTTTTTTATCCTGCAGAGATAAATTATATCCCATCAATTTGATAATTTTTCAATACACTTCGGTTTTTTTGGTTGGCATACATAAAGGTAATTGTCTCGACACAATTCCTGTGGATTATTGTGGTTTCACCTAGTTTCTTTCTTGAATAATCTTCACCTTTTTCGCAGAAATGTCCCTTGATTATTTTATTCGTCTAGCCGACAGCTTGGTTGAGTTCGAGGCTGCTTTAAACGACAACGAACTTCCACTGTCATCCGTTTATAATTTAGAAATTCATAAGGATGAAGTAAAATCCATATGGAACCATTTAAAGCAGGCATATGGGAAATGTTTAGCTGATCTTGAGAATTATGAACAAGATGATGGTGAAAGGTGGCAGGATGGAAAGGAAATTAGCGAGATTGAAACAGTGAAAGAAAAATATAAAAAATCGTACTCCACCTACTGTCGTTGTGTTTCTAAACTGAACGAGCTCATCAATGATCTCTCTCCGAAAACATCCCTTCCCAGCCCTAATTCAGGCTATGGTTTTAATTTGCCACCTTCCGAACTAATTACTTTTCAAGGCGACTATAAGTCGTGGCCAACCTTCCGTGACATGTTCACGGCGGTATGCGTCAAAAATCCAAAACTGAGTCCAATTGAAAAGCTTTTTCACCTGAGTCAGAAGACGAAAGGGGAAGCTCATAATATTGTATCGAAAAGTCCTTTAACAAACGAGGGTTTCAAGATGGCATGGGACAACCTGTGTTCTCGGTTCGAAAACAAAAGAGTCCTAGTTAATGGCCAATTGAGGACATTGTTCAGTCTTCCAGCAATATCTTCTGAAACAGCGAGTTCCCTAAAGAAAATTCAGAGAGATATAAATTCATGCATGTCCACTCTAAAGCTTTACGGTATTAATGTCGAAAGTTGGAATCCTATTTTTGTTTTCTGTGCTCAAATTGTCTCCCAGATTCGACTCTAACCTTGTGGGAACAGACATTGAATGATAAAACGTGTATACCTCAATGGTCTGATCTTGACGCGTTCTTGACGAATCGATACAGGACTCTTGAGTCAGTATCTGAAATGAGACCTGCTAGTGAGCAAAAATCTGCTACGTCCAAATTTAAAAATTCACCCAAGCCAAAGAATGACACAGGCAATGTCCATACATTCCAAGCCAAGGTATGCAAAACGGAATGTCGACTTTGTCCTAAAGAGTTCCATATCATTCGGAATTGCCCTCGTTTTATTAGCATGGATCCCAATCAAAGATATGCTGAAATAAAAGCCAGTAACTTGTGTTTGAACTGTTTCTCGAGTGCTCATGCTCAGAAGGGTTGTAGGAGTAGTCATTTATGTAAGAAGTGTGGCAAACGTCTCAATACCCTACTTCACAGGAATTTAGATACTTCCAGGAATACTTCACAGGCTTCTCCATCAACTAGTATCACTAAGCACCCTAATTCAAGACCACTTCCGTCACCATTTGTTCCACAAAATAATTCGTCTCAATTACAGTCCACTACTTCTTCAAATGGTGTTATACAAACATGTTTTTCATCTAGCTCTAGGGGTGTTTTACTCGGTACTGCAATAGTGAAAGTGTGTCACTTAGGTATGACTTACAGAGCCAGGGCCCTGATCGATTCAGGATCAGAGGGCACATTTATTTCAGAGAAGTTATTCAACACTCTTAAGCTTCCATTTACGCGAACATGCGCGAAGATTTCAGGATTGAATAATTCTATTTCCGCTGATGTCCAGAAGGAGTGTACGTTCGTATTGGGATCTAATACTGATGCTAGTTTCCAAATTTCTGTCTCTGCCCTCGTAGTTCCACAACTCTCAAGCAACCTTCCTTCTAGGACCATAAATTTTCGATGCTTCTCCAATCTTCCACAGCTACAATTTGCTGATCCTCGTTTTTACGAAAGCTCCAATGTCGATATTCTCTTGGGTGGCGATTTGCTCCCGTCGATAATGCTATCAAGATGCGAACGCGAAATTTGTGGGTCTCTAATGGCCCAGGAATGGAATGGATTCTCACCGGTCCTCTTCCTTCTAGCAATTCAGCATCATCTTCCACTCGTGTATCCTACTTCTGTGAAATCTCTTTGGATAAAGACATTTCACAATTTTGGGAGTTGGAGAATATTCCACAGAAACGGTTCATGTCCCAATCCGATAAATTTTGTGAACAATTGTACGAGAGTTATACTCAGAGAAACGACGACGGGAGATATATTGTTTCGCTTTTAAGGAAGGATATCCGGAGAAATTGTGTTTGGGTCAGTCAAGAACCAGCTCAATGGCTCAGTTCTTCCGCAATGAAGGTCGTCTCCTTAAAAATCCACAGTCTAAGGACGAATATGACAATGTAATTCAGGAATATATTACCCTTAACCATATGGTTCCTGTAGATTCTCCCATTCCTTCAAAAAATCCAACTCACTATTACTTACCACACCACGCGGTAATCAAGCCCGAGAGTACGACTACCAAAGTCCGGGTAGTTGTGAATGCAACTTCTGCTACGTCAAATGGGTTGAGTTTAAATGATATCCTGCACACAGGCCCAGTTTTACAGAATGATCTATGTTCACTTTATCAAAAGCTTTACTAAAATCCGTATGAGACAACCCTATGAGACACCACCTCAGTAACCAATTTCTCAAATAGCTTCGGAATAGCACTCAACTTAGCTATCCCTCTATAGTTTGAAACGTCAATTAGACTGTCAGACTAATGGAAGGGGTCAATGAATGAACTCATCCAAGCCAAAGAAAATCAATGAAGTATTAAATAACAATGTTAGTGGAATAGCCAAACCACTAGCACAGAATTTCAAAATTATACTTGGCACACCATCTGGGCCAACACTATTCGTGGATCTGAGATTATTCAAATTGGACAAAACCAAGGGTAATTCCATTACAGGGATTTCCAGTTGACTAAATGCAGAGATGTTAAAAGGACAAGTGTCATTCGATCGCTAAGATCGTTCAGAATAAGTCGTCGCAAAAAACTTCGCAAAACAATCAGCAATCGCCTGATCTTCACAAAATTCTAAACCATCCATTCTAATCCCAGTTGGCTTAGTTGCGGATCTACGCTTAAGATTCAAGTGAAAACCACCAAACCAACTCAAGTGAAAACCAAGGTAGCTTTCTAGAGTGCTCAACACGAATTTTCGGTACTGATCGTGACATGAAGACATTTAAAATTTGATAAAATCTATCAACCGGTGTTTACCTGTATGCGCACCGGTCGTACTTGCACCTATCGAGCCCTAGTCACCTAGGGTTCACTTACATAGGTCTAGTACATACAAAAAAGCATACACAGGGAAATAAATGGGATGAACAACGAAAGAAAATCAAAGTCGGAGGTGGTAATATACACCCCAACGTCGGAAGGAGCAGAGGCGGCGACTTCCGGCGGGCACGGTGGAGACATATAGTCTCCTCTACGTGTCGCCAGCGGCCTCAACAGATCAGATAGCATGACCACGGAACGCCCACTGACATCTCTACGTATTGACACGGAACGGCAGGTAACGACTTGTGAGGGAACGGACAAACGGACGACTCTAGACCTCGGACGGATTACTGGCGCCATTTTGGAGCAGCAGACTGAACTCCAGCGCCAATTGGAGGCAGAACGGGAGTCTTCACTGGGATCTTTCAGTGATCTTAGTGACACCATAGGGGGCTTTGACCAACTATGGATTCTCTCTGACGAGCTTGATGTCACATTGACTCAATCTCCAAGAGAAATCCATGGGGAGCCGGAGCCTACTGCGGCTCTGGTTCTGTCTCCAATCGATGAGTCGGCACACGCCGACCCGCCCCGGACGACAATGGCGGCCACTCTGCTACGTCAGGTTGCAGTGGACAAAGAATTGGCTGAATCAAGTTCCAGTGGACTCACCGAAGGTTCTCCCAAAAAGTCTAAGATTCTACCAGGGGCAGAGCCTAAAGGTGATGAAGCGAAGAACGCCTCAGTTAATTCGGAGTCCCGGAGCACATCAAAGCACAGCAAAGCCATGGAGCAGAAGGCCAAAAGCGGCTATAGGCGCTCCTACGGTATCCTGAAAAGGTTTTTGGGACGCGACTTCGCTCTGCTCTCCGACAAGGAAAAAACACTGCTCAGGAGACATCGACAAAGTGTGGCTAAGTTCGGAAGAAATTACCCGCCTGAGTTTGTCGATCGTCTCCTGATCAGCAGTCTTCCTTCGTACAAGACGGACAAGGCCTCTCGACTGCCGGCAGACCACACAAAAACACGCTTATCTAAAAACGACACCAACAAACACGCTAACAGGAACAGGAACGACAAAAACAAACAAATAAACGGCAAGGATAAACCTGCTTCTTCTTCACCTCCAACTGAGACCATTAAAGCACGATGCTCTTTCGAGGGTCCTTCCACCAGCCAAGCGGCTCTTAAGTCGTCTGCTAGTGGTCAGACCCTCAAGAGAGCCAGATCGGGCGATGAACCTCGGGTGGAGGTGTTGAAGAGGCAGAAGCACGTCGGCAACTCCCAAGTTCCATCGGAACTAAGAGTAGCTGTCATCGACAGATCTGATCCAGATGGCAGGATCAACTCTGAAAGATGGCTGCTACTGGAGACATTGCTACTCGACGAAATGCTGGCGGATAAGTGGTGTGACGACGACATATCGTTCAGGGGAGCAGAATGGAATAAGGGTGCCAAGATTGTCAACTGTGGTAACAAAAGATCATTGGTCTTTTTGGAAACCGCAATCGGCAATCTTAAAACCCCATGGCCAAACGCCGCACCCCCTCCCGTCCCGGAAGAGGTAAAAATACTGCGACTATTAGCGAAACAAAACAAAGGTCTCAAAATTGCATCATGGGAGGTTTTGCCCACCAACAGCAAGAGAGACTTTGGCAAAGATTTGCGTTTGATTGTTGACAAGGAATCGGTAGCATACTTGAGAGAAAGGAAAGGTATTGTCAATTTCGGGCTTGGCACCATCAGGTTTCGTATCCCTGGTGTCGATGGTAAATATGACGGGTAAAAAGTTTTTAAACGTGGTGCAGATTAATCTGCATCACTGCCAAGCCGCCGCTGCACAGTGGTCAATTTCGCGAGATAGCGGTCAAAACTGTATAACTTTTGGCCGGATTGGTATTATTTTACACAATTTGTTTTGTTCAATAGGAGGGACTTTAAGCTTCAATTTGCGTGTTCAAACGTAAAAATCGACTGATAGGAACGTAAGTAATGTGGAGTTAAAAATGCATTTTAATTTTTTGTTGAGTTTCCATGTAAAAGTTGAATATTTTGACATTTTAAATAGGTATATTTTTTATAATTTCTTATTTTCTTCAATCGTATTTTACAACCAATACTTATTTATTATTCCTAAACTTAATTTTGGTCAGAAAATGCCAACATTTGGCCCCTGACATTTATTTAGTCTCAATATTCACAGGGGCCAAAGGTTGGTTTTTGGGGAAGAAAGCAAATTCTTGTGAGGATTAAACTGAAAAATAACACTGAAATTCCCAACAATATCAATACCATTTGGATATATTATATACAGAACACAACATCGATAAAATTTTAAGTAAACTTTTACTATTGATTTAAAGTGCACATATATTTTATTTAAATGTGTTAATAAAAATTTATACTAAAATTAGAAACAAATTATAATCTTTAAACTAGTGTTAATTAAACAATATTAGTAAAAATTTCTTCCAAATAGCTTTGATTTTCATTTTGCAGTAGTTGTTTAGCTTCTTCATTTAACTCTAATGAGGTTGATTTCCATTTTTGTCGAATACTGGACATATATGGGTCTGATGTGGACAACAAAATATTAATAAGATCTTCATTAGTACAATATCTGGAAATTTTTCTTGTATTGTGCTCGCGAAAGAATCTGTAGTCTTTGTTCCTTTTTTCTTGCGCTTCTTCTGAGAGATCTCCAATTGGAAGCATATTGTGCTGAATTATTTGTTCCCCATGGAACAAAATTTTGTGAACTGTGGTTGGCATATGTCTCCAAGAATATTTTTGGTTATAAAGGGTTGCTGTCTCATTAGCATACTGACCAAATTTTTTTGCATCTATCTTTTTGCTACATGCTATAACTTCTAATATGATTTGGAATCGCAGATTTGGAAGCTGCAGTTTCTGGATCGGAAAAAAATCTCCTTGCTGTGTTTCCATCATTAGAATTTCCTTCTCCTTGCTTTGGCTGGTCAATTATAAGGCCTATCTCACGGTATTTTTCTTGAATATCTTTTTTTTTGCTTTCTTTTTTCCAAATTTTCTTTGTTGTTTCTCACTGTTTCGCCTAACGGGCCAAATTCCAAATCGTATCCCAATTTAAGAATATGCTTCATAAAACGAATTCTAGCATGAAGAGGTGACATTCCAAATTCATATGCTTCATTAAAACTATCGTCTTGTATTGGTGGTTGGCTCAATTGACTTGATGTTTTTTGGCATATGGTGCAGCTTGACGAAGACTTTGTTTCGGTTAAAGCTTGTGCAACTTTTCCATCGATCATTGTAAGTGACATTTTAAAGTTAACTTCGATGCATTGGTCATTAAATTCAAATATCACTGGTTGAAGTTCTTTAATTTCATCTCTTATTTTGCCAACTTCTTCAGTTATGACATCTTTAGTTTCTTTTTTGTAAGCAAACTTTATTGGTCTACAAAATTTTGTTGACGAGGGAATTTCATTCTTCCATACATCTATCTCTGCAGCTCTACTAGTTGACGACAATTTAAACACAATTTTTGTTAAACGTAATGGAACGAAAGAAATCATGAATAAATTGGCATCTGATGAATTTTCCGCATTACATTGTTTGTATTGTTTCTGGCC
Organism: Polietes domitor; assembly: GCA_947397865.1. NCBI lineage: Eukaryota > Metazoa > Arthropoda > Insecta > Diptera > Muscidae > Polietes > Polietes domitor. The sequence continues at coordinate 108,801,051 of OX377619.1, forward strand.
AGAGGACCCAACACATTCCCATTTAGAAATTAAAGTCATGCTGCAATTTTTAAACTTCTTTAAATAGTCAGCATCAAATGTCTTTAATAATCGTTCTGCAGTGTGTTCAAGAAGATCCTGCAATTTTATTTCTGCTGAACTTGAAGTTACACTAATAGCAGTTGGTGAAGGTAAGCAATCTTTTTTGGCAGAAACTAAATCTCGATATGATGGAAAAATTCCACAATTTTTTTCATTGGTTCGCTTCCGCAATTCTGTATATTGGTTTTTAGTCATTTTAAAATCCAAAAATAGTGCAAATGCTTCTTCTGGAGTAAATTTATTTTCTTCAGTTGGTGTCGGCATACCTTCTAAAATCCTTTTTGTGCGTCTGGGGCTTGCTTCCACTATTTTTTCAATGATAGCAATTTTACTCTTTTTAGTTTTCGATGGTTGAATTTGATGCAGAAATGAATCCTTTATGATGCTACAAGAAACTTCTTCATTGATATGTTTAAGCTTGCGTCTTCGTGATCTTTCACTACAATTATCAATTGGCTTTGCTAGTCGACCACATTTTCCAGTTTCCGTGGTAGTTACTGATGGCTTTTCAAAAATAAGTTTATTTCTTAGCCATTCTTGGTTGCGTGAGTAAAACAATTTCTTGTTTCTGGAACATTGATTGTACCGTTTTCTTAAAGTATTTAAAAAGTTTTTTATTTTTAACTTATGAATTTTAATTTCTTGTTTGTCGGATATTTTGAAGAATGGATTATTCATTATATGTAAAATAATGTTTCATCTTTCAGTTCAAAATATATATCAGATAGAACACTATAACTGAATTTAGCCATTGTTTAAACAATAATGAATAATAATGACTTTGGATGATATGTACGTCAATCGTTTCGTTTGTTTTCGTGCACTGGATAGCACTAAGTTGTGACAGTGCTGTTGTCTCTTTCATTTTTGTGATGTCCATTTTATGTTCTTTCATTCTCGTTTCTAATATTCTCTTCGTTGTGTTCTGTCGTTAATGTTGGTAAAAATTGAATTTAATGTTCTATTTGGTTTGTAAGCAAAGCGCATGTTGTCAGATTCTATTGTCATTTTTGTCAAAATTTTGATACACCCTTCTATGTGGACTAGGTCCAAATATGGCCCAAATTCTCCTAATTTCAACAGAATTATTTTTTGGGTCAATATGAACTCTTGTACAAAATTTCATCAAAATATATGCATAATAGCCACTTTCACATACAAATAACTTCTCAAAAAATATGACGTGCATTTGTACCGAATATCTTACCTTGGGTCAGAAAAATTGCTGTAGCTCAAAAAGTGCAGTCCCGATGCATGGACATGTATATATAGGAATGTAGGGGAGGGTTAGGACTACAAAATAGTAAATTTGTGTTTTGACTCAGCTTGACTCACAGGAGTTGTGCTCTAAGAAGTAGGAAATTTCCGATAAATTAGACCTTTTTTAAAAAAAATATTTAAATTGTTCTGAAAACAGTAGAGCTTCAATTTTTCCTACCAGTGATATGAAATAAGTTAAGTTACAACACAAAATTTATTTCGTCCAAAAATCTTGAAAAACAAAAAAGTTATGATCATTTCAACTTTAAAAATTAACTAAAAATATCATAATTACTAAATTCTGAAAAAGCCCATTTTGGACCACCCTGTTCTCAGTGAAATAGTTAAAATAGAGTTCTAATTTTTTTGGCACCCGAGGTTTACTACTGTCTACTTTCATATGAGTCTAATAACTTTAAAATCGGAGAACAAAAACCAAAAGGAGTTTTGGCCGCTATCTCAAAATAATGACCACAGTGCAGGGGCTAAACCGGATGTAGTCGCAAAGGACGCTATTCAGTCTCGTCCCAGGGCTCTCACTTGGGTGTCGAAGGCCGAAATAAACACGGTTAAGTTCCTTGAACGCATCAAAGTTTGCAACTATAAGAAAAAGGTCCTATAAGTGGAATATCCAAGGAGGATAAATCTCGTTTGCAAGTAGTAGTGGTTCTTAATGCTAAATCTCTTCCTCATTTTAAAGCCACTAACGACTCCTGCAATACGGCTTCAATAAAATTCTGTAAACGTATATATGCAGGATTTAAGAGACCTCTCTAAGGTGGGCGTTGACCGTTGACCGGATGTGAGACTCCCACCTGTCACATAAATAGTCTCGGACACGGGCGTGTCCAAAGATCGAGGTTTCGAACATATACTTTTTAAAACCTTCTAGACTTTCTGAAGCAATAGAATATAGAATTTTTAAGGTCTTTTTAAAATAACTCGTCTGAAATGGTGATTTTGCAGTAAAATCACGAAAATTATATAAAAAATCATGGACACTTTCTTGAATTTCGGACAAAGCTTATGAAAAATACAAACAAAGTAAACGAATTGTGCCAATTTCAAGATTGTGTAGTGCTAATTTCGCTAATGGATACCAAATTGTTCGGAAATTTTTCATTTTTATTAACCGATACCACTTCTTGACATTCGACTAGAGCTATATCTTCTGAACTTTTAATTGTGTACTGCAATAAAAGTTTGGAAATTTACTAACAAAATATTTTAGTAGTTTTAAAAAAATGTAGATAAGAATCACTATGATATCACAATGAAATCTAAAATATTCTTAATAAAAGCAAATAATTTGCTTGATGTAACATTTGCTATTGGACATTTTAATGGAGCTGTATCTAAATCTAAACCGATGTGTCCTATTTTCATCACAGATGCAACAACGGTTTCTGTTACTTACAATGTTTTGGGAGTTTGCAATTATAATACAAATCCATTTCGACAAACGAAGAAAACTGTTTGATATAAACATATTTCTCTTTGTTCATTTACAACAATTGATGACATGTTTACCGCAAACAAACTAATTTTTCCCACAAAAGAAACTCAAAACGAACTCAAAGCGTGTAGGTCTCTATTTTAAAATCTACTTTAAAGTTGCGAAACAATAAGAAATGTGTTTTAACTTACTAACATTTTTTTATATTTATCACTCATGTCAAATATTAGTTAGAGTTAGTATTAGTTAGAGTTAGTATTTTTTTTGTACATATGTAACAAGTATTATTCAAAAGAGAAACAACAAATTCAATAACTTGGATCTACGAGGGCAAACGAAACTCTAAAATACCAATTATTTGGTTTTTTGGAATTAAAATTTCTAGTTGTTTCTTCTTGCATTTCACCGAATACAAAAAAAAAAACTGTATTTGTTATTCGAATTTATACATATTTAAGATTATAAAAATTTAGAAACATCGTTAGACATCCTATTTAGACCCATACTTTGTAAAAAAGCATATCAAATTTTCTGCATTTTTCATAGAAAAAATGCGGGACTGAAGGGTTTATCGCCGAGGAATTTGATCGTTTTTTTGTAATTATTCTTTAAAATATATATCGAGGGCTTATATCGAAAAGTGGCTATGAACCATTTTCTCGAAAATGAGTTTTTGATGCCAAAGAAAAGATTTTTTTCTAAAGCCATTTTTTACTTTTTTGATTTGGCTATCCCCTCGCTCGTTAGTTTGTGACTGCATAAGTGGCTATGAACATAAAAATAATAGAAATAAAATAGTTCAACATTGGAGCAGCATAAAACCGAAGGTTATAATTCGCTACAACGATTTTGTTTAAAACATTTTTCTAGATTTAGGGCATATCGTACTATCAAATTCCATCATTTCGCGTTAATGGCATTTTGATCAAAAATTATGAAAAGTATATTTAGAAAAACCGGCGTAACTTTGCTGACTTCATGGGGAATATTTGTGTATGAAAAGTTTCAGAATTATGAATGAAGAAAGTTAAAATATAAGGAATTGCAACGGCTAATTTTGGATTTTTCATCAATTGCAGCGATTTTCGTGACTGGCTATATATATGTTACAAGCGACCAATCTGACGGATGAAGCTGGAAACTTTAAATTCGCTGTGTACATCACAGAAAATGCGTTGTCTATACAACATTGCCAAGATTTCATGAAAAAAGTTATGAAGTTTACAATAAATCTTATTTATATATTTGGGCATAAATGGCTATGTGCTTATTTCATGAACTATAAAACCACGAATAATAGGAAATTTCGAAAACTTTTTAATCGTAGCAATTAGTAATCCTTTTTAGATTAAACTGTAGAAGAACGATTAATAATTTCTCTTCAAATTAAGGATAAAATCAGTTTTTTCGCTCTCCTGAAAAGTTATGTTTTTCTTCATAGCCACTTATGAATATAAGCCCTCGATATGTATGTATGTAATTTCAAGCAACTATTTAAAAAAGTTATTCACTTAAGTCTGTTAATAAAAGCAGTGATTGTCTGCTGCCTATCAGCAGACACTTTTCTGCTATTACAGCTGTTTTTTGGCATAACAGCAGTTTTCTGCAATCTTAAATCACCATTCACATTGCTAAAGAGTTTGCAGTCTGCTAAAATTGGTTGTTGTTAATTAAAATATAAAAATAGATAAGCGTTCATAAGCGAGTTTAGCTCGAATTTTCTTTTATATTAGCTTGGGACAATATGCGTATCATATATATTGCTAAAAACAGCAAACAGCTGTTTACCATCTCAGCTGTTTACCTAACAGCAGAAAATCTGCTCTTTCAGTAGACTTTCTGCTTTCTTTTACTGACATATCCCTTTGAGTGTACTGATAGATGGATTACTGAAATGCAATTTTGCCGACAGTGTCTGTCGGACGAATGTATCAAAATATTTCTCGAAGATCCTGGCAATAAAATATGAGTGGTTTCCAAACGCTCCAGTAAAATTTTCTTTAAAAGTTGGAAAATTAACTAAGTATGAATAAAGTTTCCTTCTTTCAAAGCCATAGTAAATAGTTCATTTACTAGAAAAAGGGTAGTAGATTTACTTTAGATCCTTTGGATCTACTAAAAAATTCTTACAATTGAGTAAATTCAAACTTATGTGGAAGAATATTTTCAAGGTTTTAAGTGAGAAAAAAATCTGAAATTTTTTGTATGGAAAATTCCATTTAAGAAATTTTAACTTAATAATGTGTTTTTTCCAAAAATTAAGTTAAAATGTTTACTGAAATTTATGCCGAGTTCTTCATACATTTAATTGTTAAAAAAATTCTTGAATATTAATCTAAGAAGCAACTCTTGTTCGTTTGCAAGACTTATTTCTTAAATACTTTATGAATTATTCTAAACAACCACTGCGAAAGCTCCTATCTTGTCTTCGCAACAATCATGGAGTAATAGCTCAACTCATTATTGCAGATGTACATGAAACTCTGAAGTAAAACTATTTGTTTGATTTTTTTAGTTAAATTGAACTTATTTTAATTTCACCTTTTTTCCTTGTTTAAAATGAAATGTTCCTCAGTTTAAGTAAAAATTTACTTGTTTTGAGGAAAAAATCAGCAAAATAGTCCTCAGTTTGAGTAAATATTTACTTGATTTAAGTAAACATTTACCTAGTTTTAGGAAATTTTTTCTAAGATTTAGTAAAAATTTACTTAGTTTTAGGAAAATTTGGCTTAAATGTAGTGAAAAAATACTATGTTTTAGGAAAAACTTACTTAGATTTAGGAAAATTTCAGCAAAATTCTACTTATAATTAGTAAAAATGTACTTGGTTTCCTAAATTTTAGTTAATTTTAACTCATTATAGGGTTAACTTTTTTATGAGTGTAGATTAAAACCCCCCAGGGGAAAATCCTGCGCACGGGCCTGAACCAGGCCAATCTGATGAACTCGGGTAAAACTGGACCTCGGGGTCACTCTGGTATACAAGGCAAACCAGCCCGAATAAAGCTGGTCCTCCAGCAAGCAGAGAGATGCGCAGACCAGCACCATACCCGTCCAAGGTCGTTAAAGCCAATATTAAGGCGCACTGCACCCAAACTGGGATAAAAAGGCAGAGGTCCAGAGAAGCTCAAGCCCCCGTTGGCAAGCGGCCGAAAACCTTATGTAGCCTAACGACAGTACAAGAATTGCAAGTCGCCATTCTAGACCGCAGCAACCCCGAAGGTTGAGGAGCAGATACTCCGATCTCTGCTTGAAGACCTCAAAACCAGTGAAGATGACTCCTTTACTGAGTTCGACAGAGCCGGGTGGCAGAAAGGTGTGAAGATCGTCGGCTGTGGGAATAAGAAAGCATTAGACTTCCTTACTGCTGCAGTCGGTGATCTTGATACCATATGGCCTGATATGCGGTTAGAGATCGTACCCATCGACCAGATCCCCTGTTGGACGACAGTGAAGGTATGGATTCCTCTTCCAATCCTGGAGGATGAAGCCATACTTACACTGGTAAAAAAGCAGAACAAGCCGCTAGGCAGTGATGGCTGGAAGATCATCAGGGACGCACGATGGACAAATGAGAAGGAAAAGATCTGTGGATCCGGATAGGATCAGAATCTGTCCGTCTTCTTCGTTTCTCTGATGGGGTCGTCAGATATGGTCTCAACCGACTGAAGATTAGTATCCCCGAGGACGAAACCAATGCCCGAAGACAAGGGAGGCATGCAACTGGTGCAAATTAATCTGCACCACTCCGAAGCGGCATCGGATGAACTGCTGCGACATATGGGGAAGGAGGGCACGAACGTGGCTCTGGTGCAAGAACCCTGGATTACAGGGAACAGAGTACGAGGACTGATATGATATGAGCTGAAACCTAAAGCTCATATCCCCACAAAACGAAGGTAAAATCCGTAGCTGTATTGTAGCCAAGAAAGTCTTGAATCTAACCTTCTTATCTCACTACAGCGATGGCGACCTTTGGGGTAGCACTGATATCAACAAAAGAGGTGAATCACTTTTTGATTACATTATATCCACTGATCTATTTATATGCAACAAGGGCAATAGGCCGACGTTCTATAATAGAACTAGGGAACATGTTATAGAAATAACTCTAATGTCAAACAGTGAAACAATAAGAGTCTCAAATTGGATGGTATCTACACTGAGGTGGAAGCTCCTTGTTGTACAAAGACTACACGATGGAAGCTTTTCCAGACGTAGAAGGCGCCTTCAATAACGTCAAAATAGCATCGATCACACCCGCTTTCAGACGCCTGGAAATGAAGCAAGACATAACCCAATGGACGGTCAGCATGCTGGAAAGCAGGATTATTAACTCGAAATTGGGTGAGAAAGTTGTGAGGAAACGTGTTACAAGAGGCACACCGCAAGGAGGTGTGATATCGCCGATGTTTTGGAACCTGGTGATAAATGAAATCCTACTTGACCTCAACAGAGACGGAATTAAGGTGACGGTATATGCCGACGACTTAGTACTGCTGGTCCGAGGTAAATTCTTACCAACGATTAGTGAGGTCATGGAAAGATCACTAAGGAAGCTCTTAAGATGGGCAACAAGAAATGGGTTAGGAGTTAACCCAAGGAAAACAGAGTTGGTTCTGTTCACAAGAAAATATAAAATTCCGGACTTCGACCTCCCCAAATTATATGGGAGATATTGCACCTATCAAAGGCAGAAAAATACCTTGGCATAATCCTGGACTCGAAACTTTCTCGGAAAGGGAACAAAGAAGAGAGAGGAAGGAAAGCTTCTGCGCCTTTTATACCTGCAAGAAGATGTTCGGGACCAATACTCACATACGGGGCATTGGTCTCGTGGAGCGTGGTAAAACGAAAATCATTCCTAGCAAATCTCATCAAATTACAGAGGATGGCGTGCGTGAGCATTGCTGGGACAACGAGATCAGTTCCTCAAGCCGGACTAGAAACTATACTCAATATACAACCCGTGGACATTTTCGTAAGGAGATGTGCAGCAAGGGTAGCATTGCGTATCAGAGAACTCGGTATGCTGAAAAACGACACGCTTGGGCACAGCTCCATTCTAGGAGTCACCGAATCATACGGGAGGCTAGATAAAGATTCAGACTTTCTTACGCCAAGTATGCACCTACATAAGAACTTCAAATTGGTAATCCCCACCAGAGAAGAATGGGCATCCAACATGGTCATGACCGACGAGGAAAACTCAGTCTTCACTGATAGCTCAAAAATGGGATATACGGGATCGGAAGTCTTCTCTGAACCTTTAAACCTTAAAATATTCATCCGACTGCCAATTACTTGAAAAGTTATTCAGAATATATGTGGACAGTATGGCAGCTCTTAAAGTCTTAAACTCCAAGACTATCAGATCAAGATGCGTACATGACTGCTTAGAGTCTCTTGATCGACTCTAAATACATGACGTCACACTTGTATGGGTACCAGGTTACACGGATGTACCTGGAAATGAAATGGCTCCAAGGCGACGGACGTTCCATGTAGTACGAACATACTCACGCCTTTCATCGAAATACTCAGACGAAATAGCAGACCGAGAAACAAAGATGTGATGGGACTCCGTTCGTAACTTATGGCCGAAAATCAACCCTAGTAGAACAAAGGATCTACTGGCACTCGACAAAAGAAACACAAGCATCCTCATGGGAGTCCTTACAGGGCACTGTGCAATAGACCGTATGTCAGAGCGTATGGGAATCCCTCATATGGACTACTGCTGAAGCTGCCTCGACGAAGAAGAAGAGGAGTCGATGGAACATCAGTTATGCTCATGCCATAGACTGCAGGAGCTTAGGCTACATTATATTGGAAGCAGGTTCTTTAGCAGTCTGGCAGAAGTAGCAAGCGTTCCTTTAAAACCCTCCAGTAGAAACACCATGCAACCTAACAACGACTGACACTATAATGAACCCTCCGGACTTTCCTTGCTATCACTTTCTCTTCTCCCTCTATAATCCTCCTCCTCTATCCATTAATATATTTCTTCTATAGTTATCTATCAAGGGTATCACAATGGACAGATAGCCTCCGAGTGAACTCTCCTGGTTGCGGAAACACATGATGTTGTATATACTACCAGCGGGCAACCCTTTCAACCTAACCTAACGTTCTGTCTTAAATTGTACATCGGAAACATAAATTTTGCACTTGTACTGACATACCTGCGACCATCGAGGAATGAGGACTTCAAACCATTAACAAATTACTTGGAGGAATATAATAGTTAAAGGTATATTCCATATTATATATAAGAATGTTAATGCGAGATTCAGGGATTTGGATCATGAAATTGAAAGTACAAGGAACTATTTTGATATAGGATCGAAAAAAGAATTTCAAATAAGGGTTCTATAAGCCGAATTTCAAAAAGTCGACTAATCGACTTTTAGGAGATAGCACATAAAGTCGAATAATTTACTTTTCACAACTCGACTTTACTAATTTTACTACAAATATTGTAATATCACAGCATTTTACCGGAATAGTTCCAGCATCCAGTTTCAGTGTAAACTTTCCTTTATTTAGCAAATTTCACTTGAATTGGTTATAAGTGCGGCAAGATTCAACTCATGAGGGGCATTTGCGATTAATTTTCAATAATATTAAAAAGTAATAAAAATTGCGATAGGTAAGGAGGGCTACGATTAAAAAATAGCATATCCCACCATGATAATTTAGTTTTGTTTTATGGGAGAGAAACATTAATGTAAGTCAGGCATGACTTATTAAAAGTCAATTACGAAGCGTTTCACCAACATACTTATATATTTCGGAATTTCTTTGTTCTTTTGAATGCAGAAAATGGTTTAATGATAGTTTTTATTCATTGCTTGCCAAAGTTATTGCACTTAAACAACAGGCACAGCAACAGACACTTTTCTGCTATTACAGCAATTTCTCTGCTATAACAGCAAATTATTTGAAAAATTTAAAAGAAGATTAAAATGGCGCCGGGTCTTATAATTTTATTAGTCCGAGACAAGTGCTAATGAAATGCATGGTTAATATATTCAACTGGCTCACACACTCAAAATAATTTGACAGCAAAAACAGCAGAAAGACTGCTGTAACAGTAGACTTTTTCTGCTGAAAAGAGAAAACAGACTTACTGCTCTAATAGCAGGAGGATGTTTGCTGTTTTAGCAGACTTTTTTCCTGCTGTTACAGCCGACAATTGTAGCTCAGCAGCAACTTTTCATTTTGTTGAAAAGTTGCTGCGAAGCCTTTATACAGGATGGAAATCATGATAGTGGTAGTCTGCAGCCAAGTAACAAATGTCACACTGCCATTTGTAAATAAATTTGCATTCTATTAAATATAGATGCAATATGGTATTGACGAGGACAATATCCCAGTTCAAATCAAATGTTGATTACAGACCAAAACAAGTAAAAAATGCGATAAGTTCGGCCGGGCCGAACTTTATATACCCTCCACCATGGATCGCATGCCACAGAGGCTGTCGATTTTCATAGCCTTCTCTTTCTGTACCCATTGTATCACTTGAAAGTACGAATGTAGAAAAATCCTTTTATTTTTCGTGTCTATGCAGTCAGAGGAATGTATACTCCGAATTTCATCATCTCACTTTCTCCTTTTTATGTATTTTAACACCCACATACACATGAGAATTTCAGTAGTTTCTTTAAATTCGTCTGAAAAAAAATAATTTTTAATGTTTCCACTACACGCATTATATGTCTGCTCGCGTTGAAATTATTTTTAAAGTGGCAAACGTCAGCTACAAATACAAAACTTTTGTATCAATTCAACAAAAATCAAAAACTCAGATTTTAATTCAAATATAATTTGTAATTTTAAATTTGATGAGACTTTTTTTAAATCAAGTATGTTATATATAGCAATATACAATGGATTTTCTTAAAACTATAATGTATTGATTTAATTACAGTTAAAAAATTTCAGCATCTTTCTTTATCTTAAATCGTTAAAACATATACAAATATTTCAAGAGGTTTAGTATCCGTGGTTGCTCCCGACACTAACGTAACATGAGAGAATATCTCAACAAAAGAGTGTGCTTAAAACTAATGATAAATCTAAATACTTAATCTAAATACATATACAAAAACATAAACAAAAAACGTAACCCCTATGGGATCCAGTGTCAGATTTGACGTAAAATTGGGGACACAAGGTGGAGGACAAGTCCAATGTCATATTGATACCTGTAGCATATAACTATGATTTAAATGGAAGAGATTTCCTGAGAATCGTAGAAGCGGTTGCACGCAGTGTCACCGGCCTTATTGTTCGTCGGATGGGAGGGTTCTATACTTCAGATTTACCGTTGAATTTTCACTACTTCATAAAATAAATTGTTTGCGTGCTAATGGATATATGGTGTTTATACAAAAGGATAAAGGTAACATAGAAAAACTTGAAGTAAAGGAAAGCGCCGGCTAGCACAATCCAGCACAACTTTTGTTTTTGCGAAAAAACAAAATGACAATTCTAGAATAAAGGTAACATAGAAAAACTTGAAGTAAAGGAAAAGTTTACGAAAGAAAAGGGAAATACAATTTGTCCTTGCTTAACTGGCCCGCCCTCCTTGATCACAACAATTAGAACACCCGTTAAGAATGAATTTGTGATACCCATATTCGTGCTGACCTAGCTTTCAAAAGCTCACGAATTCAAACAGATCGAATTCAAAGTTTTAACCAATCATCATGAGAGATTTTATTGAAGATATAAATAATTTCATTTAAATTAATTCATTAATTTCAAAATATACTTAAAGAAATAGTTGATTGTAAAATATGTAAAGATATTAGGAGTAGCAAAAGAAAAAAAAACATTCAAGGGATTAGATGTGTGTGTTTCCGTTGTTTAAATATTAAACATTTTGACACAAAAACAAATATGTTCTTATGGTCACTCTAAGCCTTGTTTTTTCAGTATTCTCAGTTTGAATTCAGAAAGATACTTTGAGTATCTATTCGTTCAAAAAACATATGACGAGCAAAAAAAAAAATAGAAAGAGGACAAAAAAATTCACGTACATCAACTTAGGTCGTTGCTCCCCCGTCGAATCTTCCGAAGAGTCAGCTGCTGTTGAGTAGATTTTCGGTGTAAACGTTTGTCACTCCCTTTGATGTTGCTAGAGCTGGGAGAGATGTTGCTAGGTTACGTTACGATATCAACATATGAAACACACACTTATCAAAAACTAATTATTATGTCCAATGTTTAGATACATTGACATCCGAATTTAGCGAATAGCACAACCCACATACACATACCCATTATGCATGTCCCAGATGTTGAAAATGCCATTTTCGAATTTCGAAAAAACAAAAGTTGGGCTGAATTGTGCTAGGTTTGTGCCCAATTGTGCCGTAAAAAGTTTTTCGAAAAATTGAAAATTGACCGAGATAGATAGGATTAGATGTGTGTGTGTTTCAGTTGTTTAAATATTAAACATTTTGACACAAAAACAAATATGTTCTTATGGTCACTCTAAGCCTTGTTTTTTTCAGTATTCTCAGTTTGAATTCAGAAAGATACTTTGAGTATCTATTCGTTCAATTAAGTTGATCAAATACCATTACAAAAAACATATGACGAGCAAAAAAAATAGAAAGAGGACAAAAAAAATCACTTACATCAACTTATGTCGTTGCTCCCCCGTCGAATCTTCCGTAGAGTCAGCTGCTGTTGAGTAGATTTTCGGTGTAAACGTTTCCATATAACTTTGCAAAAAACGCGAATTTCAAAAATCCAAAAGTTGTGCTGGATTGTGCTCGCCTAGCACAATTTTGCTATCATATTCCAAAAAGCGCCAACTTTTTGTAAAAGTCGCAAAAACGCCAAAAATTCTACAATTGTAATTTTGTTTTTTTTTTTTTTTTGCAAAAACAAAAGTTTTGCTGGATTGTGCTAGCCGGCGCTTTTTGGAAGATGATAGCAAAATTGTGCTAGGCGAGCATAATCCAGCACAACTTTTGGATTTTTGAAATTCGCGTTTTTTGCAAAGTTATATGGAAAATGGCTAAAAAAGTTAAAATGGCGATTTTTATGAACCATTGAAATGAGCCCTTTTTGATATATCACGAAAAAATTGTGCTAGGCGAGCACAATTCAGCACAGTTTTTGGATTTGTAAAAATCGCGATTTTAACAAAATTAGAGAGTTTTTTTGAAAAATCGCCAAAATTTTAATTAGTGATTTTTCTCGAAAACGGTTTGAGATAGAAATTAGCTTTAAACGGCACAATAACACCCTCCTCTCGAAGAACCTAGCACAACTTTTGCTGCCCAAAAAACATACAATGAAAATTTCAGCGATTTTTGTTGCAAAAAGTTTTTCGCTGTATCTCTGCCAATTTTCATTTTTTCGAAAAACTTTTTGCGGCACAATTGGGCACAAACCTAGCACAATTCAGCACAACTTTTGTTTTTACGAAATTCGAAAATGGCAATTCTAGGATTTTTTCGAAAATAGCGATTTTTTCGAAAACGATTTGAGATAGAACTTTTTTAAAAACGGCACAATTATGTACTCCGCTAGCACAGTCCAGCACAACTTTTGTTTTTGCAAAAAAAATGGCAATCCCAGCGATTTTTTTTTGGGAAAAAAAGTTTTTTCGCAATATCTCGTTCAATTTTCAATTTTTCGAAAAACTTTTTACGGCACAATTGGGCACAAACCTAGCACAACTTTTGTTTTTTCGAAATTCGAAAATGGCATTTTCAACATCTGGGACATACTATACACATCATAACAAAAAAATTTTATTTTAAATATTATACTTATATGATATTAAGACTTTTTTATGATTGTATTGTTTTTGGTGGGATTGCTGTTGTTGTTGCTGCTGGTATGTAGATTGGGCATCGACGTACAGATGAGACTGATGTTGTAGCTGCTGTCTGTTGCGATGAGTTAACAGCAACAATATGGGTTTTGGTTTCTGTTGTATATCGTTCTCAAACAACAATATTTTGTCGATCAATATTGTTGTTGTTGGTGTGGTGGAGGTTGTTACTGCCGTGAATGATGTTGCCGTTGTCATTACCCATATTTTGTTTGTATGTTGCTGAGGCACAACCACCGCCACCCCTACATCCTGTAAACTGTCAATCATACAAGGATTAAATTAATAATGACGAAAGAAACTTTTGAAAACACACACAACCACACTTACCTTGTTATAATTGTACGTTTTTCGGCATTCCCCAAACACGCACTGGCTTTGGTACCAATGGATACATACAAAAGATGTCCAAGCACCACCGGGCGGAGAACCAAATGTTGTTGTGTGTAGTGCATAAATACCACTGCTGCCGAAACCATTTACGGCATCACTTGTCGAGACTGCATAATATTGCTCCAACAATTCCTAAATGAACTTCATTGACATTAATTGAAGGAGAACATCATATTATATTCCAGACTTCCGAAATGTAACTAAAATTGATATTAACAAATTAAAAGATTAATCAGTCTTAATTTTGCGAGTGCAAATGAATAAATTTTAATTTCACCATACTTACTTCTTCGTCTGTTGTTTCTTCTGTTCTGTTGCTTTAGGTTTTCTTATAATTCTAATCGTCGAAATTCACTTTGACAAATTTATAGAAACCTCATTTACGTAATTTTGCAACTATGCGCTACAAAATTCATAAAATTGGCAACTTACATATTCATACTTACACCATTATCCAACTAAATAATTAATTTCAACTAAGAAACATGGTAAATGCTACTAATTTCTAAAGTGGGTACATAAGCACTGAACACCTACCAAGTAAACTTAGTTATTTATACAAAAGAAGCACATGTGTAATTTACAAACGTACGAGGGAAATTTAGAATTTACTTGTATGACTTCTGTCAACTCTATATAAAAAAGATTTACAAAGTTGTATTAGGTATTTTTCACAAGTTTTTTTCTGCGTGTGTGATATTTAAACAGGTTTTCCTTTTTACACATGCACACATAATTTGTAAGCCCGCTGTTAGTAATTGATTTAACAGTTCTGTTTTTGTTATTTTGTTTTAAGTACTTTTTATTTATTTTGTTATTTTGACAGATTCTCGCGCTGTCCGCTACTGTCACTAAGGCCATGATCAAGCCTTGTTTATGTTAACACTCACGTATTACCATACATTCACTATCTCATTTTAGCAAGTAGCTTATCACATAACACTGTGTATTAGAACAAAACGAATATAGTTCTATGTATACTTTTGTTATCCATTCGTTAAGTACATCAAAATGTTATCGGAAAAAAGAAGACTCAATAAAAATACTTCTTACTACTACACTTGCAGAATTTGCAAGAGCTACAAGGATAAATATGTCATGGGTCTTGCAAATGATACAAACCCTAGTAAATGACGTTTCTTTGTATTTTGTTGTTGTGGTGCAGCAAATCGTAGCAAACTTTGCTAGATCTGCAAGCTTTGCAAGATCTACAACCCCATTTGCTACCAAGAGTGAAAACCCTAAGTATTTTTATAGTTTAGTTGCAAAAGTGTTCAAGTGTGTAAATTTTTGTGAACAGTATATTTGAAGTATTAATATGGAAGATAGTGCACAAGATAAGTATTTAAATTTTGTGATAAAAAAGTGTGTGGACCGGCTAGAAAGCCGTGTAAAAATGTTAAATATTTGAAGTAGCCTCGTGTCGGTTGCCATAAATTTAAAAATGTGAAGTTATATAGTCTATTAAAATTTCTGGGCGATTTGGGACAGTAAAGCTAAACAAAGAATTAAAGCTTGATGTGTTGTGAACATATTAATAAATATCTGATTTTGCACGTGTTTGCCCCTCGTATCAAAAATGTTGAACTATTTAACTATCACATGCTTTGTGAAAGTATATTCAAACAAGTAAGGAAAGGCTAAAGTCGGGCGGGGCCGACTACATGATACCTTCCACTTTCTACCCCTTTACAATTGAATTCGGGGAAAAGTGATATCGGGAAGGATTTTTGTATAGAGCGGAAAAAAGTCAAATTGACAGTGAAATTAGTACAATTGAAGAAAAAAGTCTGTTATTAACAGCAGCGATTGTCTGCTGTCTCTCAGCAGACATTTTTCTGCTATTACAGCAGTTTTTCTGCAATCTTGTATCAGCATTCACACTGCTAAAGTGTTTGCAGTCTGCTAAAAATGGCTGCTGATAATTTGGCTGCTAATAAATTTGAAGAAAATCGGATAAAATATGTGGTCTCTGTAGTGGAAAAAGTCAAATCGAGTGCAAACTTTGTATGGAGGGTATATCTAAATCTGAACCGATTTACTTCAAATTAAATAGGGTTCGTCCTTAGTTTTTGTTAGAATCGGACAATAATTGCGACCTGTACTTTGATTACAAGAATAGATGGACGGACGGACATGGCTAAATCGTTTCAAAAAATTATTCTAAGCCGATGGGTATACTTAATAAAGGGTCTATATCGCTTTCTTTTGGATGTTACAAACAAATCCACAAAGACATAATACCCTAGTGGAGGGTATAAAAAGTGTTGTTCATTTGTATAACATGGTTCTGTACGTTTGGCTGGGTCGCTGTCCATACAAATGGAAAAACAATTTCCAGTCACCCCACGAAAATAAAGTTTGGATTGTGTAATGAGGATTTGCAAAATATTACTATAATTAATTTATATAATTTTTTTCTGAAATAATAGACCCTTGAAAGCACATTAAATACAAATTTTGATTCTTGTCTTAGAGTAACTTATTAGTCGAATTATTGGACGTTTATAGTAATTTTTGTTGATTTTCACAGTGACAACTGAAAAAATTTTCATATTTCGAATGATGTCTAAATCATGAACATCGAAATTAAATTGACACCGCTGCGCTCATTTTTGTAAAAAGAGTTTGAAAATGTTGGGTATGAAAATCCATCTCCTGTATTAAATTATTTTACAAACAAAGAGTCAGTGACGTCATTTTTCGTCCGATATTCATCATTTAAAAAAAAATCAAAAAAATCCTAGATTGATGGAATTTTATTTATTTAGTAGGAATTCGCCACAATTGTTATATACGCCAATACGATGTCGTCGTCAATTGTGGGCCATACGCCATACGTCGAAACGTCGCGATTGTGTTCCGGCCTTAAATCTCTCATTCTGTCAACAGCAAACCGTTTGCTGTCAAAACAAATACAAATTGTTTATTGTTATTTGTTTTGCCACGCTGCAGCGTGGTTGCTTTGTGTGAAGCCTTAAAGTTAATGGTTTAGCTAGTTTAATAAGCAATAAGGTAATTTATTTTTTTAACTATGATTATTATTTTATATTAATATAAAAACTTTTTACGTAGCCTAGAGATGAGCAAAAGAAAATGTGATTTTTGAATTTATTTTGTTTATTTTTTAAGAAAATGTGATTCTTTTTGTTTTTTATTGTTTTATTATATATTTATTTCGTTGTTTCTATCATTAGAAACTATTATTATTTTAATTTTAACATCAATAAAATTATTAATTATTTAATAAAGAATTTTTTTATTGTAAACTCTTTTTTAGTTAAAATGTTCTCTTTTTTTAAAGCGAAAGTTCTCTTTTGAAAATTATCCATATGGAAACCCTATTATTAGGTATTAATTCCTTCCATTTATTTTTTATATCAACTCATACAAAATGTTTTCAAGAAATATGAGTTTTTAAGCTGTCACTTTGGAAACCACAAAAAAATCAATATAAAAGTCCAATAATACTACCAATGAGTTATTCTAAGACAAGAATAACAAATTTTATTTAAGGTTCTCCCAATGGTCTTGTTTTGTATCGAACCTTTTTTTTGTGCCTTTTGTTTTTTAATTATTAGTTTGGGGGTTTTGTTTCAATTTCAGTAGTTTGTATTTTTTTTTTTTCAATTTTTGTTGTTGTATATTTTAGTTTAATTGCTAATTTTAATAATTTAATATTATTCAATAAACATTTTTAAATTCATGTGTCTATTTTTCTTGCGAACTACGCTAATGTACATGTATGTATGAGTGTTTTTTGCTTTTGTTTCCTTTCAAATAGTTTTGTTCAAAATCTTTAACGTTAATTTGTATGTGTTTATAAATGTGTTTTTTTTCTCTTGTTTGTTAATTTTAAGTAGAACTTCACTTATTAATTATTAACTTTACCACTTTTCACTTTGTCACGGGGGCTGGTGCGGGTCGACGGTTTGAATGTTAGAACGATAATAAAACTGCTTTGTCCTGCTTGAATATCGCTTAGGCTTCCCCATCGCGGCAGCCAAACGATATTCAGCAAGCACAAAGCAGAAAAGACAACTTGCAACTTCCAGGGCATGTGTGTACGTGTGTGAATGTATGTACATGCATGTACATATGATTACACACATGCCCTTTTGGCTACTGCGCCGTCATGTAAACTTGAGCAACAGTGCTCGCAATGCTAAACATTCCGCCTCCCCGTGACTCAGTGAAAATTTACAAAAATAAAACTTAACTTAGCGTTTAAATAAATTTTGAGTGGGCCCCGAGAAAACATATCGCAGCGCAGTTTGGTATGCGTGCACATCGCCAATTCCGGCAAAGAGAGCACCCTCGCACCTTATTGCGGAGTACACATCGGCACCCAGCTCGATATCTAGGGGGGTGTTTCCTCGGGGGTCCACATCGGCCATAGTGGCAGCGGCAAAATCGCGGGTCGGGTCTTCTAAGATGGGGTCAGAGTAGGGTCGTCTTGGCAGTTCGTACGTGATAAGAGCATGAACCTTCAGTGCCCACACGTTTCTGTCGTGTCGCGGCCTCACTTTAAAGGTTGTGAACCGTTGGCCTTCGTGCAAGAAGGACCGCAGGCTCAGCCGCTTGAAGGTGGATGTTGCTATCCTCGACATTGGGGAGGACTGGCTAACGAGGGCCCGCATGGTTGACCAAGTGTCCCCCGTCTCCGCAGCTATTCTGACCATGGCAGTCGGCACAAAAACCATAGCCCATCTGTAAAAAGGTGCCGGCACGGTGGCCCTTTGTAAGGAGTCCTGCAGTTGCGGGGCCCCATGTAGCTGCGTGTGATGGCGTTCGGTGCACCGACGGCAACCAACCAGACAGGTACAGTCTGGCGCTAAGTGGCTCCTGGCCAGGCAATTCCGGCAATAGCCCCGACGCTCAACTGCCTCGTACCGCTGGTACGGTGTTAGCTCTCGGAAACGGCGGCAGGAGCTGAGGGCGTGGTCTTCTTGGCACAGACCGCAAGAGTACTGCCAGTCGCTGGGCCGCCGGTCACGCTGTTGACTGGGCCGCCCGCCGGACCGACTACGCCGTTCATTGCTTGGGGCTGGCCTTTCGTTTTGTTCAGTGCGCCGCTCATGTTGCCAGTCCTCTCGGGGTAGATATGCAGCCATAACTAGAAAACAATAAATTTGAATGTGTGTTCTGTTGAAAATTAAACTAGGATCTAGTCAATCGGAAAATAGTTTGACAACTTTGGTAATGGGTCGACTAATTATGCCGTGGGACGTTCTAATATCTACAACCCGGGTATTCTGGTCGAGTCCAGGATACGTTTTTTCTATTCGCCCCATTCGCCACTCAGTAGGGGACAATTTTTCGTCCTTGATAATGACGAGATCATTGTCTTTGACATTTTCCCTTTGGTACTTCCATTTTGTTCTACGGTGGAGTTCATTCAAATATTCGGACTTCCATCGCTGGCAAAAATATTGGGAAATTATTTTTAGACGTTTCCATCTATTGGCATAAGTTAAATCGTCATCAGATATGTCCGATTCGGCAGGTGCCAGCATGGACGTCCCAATAAGAAAGTGTCCAGGAGTTAAAGGGGACAAATCATCAGGGTCATCGCTAGCAGCGCTCAAGGGTCTCGAATTCAGACAAGCCTCGATACGGGCTAAGACTGTTGAGAGTTCTTCAAAGGTGAAATTCATTTTTGGTATTAATTTTCTCAAATGTGTTTTGAATGACTTTACGCCCGCCTCCCAAAGACCACCCATATGAGGTGCACCAGGAGGTATGAATTTCCATTCAAGTTCGTGATGTGCATTCTGTTGAATGGCGTTACTTTGAAGAGTCTTGAGGAACTCGAGCCTGTCTTTTCGTATCATTTCAGCAGCTCCCACGAAATTTGTGCCATTATCAGAATAAATCTTGTCAGGACAACCTCGTCGGCCGATAAACCGTGCAAGGGCGGCGAGGAAAGATTGGGTCGACAAGTCGCTTGTGACTTCCAGGTGAATGGCTTTTGTGGCAAAACAGACAAATATGCATACGTATCCTTTTGTAACAAGGCACGCTCGACCAGTGAAATTTTTGATGCTAAAGGGCCCAGCAAAATCGACTCCTGTGTTGTTGAAGGGTCGAGATGGCATGGTACGTTCTGGAGGAAGAGATGACATAATCTGAGTTTGAGTGTGTCGTTTATACAGTATACACGTCTTGCAGTTGTGTATAACCTTTTTTACTAAGGGTTTCAGTCTGAATATCCAAAATTCAGTTCTCAATACTCGTGTCATAAGTTGGTTTCCTCCATGAATTGTGACCTTGTGCGTGAATTCTACCAAAAGTTGAGTTAATCTTGCCTCGTATGGTAAGAGTATTGGATGATGTTCATTATACGTTAAGGCAGGCGATTGAACAAGTCGACCGATGTTCAAGGGCAAAATAGTGTTTTTGAGTGATGATTATAAGACGAACTTTAATGTCCCGAATCTCTTCAGCGGTAATTTCAACGGATGAAATTCTAAGTAGCGTCCTATTTATGCCGGTGTTTCTCCAAAAACGAAGTGCGTATGCTAAAACCTTAAATGCATGCGAAAGGGAAGAAAATCTCAAAAGTGGGTCGTCAAAGTTTGAGGTTCCAAATATTTTGACAGATTTGGCTTCCAAATTAGTTTCCTCTTGAACTTCGTACTTTGGCCATCGGTTCTATAAGCCGAATTTCAAAAAGTCGACTAATCGACTTTTAGGAGATAGCACATAAAGTCGAATAATTTACTTTTCACAACTCGACTTTACTAATTTTACTACAAATATTGTAATATCACAGCATTTTACCGGAATAGTTCCAGCATCCAGTTTCAGTGTAAACTTTCCTTTATTTAGCAAATTTCACTTGAATTGGTTATAAGTGCGGCAAGATTCAACTCATGAGGGGCATTTGCGATTAATTTTCAATAATATTAAAAAGTAATAAAAATTGCGATAGGTAAGGAGGGCTACGATTAAAAAATAGCATATCCCACCATGATAATTTAGTTTTGTTTTATGGGAGAAACATTAATGTAACTCAGGCATGACTTATTAAAAGTCAATTACGAAGCGTTTCACCAACATACTTATATATTTCGGAATTTCTTTGTTCTTTTGAATGCAGAAAATGGTTTAATGATAGTTTTTATTCATTGGTTGCCAAAGTTATTGCACTTAAACAACAGGCACAGCAACAGACACTTTTCTGCTATTACAGCAATTTCTCTGCTATAACAGCAAATTATTTGAAAAATTTAAAAGAAGATTAAAATGGCGCCGGGTCTTATAATTTTATTAGTCCGAGACAAGTGCTAATGAAATGCATGGTTAATATATTCAACTGGCTCACACACTCAAAATAATTTGACAGCAAAAACAGCAGAAAGACTGCTGTAACAGTAGACTTTTTCTGCTGAAAAGAGAAAACAGACTTACTGCTCTAATAGCAGGAGGATGTTTGCTGTTTTAGCAGACTTTTTTCCTGCTGTTACAGCCGACAATTGTAGCTCAGCAGCATCTTTCTGCTATTAAATAGAAGCATATTGTTTACCAAAACAGCAAATATATTGTTACAACAAACATTTTGTTGAAAAGTTGCTGCGAAGCCTTTATACAGGATGGAAATCATGATAGTGGTAGTCTGCAGCCAAGTAACAAATGTCACACTGCCATTTGTAAATAAATTTGCATTCTATTAAATATAGATGCAATATGGTATTGAGCGAGGACAATATCCCAGTTCAAATCAAATGTTGATTACAGACCAAAACAAGTAAAAAATGCGATAAGTTCGGCCGGGCCGAACTTTATATACCCTCCACCATGGATCGCATTCCACAGAGGCTGTCGATTTTCATAGCCTTCTCTTTCTGTACCCATTGTATCACTTGAAAGTACGAATGTAGAAAAATCCTTTTATTTTTCGTGTCTATGCAGTCAGAGGAATGTATACTCCGAATTTCATCATCTCACTTTCTCCTTTTTATGTATTTTAACACCCACATACACATGAGAATTTCAGTAGTTTCTTTAAATTCGTCTGAAAAAAAAATAATTTTTAATGTTTCCACTACACGCATTATATGTCTGCTCGCGTTGAAATTATTTTTAAAGTGGCAAACGTCAGCTACAAATACAAAACTTTTGTATCAATTCAACAAAAATCAAAAACTCAGATTTTAATTCAAATATAATTTGTAATTTTAAATTTGATGAGACTTTTTTTAAATCAAGTATGTTATATATAGCAATATACAATGGATTTTCTTAAAACTATAATGTATTGATTTAATTACAGTTAAAAAATTTCAGCATCTTTCTTTATCTTAAATCGTTAAAACATATACAAATATTTCAAGAGGTTTAGTATCCCTGGTTGCTCCCGACACTAACGTAACATGAGAGAATATCTCAACAAAAGAGTGTGCTTAAAACTAATGATAAATCTAAATACTTAATCTAAATACATATACAAAAACATAAACAAAAAACGTAACCCCTATGGGATCCAGTGTCAGATTTGACGTAAAATTGGGGACACAAGGTGGAGGACAAGTCCAATGTCATATTGATACCTGTAGCATATAACTATGATTTAAATGGAAGAGATTTCCTGAGAATCGTAGAAGCGGTTGCACGCAGTGTCACCGGCCTTATTGCTCGTCGGATGGGAGGGTTCTATACTTCAGATTTACCGTTGAATTTTCACTACTTCATAAAATAAATTGTTTGCGTGCTAATGGATATATGGTGTTTATACAAAAGGATAAAGGTAACATAGAAAAACTTGAAGTAAAGGAAAGCGCCGGCTAGCACAATCCAGCACAACTTTTGTTTTTGCGAAAAAACAAAATGACAATTCTAGAATAAAGGTAACATAGAAAAACTTGAAGTAAAGGAAAAGTTTACGAAAGAAAAGGGAAATACAATTTGTCCTTGCTTAACTGGCCCGCCCTCCTTGATCACAACAATTAGAACACCCGTTAAGAATGAATTTGTGATACCCATATTCGTGCTGACCTAGCTTTCAAAAGCTCACGAATTCAAACAGATCGAATTCAAAGTTTTAACCAATCATCATGAGAGATTTTATTGAAGATATAAATAATTTCATTTAAATTAATTCATTAATTTCAAAATATACTTAAAGAAATAGTTGATTGTAAAATATGTAAAGATATTAGGAGTAGCAAAAGAAAAAAAAACATTCAAGGGATTAGATGTGTGTGTTTCCGTTGTTTAAATATTAAACATTTTGACACAAAAACAAATATGTTCTTATGGTCACTCTAAGCCTTGTTTTTTTCAGTATTCTCAGTTTGAATTCAGAAAGATACTTTGAGTATCTATTCGTTCAATTAAGTTGATCAAATACCATTACAAAAAACATATGACGAGCAAAAAAAAATAGAAAGAGGACAAACAAATTCACGTACATCAACTTAGGTCGTTGCTCCCCCGTCGAATCTTCCGAAGAGTCAGCTGCTGTTGAGTAGATTTTCGGTGTAAACGTTTGTCACTCCCTTTGATGTTGCTAGAGCTGGGAGAGATGTTGCTAGGTTACGTTACGATATCAACATATGAAACACACACTTATCAAAAACTAATTATTATGTCCAATGTTTAGATACATTGACATCCGAATTTAGCGAATAGCACAACCCACATACACATACCCATTATGCATGTCCCAGATGTTGAAAATGCCATTTTCGAATTTCGAAAAAACAAAAGTTGTGCTGAATTGTGCTAGGTTTGTGCCCAATTGTGCCGTAAAAAGTTTTTCGAAAAATTGAAAATTGACCGAGATAGATAGGATTAGATGTGTGTGTGTGTTTCAGTTGTTTAAATATTAAACATTTTGACACAAAAACAAATATGTTCTTATGGTCACTCTAAGCCTTGTTTTTTTTCAGTATTCTCAGTTTGAATTCAGAAAGATACTTTGAGTATCTATTCGTTCAATTAAGTTGATCAAATACCATTACAAAAAACATATGACGAGCAAAAAAAATAGAAAGAGGACAAAAAAAATCACTTACATCAACTTATGTCGTTGCTCCCCCGTCGAATCTTCCGTAGAGTCAGCTGCTGTTGAGTAGATTTTCGGTGTAAACGTTTCCATATAACTTTGCAAAAAACGCGAATTTCAAAAATCCAAAAGTTGTGCTGGATTGTGCTCGCCTAGCACAATTTTGCTATCATATTCCAAAAAGCGCCAACTTTTTGTAAAAGTCGCAAAAACGCCAAAAATTCTACAATTTTGTTTTTTTTTTTTCGCAAAAACAAAAGTTTTGCTGGATTGTGCTAGCCGGCGCTTTTTGGAAGATGATAGCAAAATTGTGCTAGGCGAGCATAATCCAGCACAACTTTTGGATTTTTGAAATTCTCGTTTTTTGCAAAGTTATATGGAAAATGGCTAAAAAAGTTAAAATGGCGATTTTTATGAACCATTGAAATGAGCCCTTTTTGATATATCACGAAAAAATTGTGCTAGGCGAGCACAATTCAGCACAGTTTTTGGATTTGTAAAAATCGCGATTTTAACAAAATTAGAGAGTTTTTTTGAAAAATCGCCAAAATTTTAATTAGTGATTTTTCTCGAAAACGGTTTGAGATAGAAATTAGCTTTAAACGGCACAATAACACCCTCCTCTCGAAGAACCTAGCACAACTTTTGCTGCCCAAAAAACATACAATGAAAATTTCAGCGATTTTTGTTGCAAAAAGTTTTTCGCTGTATCTCTGCCAATTTTCATTTTTTCGAAAAACTTTTTGCGGCACAATTGGGCACAAACCTAGCACAATTCAGCACAACTTTTGTTTTTACGAAATTCGAAAATGGCAATTCTAGGATTTTTTCGAAAATAGCGATTTTTTCGAAAACGATTTGAGATAGAACTTTTTTAAAAACGGCACAATTATGTACTCCGCTAGCACAGTCCAGCACAACTTTTGTTTTTGCAAAAAAAAATGGCAATCCCAGCGATTTTTTTTTGGAAAAAAAGTTTTTTCGCAATATCTCGTTCAATTTTCAATTTTTCGAAAAACTTTTTACGGCACAATTGGGCACAAACCTAGCACAACTTTTGTTTTTTCGAAATTCGAAAATGGCATTTTCAA
The DNA here is from genome assembly GCA_947397865.1 of Polietes domitor. Lineage (NCBI taxonomy): Eukaryota > Metazoa > Arthropoda > Insecta > Diptera > Muscidae > Polietes > Polietes domitor. Next base: position 108,826,205 of record OX377619.1, read on the forward strand.
CATCTGGGACATACTATACACATCATAACAAAAAAAATTTATTTTAAATATTATACTTATATGATATTAATAGGCTGTTTCCACTACGGTCGCTTCCACGTCCGCGTCAACGATTTATCGAAAATTTTTAATGGTGTTTCCATTGTGTTTTGCGTCCACGTTTGCGTTCAAACAGCTGTTTGAGTTTATTTGTTTTTTTTTTGCGATGCGAAAAGTTTAATATTTTTTTGTTGTGACATTATCATGGAGTTAAATGATATTATTTTGCTAACCGCTGTGGAAAATGAGGATCAAATGGTATTGCGCCTAATGGAAATGTGCAGTAGCAGCAGCGCTGCTACTGCACATTTCTGTTTTTTGCATTTTGGCTGTGGCTGTTTATGTTTATGCTGATAAACAGCTGTTTTAATAGGGATGTGAAATTTGCGGTGTTGCCATTAATAGGTATGGGTGGGTTTCGATTGCAAAAATAATCGAATTTATAGTAAACGTGACTTATCGGAAAACGCGTCCAATATGAACGCGACTTTTTCCCATACCTAACTCCCTATGATTTTTGTATAGGCTTTAACGCGCGTTCATTGATTATTGGACGCGGACGTGGAAGCGACCGTAGTGGAAACAGCCTATAAGACTTTTTTATGATTGTATTGTTTTTGATGGGATTGCTGTTGTTGTTGCTGCTGGTATGTAGATTGGGCATCGACGTACAGATGAGACTGATGTTGTAGCTGCTGTCTGTTGCGATGAGTTAACAGCAACAATATGGGTTTTGGTTTCTGTTGTATATCGTTCTCAAACAACAATATTTTGTTGATCAATATTGTTGTTGTTGGTGTGGTGGAGGTTGTTACTGCCGTGAATGATGTTGCCGTTGTCATTACCCATATTTTGTTTGTATGTTGCTGAGGCACAACCACCGCCACCCCTACATCCTGTAAACTGTCAATCATACAAGGATTAAATTAATAATGACGAAAGAAACTTTTGAAAACACACACAACCACACTTACCTTGTTATAATTGTACGTTTTTCGGCATTCCCCAAACACGCACTGGCTTTGGTACCAATGGATAACAGAGGCCCACTGCTGTTTCATTACTACATACAAAAGATGTCCAAGCACCACCGGGCGGAGAACCAAATGTTGTTGTGTGTAGTGCATAAATACCACTGCTGCCGAAACCATTTACGGCATCACTTGTCGAGACTGCATAATATTGCTCCAACAATTCCTAAATGAACTTCATTGACATTAATTGAAGGAGAACATCATATTATATTCCAGACTTCCGAAATGTAACTAAAATTGATATTAACAAATTAAAAGATTAATCAGTCTTAATTTTGCGAGTGCAAATGAATAAATTTTAATTTCACCATACTTACTTCTTCGTCTGTTGTATCTTCTGTTCTGTTGCTTTAGGTTTTCTTATAATTCTAATCGTCGAAATTCACTTTGACAAATTTATAGAAACCTCATTTACGTAATTTTGCAACTATGCGCTACAAAATTCATAAAATTGGCAACTTACATATTCATACTTACACCATTATCCAACTAAATAATTAATTTCAACTAAGAAACATGGTAAATGCTACTAATTTCTAAAGTGGGTACATAAGCACTGAACACCTACCAAGTAAACTTAGTTATTTATACAAAAGAAGCACATGTGTAATTTACAAACGTACGAGGGAAATTTAGAATTTACTTGTATGACTTCTGTCAACTCTATATAAAAAAGATTTACAAAGTTGTATTAGGTATTTTTCACAAGTTTTTTTCTGCGTGTGTGATATTTAAACAGGTTTTCCTTTTTACACATGCACACATAATTTGTAAGCTCGCTGTTAGTAATTGATTTAACAGTTCTGTTTTTGTTATTTTGTTTTAAGTACTTTTTATTTATTTTGTTATTTTGACAGATTCTCGCGCTTTCCGCTACTGTCACTAAGGTCATGATCAAGCCTTGTTTATGTTAACACTCACGTATTACCATACATTCACTATCTCATTTTAGCAAGTAGCTTATCACATAACACTGTGTATTAGAACAAAACGAATATAGTTCTATGTATACTTTTGTTATCCATTCGTTAAGTACATCAAAATGTTATCGGAAAAAAGAAGACTCAATAAAAATACTTCTTACTACTACACTTGCAGAATTTGCAAGAGCTACAAGGATAAATATGTCATGGGTCTTGCAAATGATACAAACCCTAGTAAATGACGTTTCTTTGTATTTTGTTGTTGTGGTGCAGCAAATCGTAGCAAACTTTGCTAGATCTGCAAGCTTTGCAAGATCTACAACCCCATTTGCTACCAAGAGTGAAAACCCTAAGTATTTTTATAGTTTAGTTGCAAAAGTGTTCAAGTGTGTAAATTTTTGTGAACAGTATATTTGAAGTATTAATATGGAAGATAGTGCACAAGATAAGTATTTAAATTTTGTGATAAAAAAGTGTGTGGACCGGCTAGAAAGCCGTGTAAAAATGTTAAATATTTGAAGTAGCCTCGTGTCGGTTGCCATAAATTTAAAAATGTGAAGTTATATAGTCTATTAAAATTTCTGGGCGATTTGGGACAGTAAAGCTAAACAAAGAATTAAAGCTTGATGTGTTGTGAACATATTAATAAATATCTGATTTTGCACGTGTTTGCCCCTCGTATCAAAAATGTTGAACTATTTAACTATCACATGCTTTGTGAAAGTATATTCAAACAAGTAAGGAAAGGCTAAAGTCGGGCGGGGCCGACTACATGATACCTTCCACTTTCTACCCCTTTACAATTGAATTCGGGGAAAAGTGATATCGGGAAGGATTTTTGTATAGAGCGGAAAAAAGTCAAATTGACAGTGAAATTAGTACAATTGAAGAAAAAAGTCTGTTATTAACAGCAGCGATTGTCTGCTGTCTCTCAGCAGACATTTTTCTGCTATTACAGCAGTTTTTCTGCAATCTTGTATCAGCATTCACACTGCTAAAGTGTTTGCAGTCTGCTAAAAATGGCTGCTGATAATTTGGCTGCTAATAAATTTGAAGAAAATCGGATAAAATATGTGGTCTCTGTAGTGGAAAAAGTCAAATCGAGTGCAAAATTTGTATGGAGGGTATATCTAAATCTGAACCGATTTACTTCAAATTAAATAGGGTTCGTCCTTAGTTTTTGTTAGAATCGGACAATAATTGCGACCTGTACTTTGATTACAAGAATAGATGGACGGACGGACATGGCTAAATCGTTTCAAAAAATTATTCTAAGCCGATGGGTATACTTAATAAAGGGTCTATATCGCTTTCTTTTGGATGTTACAAACAAATCCACAAAGACATAATACCCTAGTGGAGGGTATAACAAGTGTTGTTCATTTGTATAACATGGTTCTGTACGTTTGGCTGGGTCGCTGTCCATACAAATGGAAAAACAATTTCCAGTCACCCCACGAAAATAAAGTTTGGATTGTGTAATGAGGATTTGCAAAATATTACTATAATTAATTTATATAATTTTTTTCTGAAATAATAGACCCTTGAAAGCACATTAAATACAAATTTTGATTCTTGCCTTAGAGTAACTTATTAGTCGAATTATTGGACGTTTATAGTAATTTTTGTTGATTTTCACAGTGACAACTGAAAAAATTTTCATATTTCGAATGATGTCTAAATCATGAACATCGAAATTAAATTGACACCGCTGCGCTCATTTTTGTAAAAAGAGTTTGAAAATGTTGGGTATGAAAATCCATCTCCTGTATTAAATTATTTTACAAACAAAGAGTCAGTGACGTCATTTTTCGTCCGATATTCATCATTTAGGTTTCATTATTATTATTAGGTAGGCTGTCCATTACATCTCTTTTAAAGAGAACATGTTCTCTTTTTGTGTTCGTATCTTTTTGTTCACTCTCTTTTTTGGTGCCGTATTTTTATGTCCAACAGTGCTCTTTATGTACTCTATTTCAAAAAAATCCTAGATTGATGGAATTTTATTTATTTAGTAGGAATTCGCCACAATTGTTATATACGCCAATACGTTGTCGTCGTCAATTGTGGGCCATACGCCATACGTCGAAACGTCGCGATTGTGTTCCGGCCTTAAATCTCTCATTCTGTCAACAGCAAACCGTTTGCTGTCAAAACAAATACAAATTGTTTATTGTTATTTGTTTTGCCACGCTGCAGCGTGGTTGCTTTGTGTGAAGCCTTAAAGTTAATGGTTTAGCTAGTTTAATAAGCAATAAGGTAATTTATTTTTTTAACTATGATTATTATTTTATATTAATATAAAAACTTTTTACGTAGCCTAGAGATGAGCAAAAGAAAATGTGATTTTTGAATTTATTTTGTTTATTTTTTAAGAAAATGTGATTCTTTTTGTTTTTTATTGTTTTTATTATATATTTATTTCGTTGTTTCTATCATTAGAAACTATTATTATTTTAATTTTAACATCAATAAAATTATTAATTATTTAATAAAGAATTTTTTTATTGTAAACTCTTTTTTAGTTAAAATGTTCTCTTTTTTTAAAGCGAAAGTTCTCTTTTGAAAATTATCCATATGGAAACCCTATTATTAGGTATTAATTCCTTCCATTTATTTTTTATATCAACTCATACAAAATGTTTCCAAGAAATATGAGTTTTTAAGCTGTCACTTTGGAAACCACAAAAAAATCAATATAAAAGTCCAATAATACTACCAATGAGTTATTCTAAGACAAGAATAACAAATTTTATTTAAGGTTCTCCCAATGGTCTTGTTTTGTATCGAACCTTTTTTTTGTGCCTTTTGTTTTTTAATTAATTAGTTTGGGGGTTTTGTTTCAATTTCAGTAGTTTGTATTTTTTTTTCAATTTTTGTTGTTGTATATTTTAGTTTAAATGCTAATTTTAATAATTTAATATTATTCAATAAACATTTTTAAATGCATGTGTCTATTTTTCTTGCGAACTACGCTAATGTACATGTATGTATGAGTGTTTTTTGCTTTTGTTTCCTTTCAAATAGTTTTGTTCAAAATCTTTAACGTTAATTTGTATGTGTTTATAAATGTGTTTTTTTCTCTTGTTTGTTAATTTTAAGTAGAACTTCACTTATTAATTATTAACTTTACCACTTTTCACTTTGTCACGGGGGCTGGTGCGGGTCGACGGTTTGAATGTTAGAACGATAATAAAACTGCTTTGTCCTGCTTGAATATCGCTTAGGCTTCCCCATCGCGGCAGCCAAACGATATTCAGCAAGCACAAAGCAGAAAAGACAACTTGCAACTTCCAGGGCATGTGTGTACGTGTGTGAATGTATGTACATGCATGTACATATGATTACACACATGCCCTTTTGGCTACTGCGCCGTCATGTAAACTTGAGCAACAGTGCTCGCAATGCTAAACATTCCGCCTCCCCGTGACTCAGTGAAAATTTACAAAAATAAAACTTAACTTAGCGTTTAAATAAATTTTGAGTGGGTCCCGAGAAAACATAGCGCAGCGCAGTTTGGTATGCGTGCACATCGCCAATTCCGGCAAAGAGAGCACCCTCGCACCTTATTGCGGAGTACACATCGGCACCCAGCTCGATATCTAGGGGGGTGTTTCCTCGGGGGTCCACATCGGCCATAGTGGCAGCGGCAAAATCGCGGGTCGGGTCTTCTAAGATGGGGTCAGAGTAGGGTCGTCTTGGCAGTTCGTACGTGATAAGAGCATGAACCTTCAGTGCCCACACGTTTCTGTCGTGTCGCGGCCTCACTTTAAAGGTTGTGAACCGTTGGCCTTCGTGCAAGAAGGACCGCAGGCTCAGCCGCTTGAAGGTGGATGTTGCTATCCTCGACATTGGGGAGGACTGGCTAACGAGGGCCCGCATGGTTGACCAAGTGTCCCCCGTCTCCGCAGCTATTCTGACCATGGCAGTCGGCACAAAAACCATAGCCCATCTGTAAAAAGGTGCCGGCACGGTGGCCCTTTGTAAGGAGTCCTGCAGTTGCGGGGCCCCATGTAGCTGCGTGTGATGGCGTTCGGTGCACCGACGGCAACCAACCAGACAGGTACAGTCTGGCGCTAAGTGGCTCCTGGCCAGGCAATTCCGGCAATAGCCCCGACGCTCAACTGCCTCGTACCGCTGGTACGGTGTTAGCTCTCGGAAACGGCGGCAGGAGCTGAGGGCGTGGTCTTCTTGGCACAGACCGCAAGAGTACTGCCAGTCGCTGGGCCGCCGGTCACGCTGTTGACTGGGCCGCCCGCCGGACCGACTACGCCGTTCATTGCTTGGGGCTGGCCTTTCGTTTTGTTCAGTGCGCCGCTCATGTTGCCAGTCCTCTCGGGGTAGATATGCAGCCATAACTAGAAAACAATAAATTTGAATGTGTGTTCTGTTGAAAATTAAACTAGGATCTAGTCAATCGGAAAATAGTTTGACAACTTTGGTAATGGGTCGACTAATTATGCCGTGGGACGTTCTAATATCTACAACCCGGGTATTCTGGTCGAGTCCAGGATACGTTTTTTCTATTCGCCCCATTCGCCACTCAGTAGGGGACAATTTTTCGTCCTTGATAATGACGAGATCATTGTCTTTGACATTTTCCCTTTGGTACTTCCATTTTGTTCTACGGTGGAGTTCATTCAAATATTCGGACTTCCATCGCTGGCAAAAATATTGGGAAATTATTTTTAGACGTTTCCATCTATTGGCATAAGTTAAATCGTCATCAGATATGTCCGATTCGGCAGGTGCCAGCATGGACGTCCCAATAAGAAAGTGTCCAGGAGTTAAAGGGGACAAATCATCAGGGTCATCGCTAGCAGCGCTCAAGGGTCTCGAATTCAGACAAGCCTCGATACGGGCTAAGACTGTTGAGAGTTCTTCAAAGGTGAAATTCATTTTTGGTATTAATTTTCTCAAATGTGTTTTGAATGACTTTACGCCCGCCTCCCAAAGACCACCCATATGAGGTGCACCAGGAGGTATGAATTTCCATTCAAGTTCGTGATGTGCATTCTGTTGAATGGCGTTACTTTGAAGAGTCTTGAGGAACTCGAGCCTGTCTTTTCGTATCATTTCAGCAGCTCCCACGAAATTTGTGCCATTATCAGAATAAATCTTGGCAGGACAACCTCGTCGGCCGATAAACCGTGCAAGGGCGGCGAGGAAAGATTGGGTCGACAAGTCGCTTGTGACTTCCAGGTGAATGGCTTTTGTGGCAAAACAGACAAATATGCATACGTATCCTTTTGTAACAAGGCACGCTCGACCAGTGAAATTTTTGATGCTAAAGGGCCCAGCAAAATCGACTCCTGTGTTGTTGAAGGGTCGAGATGGCATGGTACGTTCTGGAGGAAGAGATGACATAATCTGAGTTTGAGTGTGTCGTTTATACAGTATACACGTCTTGCAGTTGTGTATAACCTTTTTTACTAAGGGTTTCAGTCTGAATATCCAAAATTCAGTTCTCAATACTCGTGTCATAAGTTGGTTTCCTCCATGAATTGTGACCTTGTGCGTGAATTCTACCAAAAGTTGAGTTAATCTTGCCTCGTATGGTAAGAGTATTGGATGATGTTCATTATACGTTAAGGCAGGCGATTGAACAAGTCGACCGATGTTCAAGGGCAAAATAGTGTTTTTGAGTGATGATTATAAGACGAACTTTAATGTCCCGAATCTCTTCAGCGGTAATTTCAACGGATGAAATTCTAAGTAGCGTCCTATTTATGCCGGTGTTTCTCCAAAAACGAAGTGCGTATGCTAAAACCTTATGCGAAAGGGAAGAAAATCTCAAAAGTGGGTCGTCAAAGTTTGAGGTTCCAAATATTTTGACAGATTTGGCTTCCAAATTAGTTTCCTCTTGAACTTCGTACTTTGGCCATCGGTCTTGCGGAAATTTGAGCCATGGGGGTCCATGCCACCATAAATGATGTGACTTTAAGTCGTTCGGTGAACAGCCCCGACTGGCAATGTCTGCAGGATTGCTTTCAGAGTCCACGTGTCGCCACCGTTCATTTCCAATACCTTCCAGAATACCAGATACTCGATTTCCGACAAAAGTGCTCCAGGCACAAGGTGGCTTTTTCAGCCATGCGAGAACAATTGTTGAATCGGTCCAGTATTGCGTCGAAAAGTTTGAGATTCGAAGCTGTGGAATTATTGCAGAAGCTAATTTTGATAAAAGGACAGCTCCACATAACTCTAAACGAGGTAGCGAAATTTTCTTAATGGGGGCCACACGTGTCTTGGCTGCCAGTAGAAAAGTGTCTATGCTATTATCGGAATGTTGGACTCGTATATACAATGTGGCAGCGTATGCACTTTCCGATGCGTCGCAAAATCCATGGATTTCGATGGAACTAGAGGGTCTGAACTGAACCCACCTCGGAATCGCGACAGTATCAATTGATGGACAAGTTTTAATGAAATTCTGCCAGTTTATGTTAGTTATGGGTTTCAAAATGTCGTCCCAATCAATTTGATCCAGCCAGACTTGTTGCATTATTAGTTTAGCTATCACAATTATTGGTGCTAACCATCCGCAAGGGTCGAAAAACTTGGCAATTGTGGAAAGGACTGATCTCTTCGTGTGCGTTATACTTTCCTCAATCGGTGGTGAAGTGAATGTAAAGGAGTCACTTGATACCTGATACCTAGGGTTTTCGTTGATGTTCCCTCAGATAAGTCTAACCAATTGACAGGAAGAAGTGAGTCTGGAGGTAAATCTTGAATTACAAGTGGGTCATTTGATGTCCACTTCCGTAACTCGAAACCGGCTGAATCCAAAGCAGATACCAATTCTTTTCTTGACGTGATGGCCTCTTTTATTGTGTGACCTCCCGCTAAGACGTCGTCAACATACAAATTCTGTTGAATTATATCTGCGGCTAGGGGGTGTGTGTCTTTCACGTCTTCGGCTAGTTGAAGAAGTGTCCGAATGGCAAGGAATGGTGCGCAATTAACTCCAAAAGTTACAGTCAGGAGTTCAAAGTCCTATATAGGATCATTTGGAGATTTCCTTAACAGAATTCTTTGGTATTTGGTCTGCCTAGGGTCTTAAAGAATCTGCCTGTACATTTTCGTGACGGCGTTAAAAACGTACCTATAAAATCTCCATTTTAGTATTTGTAAAACAAGATCTTGTTGAAGAATGGGTCCCGGGAACAAATTATCGTTAAGGCTTTTTTTGTTAGACGAGAGGGTTGGATGCGTTGAATACAACTCTCAGTTTTGTCGTTACCCTATCTGGCTTAATGACGGCATGATGTGGCATGTAATAGTGTCATATGACCCAATTCCAAGTATTCTGAAATGGCCTGATCATACTGTTGCTTGATGTCCGGCGTTTTTAGTAACTTTTTCTCCATTCGATGAAACTGCGCCATAGCAATGTTCCTGGAAGCTCCCAATTCTTCGCAAGTTTTGAACGGGAGAGTCACCATGTACCTTCCAGATTTGTGTCGACGAGTTGTAGATTTAAAATTTTGTTCACAAAATGTATCCTCTTCTGACCGCAAAATCTTTTTTGGGGTCTCCTCCACCTCCCAAAAACGTGTGAGGATTTTTTCAATCGAGACGGTGTTGCAAAGTGAAATGCGGTTTTCGACTTGAGTCTCCTGAGCAATGGGTCCACCGATAATCCATCCAAATACAGTTTTTTGAGCTAATAGTGACCCGATAGACTGCATAGGAACGCCAATTGCGAAAATTAGGGGTCCGATATCCATTCCAATCAGAAGATCAATAGGTCGGCTTGAGTAAAAACGAGGGTCTGCCAGTTAAAGTTTGGAAGCATCAATAATTTGAGTTTTTTCTAGTGTTCTAGGTGGTAAATTAGAAGGTAAGGTCTTCAAGACCGGTGCCCAAACTTCTAATTTAAATCTAGGGTCTGTTCGTGAGCAAAGGTTGAAAAGACAAGCTTTTGTAGAGGTTTCTGACACGGCCTGATTTATAACGGTCACATGAACTAAGTTGCGCCTCGTATGAAGTCTTAAAAAATTCTTAAGTTTTTCCGAAATGAAAGTAGATTGAGATCCAGGGTCAATTATTGCTCTGGCATCGTATTTCTGTCCTCGAGACTCGACTTGAACTATGGCAGTGAACAGCAAAGTTTCTCTACTTTGTAGTAGACAAGGTGGTTTGCACTCTTGAAGAGTCAAAGTTGTGAGTCTAGGAGGTTCTAGGTTTGATGTGGACTGTATTAACGTTGTAAGAGCTGAAGCACTAGTACTAGGTCGTGCATTATCTCTTTCTAAAGTTTTACTGTCCATCGAAGATTGGGTCCCATTTGCCTTATGCAACACGGTGTGATGCTTTAGTTGACACTCTCGACATTTATAGGGGCTTCTACAATCCTTGATGCCATGCTTTGAGGAGAGACAGTTGTAGCATAAATATGAAGTCTTTACAATGTGAATTCTGTCATTTATACTCTTTTCAAGGAATTATGGACAATCTCGGATAAAATGATTTTCCTTGCAGAGTTGACAACTCTGATCATTCTTGTTAAACGAATTTGTTGAATTATTGCTGAGTTTGTGCTTTGTTCCCGTGCTTGTTGGGTTTTGTGAAATATTTGTTTGAAACGAATTAAACCGCCTGTCTTTTTTATTATGATCAGATCCAGGCTGAATATTTTTTGATGCGCTCGGTTTTATATTTCCGACCGACTCTAGGGTTTTGAACTTGTGTGTCAAGAACATATCAAATTCTGCCCAAGTAGGAAGTGTCGTACAATCTTTTAGAGAATTTTCAAATTCTTCTAGGAAATTTCTAGGTAGCTTTGTTGAGCTAAGGAATACTAAAATTGGGTCCCATCCCCCGGTGTCAATATTTAATGTATTCAACGTTTGAATTAAACTATTAATTGTTCGCTGCATTTTTTGTATCGAAGACCCTGAATCTGCGGAAACATGGGGCAAATTTAATAGAGTCTTCAGCTGTTCATTAACCTGCATCCGCTTATTTTCATATCTGGCCACTAAGTTTCTCCATCATCATTGGTTAGGGTACGTGGCTGATGATTTCCCTCGCTTCTCCCGCAGTTTTTTGGGTCAGGTGGAGTAATTTCTCGACTTTGCTCAATTTGGAGTTTTTGATGTAGATGGCAGAAAAAAGGTCTCTAAATGTTGGCCAGGCGTTGTTCCTCCACGGAAAGTGTCCGTGTCACAGGGTGGTAACCTCGATATTGGTGCAAATTCAGACTCCGTCTTTTTCTCTGCCGCCGCCGATACGCGCTCCTGTTTTTCTTCCGCTAGCCGATCCTTAATCGTCTGAATCTCATCATTTAGTGCGCTTAAAACTCTGGTGTAGCTGGTTAGTGGTTCCTAAGTTTCGTTTTGTCAATTGGTTTCTCTCCTGCCTCCGCCACTCGATCGCGGCACTCCAAATACGCCCGTTTGACTTGGTCCCATAGTGAATTGAGTTCAACCCTCAGAATTTCGAGCCCATGAACGCTGTCCTCGGTCTTCGAGACGGAGAAGACGCACTCGAAATCGACTAAATCGTTCACGCAATTAGCAAACTTTTCACATAAAATTGTATCCATGGCAAATTTTCGTACTTTTCTGTTATAAAGTCTTTGAGCCCGTCAAAACGTAAAGAAAATTTGAAACGCCCACTTAAATTTTGTCCAAATCCTTGAGTTTATCTTGTGAATGCAACAAAATTACCAAGAAAAAATAGTACTTCCAAAAATTTCGGAGTTAGGGTCTTTTACCAGGATACCACGTAAGTTTTTATATCAATAAAATACTAGGACTAGTGTAATTGGGGTCTATTGTCAGGAAACAATTAATTTTACAACAATAATTATGTTGAACCGTAAAATTTGGCCGATAAACTTTTCCAGTGGCAAAAGTCTATTGTCTCGCAAGCCAAAATTTTGTTAAAAAAATTATTTTTTGATCGAAAAAGGAGTGTCTCAGAATGTTGTATTATACAATTTGACCGATAGACTTTTCCAGTGGCAAAAGTCTATTGTCTCGCAAGCCAAATTTTTTGTTCAATTTTTTCCTCAAAAAAAAATAGAATGTTAACTCGTAAAATTTGACCGATAAACTTTTCCAGTGGCAAAAGTCTATTGTCTCGCAAGCCAAATTTTGTTAAACCATTCCAATTATTCTCAAAAAATATCTTCCATAGAACTTCAACCAGTAGTTCTTTCTTTAAAAAAGTTGTATTTAGGGTCTGCGGTACCAACAACGTAAATTTCCACCAAATTACGAAATTTTAATTTTTTGTAGTTAAGTTCATTTGCAACCAGCAACGAAAAAATTTCAATCAAATTAAGAAATTTTTAATTTTTTGTAGTTAGGTTCATTTGCAACCAGCGACGAAAAAATTTCAATCAAATTAAGAAATTTCAAATTTTTTGTAGTTAGGCTTGTTTGGCAACAGCAACGAAGAAATTTCAATTAAATAAAGAAATTTCAAATTTTTGATTTGAACTGGGATATTGTCCTGGCTCAAGACCATTTTGCATCTATATTTAATAGAATGCAAATTTATTTACAAATGGCATGGTAACATTTATTACTTGGCTGCAGACTACCACTATCATGATTTCCACCCTGTCTAAAGGTTTCATTCAGGTGGCTTCGCAGCGACTTTTCAACATCAAACCCGGCCTCTATAAGGAGATGATTCTCACAAACGAACGAGAATCTCAACTCACTTGCCTAATTTGCGTTTAAAAAATCGCACCAAGTAATAAAGTACACATGCCATCTTACAAGCATCTCATTGAGTTGCATATGTAAGTATGTGTATATGCAGGTATAGTTACCCAGCAATACTTCTGCCGTGCCAACGCTCATTTGTTTTAGTTTTTTCGTTTGTATTTTTTTGGCCTGTAATCAATATTTGATTTGAACTGGGATATTGTCCTGGCTCAAGACCATTTTGCATCTATATTTAATAGAATGCAAATTTATTTACAAATGGCATGGTAACATTTATTACTTGGCTGCAGACTACCACTATCATGATTTCCACCCTGTCTAAAGGTTTCATTCAGGTGGCTTCGCAGCGACTTTTCAACATCAAACCCGGCCTCTATAAGGAGATGATTCTCACAAACGAACGAGAATCTCAACTCACTTGCCTAATTTGCGTTTAAAAAATCGCACCAAGTAATAAAGTACACATGCCATCTTACAAGCATCTCATTGAGTTGCATATGTAAGTATGTGTATATGCAGGTATAGTTACCCAGCAATACTTCTGCCGTGCCAACGCTCATTTGTTTTAGTTTTTTCGTTTGTATTTTTTGGTCTGTAATCAATATTTGATTTGAACTGGGATATTGTCCTGGCTCAAGACCATTTTGCATCTATATTTAATAGAATGCAAATTTATTTACAAATGGCATGGTAACATTTATTACTTGGCTGCAGACTACCACTATCATGATTTCCACCCTGTCTAAAGGTTTCATTCAGGTGGCTTCGCAGCGACTTTTCAACATCAAACCCGGCCTCTATAAGGAGATGATTCTCACAAACGAACGAGAATCTCAACTCACTTGCCTAATTTGCGTTTAAAAAATCGCACCAAGTAATAAAGTACACATGCCATCTTAGACAGGGTGGAAATCATGATAGTGGTAGTCTGCAGCCAAGTAATAAATGTCACCATGCCATTTGTAAATAAATTTGCACTCTATTAAATATAGATGCAAAATGGTCTTGAGCCAGGACAATATCCCAGTTCAAATCAAATATTGATTACAGACCAAAAAAATACAAACGAAAAAACTAAAACAAATGAGCGTTGGCACGGCAGAAGTATTGCTGGGTAACTATACCTGCATATACACATACTTACATATGCAACTCAATGAGATGCTTGTAAGATGGCATGTGTACTTTATTACTTGGTGCGATTTTTTAAACGCAAATTCGGCAAGTGAGTTGTGATTCTCGTTCGTTTGTGAAAATCATCTCCTTATAGAGGCCGGGTTTGATGTTGAAAAGTCGCTGCGAAGCCACCTGAATGAAACCTTTAGACAGGGTGGAAATCATGATAGTGGTAGTCTGCAGCCAAGTAATAAATGTTACCATGCCATTTGTAAATAAATTTGCATTCTATTAAATATAGATGCAAAATGGTCTTGAGCCAGGACAATATCCCAGTTCAAATCAAATATTGATTACAGACCAAAAAAATACAAACGAAAAAACTAAAAGAAATTTCAAATTTTTTGTAGTTAGGCTTGCTTGCAACCAGCGACGAAAAAATTTCAATCAAATTATGAAAATTTTTAAAAATTTTTTTGTAGTTAGGCTTGTTTGCCACAGCAACGAAGAAATTTCAATTAAATTAAGAAATTTTATTTTTTTTGTGTTAGGCTTGTTTGCCAACAGGAACGAAGAAATTTCAATTAAATTAAGAAATTTTAATTTTTTTTTGTGTTAGGCTTGTTTGCCCACAGCAACGAAGAAATTTCAATAAAATTAAGAAATTTTAATTTTTTTTGTAGTTAGGTTTTTTGCCAACAGCAACGAAGAAATTTCAATCAAAAATAAGAAATTTTAAATTTTTTTGTAGTTAGGGTCTTTTGCCAACAGCAACGAAGAAATTTCAATCAAAAATAAGAAATTTTTTGTAGTTAGGTTCATTTGCAACCAGCGACGAAAAAATTTCAATCAAATTAAGAAATTTCAAATTTTTTGTAGTTAGGTTCATTTGCAACCAGCGACGAAAAAATTTCAAATTTTTTGTAGTTAGGCTTGTTTGGCAACAGCAACGAAGAAATTTCAATTAAATAAAGAAATTTCAAATTTTTTTGTAGTTAGGCTTGTTTGCAACCAGCGACGAAAAAATTTCAATCAAATTATGAAAATTTTTTTGTAGTTAGGCTTGTTTGCCCACAGCAACGAAGAAATTTCAATTAAATGAAGAAATTTTAAATTTTTTGTAGTTAGGCTTGTTTGCCCACAGCAACGAAGAAATTTCAATTAAATTAAGAAATTTTAATTTTTTTTTGTAGTTAGGTCTTTTGCCAACTGCAACGAAGAAATTTCAATCAAAAATAAGAAATTTTAAATTTTTTTGTAGTTAGGGTCTTTTGCCAACAGCAACGAAGAAATTTCAATCAAAAATAAGAAATTTTAATTTTTTTTGTAGTTAGGGTCTTTTGCCAACATCAACGAAGAAATTTCAATCAAAAATAAGAAATTTTAAATTTTTTGTAGTTAGGCTGGTTTGCCCACAGCAACGAAAAAATTTCAATTAAATTAAGAAATTTTTATATTTTTTGTTGTTAGGGTCTTTGGCTGGCGTTTATGATCGTATTCCAAGAAGCAAAATAACTTTCCACAGAAATTTTCCCAAAAGAATTGTCCGCGCAAGATCTCGTCAATGTCAAGGAGTAGCTATGGGGTCAGCCACAATGTAGTAATATTTAAGAAATCCGACAAATTTAGACTCAAGAGGGGGGGGGGGTCGCGGCAAATAAGTGTCAAATAATTTTCCAAGAGATGTTCCAAATCTACCAAGAAGAAATGCACGTAACAACTAGCCAAGAGCATACAGGGTCATATCGCTTTGTAAAACAACAAGACTTTCCTTCAATACGATAGTATGAGGCTGAGTCACAAAAGTTCGAGCACCCTCTATTCTTCTCTGGTTGTTGCGTGATGTAAAATAATATAAAAACGGGACTTACTACTTGTTGTTCAAGGTTTATGTATGGGTGGGTGTGTGTGTGTTGGGTACCTGCGTCCTCTTCCTTCTTTTCGTCTTGTTGCTAGGTGGTTTGAGAATGCTGCTGCTGGTGACGCTGTCGCTGCTGTCGCTGTTGTTTGCGGGGACCGTTATTACGGTACCTTGTTTTGCAGATTTTGCAAAAATGTTCGTTTTTGTAATTTTGATGTTGTTGTAGTTACCGTACCGTACCGTTACTTTTATTTTCAATGTTTTAACCTGGGATGAGATTTTTTGTTTTAGTTGTTCTTGTTTTGTATTTGTTCACTAAAACTCACAATGTCACTTTTGTCACAAACACTTTTTAAACTTCGTCCGTTTTTAGTTATTTAAAAAACCTCCGGTTCGACTAGGACCATAATGTTTTGTATCGAACCTTTTGTTTTTTAATTAATTAGTTTGGGGTTTTTGTTTCAATTTCAGTAGTTTGTATTTTTTTCTCAATTTTTGTTGTACATTTTAGTTTAATTGCTAATTTTAATAATTTAATATTATACAATAAACATTTTTAAATTCATGTGTCTATTTTTCTTGCGAACCACGCTAATGTACATGTATGTATGAGTGTTTTTTGCTTTTGTTTCCTTTCAAATAGTTTTGTTCAAATTCTTTAACCTAAATTTGTATGTGTTTATAAATGTGTTTTTTCTCTTGTTTGTTAATTTTAAGTAGTACTTCACTTATTAATTATTAACTTTACCACTTTTCACTTTGTCACGGGGGCTGGTGCGGGTCGACGGTTTGAATGTTAGAACGATAATAAAACTGCTTTGTCCTGCTTGAATATCGCTTAGGCTTCCCCATCGCGGCAGCCAAACGATATTCAGCAAGCACAAAGCAGAACAGACAACTAGCTGGTAGCTTCCAGGGCATGTGTGTACGTGTGTGAATGTATGTACATGCATGTACATATGATTACACACATGCCCTTTTGGCTACTGTGCCGTCATGTAAACTTTAGCAACAGTGCTCGCAATAAGTTTAGCGCAATGCTAAACAGGTCTATTAATACAGAAAATAATTTTGGGCAAAAATGCATCATAAAAAAATTACACGGGAAAAACATGATTTTTAGAGGTGTTTTCAGGAGCGTTTAGCTCACAGATGGCTTGACCCAGTGACGAAATATTTAGCATATCATCATTAAAGACCGCTGCAATTTATTTCCGTGACCCAGCTAATATTCATACTCCGCCAGCTCTACCAACAGAACGATCATTGCGTACCACTATAGGACAAATGACCAAAGTAAAACTTTACATTTTGTTTCTCCATATATTTGATGGCAAAATCTGATGAAGAACATATCAGAGAAACAGCAAATGCCTTTGGGTTTCATGGAAAAAATATACAGTCAAATCTGCAAGCTCTCAAATAAGTAAGAGTATACACTCTTGGTAGCATATTCTGCAACCCTAGCAGAATTTACTACGATTATGCTATGAAGAGTGAACGTCTTTTCAAAATTGATTTCAAATTGTAATTTGAAGAAGAATAGGACGCAATGCCGGGCAAAGTTGTTAGCTATAGAGTAAAAAACACACCAAAATGGAATAAAAAATCTTTTTTTTTGCTTAAAAGCTAAATTAGCTACACAGAACAAACAGCTGTTCTTGCAAATGACACAAACCCTAGCAAATGACGTTTCTTTGTATTTTGTTGTTGTGGTGCAACAAATCTACAACCCCACTCTTGGTAGAGTGAAACCCCTAACTGCCTGGCCCACGATGTCGAACGTTAACGTTCGCATGCCTCTCATGCGACAAACAGCTGATTTGGGAACCACTAACAGGCACTAGAACGTAAGCATTTCAGTGCAAAAAAGGGGCCCACTAACTTTTTGTTCTGTCATCTAAGCGAATGGAAATGTCAAAAGCACTCACTTGTTTTGTGTCTGTCGTTACAATTAAAAAGAGAAAAACATCAATACAAAGGAAATAAAAAGTAAGTAAATAAAATTATAAATAACTATCAGTATTTTATTGATATATATGTTTGTTTCAGACCATCGATGACTGCATTCAGTCTTTGGTTGACACACCGCCAAGAGGAAATAAAGTCATAGCCGTGATCACACCGACTAGACATCTCATCAACAACATCCTCAAGAACAGGCAAACACCGGCCAACGACAACAATAGCAGAGTAGCCAAAATCCTCACAACAACAACTCCAAAAACAGATATATACAAGACAACAACAGCAGCAGAGTAGAATATTAAAAAAAACTAAAGAAAACACACAAAACAAATGTATTTTATTACAATCATATTTTTGTGAAATTTATATTATTCTTCTACAGAATAAAAAACAACCCTTGATTTTTGTTTGTTTACATTTTTTTCAGGCCGTAACTGTGGTGTCTACTTGATTTTTATATGGTACAATTTAGACATTTTGCGTTTTTTCTTGGCATATTTGCAATTATTTGAGAATTTTTTGATCTGACAACATTTGCATTCACTCACAACACGTAAGGCTATGCGAACGAAAAGTCAGAAGATAGTGGGTCGTTTTTTGATGCGAAAGTGAGTGACTGGCTTTCGTTCGCATAGGTTTTCTTTTGACATCGTGGGTCAGACAGTTAATTTTCTTACCTAGTCGTCAAACATTCATGTCGATTATGCACGCCGACGGATTTGCTGCGGATCGGATTGACTCGATCCGCACTCGACTCACTTTGTGAGGAAAATTGTATTATGTAATCCGTCGGATGACTGCATTACCAACATAAAGTCGATATTACATTACAGCTGTCAAATTGACATTTATAAGCAAATGACAAACATAAGTAACCAATAAAGTGCGCTGACATATTCTTAGATTTGAAATAATTGAAATTCTAACATTTTATAATCATGTCGATTATGCACGCCGACGGATGGCTGCGGATCGGATTTTTTCCGCAGTTGAGTATTTTGGTATTATATAAGCCGATGGTAATGCCGTTGCGGAAAAATTCGTATTATGTATTCCTCATGCGACTCACTTCACATACAAAAATATCCGACAGAAAATCATCGCTGATTTGATGCGGATAAAGTACTTTTTGGTTGTTTTTTATTTGTTTTAACCGAAATTGCTTCACAAACCTGTGGAAATATATAAAATTTATTCACTTTTCACTTAAGGAATTTTTCTACTTACATTACATCGGTTAACTTGAAAACACTTACGGCCCTGTTCAGTACCTGTCTTCTATTGCCACTTTTTTCTTCCAAATTTATAAAAAAAACAATTGATGAATACATTATAAAATGTTAGAATTTCAATTATTTTATTTAACTTCAAATCTAAGAATATGTCAGCGCACTTTATTGTTTACTTTTGTTTGTCATACTTTATGTTGGTAATGCAGTCATCCGACGGATTACATAATACAATTTTCCTCACAAAGTGAGTCGAGTGCGGATCGAGTCAATCCGATCCGCAGCAAATCCGTCGGCGTGCATAATCGACATGAATGTATTCATCAATTGTTTTTTTTTATAAATTTGGAAGAAAAAAGTGGCAATAGAAGACAGGTACGGAACGGGGCCGTAAGTGTTTTCAAGTTAACCGATGTAATGTAAGTAGAAAAATTCCTTAAGTGAAAAGTGAATAAATTTTATATATTTCCACACGTTTGTGAAGCAATTTCGGTTAAAACAAATAAAAAACAACCAAAAAGTACTTTATCCGCATCAAATCAGCGATGATTTTCTGTCGGATATTTTTGTATGTGAAGTGAGTCGCATGAGGAATACATAATACGAATTTTTCCGCAACGGCATTACCATCGGCTTATATAATACCAAAATACTCAACTGCGGAAAAAATCCGATCCGCAGCCATCCGTCGGCGTGCATAATCGATATGATTAAAACACACCCACACATAGAACTATTAAAACACACCCCCACTCCACCCTTCTCCTCATACTTACCACACTCCTCATCTCTCCCTTAACTATCTCCAAACACCACTTACTCCTTCCCAAATCCCATCACTCCCTATCCCTCTCCTTTCAGGAATTAAAAGGATTTGCACAATGGGTCCAATGGATCTGGTCCTTAAAACCAAACCTAGAGGCATGTTGAACATTTTGAATATCGAGCCCTGCTGCAGTGCGTATCTGTTTTGGTTGTCTGGATCGTAAGCCAGACCAGTAATGTCGATGTCTGTCGTTGTTGCACCATCAAGTCGCTTTCGCTTCGACTCATTGCCACTAGCTAGTAAAGGAAGAAAGTT
Source organism: Polietes domitor (assembly GCA_947397865.1). Classification (NCBI taxonomy): domain Eukaryota; kingdom Metazoa; phylum Arthropoda; class Insecta; order Diptera; family Muscidae; genus Polietes; species Polietes domitor. The sequence continues at coordinate 108,846,141 of OX377619.1, forward strand.
GGATATGGACGGCATGTCCACAACATCATGCTCCATCGTCAGATTAGTTTACGGGAACCACCAGAGTAGGTCAACGCCGATGAATTACCCATACAATCTATATTAAAACTTCAAAAAATAAAAGAAAAAATTTGCTGCCAAACCGTCCTGTTGTCCTTTTCGATAAATAATTCTGCATGTGTATAACAGCTGTTTGTTTGTGTAGCTAATTTAGCTTTTAAGCAAACAAAAAATATTTTTTATTCCATTTTGGCGTGTTTTTTATTCTAGAGTTAACAATTTTGCCCGACATTGCGTCTTCTTCTTCAAATTACAATTTGCAATCGGCTGCGAGAAAAAGACGTTCACTCTTCGTAGCATAATCTTACTGCCTGGGCCTCGATGTCGAAAGAAAATCTATGCGAACGAAAGCCAGTCACTCACTTTCGCATCAAAAAGCGACCCACTATCTTCTGACTTTTCGTTCGCAGAGCCTTACGTGTTGTGAGTGAATGAAAATGTTGCCAGATCAAAAAATTCTCAAATAATTGCAAACATGCCAAGAAAAAAACGCAAAATGTATAAATTGTACCATATAAATATTAAGTAGACACCACTATAACGGAGAGAAAAATGTAAACAAACAAAATTTAGGGGTTGTTTTTTTTTGTGTTGTAGAATAATATAAATTTTACTAAAAATGATTGAATTAATAAAAAAGACATTTGTATTGTGCGTTTTCTTTATTTTTTAACTCAAAATATTCTACAATTTGTTTCTTTGATTGGCATCTGAACTCCTTTGCTGCTATTGTTATTGTGTTATTTGTTTTCTTGGTTGAGGATCTGTTGCTGGCCGGAGGACGTTGTTGTTGTTGAATGTGTTTATGTTGTTGTTAATGAGACTGTTGCTATCTGATGTCAAGTTGGTGTGATAACTGCTATGACTTTAATTCCTGATGGTCTGAAACAAACATATATTTCAATAAAATACGAACAATTATTCATAACTTTATTTACTTACCTTTTATGTCCATTATATTGATGTTTTTCTGATGTTTTTGTTATCTGTAACGACAGACACAACACAAGTGAGTGCTTTTGACATTTACGTTCGCACAGATGACAGAACAAAAAGTTAGTGGGCCCCGATTTTGCACTGAAATGCTTACGTTTTCTTTCGCATAGATTTTCGTTCGCTTTGTCGTTCTGGTGACTGTTAGTGGGTCCCAAATCAGCTGTTTGTCGCATGAGAGGCATGCGAACGTTAACGTTCGACATTGTGGGCCAGGCAGTTAGTAAATTCTGCTAGGGTTGCAGAATATGCTACCAAGAGTGTATACCCTAACTTATTTGAGAGCTTGCAGATTTGACTGTATATTTTTTCCATGAAACCCAAAGGCATTTTCTGTTGCTCTATTGTGTTCTTCATCAGATTTTGCCATCAAATATATGGAGAAACAAAATATAAAATTTTACTTTGGTCATTTGTCCTATAGTGGTAGGGCGTATGAATATGTTTCTATACGAAGATAGGTACAGAGTTGTTTTCCGTTCTACAGGATAGGTGCATTGTAATCAGTTTTTGTTGAGGTAGATTCTGCCTCTGATCGGTTTTGCTTTGATAAGCGATTCTTTTCCCCTGAATATTCCAGACAGTTCCAGTGTCCTTCAATTTTCCACGTTCGTTTATATGTGACTCTTGATTTTGGTTCAGATTTATAATGTTGTTTTTCAAAATAATAACAAGACATAATTTGTAGTTTATACGGTATTAACACCTGTTCTAAACTGATATTTTTGAAAATATATTTACAGGGCGAAAAGTAATGATGGATTGATTTTTAAAAATATATTATAAAAAATGTTCACCCGTCGACCTCAGGCTAATTGAGACAGGAATGTTTGGAGTCAATTCCGAACGATTTCAGTGTGTGGAATCTGATTATGTCCTATTATCCCCAAGAACCAGGCCTCAAAACTTAATTACAGACCAAAATAAAATAAACGAGAAAACAAAAAAAAAACAAATGATTGTGGCCCGACAAAACAAGTGATATGCTTTGGTATAGTTCTGTTAATTCAGTTCTTCAGGTTGATTACCTATTTTCGTATCTCTTCCTTCGTTTTTAAGAATCAAAAAGCATTTTGGCAATCTCTTCTGAATCCATTAAATTATGAAGAAACTTGTCAAAATATGTAACGAGGCTGAATATAAGAACATAGACTACCAATGAAAAACAATATAAAACTATTGCATATTATTCAATTTTTATTTTTATCAAATAATTAGAAACATTGACGAAAATTAACATTTAAATGCTTTTGCGCCCAGTGTATATGTTTAGTAGTTTCGGGGCTCGTAGCAGATCAATGATGTATATACGAATAGGCCCTTCCATTATAAATGTACATACATATGTGATAAGACTTTTTGATACATTTAGAAACAGAAGATTTTTAAGGCCTATCCTGATAGAAAGAATAACACCGTTCGACAAAAAAAATACCTAGGAAGTGCAACCATATTTGTTTTTAGATATTATTATATTAATTTAAGGTAACCATACCATTTGTGTACCAGTTTAAAAAACATTTAGTAAGAAGTAAATCCGTTACTAATTAACTGTCTTATTGGTTAATTCCTGCAAGAACACAAGTTTTGGTCATTACAGTTGATATCGATTTCACATGCAGAAATGTAAGTGAAAAAAGTGTCTTAATTTGGTTTTGACGTTACAAAAAATAATTTTGGAAAATAAGCAGAAATAAAAATTAATGAACATCAAACAAATCATCTTAAAACATTTTGTTATAATATTTACTCTCTAACTATATGAAAATTTGCTTCAAATGTGCTTTTTGAACGATTTATTTGAAATGTAAACAACCACAAATGGAAACGGAAATGTAAACCAATAATTTTTTTAGACGCCAAGTGATTGTACTAATTTTATATCTTAAGAAACACACAAATGGCAGAGTTACCTTAAAAAATAATGCGTAAAATCATTACCAATGATGAAAAATTGGTTAAAAATATGTTTACAGGACATTAAATTCACAAATCGTCGCCGTCTTGGCAAAATATTGTTGCATTTGAAATCTCTTTTCAATCTACGTTCATCCACCAAATCATTTTTCGATATCTTAAAGCTAAAATAGATATGTGTTTCAGTTATAAAAACTCAAAAGTAGCTGCACATAGCAATATTTTTCGAATTTTTGTTGTAAACCGAATCACAATATTTAAAAATTGCAATACATATAAATTTCGTTTTTTTAATAAACAAAATATTTAACAAACGGTGAATTTTGCGTTTGCTGGTGTCGTTTGGGGGGTTTGCCGTGATATCTGTGGAAGATATTTTGATATTTATTTTTGTTTTATTCGACCACACCTACGAGACTCACTTCCCAGGTATTTCTACTACTGTTTTTTTGTCGTTCAATGCTTCTTCTGTATTGTTTTCCCAAATTATCAATAATAAATTTATTACATTTTGTTCAAAGAGAAAGTTTTGTCATTCATGAATGTTTTTGGTATTGCAAACAAGAACCTTGTTAAAGCCTGAAGAACTACATATCAACACAAACAATTTAATATTTTTAGGCATACGAATGAAGCGAAGTAACAATGCAAGACTTTCTATATATGTACGTCTTTAATATCTTACTAATCCAGATCCATTCTGTTCTCCATAAGTATTTGACCAGTATGTACTTTTGACTCCTGAATTTTATCGAACGACCTAATTAAGTCATCCATGGTTATGGCAATCAAACCGTCAATATTTAAATTAGAAGATGGTTCTTCATTCATTTGCAACAATCCCTCCATCGTGCTTGGTACCTGGTTTCGCATAAATTGTCTCATTCTGAAAACCGAAGCATTGCGGCACATTTCTCTTAAATCTGATCCTGAAAATCCTGTTGTTAATTTAGCAAGGCGATTGAAATCTACGCTTTCATGCACGGTTTCAGATTCCATTATTAACTTTAAAATCTGGAAGCGCTGCTCCACATTAGGCAGTCCAATATGAAATTGAGCCGGCATCCGTCGTATGATAGCTTTGTCAAGATCTTGTGGTCGATTTGTGGCTCCCATGACAATGACAGTTGCTTCGTTGTTTGTATTCAAACCATCCCATAACATCATAAATTGGGTTTTCATCATAGCTGTAGCTTCATGATCATTAGAGTTTCGACTTCTTAAGAACGAATCGATTTCATCAATAAATATTATACATGGCTGTATTTTCAAAGCTAATGAGAAAACTGCTGATGCCAGCTTTTGCGATTCCCCATACCACTTGTCCGTGAGGATAGCAACATCTAAGTTTATAAATCGCATATCAGCTTCTTTAGCAGTTGCTTTAGCTATCAAAGTCTTTCCGCAACCAGGTGGGCCATGCAATAGTACACCTTTTGGAGCCTGCCACAATTTCGATTGGCTGAAAAGGTATCGATGTCGAATGGGAAGCACGACAGACTCACGCAGCTCCTGTATTACAGAATCTAATCCGGCTATATCACTCCAGCTCACCGGAATGTCATTAGGAACGACAATGTGTGAAGCAATCATTAACTCGTAATCATCGAACTTCTGTGTATTGACTTTAAAATTGCTTTGATCACATAACCTACAGTAAAAATATGATATAATAATTGATGTATCGTCATATTGCATAAGTTCACCTTTTGAGCTGGTCTTCTGCTCGAAGTTTTGCCTTTTTCTTATTTTTACTGGTTGGGTCTATTTGATTCATCATCCACTTCACAGAGTAATATGTAATAACTGATGCTATAGATACACGAATAAGCATTTGGAAAAAATCTCCCCTGGAGATTTGTGAACCACCAAAATTAAAATTGTCCATTATAAATAAAACAAAAGAACTAAGGAAGGACAGGAACGGACATTGAATTCCACGGACGAAACCTACACAAAGCTAGTGATGAACAAATTATTTTCGATTTAATAGAAATTCGATTTTGACATTACGCCATTGAACTTAAGCTGTCTTTACACGGTAACAATGCTTGACGTCAAGCACGTGTACGTCTGTTAGATACTTTCAATGTAAACGAAAAAGGCCATTCAGACAGACGGCACACGACAAAACACTTCCGCTGCAACAGCCGTACCCTCAAGCGACAGTCGCTCGTGTATTCACACCAAGGATTATTTTTTCCTTCACAATAATATTTAAATTTGTGTATGTACGTATCTGAGAATATTCAAAATACATTTGTTTGTTTTGAAATTGTTGGTATACATATTTCTACATATGACACAATAAAGGAGGTACTGTCGCTCGAACAGCTGATTACTATTTTTTCATTTTTGTATTCTGTCAGCATTTTGATTGTAAAACTGTTTGTTTATATACCAAATGTTTGCTTCCATTCATATCACAGTTTTAGAAAACATTTTGAGATAAATAAATATAATTGTACAAAAATATTTGAAAATATTGTGGTGTTTTTCGTTAAAAGTGCTAATTGCGAAAAGTGAGAAAATGCGGGACAACCGGCAAAATGGTCCGTTTTTCAGCTTTCCAAAAGATGAGCAGATGCGATGCATGTTCTCAGGCTTGCGATATACATATGTATATTTAGAAGGTCTTGAGTTCATATGCGGAAACCATTTTTTGCCCTCTTATATTGTTAAAGGGGCGAAAAAGAACATCCTATTACCACACACATATGCGACACAGTAATATTTATTAATTGTTTTCCTTTATATTATTTGTTTGTTTATTTCATGGCATAACAAAAATATTATTCTTCACTTGACACATTTATCTGTCAATTGAATTTGACAATCAAAATGCTGAAACACACAGGGTTGTATCTAAATTTTAGTTGTTGTTGGGGAATTGCCTCTACCTCTTTTATTATTGTGCCACACAAAAAATTATTGTAATTTCGCTACCTTACACGCAAAGAAAAAATATGAGAAATCATACAAAAAAGATTCTTAGGTGAAATACAACTTTAAAAGTTCTCTGGCAACTCATACAGAACACTTGGATAATTTGGTACCAAAAATTACTACTGCCAGTTACACAAGAAAACTTGTGTAAAATTACCTTGCTGTATTTCAAAGCACTTTGTTCTCTTAACCAATTTGCATTTATCAGTATTTAAAAATAAAGAAATAAATATACAAATTGATAGAACATAAGTAATCCAACGCTATGTTTCATTCATCTAATTTGGAATGTTTTTAACTAAATTTAATAATATGAAAGACCTAAATCTTTTTATTGATTTTCTATTTCCCACCCAAATATAAACGATGATGACTTAATTAGCTTTTTGTTCTTCCATCTGCTCATATGATATTAAGACTGTTTTTCTTTGATGCTTCTATTGTTTTTGGTGGGATTGCTGTTGTCGTTGCTGATAGTATGTTGATTGGGCATCGACGTACAGATGAGGCTGATGTTGAAGCTGCTGTCTGTTGCGATAAGTTAACAGCAACAACATGGGTTTGTGGTTTCTGTTGTATATCGTTCTCAAACAACAGTATTTTGTTGATCAATATTGTTGGTGTGGTTGTTACTGCCGTGGATGATGTTGCTTTTGTCATTACCCACATATTGTTTGTATGTTGCTGAGGGACAACCATATACAGCATGTAAACTGTCAATCATAAAAGGATTAAATTAATAATGGCGAAAGAAACTTTTAAAGACACACACAGCCACACTTACCGTGTTATAATTGTACGTTTTTCGGCTTTCCCCAAACACGCACCAAGGCTTTGGTACCAATGGATAACAGAGGCCCGCTGCTGTTTCATTACTAAATACAAAAGATGTCCAAGCACCACCGGGCGGAGAACAAAATGTTGTTGTGCGTAGTGCATAAATACCACTGCTGCCGAAACCATTTACGGCATCACTTGTCGAGACTGCATAATGTTGCTCCAAAAATTCCTAAATTAACTTCATTGACATTAATTGAAGGAGAATATCATATTTTATTCCAGATTTCCGAAATGAAACTAAAATTGATATTAACAAATTAAAAGATTAATCAATCTTCATTTTGAGAGTGCAAAATTAATAGATTTTAATTTCACCATACTTACTTTTTCGTCTGTTGTTTCTTCTGTTCTGTTGCTTTTGGTTTTCTTATAATTCTAATCGTCGTAATTCACTTTGACAAATTTAGAGAAAGCTTTGTAATTTTGTAACTATGCGCTACAAATACATGAAAGAACCTTGTTAAAGCCTGAAGAACTACATATCAACACAAACAATTTAATATTTTTAGGCATACGAATGAAGCGAAGTAACAATACAAGACTTTCTATATATGTACGTCTTTAATATCTTACTAATCCAGATCCATTCTGTTCTCCATAAGTATTTGACCAGTATGTACTTTTGACTCCTGAATTTTATCGAACGACCTAATTAAGTCATCCATGGTTATGGCAATCAAACCATCAATATTTAAATTAGAAGATGGTTCTTCATTCATTTGCAACAATCCCTCCATCGTGCTTGGTACCTGGTTTCGCATAAATTGTCTCATTCTGAAAACCGAAGCATTGCGGCACATTTCTCTTAAATCTGATCCTGAAAATCCTGTTGTTAATTTAGCGAGGCGATTGAAATCTACGCTTTCATGCACGGTTTCAGATTCCATTATTAACTTTAAAATCTGGAAGCGCTGCTCCACATTAGGCAGTCCCATATGAAATTGAGCCGGCATCCGTCGTATGATAGCTTTGTCAAGATCTTGTGGTCGATTTGTGGCTCCCATGACAATGACAGTTGCTTCGTTGTTTGTATTCAAACCATCCCATAACATCATAAATTGGGTTTTCATCATAGCTGTAGCTTCATGATCATTAGAGTTTCGACTTCTTAAGAACGAATCGATTTCATCAATAAATATTATACATGGCTGTATTTTCAAAGCTAATGAGAAAACTGCTGATGCCAGCTTTTGCGATTCCCCATACCACTTGTCCGTGAGGATAGCAACATCTAAGTTTATAAAGACTTCCGAAATTAAACTAAAATTGATATTAACAAATTAAAAGATTAATCAATCTTCATTTTGCGAGTGCAAAATTAATAGATTCTAATTTCACCATACTTACTTCTTCGTCTGTTGTTTCTTCTGTTCTGTTGCTTTTGGTTTTCTTATAATTTTAATCGTCGAAATTCACTTTGAAAAATTTAGAGAAAGCTTTGTAATTTTGTAACTATGCGCTACAAAATACATGAAATGGGCAACTTACATATTAATACTTACACCATTATCCAACTAAGTAATTAATTTCAACTAAGAAACTTGTGTAAATGCTACATATTTCTAAATTGGGAAAGAGAACATCGTTGAATATTTTAAGATACATAAGCAACGATAAGCAACCAACGCTATGTTTCATTCATCTAATTTGGAATGTTTTTAACTAAATTTAATAATATGAAAGACCTAAATCTTTTTATTGATTTTCTATTTCCCACCCAAATATAAACGATGATGACTTAATTAGCTTTTTGTTCTTCCATCTGCTCATATGATATTAAGACTGTTTTTCTTTGATGCTTCTATTGTTTTTGGTGGGATTGCTGTTGTCATTGCTGCTAGTATGTTGATTGGGCATCGACGTACAGATGAGGCTGACGTTGAAGCTGCTGTCTGTTGCGATAAGTTAACAGCAACAACATGGGTTTGTGGTTTCTGTTGTATATCGTTCTCAAACAACAGTATTTTGTTGATCAATATTGTTGGTGTGGTTGTTACTGCCGTGGATGATGTTGCTTTTGTCATTACCCACATATTGTTTGTATGTTGCTGAGGGACAACCGCATACAGCATGTAAACTGTCAATCATAAAAGGATTAAATTAATAATGGCGAAAGAAACTTTTAAAAACACACACAGCCACACTTACCGTGTTATAATTGTACGTTTTTCGGCTTTCCCCAAACACGCACCAAGGCTTTGGTACCAATGGATAACAGAGGCCCGCTGCTGTTTCATTACTAAATACAAAATATGTCCAAGCACCACCGGGCGGAGAACAAAATGTTGTTGTGCGTAGTGCATAAATACCACTGCTGCCGAAACCATTTACGGCATCACTTGTCGAGACTGCATAATGTTGCTCCAAAAATTCCTAAATTAACTTCATTGACATTAATTGAAGGAGAATATCATATTTTATTCCAGATTTCCGAAATGAAACTAAAATTGATATTAACAAATTAAAAGATTAATCAATCTTCATTTTGAGAGTGCAAAATTAATAGATTTTAATTTCACCATACTTACTTTTTCGTCTGTAGTTTCTTCTGTTCTGTTGCTTTTGGTTTTCTTATAATTCTAATCGTCGTAATTCACTTTGACAAATTTAGAGAAAGCTTTGTAATTTTGTAACTATGCGCTACAAATACATGAAATGGGCAACTTACATATTCATACTTACACCATTATCCAACTAAGTAATTAATTTCAACTAAGAAACTTGTGTAAATGCTACATATTTCTAAATTGGGAAAGAGAACATCGTTGAATATTTTAAGATACATAAGCAACGATAAGCAACCAACGCTATGTTTCATTCATCTAATTTGGAATGTTTTTAACTAAATTTAATAATATGAAAGACCTAAATCTTTTTATTGATTTTCTATTTCCCACCCAAATATAAACGATGATGACTTAATTAGCTTTTTGTTCTTCCATCTGCTCATATGATATTAAGACTGTATTTCTTTGATGCTTCTATTGTTTTTGGTGGGATTGCTGTTGTCGTTGCTGCTAGTATGTTGATTGGGCATCGACGTACAGATGAGGCTGATGTTGAAGCTGCTGTCTGTTGCGATAAGTTAACAGCAACAACATGGGTTTGTGGTTTCTGTTGTATATCGTTCTCAAACAACAGTATTTTGTTGATCAATATTGTTGGTGTGGTTGTTACTGCCGTGGATGATGTTGCTTTTGTCATTACCCACATATTGTTTGTATGTTGCTGAGGGACAACCATATACAGCATGTAAACTGTCAATCATAAAAGGATTAAATTAATAATGGCGAAAGAAACTTTTAAAAACACACACAGCCACACTTACCGTGTTATAATTGTACGTTTTTCGGCTTTCCCCAAACACGCACCAAGGCTTTGGTACCAATGGATAACAGAGGCCCGCTGCTGTTTCATTACTAAATACAAAAGATGTCCAAGCACCACCGGGCGGAGAACAAAATGTTGTTGTGCGTAGTGCATAAATACCACTGCTGCCGAAACCATTTACGGCATCACTTGTCGAGACTGCATAATGTTGCTCCAAAAATTCCTAAATTAACTTCATTTACATTAATTGAAGGAGAATATCATATTTTATTCCAGATTTCCGAAATGAAACTAAAATTGATATTAACAAATTAAAAGATTAATCAATCTTCATTTTGAGAGTGCAAAATTAATAGATTTTAATTTCACCATACTTACTTTTTCGTCTGTTGTTTCTTCTGTTCTGTTGCTTTTGGTTTTCTTATAATTCTAATCGTCGTAATTCACTTTGACAAATTTAGAGAAAGCTTTGTAATTTTGTAACTATGCGCTACAAATACATGAAATGGGCAACTTACATATTAATACTTACACCATTATCCAACTAAGTAATTAATTTCAACTAAGAAACTTGTGTAAATGCTACATATTTCTAAATTGGGAAAGAGAACATCGTTGAATATTTTAAAATACATAAGCAACGATAAGCAACCAACGCTATGTTTCATTCATCTAATTTGGAATGTTTTTAACTAAATTTAATAATATGAAACCTAAATCTTTTTATTGATTTTCTATTTCCCACCCAAATATAAACGATGATGACTTAATTAGCTTTTTGTTCTTCCATCTGCTCATATGATATTAAGACTGTTTTTCTTTGATGCTTCTATTGTTTTTGGTGGGATTGCTGTTGTCGTTGCTGCTAGTATGTTGATTGGGCATCGACGTACAGATGAGGCTGATGTTGAAGCTGCTGTCTGTTGCGATAAGTTAACAGCAACAACATGGGTTTGTGGTTTCTGTTGTATATCGTTCTCAAACAACAGTATTTTGTTGATCAATATTGTTGGTGTGGTTGTTACTGCCGTGGATGATGTTGCTTTTGTCATTACCCACATATTGTTTGTATGTTGCTGAGGGACAACCGCATACAGCATGTAAACTGTCAATCATAAAAGGATTAAATTAATAATGGCGAAAGAAACTTTTAAAAACACACACAGCCACACTTACCGTGTTATAATTGTACGTTTTTCGGCTTTCCCCAAACACGCACCAAGGCTTTGGTACCAATGGATAACAGAGGCCCGCTGCTGTTTCATTACTAAATACAAAATATGTCCAAGCACCACCGGGCGGAGAACAAAATGTTGTTGTGCGTAGTGCATAAATACCACTGCTGCCGAAACCATTTACGGCATCACTTGTCGAGACTGCATAATGTTGCTCCAAAAATTCCTAAATTAACTTCATTGACATTAATTGAAGGAGAATATCATATTTTATTCCAGATTTCCGAAATGAAACTAAAATTGATATTAACAAATTAAAAGAATAATCAATCTTCATTTTGAGAGTGCAAAATTAATAGATTTTAATTTCACCATACTTACTTTTTCGTCTGTAGTTTCTTCTGTTCTGTTGCTTTTGGTTTTCTTATAATTCTAATCGTCGTAATTCACTTTGACAAATTTAGAGAAAGCTTTGTAATTTTGTAACTATGCGCTACAAATACATGAAATGGGCAACTTACATATTCATACTTACACCATTATCCAACTAAGTAATTAATTTCAACTAAGAAACTTGTGTAAATGCTACATATTTCTAAATTGGGAAAGAGAACATCGTTGAATATTTTAAGATACATAAGCAACGATAAGCAACCAACGCTATGTTTCATTCATCTAATTTGGAATGTTTTTAACTAAATTTAATAATATGAAAGACCTAAATCTTTTTATTGATTTTCTATTTCCCACCCAAATATAAACGATGATGACTTAATTAGCTTTTTGTTCTTCCATCTGCTCATATGATATTAAGACTGTTTTTCTTTGATGCTTCTATTGTTTTTGGTGGGATTGCTGTTGTCGTTGCTGCTAGTATGTTGATTGGGCATCGACGTACAGATGAGGCTGATGTTGAAGCTGCTGTCTGTTGCGATAAGTTAACAGCAACAACATGGGTTTGTGGTTTCTGTTGTATATCGTTCTCAAACAACAGTATTTTGTTGATCAATATTGTTGGTGTGGTTGTTACTGCCGTGGATGATGTTGCTTTTGTCATTACCCACATATTGTTTGTACGTTGCTGAGGGACAACCATATACAGCATGTAAACTGTCAATCATAAAAGGATTAAATTAATAATGGCGAAAGAAACTTTTAAAGACACACACAGCCACTCTTACCGTGTTATAATTGTACGTTTTTCGGCTTTCCCCAAACACGCACCAAGGCTTTGGTACCAATGGATAACAGAGGCCCGCTGCTGTTTCATTACTAAATACAAAAGATGTCCAAGCACCACCGGGCGGAGAACAAAATGTTGTTGTGCGTAGTGCATACCACCACTGCTGCCGAAACCATTTACGGCATCACTTGTCGAGACTGCATAATGTTGCTCCAAAAATTCCTAAATTAACTTCATTTACATTAATTGAAGGAGAATATCATATTTTATTCCAGATTTCCGAAATGAAACTAAAATTGATATTAACAAATTAAAAGATTAATCAATCTTCATTTTGAGAGTGCAAAATTAATAGATTTTAATTTCACCATACTTACTTTTTCGTCTGTTGTTTCTTCTGTTCTGTTGCTTTTGGTTTTCTTATAATTCTAATCGTCGTAATTCACTTTGACAAATTTAGAGAAAGCTTTGTAATTTTGTAACTATGCGCTACAAATACATGAAATGGGCAACTTACATATTAATACTTACACCATTATCCAACTAAGTAATTAATTTCAACTAAGAAACTTGTGTAAATGCTACATATTTCTAAATTGGTAAAGAGAACATCGTTGAATATTTTAAAATACATAAGCAACGATAAGCAACCAACGCTATGTTTCATTCATCTAATTTGGAATGTTTTTAACTAAATTTAATAATATGAAAGACCTAAATCTTTTTATTGATTTTCTATTTCCCACCCAAATATAAACGATGATGACTTAATTAGCTTTTTGTTCTTCCATCTGCTCATATGATATTAAGACTGTTTTTCTTTGATGCTTCTATTGTTTTTGGTGGGATTGCTGTTGTCGTTGCTGCTAGTATGTTGATTGGGCATCGACGTACAGATGAGGCTGATGTTGAAGCTGCTGTCTGTTGCGATAAGTTAACAGCAACAACATGGGTTTGTGGTTTCTGTTGTATATCGTTCTCAAACAACAGTATTTTGTTGATCAATATTGTTGGTGTGGTTGTTACTGCCGTGGATGATGTTGCTTTTGTCATTACCCACATATTGTTTGTATGTTGCTGAGGGACAACCGCATACAGCATGTAAACTGTCAATCATAAAAGGATTAAATTAATAATGGCGAAAGAAACTTTTAAAAACACACACAGCCACACTTACCGTGTTATAATTGTACGTTTTTCGGCTTTCCCCAAACACGCACCAAGGCTTTGGTACCAATGGATAACAGAGGCCCGCTGCTGTTTCATTACTAAATACAAAAGATGTCCAAGCACCACCGGGCGGAGAACAAAATGTTGTTGTGCGTAGTGCATAAATACCACTGCTGCCGAAACCATTTACGGCATCACTTGTCGAGACTGCATAATGTTGCTCCAAAAATTCCTAAATTAACTTCATTGACATTAATTGAAGGAGAACATCATATTATATTCCAGACTTCCGAAATGAAACTAAAATTGATATTAACAAATTAAAAGATTAATCAATCTTCATTTTGGGAGTGCAAAATTAATAAATTTTAATTTCACCATACTTACTTCTTCGTCTGTTGTTTCTTCTGTTCTGTTGCTTTTGGTTTTCTTATAATTCTAATCGTCGAAATTCACTTTGACAAATGTAGAGAAAGCTTTGTAAATGTGTAACTATGCGCTACAAAATACATGAAATGGGCAACTTACATATTCATACTTGCACCATTATCCAACTAAGTAATTAATTTCAACTAAGAAACTTGTGTAAATGCTACATATTTCTAAATTGGGAAAGAGAACATCGTTGAATATTTTAAGATACATAAGCACTATCAAGTAAACTTAGTTATTTATACAAAAGAAGCACATGTGTAATTTACACGTGTACGAGGGAAATTTAGCATTTACTTGTGTGACTTCTGTCAACTCTATATAAAAAAGATTTACAAAGTTGAATTAGGTATTGTTTCACAAGTTTTTTTTTCTGCGTGTAATAGTAGGCAAATTTTACACATTTGATGTTTAAATTTAGACATAAAATGTTCTTTGATGTTGAAAATTCGGCATTAATATTTAAATTTACATTAATTTTACTTTTTTAATGTGTAATATTAAATTTCCACAGTCACTGTATAAAAAGGAAGAAGAATGTTATAGTATCAAAACATTATAATAATTTTATAAAATACGTAATAATACGTATAATAAATAAAAATGAAATAATAATTCAATATGTAATAAAAAATATTAATTCAAATATGTGAATAAAATATACAATTTTCAATGTTTCAATTTGTACTGTTACGATAATGTTTTAATATCTGTGAAATAAAATTATTAACTTTCTGTAAATAATTAATATTTTTTTGATAATATTTAGATTTTGGATAATATTTGTAGAAAAGCCAAACCAACCAAACTGTGACAGCTGACGGTGAAACATTATATTAAAAGTGTAATAATAATTTATTGCATAAATTAGGGAATTGTTGAATAATTGTAGTTTTCGTCATCAATTATTTCTTTTCCTGTTTAATATTACGCTCTGAAATCAAAAATAAATACAAAGACAATACAGTAAGCACAAGGATAGTTGTATTATCGTGTGTATTTAGCAAATTTGGAAGTGTATCAATTTCATGCATTCGATTTTTTTCTGTTCTGATTTATCTATTATTTTGTCAATATTGTGAAATTTTTCGATCATAACATTTTGCTTAAATATAAACTGTTTTGTTTCTTTACTGCTTCTTTTATTTATAATAATTTTGATATTATGACTTCAATGCATGATAGTTTGAAGATAGATGAAGTGGCGGCAGGTACAGTGGTTGAAATTAAATCAGAAAACACATCAGTGGAGACATAGGGAAATCGGGTAGGGGGTTAGGTTAGATTAGGTTTAAAGGACGAGAATGCTTCTGCATTCTGTGCACTCGGAGACCCTTTGAATCCATTGTACATATCCTTGGTACCTGGAAAAGGCAATGATTTCAAGGAGAGAGGTATAGGGGAGTGAAGGGATAGAGGAAAAGTAATTATAGGATTAGGTTAGTATAGATAGGATTAGATAAGTATAAAGAGTTGGGAAGCCGAGCTTAAATTGATTGTTTCGATCGTCAATCAGTGCTCTTTCTTCCTTATAATTGTGATAGCCTGTGAGTCAGTCGAGAGTGCCTTCCGGTAGCTCGATATTGACATACCTTATGGTTTTTTCTTCCTAACAGGTCCCCAGATTCAGTATGTTCATCAGTGTGTTTCAGAAGCCACCCATAATCCAATCCAGGCCTTTCGAGAATCTCAGCAAGTCAAGGATGGTGTGGGTGACAATTTCATCAATGTTTCTAATTATGTAATCTCCTAGGTGTTTTTTCCTACGTACGCAGAGAGAGGGCATCTACCTAGTATGTGCTCGATCGTCTCAATCTCATCCTCACACAGTCGGCAATAGTCCTCAATACCTGTGTGCCATCTGCTGAACCTGCTTCTAATGTTACAGTGCCCTGGGTAGATACCTATGCGTATCTCTACTTTGCCTAACATTAATAAAGTTCTGGTTTTATGTTTGTCTGCATTTGGCCAAGTGGCCCTAGCAATCCTACAGGTCGACAAATTGATCCATGTTGAATTCATCTCTGCCCATTTGCGTAACTCAATTTGTCTATAGAATACGCCGATCGGTGGTTTTACTGAGTTTTCAGCTTGCGAGATTTCCATGGATGAACCATTTCTGGCCAATTCATCTGCTATTTCCTTCCCTATATTATTGATATGTCCGGGAACCCAGCAGAGACGGACCACATGATTTCTGAGGTCATCTAGCGAGCGTTTGCAACTCAGTACAAGCTTTGATTTGACATTGTATGACATGATTGATTTTAGTGCTGCCTGACTACATAGATAGTCAGTTTATATCTGTTTCTAACGGAATATCTTCTTCTGATAAAAACTTTGCTGCTTTTTCAATTGCAATGATTTCTACTTGAAAAACGCTACGGTTGTCGTCGAGTCTAAAATACCTGCGTATCTGCAGTGATTCAATATAGAAACCCGCACCTGTGCCTATTTCCATCTTAGAGCCGTCAGTGTAGACAGCCAAACCTGTGAAGAGATCACCGTTATCCCAATCTGCTCTCTTCGGTATAATCAGCTGTGGTACTGATGATATGTCTAGAACCGGTACCATGTAATCGGTGCCTCCACTTAAGGCTGGTTCACGAAGATTGTATTGTACTGTATTTCTTTGAGTAATGTTTGCATGCCCATATGGCCTGCTCTTCTAGCAGCCTGATTCATTGAAACTTATAGCGCTTTTGGCAGCAGCCATCTCTGTGAAGTGATCCAGAGATATGTAAAATTACATCTAATGCTGCCTGCGGGGTGCTTTTAAGGGCTCCCGTAATACTCAAGCTCGCTAGTCTCTGTGTCTTTGTTAGCTTTGCTAATAGTCTCCCGTTACTCAGAGCACCCCACCAGACCAATCAACCATAAGTAGTAATGGCCACCAACCGGTAGATCCAGTCTACAACTTTCGGCTTCTGACCCCAGTATAATCCAGTTCAGCCTACGATCTAGAATCACCCCAAGGTATTTAGCCTCCTGAGAAAGGATAAGTTCGGTTCCATTCAGTATTGGCTTCCTGAATGGCTCTATGTTATATTTCCTTGTAAAAATAACTAGTTCAGTTTTCTTAGGATTGATGCACTGCTTCTAGCCCAGCCTGATAATTTCCTGAGTGCACCATGCGTTAACTCGCTGATTGGTGGTAGAAATTTACCTCCTACCATGACGTCATATGCAACTACCTTGTTACCATCCTCAGAATGGGATCTGAGCATACTGTTCACAACAGGAACCACAGAAGTGGGATAGGACCCCTCCTTGTAGTGTTCCCCTAGTTTCCAGTTTCCTTATCATTCCGATTCCCGTCGAATTGATAATTCGATGCCTTAACATCAAGTCTATCCATTCGACGAAAAAAATCGGAACGTGTAGATCCCTTAATGCTCCACTTATAGTGTCAGACTCTATGTTTTTAAAAGCTCCTTCTATATCTAGAAACGCTGCAAGAGTATATTCTTTTCTTTCTAGGATTCTTTCTATGTAACTAACAACCTCATGAAGTACACTCTCAGCAGATTTGCCTTTAAGGTAGGCATGTTGAGCGTCGCTAACCAGATTGCTATCTACAGGTTTCGGATCCTTCGAAAGTACTCTTCTAAATCTTGCTCATTCATTTATGGTGTCTATTGTCTCGCAATAGGTAACACAGGACGCTTTCTTTGCTCTTTTTAGATCTGCCTTGTATTTCTTAAAACTAACTTTATAGTTTTCCCAATCATCATTGCTTCTTGTTCGTTGAACTCTATTGTACAGTTTAATGGTGTTCTTTCTTTGCTTTCTAAGCTCAGTGGTCCACCAGTACGTTTGAGTCATTTTTCCTGGGAACGTTTTAGGACATGACCGAGAGAAACCGTTTGACAGTGGCGAAGTCATGCTGTTGACATACGTGTCAATATCTGCTCCCGTGAACGTATCGATCCTAAGATCCATGAGATCCGATTCCACGTGATGGTGAAATTTCGACCAATTTGTTCTTTTGGGATTCCTATATGGTTCTGCGTTTTTTTTTACTCTAAGTTAATTGTAAAGAGTATTCTCTTGTGATCTGAGAAGGAGTGTTCAATAGATACTATCCATTCTGCGATAGACGAACTATCCATATTAGTCAAAGTTAAATCTAGTACTTACTTACTTACCCTACCCTATTTACCCAAGTTTTGAAGGTGGGTGTTTCCTATGTTACAAATTCTTAGGCTAGATATCGTAATAAATTCAAAAATTGACTCACCTCTTTCGTTAATATCTGTGCTGCTCAATTGAGTGTGGTGAGCATTGACATCGCACCACAGGATTAGTCTCCATCTTTTGTTGGACACATATGCTATCAGTTGTTCCGAGTTAGTTCTCGGTGTTCTGGGTTTCTCATAAGGCATGTAAATGGAGGCAAATGTCAAGATTTCCCCGATGGTTGCCCCCAAACATGCCACCGTTGTGTCGTCATAACTAAAACTTTTAGATAGGATTAGACCTAAACTCTTCTTAGCTACTATACAAGTTCCAAAGCCTCTCTTGCTAGTTGTGGGCAGAACCTCCCAGGATGCAATATTGAGACCTTTGTTTTGTTTTGCTAATAGTCGTAGTATTTTACCCTCCTCCGGGACGTTCCCTCACAAATCGTCACCTGTCGTTCCGTGTCATTGAGTAGAATTGTCAGTGGGCGTTTCGTGGTCAAGCTATCTGTTCTGTTAAGGCCGCTGGCGATACATAGATCATCAATCATTTTGGAATACTATTATCACCAGTCACTTTTGTTGCACCTGTTGCTAAAGTTTCGTTATCAGAGTTGCTTGGAATTTTTCAACATGCATTTCACCAGTTAATTTATTATTTCCTGTCTGATTTTCCTTTTTCCAAACTCCTTCATATAGCTCTTTAAGTTGAATTAACGTGGCCGTTTCTTGAAATTTGGTGGCAGCTTCCGTGAGGTCCGACATTAACATGTGGCGGCTCGATCGCAAATCCTTTTTTATCATCTTAAAGCTTTTTAATCCTTTCATTTTATGTCGTTTTTATTATGGAGAAGCGGCTTTATTTTAATTATAATTCTCGTTGAAACTTACAAAAAAGGATCGCTTCCTTTTTAGGTGTATATGGTTGGCTGCACTTTTTAAAAAATAGCTGATCTCCAATCCATGCAGCCACCGTTGCCAGATCGTGGATGAGAGACGCTGAGTGCTGCCAGATTACAAATCATTACAATATAAATAAGTCTGTTCGATTGGGATTACTTTCTTATAATTAATATACGTTGCTACTAATTGGTTTTTCTTAAACGAATCAACGAGAAAAATCTGGCAGCAAAACTAAGAGAGTTACACGCTACTTTCTTGTTAGGCGAGTAAATTACATACAAAAATGAAGCTAGTAAGCCCAATCGATCATGCCTAATATTTGTATCAAAACAAATTTCCACAAAAATATTTTATGTTGAAGTCCAAAATTTTTAACACAAAATTATTATTTCCAAATTTGTTTTCACACACACATTGATATTGCTGTTTGCGACAATTTAAAAAAAAATTATTTTGAGCGAAAATAGAATAAAAAATATTCTGACAATATAGTAAACACAAGGATAGTTGTATTATCGTGTGTATTTAGCAAGTTTGGAAGTGTATCAATTTCATGCATTCGATTTTTTTCTGTTCTGATTTATCTATTATTTTGTCAATATTGTGAAATTTTTCGATCATAACATTTTGCTTAACCCAGATATGCTGACGGGCATATTAGTGCAACAATCTTTGTAGTTTTCCATAATATCATTATTCTGACAGATTATATTACAAAACTGAAGAAAGAATAAAAAAATATATTTTTTAACTTGGATTTTGGGTCCGTACTACATGTAGTACGCTCGGCATATATGGAAGCAAAAGACAGTATTTTCTTGGGATTTAATTCAAGTCGTTTATTATTCAGGAACTTTTGTATACATAAGTAAAGACAAAACAAATTAATAAACAAAATTATTTGGGGATGTGGTACACCACATTACGCAATATGTTAAGACTACGCTTGGACCAAGTTCATTTCCTTGTAGGTATTACTTGGGAAAGTCCCTGCACCCTGGTATGGCTCGAACCAAATAATGTAGCCTTTATAAGTTGCCCCAACTCAGAATTTATAGCCATATCTTATAGGCTTTCCATGGATATATTGCTTACATCCGTGACTACCATAGTATGGAACCATCTGCTCGTCAACTGAATGCTGTATGGTTTTCGGAGCATTACTTTGGAAACTCTTGTTCAACATTTGTAAAAGTGGTCTAACTTTTGCAAACTTGTCTGTTTTATCCAGACTGTTCTTATCCACAAAGTGCAAATTTCTTATTATGTACTCAAATCGATCCCTTCTCATTGCGTTAGCCACAAAAGAATGATGAGTATCCCTATCACTTTGCCAATACATACGGCGTCTCGAAACAGTAATGTAGCCACTCAGTACCAAAATTCCAATAAAGCACCTGATTTCGTCTGGAGTTATATTTGCAGTTGCATTGTGTTTGGTTGGACGCATAGTCATTGGAGTATTGAGTAATAACTTGCAGCAAGGCACCATCAAAAAATTTATTGAACAACTCAAGAGGTGTAGGTAAAATTTCCTGTTCACATGGTGTAACAACAGGCTCCGTTTCTTCCAGATCGTGCTTTACCCATTTTACTGACGACTTAATACATTTACGTTTCTTGGCCTGTTGCAATAACGCAAGTGGAATGTCGTCTTCAGTATCCGAATCAGAAGAATATAAATTTCGAAAAAGCTCAGCCTCAGCATTTAATAATAGGGGTGGTAGGTTTTCAAAATTCACTTCATCTTCTTCTCCAGAATCTTCATCTGTGACGTAGTTGTTCGCACCTTGAGTGGGCACAATTGAGATGTCGTACGAATTTTGCAAAAACTCTTCATCACTTTCCTCTAATGCATTTATTATCTCATTAAATGTTAAAAATCTGGAAAAAAATAAGTTCTTGTTTTCACCATTTTTGCACACTAATGCCGAACGTACTACATGTAGTACGTCAGCAAATACATCAACTAAAATCACATATAATTTTTTTTTCACATATACTTTTGCTACGTATTGGTTTTTACAACTATTATAATTAAAAAACATAGAAACCCAACAACAATAAAATATGCATATAGAACTTTTTCTCACCGATTACTTGACATCTTCACACTTTTGCCAATTTCACAAAACTGAAATCTCTGATCCAAAAAAATACACATAAGCAGTTACCCTAGACAAAACTTATCAACGCATGGTTTGTTGACCGTTATATTCTGTAGCACACCAACAAGTAGATTAGAAAATGTAAAGCACTGTAAACGCAGAAACCTGAACATAACAGGTGTACTACATGTAGTACGGTCGGCATATCTGGGTTAAATATAAACTGTTTTGTTTCTTTACTGTTTTGTGCGCATGAACATTTTTATTAAATTTGAATTTATGTCACTGTAGTCAAGCAAACCCATGTGGACCACATATTTGCTTGCAGTACCCTGTAGCTTACGACACATTCCTATGCACTTTATTCGAATAACCACAAATATTTGCGTAGTCTTCGAATTGTATAAACCATTTTATAATGTCGAAGTGGTCATCTCCACTAAACTTTGGCACTGCAGCATCTTCCAAGTCAATTTTTCGGATATCGGTCCGGCATCCTTCACTTTCTTCCAAGGCACGAATCTGTTGTTGTAGTTTTAACATTTTCAGGCAAAGTTGTACATTTTTTATTTCACTTTCAACAGCATCATTTACGGAACGTGAAGTGGCGGCAGGTACAGCGGTTGAAATTAAATCAGAAAACACATCAGTGGAGACATAGGGAAATCGGGTAGGGGGTTAGGTTAGATTAGGTTTAAAGGACGAGAATGCTTCCGCATTCTGTGCACTCGGAGACCCTTTGAATCCATTGTACGTATCCTTGGTACCTGGAAAAGGTAATGATTTCAAGGAGAGAAGTATAGGGGAGTGAAGGGATAGAGGAAAAGTAATTATAGGATTAGGTTAGTATAGATAGGATTAGATAAGTATAAAGAGTTGGGAAGCCGAGCTTAAATTGACTGTTTCGATCGTCAATCAGTGATCTTTCTTCCTTATAATTGTGATAGCCTGTGAGTCAGTCGAGAGTGCCTTCCGGTAGCTCGATATTGACATACCTTATGGTTTTTTCTTCCTAACAGGTCCCCAGATTCAGTATGTTCATCAGTGTGTTTCAGAAGCCACCCATAATCCAATCCAGGCCTTTCGAGAATCTCAGCAAGTCAAGGATGGTGTGGGTGACAATTTCATCAATGTTTCTAATTATGTAATCTCCTAGGTGTTTTTTCCTACGTACGCAGAGAGAGGGCATCTACCTAGTATGTGCTCGATCGTCTCAATCTCATCCTCACACAGTCGGCAATAGTCCTCAATACCTGTGTGCCATCTGCTGAACCTGCTTCTAATGTTACAGTGCCCTGGGTAGATACCTATGCGTATCTCTACTTTGCCTAACTTTAATAAAGTTCTGGTTTTATGTTTGTCTGCATTTGGCCAAGTGGCCCTAGCAATCCTACAGGTCGACAAATTGATCCATGTTGAATTCATCTCTGCCCATTTGCGTAACTCAATTTGTCTATAGAATACGCCGATCGGTGGTTTTACTGAGTTTTCAGCTTGCGAGATTTCCATGGATGAACCATTTCTGGCCAATTCATCTGCTATTTCCTTCCCTATGTTATTTATATGTCCGGGAACCCAGCAGAGACGGACCACATGATTTCTGAGGTCATCTAGCGAGCGTTTGCAACGCAGTACAAGCTTTGATTTGATATTGTATGACATGATTGATTTTAGTGCTGCCTGACTATCTATGTAGAAGTTTATATCTGTTTCTAACGGAATATCTTCTTCTGATAAAAACTTTGCTGCTTTTTCAATTGCAAGGATTTCTACTTGAAAAACGCTACGGTTGTCGTCGAGTCTAAAATACCTGCGTATCTGCAGTGATTCAATATAGAAACCCGCACCTGTGCCTATTTCCATCTTAGAGCCGTCAGTGTAGACAGCCAAACCTGTGAAGAGATCACCGTTATCCCAATCTGCTCTCTTCGGTATAATCAGCTGTGGTACTGATGATATGTCTAGAACCGGTACCATGTAATCGGTGCCTCCACTTAAGGCTGGTTCACGAAGATTGTATTGTACTGTATTTCTTTGAGTAATGTTTGCATGCCCATATGGCCTGCTCTTCTAGCAGCCTGATTCATTGAAACTTATAGCGCTTTTGGCAGCAGCCATCTCTGTGAAGTGATCCAGAGATATGTAAAATTACATCTAATGCTGCCTGCGGGGTGCTTTTAAGGGCTCCCGTAATACTCAAGCTCGCTAGTCTCTGTGTCTTTGTTAGCTTTGCTAATAGTCTCCCGTTACTCAGAGCACCCCACCAGACCAATCAACCATAAGTAGTAATGGCCACCAACCGGTAGATCCAGTCTACAACTTTCGGCTTCTGACCCCAGTATAATCCAGTTCAGCCTACGATCTAGAATCACCCCAAGGTATTTAGCCTCCTGAGAAAGGATAAGTTCGGTTCCATTCAGTATTGGCTTCCTGAATGGCTCTATGTTATATTTCCTTGTAAAAATAACTAGTTCAGTTTTCTTAGGATTGATGCACTGCTTCTAGCCCAGCCTGATAATTTCCTGAGTGCACCATGCGTTAACTCGCTGATTGGTGGTAGAAATTTACCTCCTACCATGTCGTCATATGCAACTACCTTGTTACCATCCTCAGAATGGGATCTGAGCATACTGTTCACAACAGGAACCACAGAAGTGGGATAGGACCCCTCCTTGTAGTGTTCCCCTAGTTTCCAGTTTCCTTATCATTCCGATTCCCGTCGAATTGATAATTCGATGCCTTAACATCAAGTCTATCCATTCGACGAAAAAAATCGGAACGTGTAGATCCCTTAATGCTCCACTTATAGTGTCAGACTCTATGTTTTTAAAAGCTCCTTCTATATCTAGAAACGCTGCAAGAGTATATTCTTTTCTTTCTAGGATTCTTTCTATGTAACTAACAACCTCATGAAGTACACTCTCAGCAGATTTGCCTTTAAGGTAGGCATGTTGAGCGTCGCTAACCAGATTGCTATCTACAGGTTTCGGATCCTTCGAAAGTACTCTTCTAAATCTTGCTCATTCATTTATGGTGTCTATTGTCTCGCAATAGGTAACACAGGACGCTTTCTTTGCTCTTTTTAGATCTGCCTTGTATTTCTTAAAACTAACTTTATAGTTTTCCCAATCATCATTGCTTCTTGTTCGTTGAACTCTATTGTACAGTTTAATGGTGTTCTTTCTTTGCTTTCTAAGCTCAGTGGTCCACCAGTACGTTTGAGTCATTTTTCCTGGGAACGTTTTAGGACATGACCGAGAGAAACCGTTTGACAGTGGCGAAGTCATGCTGTTGACATACGTGTCAATATCTGCTCCCGTGAACGTATCGATCCTAAGATCCATGAGATCCGATTCCACGTGATGGTGAAATTTCGACCAATTTGTTCTTTTGGGATTCCTATATGGTTCTGCGTTTTTTTTTACTCTAAGTTAATTGTAAAGAGTATTCTCTTGTGATCTGAGAAGGAGTGTTCAATAGATACTATCCATTCTGCGATAGACGAACTATCCATATTAGTCAAAGTTAAATCTAGTACTTACTTACTTACCCTACCCTATTTACCCAAGTTTTGAAGGTGGGTGTTTCCTATGTTACAAATTCTTAGGCTAGATATCGTAATAAATTCAAAAATTGACTCACCTCTTTCGTTAATATCTGTGCTGCTCAATTGAGTGTGGTGAGCATTGACATCGCACCACAGGATTAGTCTCCATCTTTTGTTGGACACATATGCTATCAGTTGTTCCGAGTTAGTTCTCGGTGTTCTGGGTTTCTCATAAGGCATGTAAATGGAGGCAAATGTCAAGATTTCCCCGATGGTTGCCCCCAAACATGCCACCGTTGTGTCGTCATAACTAAAACTTTTAGATAGGATTAGACCTAAACTCTTCTTAGCTACTATACAAGTTCCAAAGCCTCTCTTGCTAGTTGTGGGCAGAACCTCCCAGGATGCAATATTGAGACCTTTGTTTTGTTTTGCTAATAGTCGTAGTATTTTACCCTCCTCCGGGACGTTCCCTCACAAATCGTCACCTGTCGTTCCGTGTCATTGAGTAGAATTGTCAGTGGGCGTTTCGTGGTCAAGCTATCTGTTCTGTTAAGGCCGCTGGCGATACATAGATCATCAATCATTTAGGAATACTATTATCACCAGTCACTTTTGTTGCACCTGTTGCTAAAGTTTCGTTATCAGAGTTGCTTGGAATTTTTCAACATGCATTTCACCAGTTAATTTATTATTTCCTGTCTGATTTTCCTTTTTCCAAACTCCTTCATATAGCTCTTTAAGTTGAATTAACGTGGCCGTTTCTTGAAATTTGGTGGCAGCTTCCGTGAGGTCCGACATTAACATGTGGCGGCTCGATCGCAAATCCTTTTTTATCATCTTAAAGCTTTTTAATCCTTTCATTTTATGTCGTTTTTATTATGGAGAAGCGGCTTTATTTTAATTATAATTCTCGTTGAAACTTACAAAAAAGGATCGCTTCCTTTTTAGGTGTATATGGTTGGCTGCACTTTTTAAAAAATAGCTGATCTCCAATCCATGCAGCCACCGTTGCCAGATCGTGGATGAGAGACGCTGAGTGCTGCCAGATTACAAATCATTACAATATAAATAAGTCTGTTCGATTGGGATTACTTTCTTATAATTAATATACGTTGCTACTAATTGGTTTTTCTTAAACGAATCAACGAGAAAAATCTGGCAGCAAAACTAAGAGAGTTACACGCTACTTTCTTGTTAGGCGAGTAAATTACATACAAAAATGAAGCTAGTAAGCCCAATCGATCATGCCTAATATTTGTATCAAAACAAATTTCCACAAAAATATTTTATGTTGAAGTCCAAAATTTTTAACACAAAATTATTATTTCCAAATTTGTTTTCACACACACATTGATATTGCTGTTTGCGACAATTTAAAAAAAAATTATTTTGAGCGAAAATAGAATAAAAAATATTCTGACAATATAGTAAACACAAGGATAGTTGTATTATCGTGTGTATTTAGCAAGTTTGGAAGTGTATCAATTTCATGCATTCGATTTTTTTCTGTTCTGATTTATCTATTATTTTGTCAATATTGTGAAATTTTTCGATCATAACATTTTGCTTAACCCAGATATGCCGACGGGCATATTAGTGCAACAATCTTTGTAGTTTTCCATAATATCATTATTCTGACAGATTATATTACAAAACTGAAGAAAGAATAAAAAAATATATTTTTTAACTTGGATTTTGGGTCCGTACTACATGTAGTACGCTCGGCATATATGGAAGCAAAAGACAGTATTTTCTTGGGATTTAATTCAAGTCGTTTATTATTCAGGAACTTTTGTATACATAAGTAAAGACAAAACAAATTAATAAACAAAATTATTTGGGGATGTGGTACACCACATTACGCAATATGTTAAGACTACGCTTGGACCAAGTTCATTTCCTTGTAGGTATTACTTGGGAAAGTCCCTGCACCCTGGTATGGCTCGAACCAAATAATGTAGCCTTTATAAGTTGCCCCAACTCAGAATTTATAGCCATATCTTATAGGCATTCCATGGATATATTGCTTACATCCGTGACTACCATAGTATGGAACCATCTGCTCGTCAACTGAATGCTGTATGGTTTTCGGAGCATTACTTTGGAAACTCTTGTTCAACATTTGTAAAAGTGGTCTAACTTTTGCAAACTTGTCTGTTTTATCCAGACTGTTCTTATCCACAAAGTGCAAATTTCTTATTATGTACTCAAATCGATCCCTTCTCATTGCGTTAGCCACAAAAGAATGATGAGTATCCCTATCACTTTGCCAATACATACGGCGTCTCGAAACAGTAATGTAGCCACTCAGTACCAAAATTCCAATAAAGCACCTGATTTCGTCTGGAGTTATATTTGCAGTTGCATTGTGTTTGGTTGGACGCATAGTCATTGGAGTATTGAGTAATAACTTGCAGCAAGGCACCATCAAAAAATTTATTGAACAACTCAAGAGGTGTAGGTAAAATTTCCTGTTCACATGGTGTAACAACAGGCTCCGTTTCTTCCAGATCGTGCTTTACCCATTTTACTGACGACTTAATACATTTACGTTTCTTGGCCTGTTGCAATAACGCAAGTGGAATGTCGTCTTCAGTATCCGAATCAGAAGAATATAAATTTCGAAAAAGCTCAGCCTCAGCATTTAATAATAGGGGTGGTAGGTTTTCAAAATTCACTTCATCTTCTTCTCCAGAATCTTCATCTGTGACGTAGTTGTTCGCACCTTGAGTGGGCACAATTGAGATGTCGTACGAATTTTGCAAAAACTCTTCATCACTTTCCTCTAATGCATTTATTATCTCATTAAATGTTAAAAATCTGGAAAAAAATAAGTTCTTGTTTTCACCATTTTTGCACACTAATGCCGAACGTACTACATGTAGTACGTCAGCAAATACATCAACTAAAATCACATATAATTTTTTTTTCACATATACTTTTGCTACGTATTGGTTTTTACAACTATTATAATTAAAAAAACATAGAAACCCAACAACAATAAAATATGCATATAGAACTTTTTCTCACCGATTACGTGACATCTTCACAC
This sequence comes from Polietes domitor, assembly GCA_947397865.1. Classification (NCBI taxonomy): domain Eukaryota; kingdom Metazoa; phylum Arthropoda; class Insecta; order Diptera; family Muscidae; genus Polietes; species Polietes domitor. Next base: position 108,873,981 of record OX377619.1, read on the forward strand.
TTTTGCCAATTTCACAAAACTGAAATCTCTGATCCAAAAAAATACACATAAGCAGTTACCCTAGACAAAACTTATCAACGCATGGTTTGTTGACCGTTATATTCTGTAGCACACCAACAAGTAGATTAGAAAATGTAAAGCACTGTAAACGCAGAAACCTGAACATAACAGGTGTACTACATGTAGTACGGTCGGCATATCTGGGTTAAATATAAACTGTTTTGTTTCTTTACTGTTTTGTGCGCATGAACATTTTTATTAAATTTGAATTTATGTCACTGTAGTCAAGCAAACCCATGTGGACCACATATTTGCTTGCAGTACCCTGTAGCTTACGACACATTCCTATGCACTTTATTCGAATAACCACAAATATTTGCGTAGTCTTCGAATTGTATAAACCATTTTATAATGTCGAAGTGGTCATCTCCACTAAACTTTGGCACTGCAGCATCTTCCAAGTCAATTTTTCGGATATCGGTCCGGCATCCTTCACTTTCTTCCAAGGCACGAATCTGTTGTTGTAGTTTTAACATTTCCAGGCAAAGTTGTACATTTTTTATTTCACTTTCAACAGCATCATTTACGGAACGTGAAGTGGCGGCAGGTACAGCGGTTGAAATTAAATCAGAAAACACATCAGTGGAGACATAGGGAAATCGGGTAGGGGGTTAGGTTAGATTAGGTTTAAAGGACGAGAATGCTTCCGCATTCTGTGCACTCGGAGACCCTTTGAATCCATTGTACGTATCCTTGGTACCTGGAAAAGGTAATGATTTCAAGGAGAGAAGTATAGGGGAGTGAAGGGATAGAGGAAAAGTAATTATAGGATTAGGTTAGTATAGATAGGATTAGATAAGTATAAAGAGTTGGGAAGCCGAGCTTAAATTGACTGTTTCGATCGTCAATCAGTGATCTTTCTTCCTTATAATTGTGATAGCCTGTGAGTCAGTCGAGAGTGCCTTCCGGTAGCTCGATATTGACATACCTTATGGTTTTTTCTTCCTAACAGGTCCCCAGATTCAGTATGTTCATCAGTGTGTTTCAGAAGCCACCCATAATCCAATCCAGGCCTTTCGAGAATCTCAGCAAGTCAAGGATGGTGTGGGTGACAATTTCATCAATGTTTCTAATTATGTAATCTCCTAGGTGTTTTTTCCTACGTACGCAGAGAGAGGGCATCTACCTAGTATGTGCTCGATCGTCTCAATCTCATCCTCACACAGTCGGCAATAGTCCTCAATACCTGTGTGCCATCTGCTGAACCTGCTTCTAATGTTACAGTGCCCTGGGTAGATACCTATGCGTATCTCTACTTTGCCTAACTTTAATAAAGTTCTGGTTTTATGTTTGTCTGCATTTGGCCAAGTGGCCCTAGCAATCCTACAGGTCGACAAATTGATCCATGTTGAATTCATCTCTGCCCATTTGCGTAACTCAATTTGTCTATAGAATACGCCGATCGGTGGTTTTACTGAGTTTTCAGCTTGCGAGATTTCCATGGATGAACCATTTCTGGCCAATTCATCTGCTATTTCCTTCCCTATGTTATTTATATGTCCGGGAACCCAGCAGAGACGGACCACATGATTTCTGAGGTCATCTAGCGAGCGTTTGCAACGCAGTACAAGCTTTGATTTGATATTGTATGACATGATTGATTTTAGTGCTGCCTGACTATCTATGTAGAAGTTTATATCTGTTTCTAACGGAATATCTTCTTCTGATAAAAACTTTGCTGCTTTTTCAATTGCAAGGATTTCTACTTGAAAAACGCTACGGTTGTCGTCGAGTCTAAAATACCTGCGTATCTGCAGTGATTCAATATAGAAACCCGCACCTGTGCCTATTTCCATCTTAGAGCCGTCAGTGTAGACAGCCAAACCTGTGAAGAGATCACCGTTATCCCAATCTGCTCTCTTCGGTATAATCAGCTGTGGTACTGATGATATGTCTAGAACCGGTACCATGTAATCGGTGCCTCCACTTAAGGCTGGTTCACGAAGATTGTATTGTACTGTATTTCTTTGAGTAATGTTTGCATGCCCATATGGCCTGCTCTTCTAGCAGCCTGATTCATTGAAACTTATAGCGCTTTTGGCAGCAGCCATCTCTGTGAAGTGATCCAGAGATATGTAAAATTACATCTAATGCTGCCTGCGGGGTGCTTTTAAGGGCTCCCGTAATACTCAAGCTCGCTAGTCTCTGTGTCTTTGTTAGCTTTGCTAATAGTCTCCCGTTACTCAGAGCACCCCACCAGACCAATCAACCATATGTAGTAATGGCCACCAACCGGTAGATCCAGTCTACAACTTTCGGCTTCTGACCCCAGTATAATCCAGTTCAGCCTACGATCTAGAATCACCCCAAGGTATTTAGCCTCCTGAGAAAGGATAAGTTCGGTTCCATTCAGTATTGGCTTCCTGAATGGCTCTATGTTATATTTCCTTGTAAAAATAACTAGTTCAGTTTTCTTAGGATTGATGCACTGCTTCTAGCCCAGCCTGATAATTTCCTGAGTGCACCATGCGTTAACTCGCTGATTGGTGGTAGAAATTTACCTCCTACCATGACGTCATATGCAACTACCTTGTTACCATCCTCAGAATGGGATCTGAGCATACTGTTCACAACAGGAACCACAGAAGTGGGATAGGGCCCCTCCTTGTAGTGTTCCCCTAGTTTCCAGTTTCCTTATCATTCCGATTCCCGTCGAATTGATAATTCGATGCCTTAACATCGAGTCTATCCATTCGACGAAAAAATTCGGAACGTGTAGTTCCCTTAATGCTCCACTTATAGTGTCAGACTCTATGTTTTTAAAAGCTCCTTCTATATCTAGAAACGCTGCAAGAGTATATTCTTTTCTTTCTAGGATTCTTTCTATGTAACTAACAACCTCATGAAGTACACTCTCAGCAGATTTGCCTTTAAGGTAGGCATGTTGAGCGTCGCTAACCAGATTGCTATCTATAGGTTTCGGATCCTTCGAAAGTACTCTTCTAAATCTTGCTCATTCATTTATGGTGTCTATTGTCTCGCAATAGGTAACACAGGACGCTTTCTTTGCTCTTTTTAGATCTGCCTTGTATTTCTTAAAACTAACTTTATAGTTTTCCCAATCATCATTGCTTCTTGTTCGTTGAACTCTATTGTACAGTTTAATGGTGTTCTTTCTTTGCTTTCTAAGCTCAGTGGTCCACCAGTACGTTTGAGTCATTTTTCCTGGGAACGTTTTAGGACATGACCGAGAGAAACCGTTTGACAGTGGCGAAGTCATGCTGTTGACATACGTGTCAATATCTGCTCCCGTGAACGTATCGATCCTAAGATCCATGAGATCCGATTCCACGTGATGGTGAAATTTCGACCAATTTGTTCTTTTGGGATTCCTATATGGTTCTGCGTTTTTCTCTAAGTTAATTGTAAAGAGTATTCTCTTGTGATCTGAGAAGGAGTGTTCACTAGATACTATCCATTCTGCGATAGACGAACTATCCATATTAGTCAAAGTTAAATCTAGTACTTACTTACTTACCCTACCCTACTTACCCTAGTTTTGAAGGTGGGGTGTTTCCTATGTTACAAATTCTTAGGCTAGATGTCGTAATAAATTCAAAAATTGACTCACCTCTTTCGTTAATATCTGTGCTGCTCAATTGAGTGTGGTGAGCATTGACATCGCACCACAGGATTAGTCTCCATCTTTTGTTGGACACATATGCTATCAGTTGTTCCGAGTTAGTTCTCGGTGTTCTGGGTTTCTCATAAGGCATGTAAATGGAGGCAAATGTCAAGATTTCCCCGATGGTTGCCTCCAAACATGCCACCGTTGTGTCGTCATAACTAAAACTTTTAGATAGGATTAGACCTAAACTCTTCTTAGCTACTATACAAGTTCCAAAGCATCTCTTGCTAGTGGTGGGCAGAACTTCCCAGGATGCAATATTGAGTCCTTTGTTTTGTTTTGCTAATAGTCGTAGTATTTTACCCTCCTCCGGGACGTTCCCTCACAAATCGTCACCTGTCGTTCCGTGTCATTGAGTAGAATTGTCAGTGGGCGTTTCGTGGTCAAGCTATCTGTTCTGTTAAGGCCGCTGGCGATACATAGATCATCAATCATTTAGTAATACTATTATCACCAGTCACTTTTGTTGCACCTGTTGCTAAAGTTTCGTTATCAGAGTTGCTTGGAATTTTTCAACATGCATTTCACCAGTTAATTTATTATTTCCTGTCTGATTTTCCTTTTTCCAAACTCCTTCATATAGCTCTTTAAGTTGAATTAACGTGGCTGTTTCTTTAAATTTGGTGGCAGCTTCCGTGAGGTCCGACATTAACATGTGGCGGCTCGATCGCAAATCCTTTTTTATCATCTTAAAGCTTTTTAATCCTTTCATTTTATGTCGTTTTTATTATGGAGAAGCGGCTGCACCCCACATCTGATGTTGTAATAGGTTTCTTTCTTCTTTATTTTAATTATAATTCTCGTTGAAACTTACAAAAAAGGATCGCTTCCTTTTTAGGTGTATATGGTTGGCTGCACTTTTTAAAAAATAGCTGATCTCCAATCCATGCAGCCACCGTTGCCAGATCGTGGATGAGAGACGCTGAGTGCTGCCAGATTACAAATCATTACAATATAAATAAGTCTGTTCGATTGGGATTACTTGCTTATAATTAAGATACGTTGCTACTCATTGGTTTTTCTTAATCGAATCAACGAGAAAAATCTGGCAGCAAAACTAAGAGAGTTACACGCTACTTTCTTGTTAAGCGAGTAAATTACATACAAAAATGAAGCTAGTAAGCCCAATCGATCATGCCTAATATTTGTATCAAAACAAATTTCCACAAAAATATTTTATGTTGAAGTCCAAATTTTTTAACACAAAATTATTATTTCCAAATTTGTTTTCACACACACATTGATATTGCTGTTGGCGACAATTTTAAAAAATAATTTTTATTTTGAGCGAAAATAGAATAAAAAATATTCTGGCGGCGTGTCGCTAGCCGCAGCGGTTAGCGGGGGATTTTTTTCTTCTACTCATATGAAATACATGTGAAAACGGCCTCCGCCAGCGTGTAGCATTGTTTTTGGACTCCTAACTCGGGCGGGGTCGACTGGACGACCAATTGAATTCGGGGAAAAAGTGAAATCGGGAACGATTTTTGTATGATATAGAACTGATGTGACCTACTTTCAGAATGTATGACATACAACGTGTATTGCTAAATTAGATCAAAATCTGTAATACATCGAAAGAAAAAAGTTAAATCGATAAGGTCATTTATATGAGGGTTGTAGTAAAACCTGAAAAGATGTGGCCACTTTCACTTCAGGTTTTCCAAGTTGAAAAATAATGGATTTTGCCAAAATTTAAGAACCATACCTCAGGATCGGCACCAGGCGACAACAGAACTAAAACGGACGTGATAAGGAGGGAGGCGGGTGAGGGTCCGAAACCCTCAACTAGCCTAACAACAGCCATGTCGCCATTCTAGACCGCAGCAACTCCGAAGGTAGAATGACGACAAATATATGGCTACTGGTTGAGGAGCAGATACTCCGATCTCTGCTCGAAGCCCTCAAAACCAGTGAAGGACTGCTTTACTGAGTTCGACAGAGCCGGGTGGCAGAAGGGTGTGAAGAATAAGAAAGCGTTATACTTCCTTACTGCTGCAGTCGGTGATCTTTATACCCTATGGCCTGATATGCGGTTATAGGTCGTACCCATCGACCAGATTCTGAGGATGTAAAAAGACAGAACAAGCCGATAGGCACTGATGACTGGAATGTCATCAGTGGACGCGCTAGGGAAAAAGGAGAAGGATAAGATTTGTGGATCCGGATAGGATCAGAATCTCTCCGTCTTCTTCGTCTCACGGATGGGGTCGTCAGGTATGGTCTCAACCGATTGAAGATAAGTAGCCAATGTCCGACGAAGCCAATGTTGGACGACAAGAGAGCCATGCAACTAGTAGCAATTAATCGGCACCACTCCGAAGCAGCATCGGACAAACTGCTGCGACATATGGGGAAGGAGGGCACGGACGTGGCTCTGGTGCAAGAACCCTGAATTCCAGGAACAGAGTACGAGGACTGAGATAACGTAACCTAAAGCTCATACCCCACAAAACTAAGGTAAAATCCGTAGCTGTATTGTAGCCAAGAAAGACTTGAATCTAACCTTCTTATTTCACTACAGCGATGGCGTTCTAACAGTGGTGGCCATGGAACTCCATAACAAGCCAACCCTGGTAATAGGCTACATGTACCGTCAAACAAGGTCTAGGCTCTGGACCTACAGAGAGACTTCAAGAAGTAGATCAAAAAAGACAAAATTGTAATCTTGGACGAATTTCTGCGAGGAAATGGAAGGTACAAGCGAGGTCGCCAGATTTCGTAAAGCGCTCTCCAAGGAACCCAGCACTCCAGGATTATTGATGAAACCGGATGGACTGTTCACAGAAAGCAGTGCAGAAATGGTATACCTCCTTATGGAAACACATTTCCCGGTATGCCAGGACGATAACAACAGCATGGGAGAAACCGTAACCCCTCCCTCCATTTGCACGGACGAGTTCATCAACACAATAGTTAATAACGAAAACATAGTGTAGGCTATACGATCCTTCAGACCATACAATTAGCAGGACCAGATGATATTATACCAGCCAACTACAGGTAACTTTATTCGCAAGCCTGAAATGGTCCTATATAACTAGGACATGGAGAGAAGTCAAGTCAAAAGATTATAGACCCATTAGTCATTCATCGGTTTTACTATCGTCAGGGAGAAACTAAATCCAGACGACTTCACAAGACGGCACAAGACGCATACCTTAAAGGAAGGTCAGTGGAAACGGCATTTTTTCACAGAACCAACACTCATATAGGGGACATCTCTATAAATGCAGCGCATTGCGTTGGCGGAAGGAAGATGCGATATTAGGAGGAGGAAAGAGGGAGTAGAGTTTGTTGACTCTTGTTTTAAACTTCTGAATATCATAATTGGCTGGGAAGATATCTGCCGGAATTCGATTCCACATACGGATAGTGAGGAAGAATTCATCCTGTAATGTGTTGTTCGGTATGTTGTCCTATCGACAAGAAATGGATGAGAGAAAGTCGCGTATCTCTACCGAACGTTCTCACGGGCGGTATAAGATCACGAATATCAGAAGAACAAACACCGTGAAAGTATCGATAGAACAAGGACACACAACCCACATTACGGCGATGTTCAAGGGAAAGAATAGAATTTGATATCCTACCACGCCTTCCACTGGACACGGTCAAGTAGCTCCAGTGAAGAACCTGGAGCGCTCGACTATATATGGGAGTTATATTCCATCTTGGGTCTGATGTAGGTAGAGTAGATATTGAGAAGATCAGAGGGAGTGAAGTACTTCTTACACCACTTTAAAACACCTAAACATTATAATGCTTCTTTCGACACATCAAACACATGTTTTCTCCACCAAACATCGCATTGTATTTTCATGCCTGGAAAATCAAGAGTATCTGATTGTTCAATATCTACACCATTCAACCTCCATCGTAGCGAGACGGCAACATTGGCTTTGATGAACAAGTAAATAAAGGTACGTTTCACATTGTATTGGTACAAGAACCTTGGACTAGGAATAATAAGGTCCTTGGACTAAACAATATAAACTTCCAAATCTTCTACGCTAATACAGGCATCAGACCCCGAACTTGTATCATGTGTCACAATAACATAAATTGTCTCTTCTCTCCAGAGTTGTCAACGGCGGATGCAACAGTATTGAAGCGGGGTGATGAAAACATGTGCATCAATATACCTGTCATCTGACTCACCGACACTACCACCTACGTCGGAACTACATCGTCTGGCAGAAACGGGGAAAACAACACAACACATTACTTGGGATAGTACCTACATATTCTCAACATTGGTAACAAATCCACAAATGTCTCAGACATTCATTCTTTCTCGGACCATCATTATCTATTAGATTCCGAAATAAAACTAAGAACAACTGGTCGAAATCCCCTCGGATCTCTATCAGGGAAGGAACTAGATTGATCTCGGAGTTGTAAAGCTGACGGAAGCGATTAGAGAGTCCTTCGAGGAAAGCTGCCCACTTCGAGAAAGAAAATTCTTACGGGAAAAACCCTGGATGACGGGGTACTTGAAAAATCTCGATAAGAAGGTACGCAGACTCTTTAACAGGATGCTAGTGGGACAAGAATGGAAAAAATAGAGCAAACGCAGTTTCCCAAAGGGGGAAACTGGCCCCACGTTGGAGCAACCCCGAAGGGAAGGCACTGGAAACTATAACATCTTAGTATCAAAGGAGGGCGATCATCAGTTTTGCCCCTATAAAGCAGCAGGACCAGATGTGATTTTCCCAGCATTGTTACAGCAAGGAATGGATTTGATATTAGATCATCTGCTGAACATATTCACAGTAATCGACGACACCGTTGTATCAGTGAATCTCTTATAAGACAACAAGGAGCACTGGGTTATGTGCATTAAAATCTACTCTATTAACTTGGCCCCATTCGGAAATGGGCAGTAAATCCTGGCTGAGTGACTCATCCATCAATCGCCTTTTGTCTTCAATTTCTTGACGACATGGTCTATGATCGAATGAATATGAATGTCAGAGGTTGCTGTCATCCGCAAATGAGTATGAGTATGAGCAAATGAGTCGATGAAAATAAGAAAAAGGGAGGGGGAATGAACAGAGTAATGTGGTAATCCTGCGGTTAACCTATGAGAGAGAGGATGAGAACCCTTCTACAACAACACTTATAGTGTGATCTCTGAGGAAGTTCGATATAAATAGAGTGAAGTCACTAGCAACACCAAAAGCGATAAGCTTTGATATGAGTGCGCCGTGCCAGACTATATCAAAGGCATTGGAGATATCTAGAACAACGACCTTACTCTCACCAAACTGATGTATCGATTCCACTTTTCGGACCGCAGCGTCCTCGTAGATCGATACCTACGGTAGCCATACTGTCGATTATTAAGTAGGCCATTGGCTTCTAAATATCGTACAAGTTGATGGTTAACCATACTCTCCATAACCTTCGAGAGCGCAGAGCAAATCGCAGTAGCGGTAGTTAACAGGCTCATTAGCCTAACCTTTTTTGAGCATAGGACTGGGAAGACCCCTGCACGGCATACAAGGTTGCGAAGTGAAAGGACAAGCGACGAATAGCACTTACATAGGACAAGTGCTGAAATGCCATCAGGGCCCAGAGATTTATTTTCGTCGAGATTTGCGAGAACCCTTTTAACTCCACGTTTTCGAAAAAATGTCTTAGGCATGGAACAAGATACATTCTCGATCACGGGGAGTGATTGATTGCTTTCCGGCAAGAAAAATTCCTTGCAAACATTTGAGCAAATAGGTTAGCTTTAGCAACCGGGTTAGTGAATAACTCCTTAAAAACAGTTATCATTTTCTCTTCTTATAAATGACCAAAAGCGCGAAGACGTTGTTCGTACAGAAACTTTTCACATCTAAGTCAATAGGTTAGCTTTGGCAACCGGGTTAGTGAATAACTCTTTAAAAAGAGTTGGGATGGAAGAGGAGTTATCATTTTCTCTTCTTACAAATGACCAAAAACGCTTACTTCCCTTGGGAGAAGAAAGAACCTTGGCACGAAGACGTTGTTCGTACAGAAACTTTTCACGTCTAAGTACCCTGACACACACCGTTCTTGTCTTCTTGCGTAGCAAATAAGTGCTGGCATTTTTATTCAAACGCCATTTTCTGAATGCTTCCTCTTTTGATCTGACAGCAGTCTCTCATGTCTGGTTAAATAAACTTTTATTAGATGGTTTATCCGAAATAACTTTAGTTGGAATAAATGATTTCATTCAAATCAAGCTCGGTGTATTGGCCCCCTTAGTTGAGTGACTCGAATGAGCAAGCCAAGAGGAATTATGGACATTGAAATCACCAGCAACCACTGTCAGGACAATCCCCTAAAATTTTAGTGATTGAATAGGAAAGGGCGTCGAAGCCATTTAGGTATGCCTCCCTTTCCTTTCAGGTACGTGAAAATTCTGTGGATCAGAATCCTCACACACCTGAGTCTCAAAGTGCCAAAACATCAGGCCGATGGCCGATGGAACGTATACGGCAAAAAGTCGCTCTCAGCCCTCGTATGTTGGCAAATTATATTTTAAACTTACCCGCCATTACGACTGACAGAAGAAAAAAAGTAAAAAAGTATAACTACAATTGTCAAACCTTCCTCCTTACCGCTGACGGCGCGGTTTTCGTTAATTTTTGTTATTGGATATTTTCATTTAGTGTGACTTGTTGTTTTTGATGTTTCGTGTATTTTAGTATTATTTATTTGAAATTTTGTTATCTTAATATGCTGTTATTTTTTATATTTTGTAATTATGTGGATATGTCTCATTTGTTTTTTATTTTAATATAGACGACATAAAACACGAACGATAAATAAAACACATGCGAACCAGACGATGGACAAACAAACCACCCTCTGGTAAAATTTTCTTAGTTCATTTTAACTCCTGAAAATCTCTATCTCCTCACACATACGTCTTTCCATTTCTTTTTTCTTCCGCCGGAGCAACATTTCTCTCATCATCGTGGACTGTAGCATTACAGGGCAATGCAGCAGCACTCTTTTCAGCAGTAGCGTAGCGACATTTTCCCTAGGAAACAGTTTTTGGAAACCTATCGCAGATTTATCTGCATTCTCCAAGGAGTGTGCGATGTGGTGCCACTCTGTGGTAACATCATCGGGACAAGGTGTGCTACTACGTAGCAATTGGGTCAAATGTGTTGTAAAGCAGGTAGCAGATTCCCAGTTGCTCAGCTTTGCGACGTCTAGCTTTCGCTGCGGGGTTACTTGTGCGCTTCTCGCCACGTTCAATCGGATGCGTATCTTTGCTGCGACAATATTTACACCTCGAATAGATCGCACGTCCAATACGCTGTAACTATGCCTTCTGTCGACAAACACGTGATCAATCTGATGACATGATCAGGTGATCAATCTAGTGAATGTTGAGGTGTTTGAACCTGGTGGTGCTAACTATCAAATTGCGGACAGAAGCGAAGGATATCAGTCTCAAGCCGTTGACGCTTGTCGCCTCATGATGGCTAAATTTCCTTATAGTTGGATTAAAGATCCATTCCCTTCATATATTGTCATTAAAATCTCCTAGAACATTCTTAATATCATGGTTGGGACAGCGGGCGTATGTCTCCTCAAGGCGGTCGTAAAATAGATATTTATCCTCCGTCGGGGCATGGGCACAAATTAAGCTGCTATGGACGAATCTCGCTTTGATGCGGATCGTGGCAAGCCATTCGTCTATCGGCGTAAATCTAGAGACGAGGTTTTTCATTCTCCTTCTCACCACAAATTCACACCCAAACTCGTGTCATTCGCTATGGCAGCTATAGTTGACAGCGTCACCACCAGGTGTCGTAGTGATGTCATGTCTATTCCATCTCATTTCTTGGATGGCAGTTATATCACATCCGTACTTATTCATCGTACGGCATTCATCTGATTCCGATAGCCCTATGAGGCGTAGATGCGATCTCAGTGGTAAGTGATCAGTCCCATCGTGCTGCTGAGTTCGATTTTGTTCAGCCTCATCAGTCGTCTGGTTTCGCTCTTATTGGGACCACCCCATAAGAATTTGGTCGTACCGCCTACTGCGGACGACTCCCAGGTTAGTCTATGGGCTGTAGTTGCCGACTTCCAGGCTCCGTTTTCGTTGCCTGGAAAGGCTTGGCGTTTATCATATTGACGGATTCGATGCCTGATCTTCCTCTCGCCAGTTCGTCTGCTCTTTCATTACCTTCGATCATACAGTGTCCTGGCACCCATATGATTTCTAGTTGCCCTTTGGTAGAGAATTTGTTTATCTCTTCCTTACATTCTTATATTGTACGCGACTTCACCGTGAGTTTAGTAATCGCTTTAATCGCAGCTTTGCTACCCGTTCCCGCCTCTGCTTTGTTCATTAACCGTTTTACACACTCCGTTATCGCCCTAACCTCTGCCTGAAACACAGTGTTATGGTCTTGGAGGCGGTACGATTTTTCGATGGATAGGTATTGAATGTAGGTCCCTAATCCTGTTTTCCGGGCCACCCGTCTGTGTAGCAATGTTTCCATAGGTTATCCTTTCCTAGGGAACCATTAGCCGAAGAAACTCTGGAGGGAATATTTGTATTACAGTTCGTGAAAACCGTTCTCTTTGGGATTCTGTCAGTTATACACTCCGATTCTGAGAAACCTTTGATATGAAATCCGATTGGATCCATTCACCTACTGCCTGAAAGCGTTTGGTCGAGACAGCCGCCTCATACTTAACCTGCTGTTTATGTGGCTCTTCCAGTTTAGTTTACGATCTAGGATCACACCTAGATATTTAATATTCTCTGTAATTGTTGTTTGTATGTATAGTTGGTCTGTTATGTTGTATGTCTTGTCATTTATTTTGGTTTAAGACCAAAGGTTTTTGGGTTCTGCTGAAGACTTCAGCACAACCTTTGGTCTTAAACCAAAATAAATGACAAGACATACAACATAACAGACCAACTACACATACAAACAACAACAATACACACGAGGTACAGTGAAGACGGGACATACGGTACAACAACAACCTTTGCATTGTTGCGAGCGATGCGAGCACATGCACAACATTGAATTGGCAAAGTGAGATTTTTAGTGTGTCGACTTAGTTCGGTGGAATATTTTATTTATCAGCGTTTCTCATTTGAAATATGTGACCGCTGGTACTAATATGAACCCTGATTTAAGTCAAAGACATACATTCGTTGCGAAAGTTCTGATGAGATGGGTTAGCGCCCATCGAAACTGCGCAGTCAACTTTTAGCTGCAACAATAAAGGTCTCACTTTGCCTTTTTTGTTAATTTTTGGGTTCTGCTGAAGACTTAAGCACAACCTGTGGTCTTAAACCAAAATAAATGACAAGACATTCTCTGTAATTTTAATCGTTTTCCCCAGAAAGGTAGGGTCGTTGTAGGGACTTATCTTCCTCTTCCTAGTAAATAAACAGATTTCCGTTTTTTTCCGGGTGAGACCCCTTGGTCGTGCCCAGTTATATGATATGTTAAGTGCTTTAGTGGCCCTTCTGCATAAGTGGGTAGGATTCTTTCCCCTAAGGAGTATCGCTACATCGTCTGCATAACAGACTGGTTTGGATCCTTCTTCAGTCAGAATCCTCAGTAGACTGTTTATGGTAGTCACCCATAAGAGTGGAGACAAGATGCCACCTTGTGGCGTGCCTCGCCATACTCTGTCCGTGATTGTTATGTCATTAGACTGGCGTGTTATCCATCTGTTTCTTAGCATGTGGTTGACCCATTTTATTACTTCCCGGTCCACCTTGAACTGGTCTAAGGATTGGATTAAGGTGGCATTATTAAATGCGCCCTCAATGTCAATAAAAATCGCCAGGGTGAATATGTTATCGCTGTAGGATTTTTCTATGTGGTGGACGACCTAGTGTAGTGCGGTCTGCACCGATCTTCCCTTGACATAGGCGTGCTGTTTAAACTTCAGCAGCTCGTCAGGGATATGTGCTTTAATTATGTTGTCGACAATGCGTTCTATAGTTTTGAGCATGAAAGATGTTATGCTTATCGGACGATATGCCTTTGCTGTTGCGTAGATAGCGTTGCCAACTGTTAGGGGTATATCCATAGCGCAGGCACGCTGTGAATATGTTCAACATATGATAAGATCAATTCCAGTCCGTACTGTAGCAGTGCTGGGAAGATCCCATCCGGTCCTGCTGCTTTGTAGGGGGCGAAACTGTTGATCGCCCTTCTAACCATATCCTTCGATATTATTATGTTATGGTTTACGGTGCCTTCCCATAGGGTTGTTCCAATAGGGGGCTAGTGTCCCCCTTAGGGAAATGGGTCTCCATTAGTAAGTTCAGCATCTGTGCTGTTGTTTTCATTCTTGCCCCACTGGCATCCACCAACTTATCAACTTATACGTGAGTCTTAGGAATTTCTTAATCTTAGAGACGTCGTTTACGCTATCCACCTGTTCGCAGAAGTGTTTCCAGGAGTTGCGTTTAGCCGTTCTTGAGCTTAGCCTCTTTGAGTTTTTCGTGGTAATTATCCCAGTAAATTGTTTGTTTTTTTTGTGGCGAGCTCTGTTAAAGAGTCTGCGGGCCTTTTTACCGAGATTTATTATATCCCCCATCATCCAGGGTTTCTCTCGTAAGGATTTCCTTTCTCGGAGAGGGCAGCATTCCTCGAAAGACTCTATAATTGCTTCCGTCAGTTTCCTAACTTCGAGATCCGTCTCGTTTCTTCCCCGATAGGAATCCGAGGGGTTTTCGAGTCGTGAGCTTAAACAATTTTTAAATTTTCAGTTGGTCTTAGTTTTATCTCGGAATCTAATAGGTTCCGGTGGCTGCCGAGCTAATTTAAACATAATGTAACGATGATCTGAGAATGAATGAATGTCTGAGACATTCCAATCTAGAACCTCGTCGATTAGGCGTTCAGAACAAAAAGTTATGTCTATTACCTGTTTCCTTACCTTGTTAACGAATGTGGCTTTGTTACCAATGTTGAGAATATGTAGGTCATACGCGTTAAGGAATTCGAGGAGGGCCTTCCCTCGTTTATTGAATTTTGTGCTACCCCAAGCAATGTGCTGCGAGTTGGCGTTACTACATACTTTTGCTCTTGGTCGCCCGACCGATTAAACTTTTGCCAACTTTAATATAAATGGCTTTGGCAACAAAGAAAGCCTTGCCTTTCTGCTCCACAAGCCTAGCCATAGATGCCTGGTCGATTCCGACCACAAATAGGGTACCATCAGGGCCCTCTTCTCTGTGGAAGACCTCGAATTTCTTAGTGTCCAAGCCCACGTTCTGCCTTGCGATAGTTTTTAGGACGGCATCGGGTTCTAGCTTACTACCCCATCCTTTAATGAAGAACGTCGCCTTCTTTAGTGTTGGAATGTCCTTCCTTCTCACTAGGTGCCAGCCCAAGGAGTTGGAATCCCATTTATAATCCTTTTGAGGGTCGCGACACATTCTCTCGACTCAAGTTTTAGCAAAAAATGTCCTTGTCGAAAGCGCAGCTGTTGATTTGTATTCTGCTGCCTTCATTTTCTCCAAGGACGTGCTCTAATATTTTGCTTTGGACCAAGTCTTCAACCATGGATTTTTGGTCTTTCGGTTGGGCTATTGGCGACGATGACTGCGTAGCAGTGTTCATCCGCCTGTTGTTTCCTGGCCATCTCCGCGTAGGAGGGAGGAGTTCTTTCCCGCTTTTCACATCATGCTTCTTCCTTAACGCTGGACGATTGCTTTTTAAGAGCAATGTTCGCTTCGCTAAGGATTTCGCTGATGTGCCCGAGTTACCGTCGGAGCCCCGACTAAACCCCGGCGAAGCCGCCACTGTCTTTCTTCAGCGGCAAAGTAGGCTACAACAAATCGGAACATGGACCGATTTCAATCAACATACATAAAAACATACATACAGCATACCCCGCAATACACCACTTAGACCACCAGAGCTGTTGGCGCTTAATTGTTATCGATCATATTGCACGGGTATGGGAATGAGAACTCAAGTGCATGGAGTTCTCATTACCACATTGCAGCGTCAACAGTTTTCGGCAAGTAGAGCAGCGACCGAATTATTGTGACTGAGTTATTGCGACCGAGTTGCGGCGGCCGTGTTTATGTTGACGTGACATATTGTGTCACTGTCGATTCTGGGTTGCGGCACATTTATGTATTTGGTTATTTTAAGTGTATGTACGCTTCACTCTTTGTTCTTCGTTTATATACTTATGTGTGTATATGTTACTCTGTAGGTTAATATGCTATGTACGTATTTTATGTAAACGTACGTATAATTGTAAGTTCAACTCTAGATTTTAAGCTATATATAGTCTTTGAAAATAAATGTTAGTTCGCTTTTGACTTGGTAAAGAAGAACGTCGTCTTTAATTCGGGGGAACCAAAGGAATGGAATAAGAAGAAAGTGTTAAGAAAAAAGAATATTCAAGTGAAGACATAAGCATTTAAAGTTATATCCTGAAGGAAAGGAACAAGGCATAAGCATTTAAAGTTATATACTGAAGGAAAGGAACATCACCCAAGCATTTAAAGTTATATCCTGGAAAAAAGGAACGTCACCTCGGCCAAGACTGGTGACTCCCGCCTCTTTCGCGCCCTCCTTCCTCCTCCCTTGATGAGATTCCTGGGTGGGGCTCTCTTCAAGGGAGTGGAGAAAGTAGTAACATTGCTACTCAGGGATGGGGAGCACTTTACCTTCTTTGAAGAAGATTCCGCAGAGTTCTGCTCTTCGGGAGAGTGAACCCTTTTCCCAACCTCCGAAGAGGTGGGAATGGACGCTTCCTGATCCTTCGCAGCATCCTGCTCTTCTTCCAGCCTTTTCTTCCGGTTTAGCTTGGCTAGTTTGCGCCCGGAGATCTTCTTTTTCTTTGTGGTGAGACGAGCGATACTCTCACTCACTTCATCGACCATATCGTTCATAATCTTTTTTGAGATTATGACGGTTATGTTTTCGGGGTTGGAAGAGTCGGAATCCTCTTGGCCTAGGTGTGCACTTGTCGCATCTAGGACTGCGGAGGTCAAGCCACCCGCCTCCCACAAGATTGGCACTCACCGCCGTCACTGAGTTTATAACTCCCTGCACCGTAACTGTTCCTGCCATAATTTATTTTAGTCGGGTTCATTCCCTATCCAGTTTTGGTCCGCGGGGTGTCCCCTTGGACGTGCACCAACGCCACCCTCTCCCTGTATCCTGGAGTCCAGGTAGGAAGGAGCGTCAGTGCACGCAGCGTCCTCCCTATCCGCCGCCTGGGACGCGCCTGGTAGGAGACTGGCAACTCCGCAAGGCTAAATTTCCCTATAGTTGGATTAAAGATCCATCCCCTTCATATATTGCCATTAAAATCTCCTAGAACAATCTTCATATCATGGTTGGCGTATGTCTCCTCTAGGGGGTCGTAAAATAGATCTTTATCCTCCGACGAGGCATGGGCACAAATTAAGCTGATATGGACGAATCTCGCTTTGATGCGGATCGTGGCAAGCCATTCGTCTATCGGCGTAACTCTAGAGACGAGGTCTTTCATTCTCCTTCTCACCACAAATCCACACCCAAACTTGAGTCTTTCGCTATGGCAGCTATAGTTGACAGTGTCACCACCTGGAGTCGTAGTGTGTCATGTCTATTCCATCTAATTTCTTGGATGGCAGTTATATCACATCCGTACTTATTCAGTACGTCCGTCAGTTGGATCATTGCACCTGGTCTATGCGGTGTACGCACATTCCAAGTGCAGATCCGTAAATCATGTTCCTTTATTCGTCTGTGATGGTCGTCAAGTGGGCCGTTTTCAATTATTTTTGTATTTCATTGTAATATAGTATTTGGAGATGGATTACAATTCCAAAGCCCCAAACCTATTTGCCGTTCTTGGGTAAACCGCGGCACAAATTAGTTCACTACCTGAGCGGATGTTAGATATAAATATATCCAGGTGGCTCCTGAGTTAAGCTCGGAGGTCATTGTCCGCTGGAGATAAGAGAGTGACGAAGATAAAATCTGGATTTCGCCAGGTTAAAAATCACTCAATCCGTTACTTTGAATCTCGAATCCCCATATCACCCTGCAATAAATTATGCTGACAGATATTAGTAGTGACAGTAAGAGATAGACATAAGTTAATAAGTTCAGTCTTCATTTGCAAGTCGGCGACTTGCAGCAAAGGCAGAGTTAATATTTTCAATTCAACTTATTTTGTCTAACAGTAGCCAGCAAAACTTGGGGCATGAATGGAACATTTAACAAGTTGCAATTGAAATTGTTAGCATTTACATTCAGAGCATTGGCGAAAAAACTAGGGGCGCACGGATCAAGAGCTGGTATTACGGTCGAATTAGATAAATCAAGCAGTTTGATTGTTCTCTCGAAAAAATCATTGTGTGTAATGGTGTGATGGAGCATTTGACAGGAAATAATAAATATTAAAATAATTTTTTTTTTGAAAATGTTAGATTTTTATACACTTGAAATTTGTTTCGTACCTTCCTCTAGTAACATGTAATCACCAAAAAGTAGAAAAGAGATTTAGCGGGCGAAATGGGACAATAGGGATAAAAATGGTACCAGAGATACGACAAAAGCTAGAAACATGAAATTCGGCGTGTACGTCCCTATAATTACGTAGACACGTATTATAGAGAGATTTTTCGAAATTGGTACTTTTAAGGGATACAATTGGAAAAGAGGGATAAAAATGGTACCAATCAAACCGCAGAAGATAAAATCATAAAATTCGGTGTTTGCTTTTATCTGATATTTTAGGGATATTTTTAGTCCTTGTGAGGGAAAAAATTTTCCCTCTGGACCGATTTCGCCCACTTTCAATCCCTACAAATATTAGAAGTATTCTGGGTAAATTTGGACGTCCTGGCTCCTTTCGTTCAGATGCTAGCGTGCTTTCAACAGACGGACGGACATGGCTAGATCGTCTTAGAATTTTATGACGATCGAGAATATATATACTTTATATAGCCTCATGTCGATATTTCAAGGTGTTACAAACGGAATGACAAAGTTAGTATACCACCATCCCGGAGGTGGAGGATATACAAAAGAATTGGAGGCAGGCACACCTTTGAAATTTTGCACATGTAGTTATGGTGCTTACCAAAGTCGTATGCCCAACTTTAGCCTTTTCTTAGATGCTTTTTGATCCTGTACAGCCTATTAATGTAAGTCGCCCTTAGTTGCATATGTTTGGCCATCACTGCTTTCAACAGACGTACGGACATGGCTATATCGTCTTAGAATTTTATGACGATCAAGAATATATATACTTTATATAGTCTCACGTCGATATTTCAAGGTGTTACAAACGAAATGACAAAGTTAGTATACCCCCATCCTGGAGGTGGAGGATATACAAAAGAATTGGAGGCAGCCACACCTTTGAAATTTTGCACATGTAGTTTTACAACATGTTTTTCTAATTTTTTATTAATTTTCAGAACTGTGTTAGTATTTTCTAATTTACAAAAAAAATTGTAACTTCTTGCTGCTAACAATTTCAATGCTAAGCATACAAACTGGGGCTCACGCCTTCCAAATCCCAAGTGCAGACAATATTATAATTGCCTCATGGAACGTCGATATGGCGTTGACTTTATCTCGCCACGTCAGCCTACATACTGGCCGACTGACAATAATAAACTGCCTGATCTAATGGATTTTGGCATTTTTAGAGGAATTAAAAAAAAAAAACAAATTGTCCGCTGAAACTTGCCCTGACTTGTCATCGGATCACTCACCCATAATTATTCTAATTAGCAATGGTAATTCGATCGTAGATACGCACCAAAGTATTGTAAATTCTAGGAAAAACTGTTTAAGAAAAACATCGGTTTCGATGACCATATTGAGAATGATGATATTGATGACAGTGTAAATAAGTTCAATTCCATCTTAAATCAGGTAGCTCTACGTGCTACGCCTCACCAAAATGTTCCTAGGGAAAATGGTAAATGCAACTAAAAAATTACAGGCAGGTATTAAAAAACGAGAATAGACGCCGGCAAACTTGTTATATCGACGGCCTTACTCCAACAAATTCAACGAATTTTTCGCTACTAATACAAGTATGACAGTAGAGACTAACTTCCCCAATAGGAGAATGGATAATTTCAGACGAATATAAGGCACAAGTTTACGCCGATCACAAGGGATAAAAATGGTACCAGAGATACGACAACAGCTAGAAACATGAAATTCGGTATGGAAGTTAACACTGGACAATCTGACACAGATTGTCGAAGAGTGTAACGGCAAAACCCTTATGCGTCCGCCTGAACTGATCGACACTGAACGACATTAAACTTCGTGTCGAACAGTGTTGACTGCAACACACAATTCGCTGATCGAAGCAAACAGTATCGCATTACAACAAACGGACGTCTGGGTTGATGGTGGCGTGATTTCTACCAAATAAGTCATGTCAGCAATATTAGCCTAAGTAGGAATTATGATTGAAATAAAACGGCAGTTCAAATTGACTCACCAAAAGACCAACAAGTGGTTTTATTTTAACTTGTACATTCCTCTAATTGCGTAGGCACGTAAAATAGAGGGATTTTTCAAAATTCGTACTTTTGGAACGAAAAGGGATAAAAATGGTACCAATGGTACGACAACAGCTAGAAACATGAAATTCGGCGTGTACGTCCCTATAATTACGTAGACACGTATTATAGAGAGATTTTTCGAAATTGGTACTTTTAAGGGATACAATTGGAAAAGAGGGATAAAAATGGTACCAATCAAACCGCAGGAGATAAAATCATAAAATTCGGTGTTTGCTTTTATCTGATATTTTAGGGATATTTTTAGTCCTTGTGAGGGAAAAATTTTTCCCTCTGGACCGATTTCGCCCACTTTCAATCCCAATCGATCTACATATATTAGACGTATTCTGGGTAAATTTGGACGTCCTGGCTCATTTCGTTCAGATGCTAGCGTGCTTTCAACAGACGGACGGACGTGGCTAGATCGTCTTAGAATTTTATGACGATCGAGAATATATATACTTTATATAGTCTCACGTCGATATTTCAAGGTGTTACAAACGGAATGACAAAGTTAGTATACCCCATCCTGGAGGTGGAGGATATAAGTTAAGATAATTAATATTAAAAATCCTTTTTAAAAAAGGTTTCGGTGTTGTCTTCCGACAACACGTCTTTTCTTTATTGAATCAAAAATCAGACACAACTTAATTTTACAATAAACTAATCTAAATGCATTCGTTGACAGCAGAGCGTATACGGGCAGCGGACTGAGTTGGCACTTTCCTGTGGGAATAAACGTTGCGCGTGTTGACATCCGATACCACGTAAACAGATTGGAATGCCTGGGAAAATGTGGGTTGTCATCCGACACTGCACAAACAAGGTGGAATGCTGAAACAGCGCGTGCAGAAACCGTGGCTCAAGTCCGAATGCTTTCATCATTAACTCCTCCCCCTTTAAATTTCATACGTCCTCGGATGAACTAAAAGAATGGTATGTTATGAAGGTTTTTTTTATGTGGTTCCTAGAAACTTCAGGTTGATCGTCGAGGGGGCGATCAATTTCCACAGCTTCTGTTGTTATTTCTGTTACTTCATTTTCCTTGGTATTTTTCCGGAAGCTTTTAATTGCAAATACCATGGCTGTTAAAATAATTGTAACGATGATCACAAGATTACATGAATAGCTCAACTTGCTGTGCGCCTTGAGGGTCTCGATTTCTTTGTAATTATTCATATTTTTGGACTTCACCATTTCAAGGGAAAGTGTTTCCTCTTCGATCTCAGTTCCAGTCGGCTGCACTATTTAGGATGTTCTTAAAATCTATTTTGTTAATAAGGTTCTTAATTTTTACAGGTTTTTGTAGAATTTTTTTACAGTATTCTGATCCAGTTGTCGGAATACTCAAAATATAAATCAAATTATTTCCATCTGTGGCAATTTTTACTTTCGAGAAGTTTAGCAATTCGTCTAAACTAGAGAAAGGAATGCCGTCATTATCAAAAACCTCCCTCATAGTTTCTAATTCAAAATTAGAGAATATAAAGGAGTTAATAACATTTACTTTCGCCCAATGAATGGAAAATTCAACATTTGAAATTTCTTCTCTAACAATATCCAATTTATATTTTAATTCTAGTATTTTTTCTTTAACCATGTTCTTGTCGGTCTTTAAAAACTCCACAATACTATTAGTGACACTTGTAAGATTGTTTAACTTTTCATTTGAGAGCTGATCTATTATTATTTGGTTGTTATTATTCCCTAAAATGTGTTCCATTTTTCCCGAAATTATCTCGAAGTCATGATGGTCTGGTGTTCCAGCCAACCATTTCCATGTACTTCCAAGAAAATCCAAGGATCGTTTATTTCTCAAATTTGGCTTTAATCTGGAGATAAGGGATTTTATTTGTGATATTGTATGGTTTAGGTAAGGAAATAAGGGATGGTTATTGTCCACATTTAGAGAGAGTGTGCGGTCCAAATTCTGTATGACGTCCTCGTAATTCTGTAGGTCTATTATGTGTACCAGTTTGAATACGCCAGACTGGATCTTCGCTGGTTCTATGTCGATTGCAACCAACTTGGCATTGGAGTAATCCAATATCTGCATCTCACTCACGCAGGCCCCTAAGGTTACAAGACTCCTGGAAATTTGCAAAAACATAATTAGTTCCTTATATGTTTCTTATGGACCACCCTTCCACTCTCTGTCAAAATTGTAGAATTCCTGTTCTCTTTAACTATTTCTTCTTTGAATCTGTCTGTGAGTTTAGTTCCAAGTCGTTTATTGATCCTAACGAAAACCAACTTTCCTGGAATATACTGCCTAGGTTCCCTCTTTCCACGGTTATGGACCCTCAGATCCTTTCCCTGTTTCATTCTAAGTTTCTCGATATTGGTCTCCCTAGTCCTCTCATAGCTCCCTGGAGAGAAGTCTACCGTCCTTCCAAAGAATATATCGACCGGTTTGCGTCCAATGGTTGAATGTACTGAATGGTTGTATTCATTCACTGCCCTGTCTAAAAGTTCCTCAAAGTTCCTACATGTTTCTTCCCCTTTTAAGAACCTAAGAATCTCCGACAGCGTCGAGTGAAATCTTTCCTCTTGTCCATTTGCCTCGCTACGGTATGGTGGTGTTGTGAAGACCTCGATGTTAAGCTCATCCTTCATCATGAACAGGATTGAGGCAGAGTTAAGTGATTTTTCGTTGTCCATTAGAACGGTTTTTGGCACTCCGTAAAACAATATTAGGTCCCTCAGTGGTCTGCGAATATCCTCGACAGACTTTCCAGTCAGGATTCTGACTTGAGCATATTTAGAAAATTTGTCTAAAGATGTCAACACCAACTTCTTGTCCGTAGAAAACAAGTCTATATGAATGATTTGGCCAGGATAATTAGGAATTGGTGTTTCATTTAGTCTAGGTTCGTTCGGATGTCTATCATATTTTCTTTTTTTGCAAATCGAACATAATTTAACAATTCTTTTGATTTTAGCTAGCATACTCGGAAAATAATACTTGTCCAAAATCTGTATCTTATTTTCCGTGGCATTCCTGTGTGCGCGTTGGTGAGTGTAAATAATTAAATTTTCTTGATTGGTTTCCGAGACAATATCCCTCACGAATTTCTGAGTGAAACGTGCCTTATAATTTCTAAAGTGGTCGGGATAGATTTCTTGTATTTTCCCCATTACGGTTTCGGGGTTTTTTATACAATTAATTACGGAAGGATTCAAGTATCTTTTCAGGATGGATATCAATTTTTCAGAGTCATATTCTATTTCAGCCACTGTATGTCGATGTTACCCAGGAAAAATTATCTGAAACTGATACGAAGGAGTATCATCTATGTTCAGGAAAATCTGGTTCTTAAAAACATTTATCGGAATTTCGACACTGGGAATAAGATAATCGGCTGAGCTTTCATTACTATGAACAGTCCCCGTTAAAGAATTCACGTTTGTGACAGGAGGCCTAGAAAGAGCATCCGCCACTATGTTAGTCCTTCCCGGTTTGTATCTCATTTCGTAATTGTATTCCTCGAGTATCGCTTTCCACCTCTTCATCTTGGTGTTGTTGTTCTTGTTACTAAGCGCTACTTTTGCTGTTCCATATAAGTAATTTCTAAGATTATACAGAGCCCAAACGATGGCCAGCATCTCACGTTCGTTGGTGGCATAATTCTCCTCTTCCTTTGACAGAGTTCTTGAAATAAAAGCTATGGGTCGATCATCCTGACTAAGAACCGCTCCTATGGCAACATTGGAGGCATCGGTGGTTAAATGAAATTCCTTATCGAATTTTGGGTAGGCAAGAATAACTTCGCTAGAGACAAGATCATTTTTCAACAATTCTATTGCCCTTTCCTGATCCTTGTTCAGCTGTATTTTAATTTTACTCGATTTATTTCTTTGTATACTTCCGTTGGGTCCCCTTAGCATGTGGGTTTTGCAATATCGGCAAATCCCTTTATAAATCGTCTGTAATAATTAAATACGCCAAGCTGAGATCGCAGCTCCTTCAAATTAGTTGGAAGCGGGAATTCCACTATAGCTTCCACTTTTTTTGGATTGGTTCTGAGACCCTTATCCGAAATTACAAAACCAAGGAACTCTACCTCTTTTTTCAAGAACTCACATTTATCGAGCTGCACTTTCATATTTGCTGGTTTAATGTCTTAAAAATTTCATCCAGGTGCCTGAAATGTGATTCCTCATCCTTACTGAATATAATTATATCGTCTATGTAGACGTAGCAGGTTTTTCCAATGAAATCTCGAAGAATGTCATCAAGTGTCCGTTGGAATATGGAGAGGGCGTTCTTTAACCAGAAAGGGAGTCTCGTGAACTCACATTTGCCGTTGTTCACTGAGAACGCAGTTTTCTCGATGTCCTGTTCTCTGAGCGGAATTTTGTGTAAGCCGCTTTTCAAGTCGATGACGGTGAAATATTCATTACCACCAAGATGTGCCAGAACCTCTGTTATTTCGGGAATGGGATATCTATCCGCAATGGTGATTGTGTTAAGCTTCCTAAAGTCGATTACAACGCGGTATTTCTTCTTGCCTGAGGAGTCTTCTTTCTTGGGAACGACCCATAAGGGTGAGTTGTATGGCGAACGGGATGGTCTTATAATACCATCCTTCAAAAGTTTTCCTATCTCTTCGTCCACAACACCCTTGAGTGCCATTGGGTATGGATAGTTCCTGGTGTAGGTAGGAGTATCGGTAGTAGTTCGGATTTCGCCCATTACCCTCGTTGTATAAGTCAGTCTCTCGTCCGGATCCGCGAATAGTGTCTTATTTCCATTCACCATATCAACCAAGGTTGATGCTTGTCGTTCCGTGAGATGACCCATCCGGATTTCTATATTATTGACGTCCTGAGACCGATATTGGTGTATCGGTATCAGTTCGCCTCCTTTTATTGTAAAGTGATTATCTGATGTGTAAATTATGGCCGAATGTTCCTTTAAACTATCATTCCCTAAAATCCCATCAAATGTCCTCAGTCCTGGTAGAAGATAAAATTTTATAGGCTTATCTCTGCTGCCGAAAACATCTAATAGAGTATGGTGTGTGACCTGTACATTTCCCGAAATGGATTTGGCGAAGAAGATAATATCTTGGTTCCGTATGGGATTTTCGACTAAATTTGGTTTTATATAATTTTTATTACTCTCTGTATCTAACAAAATTTTGAGAATTTTACCGTTCCCCGCTGTGAAATTGAAGTATGGCAACGAGGAACTATTTAACCAAAAAAATTAAGATCCGCATTTAGATCCTCCTGAGAATATTCCCCCAACAGGGTGTCGTTGTTAATCACTCCCGGATCCAGTTCCTCTGAATATTCCTTCACTCCTTCTTCGGTAATGGCGTTGGCATATTTCCCCATTTCGTCGTTTCCTCCGACTGCTCCTTCATATTGCCCAGAGTCCACATTATCTTGCTCCGGCCAATTTTGCTCATACACCGGGGTGTCCGTAGTATTCAAATGGAAATTGCGTTGGATTTTATTGGTTGGACCTTGGAACGATCCCACCGGCCTCTTAAAAGTCGGATTGATTGGAGGCCTGTTCATATAATTAGCCTGTCTCGACTGAAGCGATCGATCAATATCCATCGGTTCCTGTCTCGGATGAGTTGGTCTATTAAAGTTCGGGTATCCGTACTGATTCGGATTAACATGTGGACCAGTAATCGGCTGTTGCTGGAAACCCTGATAGTATGTCGGTCTCGGAATTTGCCGTGGGGGCAAAGGTGGCCTCATTGAGCCTCCGATATGGGCCAATTCTGGATAAAAATTCGCCCTCACACATGTCGAGGGGCCAGGCATGCCATAGGGCTTGGTATTGTCCGACCCTTCTATCCGTACTTGCGCATGACCCATACGATAACTCATGTTATCCAGCTTCAAACAAATGTGCAATGCTTGAGGGAGGGAAGACGGTTTCTTAACACTCAATAGTCTAGGTAGGTCCCCCCCTTAGTCCCCTAATGAATGTGTCCAAAGCCTTGTCCCGATATGCGTTAGTCATAGCGGTAAGGCTTTTATCGTCCAATTCCAGGCAAGCCACCTTGTCCAAAATTAATGACAGATGCTGATAGACAGCCTGGTAGTATTCTGTTATAGTCCGATGCCCCTGGGTCATCACCGACATTTGGTACTCGAGGGTACCGATGTCCCTTTTATCAGAATAATGCATCATAAGGCATTTCCTGATTTTCGGCCAACTCAAAGGAGTCCTGTAAGAGTCTAATGCCGTATCGGCCTCCCCCACAATCTTGGTCCTTATTGTATGCAGAATGGCATAGTATCTACTCGTCCCTTTTATTCCGTCAAAAAGTTCCAGGACTCTTTCTACAGATTTCCTCCAAGACCCAAATTCCCCCGGTCTTCCCGAAAAATCCCTTGGGATTTGACAACGTCAGGAATTTTATCCAGTTCGTCAATCTTCACTGTTCCTATAGGCTGGCCTCCGCCCTCATCTAATGGCTCCTGTTTAAAATACCCATAGACAATCTGCCTAATCTCCTCCCTTTGCGTCGTAGTAAACCTATTAAGGGCCCCACTAGTACCCGGCAATGGGGCCGATGTCAGGTTCAGTGTGGCGTTAAGTCTGTCCGTGATCTCGTCTACAGAATTTGGCATTTTTAAGGGATTTTCTTTTATTTTTTCAAGAAAAATTGATTTATTTAATTTTATCTCTCCGGAAAACAATCTTTCAAATGTTACTCACCAGAACAGGATAAGCTTCATATTTCCTTTCGTATTTCAATATTAAAAAAAATTCTTTATTTGATTAACTTTTTATAATTTCTACAATTTTCAATATTTTGCTTTTATTTTTCTTATTTTCCAAAATAATTCTTCTTAATTTTATAATTCTTATTCATCCATTAATTTTTCAATATTTTTATTTTGTTTTTCTTATTTTCCACAATAATTCTTTTTTAATTTTCTTTATGATTTTTTTAATTCTACACAAATTTTGATTTTTTATTTTCCACAATAATATTTCTTAATTTTTAGAATTCTTATTCATCTATTAATTTTTCAATATTTTTATTTTGTTTTTCTTTTTTTCCACAATAATTCTTTTTTTATTTTATTTTCAATTATTTTTATTTCAATTATTCACTAAACTTATTCTACATATAAATTGTTTTTGGATTGCTGACGTTTTAAGCCAGTCTTACTCTCCTTTGGTCACTTTGGGCTGCTAACGTTTTAAGTCAGTCTTACGATCCTTTGTTCACTTGATTGCTGACGTTTTAAGTCAGTCTTTTGTTGTTTTTTTTTCTTTTACGACGTGGACCCGTGTCCTGTTATTAAAAGGACATGCGAAGGGGTCCCTGCTCGGGCGCCAGTTAAGATAATTAATATTAAAAATCCTTTTTAAAAAGGTTTCGGTGTTGTCTTCCGATAACACGTCTTTTCTTTATTGAATCAAAAATCAGACACAACTTAATTTTACAATAAACTAATCTAAATGCATTCGTTGACAGCAGAGCGTCAACGGGCAGCGGACTGAGTTGGCACTTTCCTGTGGGAATAAACGTTGCGCGTGTTGACATCCGATACCACGTAAACAGATTGGAATGCCTGGGAAAAGGTGGGTTGTCATCCGACACTGCACAAACAAGGTGGAATGCTGAAACAGCGCGTGCAGAAACCGTGGCTCAAGTCCGAATATTTTCATCATTAACTTATACAAGAATTGGAGGCAGCCACACCATTGAAAATTTGCACATGTAGTTATGGTGCTTACCAAAGTCGTATGTATGCACAAATTTAGCCTTTTCTTAGATGTTGTTTGATGCTATACAGCCTATTAATGTAAGTCGCCCTTAGTTGCGTATGTTTTGGCCACCACTGTTTATGCTTCAGCAGATACGTCCGGATAAAGAAAGTTCTATTCCCAGAAATACAGGAACGACTCGTAAACATACGCGAAATACACAATACACTTTATCATAGTGCATTTCTTTTTACAACAACATGTTTTTCTAATTTTTTATTAATTTACAGAACTGTGTTAGTATTTTCTAATTTACAACAAAAATTGTAACTTCTTGCTGCTAACAATTTCAATGCTAAGCATACAAACTGGGGCTCACGCCTTCCAAATCCCAAGGGCAGACAATATTAAAATTGCCTCATGGAACGTCGAAATGGCGTTGACTTTATCTCGCCACGTCAGCCTACATACTGGCCGACTGACAATAATAAACTGCCTGATCTAATGGATTTTGGCATTTTTAGAGGAATTAAAAAAAAAAAAAAACAAATTGTCCGCTGAAACTTGCCCTGACTTGTCATCGGATCACTCATCCATAATTATTCTAATTAACAATGGTAATTCGATCGTAGATACGCACCAAAGTATTGTAAATTCTAGGAAAAACTGGTTAAGAAAAAAGTACATAAGTAGTCACATCGGTTTCGATGAACATATTGCGAATGATGATATTGATGACAGTGTAAATAAGTTCAATTCCATCTTAAATCAGGTAGCTCTACTTGCTACGCCTCACCAAAATGTCCCTACGGAAAATGGTAAAGGCAACTAAAAAATTACAGGCAGGTCTTAAAAAAAGAGAATAGACGCCGGCAAACTTGTTATATCGAAGGCCTTACTCCAACAAATTCAACGAATTTTTCGCTACTAATATAAGTATGACAGTAGAGACTAACTTCCCCAATCGCAATAGGAGAATGGATAACTTCAGACGAATATAAGGCACAAGTTTACGCCGATCACTTGAATCAAGGCTAGCTAACATTACGTTAGCTGATGCAGTGGACGACAAGGAGTACTCTCAAATATCATTGACAACACGCGTACTATAAAGGATATCATTAAACTGGGAAAAGCTCCCGGATACGATCTTATAAAGCAAAAAATGATTTTGGAACTACCATTTATGTCGATACGTTTCCTTTCAAATTTGTTCAATTCCATTTTTAGAATATGCTATTTTCCAAAACAATGGAATATCTCATTAATAAAGATGATTCTGAAACCTTGAAAGGACAAAACAGTCCCTTCAACTTATAGGCCAATAAGCTTTACTTCCGTGCTTGTCTTAACTCTTTGCGAATATTCTCTTCGCTGAACTTAAACCATTTCTCGCATCTAAAAACGTGATTCCAGATCACCAATTTGGATTTCACGAAGGTCATAACACTATAGAGTAGGTAAACAGATTGACCAATGAAATACGAAATGCTTCTGAAAAAAGAATACTGTTGTGCTGTATTCCTACAGTGGTTCAGAATCAAAATCCATCGGCCAAAATTCAATAACTTTTGTTCTAGTAGACATTTTTGAGTTCTGTAAAAAAACAAAATTAGACAAGGACCCACCAAGTATTATTTTGAGATATTAACATTAAAAATCGGAAATCGGTCCAAAGTTGACTACTTTTAGCTCCAAAACGTAATTTAGCCATTTTCGTCTCATTAAATTCTGAAAAGTAGGTGCAGATAAAAAGGTGAGTAAATTTCCTTTATCCTCATGCTAAATTTTATAACAATCGGAGTTTATTTGCCGGAAATATGCCCATTTATATTTATTACAAACGAACTATATTAGGCACAAACATAGTTTTGACGTCATAATAAAGCTAAGAAACAGCAATTTATAATAAAAAAAAAACAATCTCTTAAAATATGTGAAAACAGTTCGATGAAGTCAAAGAGAGAGGCCTGTGTGCAGTTTTCATGCAGTAATTCGATTTGTCTCCTAATTTTGTTATAAAATCTAGCATGAGGATAAAGGAAATTTACTCACCTTTATTGCGTACCTACTTTTCAGAATTTAATGATATGAAAATGACTAAATTGCGTTTCGGAATTAAAAAATCGGACTTTTTGACTAAATGTATCCTATCTTACAAGGATTCAATTTCGCGCAGAAAAAAGTTACCCTACAACAAGTAAAAAGGCGTTAAGTTCGACCGGGCCGAATCTTATATACCCACCACGGAGTGCATTCCACAGTATTGCCGACAGATTAGTGCCTGTCGACTTCACAAAGAAGTGAAATATCACATTTTGAAAATTATGATATGTTTAATGCGCATACTATTTCAAACTATAAGGCTTACTTATGCGCTGTTTTAAATAAATGCCATTGCTTCATTATAATAATATTAATAGTCTACTAATATATATAATATCATAATAGCATTTGTAATCAGTGAATACTGCATTTGAAAGTGAACATGAGGGAGAAATCTTCAAAAATGTAGTCTAAATATTAATAAATATTAATAAATCTGACAAGTCGTCATTAGAGAGAAACATTTTCCCTCAGGGCCGAATTCTCCCATTTGCAATTTATTGATTCAGATACAAACAGAGTGACTGTATCATTCTGATAAGAAAAGAACAAATTTTAGAGATTCGTTATGTTTCGCGTCCATATTGGAATCAACACATCTAATTTCATGACTCTAGTTACATCCGTTTGCTTGGTACAACTTTTATTTTTTAAAATGTTGACCTTAAAAGTACGATTTTGGAGAAATGCTCATGTTGTGCGTGTCTACAAAGACAGACGAGTGTAACCACTGAATTTCATGATTCTAGCTACGCCGTTTGTGTGGTACCAATTTTATCCCGTTTTGATCCTAAAGGTACGAATATCGAAAGATGTCTATATTTTTATGTCTACGCAGTCACAGCAATGTATACACAGAATTTCACTATTCTAACTGCATCCGTTTGATTGACACCATTTGTATCCCTTTCGCCCCATTTTCCGCCTAAAAGCACAAATTTCGAAAAGAAATCCTTTATGTTTCGCTTCTACACAGTCAGATAAAAGCAAACGCCGAATTTCATGATTTTATCTTCAGCGTTTGATTGGTACCATTTTTATCCCTTTCGGCCCATTTTCCACCAAAAAGTACAAATTTCGAAAAGAAATCCTTTATGTTTCGCGTCCACATAGTCAGATAAAAGCAAACACCGAATTTCATGATTTTATCTTCGGCGGTTTGATATCCCTTAAAAGTACAAATTTCGAAAAATCTCTCTATAAATAGGAAATAAAAATAAATAAATATAGGAAAGTTTTAAAAAAACACATAAAAAAAACATAAAAACCATCCGCTTGGTCCAATTTTGGCACGTTAGCAATTTTCCACGTTGTTGAGTAACAGAGGACCAATTGCTGCGAACGGCGACGAATCGATAATTGATGGTCATCATTAACACTGGCCGATACAGCTGTGATATTTTCTTCAGTTCGCACAATGTTTGGTGCGAAATTTAGTCACAATAGCCCGAATAGCCGCTTCAGTGGGTCGATTTAACTGACCATAAAATGGATGAACTTTCTTAACAGAGCACACATTTTGATAATAAAATTCAATAATTTGTAAGCGCTGTTCATTTGTAAGACTTCGTGGTTAAATTATAGACCAAACTGAAGATGTTTGACAGTGAAACAAAACACGAAACGTGCGTCAGCTGTTTAAACCAGTGTTGCCAAAAAGATAATAGCTAAAAAATCACCCTTTATAACTCTCGTCAAAAAAGAAATTCAAAACATCAAACTGAATCATCAACAGAAGCTTCAACGTTATGTGCAAATCTTGGCAAGAAACGTTCTGAATGTTCCACGGGCTTCTCGCTTACGAAGAGGTGGATAACAAACTCACTAAGTTTAGACTAAAATAATAGTACATTCTTTTCATATTGTACTTCAGGTGGTTGGGAGGTCACAGAAGCAGACACAGAAGAAATCCGAGAGGGAAAAACTAGAATAGACACTCAATTTTACGAGGCTGAAATACGCCCTCGCGACAAATAATCATCTTCAAATCGTCGAAAACCGCGAAAATACGAGAGGAAAAGAATTGATTATCAGAGTTACTACTCTACCTAACGAGGCTGAAATACGCCCTCACAACATATAATCATCTAGAACTCTTCATAACCCGAGAGGAAAAAATTTGATTATTGGAGTTACACTCTAGTTCACGAGGCTGAAATACGCCCTCGCTACTTAAATTATCTGAAACCTTGGTAAACTACGATATGTAGACCATTCCACATCAATCGCGTGACCACTTGTCTTCTTAAACCCAACAGAACAAAATAATATCCACCCTGTCGTTACTGCGCAGAGGATCGTAGAACATTCCAAATCCTAAACGGGATTTATTATTATATTATTTTATGAGATTCGTATAGATATTGTTACGCTCCTTAGGAGCAGATTCAATATCAACCAAATAAAGTATTATTACTTTAGGTTGAAATATCAAAAAAGAAACAAGAAAAAAGTAGTAACTTCGGCAGCATGGTTTAAAAAATTGAGTTGCCACCTGGTTCCAAATTTAAATTGTTGGCAACAACCTTCCATTATAGCTTTCTGAAAATACGTTACTTCAAAAATTTAATTTTTGCCACTCAAATTGGTGCTTGACCCCCCGTGAAATGACGTGTTCTAGGATCTTGACTTGTACTAAATCTTCCACCTTAGATACCCTCCACTAGGGTATTACGTCTTTGTGCATTTGTTTGTAACACCCAAAAGGAAACGTTTATTATACAGATCGGCTTAGAATCACTTTCTGAGTCGATTTAACAATGTCCGTCTGTCTGTCGATCCGTGCATCTATTGTTGTAATCAAAGTACAGGTCACAAATATCGTGCGATCTTAACAAAAATTGGCACAAGTAAGTTTTGTCGACCAAGGACGAACGCTATTTAATTTGAAGCAAATCCGATTTAGATATAGCCCCCATACAAATGTCGCTTCGGATTTGACTTTTCCGCTCTAGAAACCACATATTTTACCCGATTTTCTTAAAATTTTGCACATCTTATAATCCAACAGCTATAGTGAAAACGGGTATGATCGGTTCAGATTTAAATATAGCCCCCATACAAATTTCGCTTCCGATTTGACTTTTTCTACTCTAGAAACCACATATTTTACCCGATTTTCTTCAAATTTGGCACAACACCTTACATTCCAAATAGAAACACATATGGTAAAAGCGAATGAGATCGGTTCAAATTTAGATATAGCGACCAATTTGTCTTTTTCCGCTCTATAAAACATATAACCCGACATTCTTCAAATTTGGCACAACATCTTATTATCCAAATACTACGAACACCTGTAGTGAAAGTAGGTCATATAGGTTCAGATTTAGATGTAGCCCCCTTACAAATGACGTTCTCGTTATGACTTTTTTCGATCTAGTAACCACATCTTTTCCCGATTTTCCTCACAACAAATTATAATGCAGCTAGCAATATCTATGGTGAAAGGGGGTAAGCTCGGATCAGATTTAGATATAGCTGACATATAAATTTTGCTCTTGATTTGACTTTTCCGTTCTAGAGACCACATTGTGCCATTTTTTCAAGTTTGGCACAACGATGAAAGTGAGTAGGATCGGTTCAGATTTATATATAGCTATATTTCACTCCGGATTTGACTTTTTCCGCTCTATTCCCCACATATATAGTACCCATCAAAATCGTTCCCCTTATCACTTTTTTCCTCGAATTCAATTGTAATGGGGTATAAAGTGGTATCATATAGCCGGCCCCGCCCGACGTTGGCCTTTCATTACTTGTTTTTTGCTATCTTCGTGTAGGAGGGTAGCTCTTCCCAGTTGCTCACACCATGCTTCGTCTCAAGCGCTGACCAAGTGATTTTTAAGAGCACTCTTCTCTTCGCTCCGGATTCCGCTGATGTGCTCGCCTTTTTTGGATGCGTCCTTCTTCATCACCCCCTTAATAAGCTATCTTCAAGGGTGTAGAGGAAGTAGTCGCACTGCTACTTAGATATGGGGAGCACTTTATTTTCTTCGAAGAAGATTCCGCAGCGTTCCGCTCCTCCGGAGAGTAGTCCCTTTTCCCAGCCTCTGGGGAGGTGCGAATGGACGATTCCTACTCCTTCGTAGCATCCTGCTCTTCTTCCAGTCTTCTTTTCTGGTTCAACTTAGCAATCTTACCCTTTAGTGTCCCAGAGACTTTCTTCCTTTTTGTAGTGAGGCGAGCGATGCTGTCACTCACCCCTTTTCGATGTATGATGCGAAACTAATTTACAATATTAAAATATTAGAGTTAGAAGAATCTTATTACGTCCTGCCAACAAGAATATTAACAAAACGTTAAACCAACGATATGTGACCTACACATATAAAAGAATATCATACTACATAACAATACGACGACTGCATAAACATTGTTGCTATAATGAATCGACAGCATAACTAGGACAGTCATGACTTGATCGGCCATACGTATTCACATTCCCCCTTTTCCGATTGATACATATGTAAGTATACGTTTAAATATACGAAAATATACGATAAGTCTATAGATACACTTAGGAACTACTGAATAATTAGGTATTTCAATACAATATAATCTTTCTTTTAATAGTTTTTATTTTCCGATAAATAAATGATGTGGTGGGTGTGGCTCATTATTAGCGTAATTTGTGCGGAAGTAATAAATGTGAATCAACTGAAAATTTCCAGTAGGTCTTTGAGGTATATTTATAAAACTGTAAAACATTCATCAGGAATGTAATGTTCAGCATAGTACGACGACTTCTCAAAGATGGTAACTTAACGAGATTAAGCCTAAATTCATATGATAGCAGTGTCCACCCACGTCCACGTAGACAAACTAAGAGGAATAGTTTTTGCACAGATTCAATAATGTTAGTATGAATAGTATAAGATGGGTCCCATATATCAAAACCATTCTCAAGTATGCAGCGAACCAAAGAGGTTTATAATTGATTGGTGACTGAAGAATCAGAAAACTCCTTACTCCAGTGCTTCATAACACGAAGAACACTATATGCTTTGTTTAATATGATTGAAATGTGAAGTCGAAAGTTCAGACGTTGATCTAATAAGATTCCGAGGTCCAAAAGGGTATCTACAGTCTCGAGTTCGTGAGCACCAAAGAAATAATTGGTTCTAGAATGTTTAACTCTAGAAAATGATATATGTTTGCATTTCAAAATATTTAATTCCATTAAATTAACTTTACACCATTCATGAACATAATCAAGATCAGTACTGTTCCAACAGATCTTTAAAGGACCGAAATATTTTTACATCATCAGCGTACATTGGAATGTCAGATGAAAAGTCATTAATAAATAGTGTAAATAAGACAGTGCCAAGATGGCTTCCTTGTGGTACACCGGAAGACACCACAATTTCCTTTGAAATAGCGTCTCCGACTTTTACCCTTTGGATTCGCCCACATATATACCATTTTAACCAAGATAATAATGAGTTACTGAAGCCCATAGAATCAAATTTTCTCAAGAGAAGGTTATGGTTAACTTTATCAAAAGTCTTCTAAAATCTGTGAAAATCGCATCCGTTTGCATTCGGCTTCTAAATCCATCATTTACAACTGTAGTAAGTTCCAATATATTCGTTGTGGTTGATCGGGATCTACGAAATCCGTGTTGACAACAGGACAACAATCTTGATGAGATAACATGTCAGTTATAATTTTTAATAGCGTTAAGTTTTGCAATGCCTCTATAATTCGATACATCCATCTTGCTGCCAGATTTAAACATTGGTATTATATATGACTCATTCCAAAGAGGTGGTAAATAACCATAACATAACAGTCTATTAAATATTAAGCAGAGAGGATACGAATGAACATTAGCACAGTATTTTAGTATATTACTAGGGATTCCATCAGGCCCAGGATTAAATGTGCTCTTCAATGATTTAAAATTTTCCAAAACCGTACATCTATTTATAGTTGAAACATTTAATAAGAACTTGACTGATCAAATAGGTCGTTGAAAAAGTTACCAAATATATTACTAATTGAAATATCGTCATCAGCAACAATGGAGCCAAATTCCAAAGAGTTTGAAAAAGTACATAATCGGCGTTTAGATTTGGGATTACTTTTCAGTTGATTTTTCATATAGTTTATGTAATTATTGTAAGCTCTTTTGTGCTTAGAAGAACCAGTTTTTTCTATATTTTAAATAATTTGTTTTTCCTGTTCTTCGATCGTGCCAGTTGATTAGAGTTCCAAGGTGTTCCAATATTATCACATTTTAATATTTTAGGAACTGATTTAGAAATACAATTATGCAATGCACTGTAGAAATTATCTATCACAATCTCTAAAACCTTGGACGACAGAATAACATCCCAATTAATAGAAGATAAAAGTGAATTGAGTTTAGAGTAGCAAAACAGTATTCTTTTTTTTTAATACATTCTTAAGAGTTAGTACAAGAATTATAAGGGATCATAATTTTTAAATCTATTGTAGGATGATAGCGATCTTCAGGGTGTGTCACCGGTTCAGCGAAACTTCCAACGGCTGGGTAACAAAAACTAGATCTAAGAGTTTACGAAAAAAATATAAACATTATTAACTTGATACAGTCCATACAATACAATGATTCAATGCATTTCTTAACACAGTTGTTTGCAACAATAGGCAAAAGAAAGTTAGAGTCGAATGACTGATTCCATATGATTGCGGGTAGATTAAAATCACCAAGAACAATTTGAATATCCCGTGAAGTAGAAATTTGGAAAGCCAACTTAATTGCGGAGACATGTTTATTATAAAATGAAACATCAGAAGCGGGAGGAATGTAAGAACATGAAACAAATAAAGACGAACTTTTACTGCTACAAATTCAATACCAACAACAGAAGGTAGTATAATTTGTTCGACAGGAAAGTCTATGGAGACTGCAATTATAACCCCACCGCCTGATATTTTACTTTTGTCCACACGATCACATCTGAATATCTGATATTTACCACATAGAATTTCAGAATTTAAAATTTTGTCAGTAAGCCAGGTTTCAGTAAAGGTAATAATATGATAATTAATATTGAAACTATCCAATGTATAAATTAGACAATTTAGAATTTAAGCCTTTGACATTTTGAAAAACTAAATTAATTATCAGAAGGTAGATATGTTAGTTTTTTGATACCTCACTTGACCCCAACGGTAAATATGCTATATCATATCGACCATTATCTCTGTACACATTTTTTATACTTTATTTGTTTGATAATGAATCTGCTCCTTAGGAGCCTAACAATATGTATACGAATCTTATAAAATAATATAATAATAAATCCCGTTTAGGATTTGGAATGTTCTACGGTCCTCTGCACTGTAACGACAGGGTGGATATTATTTTGTTCTGCTGGGTTTAAGAAGACAAGTGGTCACGCGATTGAGAGGTCCCATTACGACATCACGATATAGATTGGTCTACATATTTAACGGTTTGTAGTTTACCAAGGGCTTCAGATAATTTAAGTCGCGAGTGCGTTTTTCAGCCTCGTGAACTAGAGTGTAACACCAATAATCAAATCTTTTCCCCCTTTAGTTATCGCGGATTATGAAGAGTTCTAGATGATTATATGCTGTGAGGGCGTATTTCAGCCTCGTTAGGTAGAGTAGTAACTCTGATAATCAATTGTTTTCCTCTCGTATTTTCGCGGATTTCGAAGATTTTAAGATGATTATTTGTCGGGCGTATTTCAGCCTCGTAAAATGGAGTGTCTACTCTAGTTTTCCCCTCTCGAATTTTACAGTGTCTGCTTCTGTGACCTCCCAACCATGTGAAGTACATTATGAAATTAATGTATTTTTAGTTTTAGTGGGTTTGTTGTCCACTCCTTCGTAAGCGAGAAGCCCGTGGAACATTCAGAACGTTTCTTTTACCACCACAATTGGAACTTTTGTCTTAATATTTTTTTAATTCTAACTAACAACAATGAATTGCTCGAAAGTAAATTGCAAAATTAATAAAGATGACGAACCAATGGTCTCCTGCTGGCTTTGCTTCACAACGTACCATGCTAAGTGTGTCGAATTAGCCGCGCGAACTGCTGATAATTTACTTGAAGATAAAAAACTTCGCCGGTGTTGCAAAAAATGTAAAATCTTCGATGTTGAATTTTATTCCTTCTTTAAAAATACCCGTAAGGAATTTGACCAGATCAACAATGACCTTATATCCCTCACGGAAAAATTTTGCAAATATAGGGAGGTCTTTGAAAATGCCACTTGCGTTGAACAGTTTCTCCAATCTCCGCCTGATTCCCTTCCCAAAAGAAAGAAAACTTCTGACGTCACATTTAAAAACAAACCGTCTGCAATTAATGTTCTGCATTCGAACACATTACCTGCATCATCAATTACTATCAACGATGTTCAAAGCATTAATCCTGTTCAACCTACTGCTCCAGATATTACTGTAAGTGGAGTTCAAAGTGATGATGTCATTAGTCCGTTCCAAACTAATAAAACCATGCCATTAAATAATCCTTCTTTGGACAATACTCCTTCTGGTTCCAATAAGTTCTATTCTCCAACAAATACTCCTAACACATCTATCCCTCCTAAACAACTAAAAGTGGCACCATCAAAAAAAATGTTGAAATTATCGTTTTTAAAATTAAATATACCGAGAAACGAAGTTAAACTTCGTTTAAAATCATTGTTCCTGAAGACGTATTTGACTCTGTCGTTAATCCTGATTTTTGGCCGCCGAAAGCTATTATTCATGAATATGTTTATAGAGATAACATTCGATCAGATATTGTTCACTTACCGTTGCAATCAAACGTTGTGTCAAAAAACTAATTTCTTTACTTTCTGATAATCATATTCATGTAGTTTATCAAAATGTTAGAGGATTAAATTCTAAATTATCTAAACTTTATACTGATAGTTATAATTTCAATTACCACATAATTGTCTTTACTGAAATCTGGCTTCAGGATAAAATTTATAATTCAGAAATCTTATGTGAAAAATATCAGATATTCAGGTGTGATCGTTCTGATAAAATTAAAAAAAACAGGCGGTGGGGTTTTAATCGCAGTCTCCATCGGGTTTCCTTCTGAACAAATTATACTGCCTTCCGTCGTTGATATTGAATTTGTTGCAATTAAAGTAAGGTTTAAGAATATAAATTTATTCATTTCATGTTCCTATATTCCTCCCGGCTCTGATGTTG
Source organism: Polietes domitor (assembly GCA_947397865.1). Classification (NCBI taxonomy): domain Eukaryota; kingdom Metazoa; phylum Arthropoda; class Insecta; order Diptera; family Muscidae; genus Polietes; species Polietes domitor. The sequence goes on from OX377619.1 coordinate 108,913,177, forward strand.
CACTTTACTCTAAACATGTTTCCGCAATACGGTCAGCTTTTCAAACATCTAAATCGTGTGATATACTTGGAGATTTTAATCTGCCTTCAATCACGTGGAATCAATCCTTTAATTCAAATATTCTTGTTCCAGTTCTTGCAAATAATTGCGTTAACGATTGCGTTGGATCTTTGTTAAGTTATGGTCTCTTTCAGGTGATTAATGTATATAATGTATATGGCAGGCTTTTGGATTTGATTTTTGTTAATCAGCCGTTGGGGGTTTCGCTGAACTCTTCTATTCCGGTTACATATCCCGATGACCGCTTTCATCCTACCATAGATTTAAAAATCTTGCTTCCTTCTATTTCATCTTCTCAAAGTTCACAAAATGTTAGATATGAAAAAGTTTACTGCTATTCTAGAACAGATTATTCAAAACTTAATTTACTTTTATTAATTGGAATGATATTTTGTCGTCCAAAGTTTTAGATGATGTGATAAATAATTTCTACAGTGTGTTACATGATTGCATCTCAAAATCAGTTCCTAAAATTTTTAAACATGATACTATTGGCCCACCTTGGAACAATTTTCTCTTAGCTAAATCGAAGAATAAGAAAAATAAATTATTTAAAAAATACAAAAAAAACTGGTTCCTCTGCTGATTTTTCTAAATATTCGATTGCAAGATCTGAATACAACATTGAATTGAGAAATAACCCTAAATTTTTCCATAAGTTTGTAAATTCCAAACGCCGATCACGTAGTTTCCCTAACTCTTTAAAATTTGGTTCCATTTTTGATGATTTATCAATTAGCAACTTATTTGCAGACTTTTTCACATCGACCTACTCAAATAAAAAATTTAATCGTTCTATTCCTTATCCTTATAATATTGTTGAAGCTTCACCTATAAATGTTTCAATTATAAGCAGATTTACGGTTTTGGAAAATTTGAAGGCATTAAATATCACATTTAATCCTGGTCCAGACGGGATCCCTAATAACATACTTAAATACTGTGCTGATACTTTATCATACCCTCTTTCAATAATCTTTAATAAATCAATAAGTTTTGGATATTTACCACATTTATGGAAGGAATCATATATAATCCCCCTTTTTAAATCTGGTAGCAAGATTGAAGTATCAAATTACAGAGGCATTGCAAAATTAAGTGCCATTCCGAAGCTATTAGAAAAAATTATGACTGATATGTTATCGCACCAATTTTCCTCATTGTTGTCGCCCTGCCAAATGGATTCCGTAAATATCGATCAACTATAACGAATGTTTTGGAACTCACTACAGTTATAAATGATGGTTTTAGAAACCGAATGCATACTGATTCCATTTATACAGACTTTTGCAAGGCTTTTGATAAAGTAAATCACAACCTTCTGCTAATGAAAATAGATATGATGGGCTTTAGTAAAACATTGTTATCGTGGTTAAAATTTTATTTAGATGGTCGAATTCAAAGAGTAAACTTTGGAAAAGCTCTCTCACGAAATATAGTTGTATCATCCGGTGTACCTCAAGGAAGTCATCTTGGTCCGATTCTATTTATAATATTTATTAATGATCTTCCCTCTGTAGTTCGTCATTCTAATATTCTACTGTATGCTGATGATGTAAAAATATTTCGATCCTTTAAAGATCCCACTGAACAATGTTTTCTACAGTCTGATCTTAATAGTTTTCATGAGTGGTGTAAAATTAATTTAATGGAACTAAATATGTTGAAATGCAAACATATGTCATTTTCTAGAGCTAGAAATTTAGAAACTAATTATTTTTTTGGTGATCATAAACTCGAGTCTGTAGTTTCCTTTTTGGATCTTGGAATTCTATTGGATCAACGTTTGAACTTCAGGTCTCACATTTCTATGGTAGTAAGCAAAGCTTATGGTGCTCTTGGCTTTATGAAACGTTGGAGTAAGGAGTTTTCCGATCCTTCTGTCACTAAACACTTATATACCTCTTTGGTTAGGTGCATTCTTGAATATGGTTCAGTAATATGGGACCCATCCTATACTATTCATAGTAATCTTTTGGAATCTGTCCAGAAACAATTCCTTTTATTTTGTCTGCGTGGGCGAGGATGGAACTTCCGTACACTGGCTTCATATGAATTTAGGCTTGGCCTTATCAAGTTGCCTTCTTTGAAGAGTCGACGTACTATTTTGAATATTACTTTCCTTATGAATGTTATCCAGGGCAACATCCATTCCGAGCTTATTCTAAGTAGAATGATAATAAATATTCCGACAAGACCAACTAGATATTTTCAGTTGATCCACTATAATTATTTCCGTTCAAACTTTATATTTTGAAAACTTTTCGGTAAGGGATATAAGATCCCTATTAATTTGATCAAATACCTTACGAGTATTTTATTGAGTTATCAGCAGTTCGATCAGCCAATTCAACACATTTAGCATGTTATGATGTATTGCATAGCCAACAAGATACCATGGGTTCATCTACTTTGATGATTTTACAATTTAATTTAGAGCAAAGCATTGTTATAAATTTGCAATCAAACCGATAGACAAAACTGATGGCAATGTATGTTTATTTATGTGTCCTCTCTCATCCAATTACAACAAAGCATTGAGCTCTTAACACACCAAAATGATATTTTATTTTGCAAAAATTCAGAAACACACCGCTACAACCAGGGCTATGCAGGGGGGGGGGGGGTTGAGGGTTCAAACCCCCCCCCAGAGAGGTTTCGAACATATACTTTTCAAAACCTTCTAGACTTTCTGAAGCAATAAAATATAGAATTTTTAAAGTCTTTTTAAAATAACTCGTCTGAAATGGTAATTTTGCAGTAAAATCATGAAAACACGAAAATTACTTAAAAAATCGTGGACACTTTCTTGAATTTCGGACAAAGGTTATGAAAAATACAAACAAACTAATCGAAGATTGTGTAGTGCTAATTTCGCTAATGGACACCAAATTGTTCGGAAAAAGCTAAATCTTATGAACTTTTAATTGTGTACTGCAATAAAAGTTTGGAAATATAATAACAAAATCGTTTAGTAATATTCTTAATAAAAGCAAATAATTTGCTTGATGCTTGTAGAGCGCTATGGAGCTGCATCTAAATCTGAACCGATGTGTCCTATTTTCATCACAGATGCAACAACAACGGTTTCTGATACTTCCAATGATTTGGGAGTGTGCAATTATAATACAAATCCATTTCGACAAACGAAGAAAACTGTTTGATATACATAATCTTATTTCTCTTTGTTCATTTACAACAACTGATGACATGTTTACCGCAAACAAACTAATTTTTCCCAGAAACGAAACTCAAAAACGATGTTTAGTGTTTAAAATGTCGTTTCTACGAAATGCATTTTTTCTCTGCGTGTAGGTCTCTATTTTAAAATCTTCTTTAAAGTTGCGAAACAATAAGTAATGAGTTTTAACTTACTGAAATGTTTGTTATATTTATCACTTATGTCAAATATTTTTCAGAGTTAGTATTTTTTTATATATGTTACAAGTATTATTCAAAAGAGAAACAACAAATTCAGTAACTTGGATCTACGTAGGAAAACGAAACTCTAAAATACCAATTATTTGTTTTTTTGGAATTAAAATTTATATTTGTTTCTTCTTGCATTTCATCGAATACAAAAAAAAAACTGTATTTCTTATTTGAATTTATCCATATTTAAGATTATAAAAATGAAGAAACATTTCCAAATATTTTTTATTTAATCGGAATATGCGTATAAAGATTTTGAGTAAACATCCTGTTACTCATGTCCTATATAAATTAAAAACCCCAAAACTCTTTAGACATCCTATTTAGACCCATACTTTGAATTTTCTGCATTTTTCATGGAAAAAATGCGGGACTGAAGGGCTTACCGCCGAGGAATTTGATCGTTTTTTGTGTAATATTTCTTCAAAATATATATCGAGGGCTTGTATTCAAAAGTGGTTATGAACCATTTTCTCGAAAATGAGTTTTTGATGCCAAACTATTCTCAGATTTGGATATCATCTGTCATACAAATTTAGAAAAGATATTTTTCTAAAGCCATTTTTTTAATTTTCTGATTTGGCTATCCCCTCGCACGTTAGTTTGTGACTGCATAAGTGGCTATGAACATAAAAATAATAGAAATAAAATAGTTCAACAATGGAGCAGCATAAAACCGAAAGTTATAATTCGCTACAACGATTTTGTTTAAAACATTTTTCTAGATTTATCGTACTATCAAATTCCATCATTTCGCGTTAATAGCATTTTGATTCCCCAGTTATCAGGCTAAAATAGGAAAAATGGTGGCTGTAAAGTCAAAAACTGTGAAAAGTACATTTAGAAAAACCGGCGTAGCTTTTTATTATATCGAGAATACCAAAATATTTATTTAACATGTGATTGCTGACTTCATGGGGAATATTTGTGTATGAAAAGTTTCAGAATTATGAATGAAGAAAGTTAAAATATAAGGAAGCGATTTTCGCGACTGGCTACATATATGTTACAAGCGACCAATCTGATGGATGAAGCTGGAATCTTTAAATTCGCGGTGTACATCACAGAAAATGCGTTTTCTATGCAACATTGCCAAGATTTCATGAAAAAAGTTATGGAGTTTACAATAAATTTTATTCTTATTACAACATTCATAGTGCTAAATTTAAAACATACAAAAGTGGCTATGAACCATGAAACCGCGAATAATAGGAAATTTCGAAAACTTTTTAATCTTAGAAATTAGTAATCCTTTTTAAGATTAAACTGTAGAAGAACGATTAATAATTTATCTTCAAATTAAGGAGAAAATCAGTTTTCCGCTCTCCTGAAAAGTTATGTTTTTGTTCACAGCCACTTATGAATATAAGCCCTCGATATGTGTGAATGCAATTTCAAGCAACTATTTAAAAAAAGTTCTACACTTAGAGAACAAGTCTGTTAATAAAAACAGCGATTGTCTGCTGTCTATCAACAGACACTTTTCTGCTATTACAGCTGTTTTTTGGCATAACAGCAGTTTTCTGCAATCTTACTTAAAAACATTTATTTGGATCTATTAAAAAATTCTTACAATTGAGTAAATTCAAACTTATGTGGAAGAATATTTTCAAGGTTTTAAGTGAGAAAAAAGGCTGAAATTTTTTGTATGGAAAAAATTCCATTTAGGAAATTTTACCTTAAAAATGTGGTTTTTCCTAAAATGAAGTTAAAATGTTTACTGAAATTTATGCCGAGTTCTTCATACATTTAAGTATTAATGAACTTATAAAAAACATTTGAAATTGTTAAAAAAATCTTGAATATTAATTTAAGAAACAATTCTCGTTCGTTTGCAGAGACTTATTTCTTAAAAACTTTATGAATTATTCTAAACAAACACTGCGAAGGCGCCTATCTTGCCTTCGCAACTTTCATAGAGTAATAGCTCAACTCCTTATGGCAGAGGTATCATGAAACTTTTAAGAAATATTTCATATTGTCATTTTTTGTATCAGCTTTGCATACTCTGACGCAAAACTATTTGTTTGATTTTTTAGTTAAATTGAACTTATTTTAATTTCATCCTTTTTCCTCGTATAAAATAAAATTTTCCTCAGTTTAAGTAAAAAGTTACTCGTTTTGAGTAAAAAATCCCTCAGTTTGAGTAAATATTTACTTGATTTAATTAAACATTTACTTAGTTTTAGGAAATTTTCAGCAAAATTTTACTAAGATTTAGTAAAAATTTACTTAGTTTTAGGAAAATTTTGCTTAAATTTAGTAAAAAATTACTTGGTTTTAGGAAAAATTTACTTAGATTTAGGAAAATTTCAGCAAAATTCTACTTATATTTAGTAAAAATGTACTTGGTTTCCTAAATTTTAGTTAATTTTAACTCATTATAGGGTTAACTTTTTTATGAGTGTAGATGAAAACCTCCCCAGGGGAAAATCCTGCGCACGGGCCTGGCTACAACACAAATCGGCATAAACACATATCGATGCCGACACACTTGTAAATTAGCTGTGTACAGTTCCAGGCAAATCGGAGCAATAAAACAGAGTATATGATTGTTATAATACGAGCGATTATAAAGCACGTCCGCACTGTAGGAACTCTCACACCTACCAAAAATCACTTTTAATACCGCTAATTCAAACGATTAAATACGTCATAAGTATATAGTGCTCTTTACGCGCTTTTCTATAGCATAGATAGATTTATCGTAATAATTCAGCGAATTCGGATCATTTGCCGTAGACGAGCGAAAATAATTTCAAAAACAGTACACCTGTTCTGTAACTTTTGTGAGAACTTTTCGCATCGAGAAACGAAAAGTTCTACTGTTTCTAGATATGTGAGTAAAACTGTATCTATAACTTAATGCGAAAACGGCAACATATTATTGGAACTTTCCAGTCAAATGTCAAAAAGTAAACAAACAAAAGAAGAAACCTCAAGTGCCAATGAAAAAATAAGAAATTGAACTAAATTAATGTACATAATATTTTTAAAGTGTCAATAAGGATGTACACATAAATGTGTATAATGTGCATTAAAAAGTATCAACAAGTTATTTTATTGTTTTGTTGTTTAAGACTTTTAATAACACAGTACAACATTTTTCAGTTCGTTGATTGCCAACTCAATTCTGAGAACAGTATGTGAAATTATACCCAAAAAGAATAATTTCTGCATCATTCGTTTTGTCTTCTTATCTGCCGAAATATTTTTAATATCGATTTGAAGTTAGTACTATCGTATAGGGGAATTTATCACGTTTTAGGCCCTGTTGTTTGACATAGCTCGACAGCCACTAGCCCGATTTAGTTGAAATAAATTTTAAAAAATTAAGAATTACAAGCAACAGTTTCCAAGTTAAAAGTAAGTTTCCAATAAAAAATGAAGAATTTTTTTTTTTAAATTCATAAAAAATAAAAAACGGAAATAAGTTTCAAGTGTAGTTACTTTTTCGCAAAGTCACATAACCTATGAGCAAAATGAGACAAAGATCATGAAAATCGATGCACGCGTTTCGCTTTTATTCGCAATTGAGTAAAGGTATGAATTTCAAAAAATTAAATAAAAATTAAAAAATTATCATGCAAAAAAAATTAATTTATAAAGACTTTATGAAAATAAAAGAATATGCAATTAATACGCAATTATAATATACATAAAAACAAAATTCAGAACATTTTTTCAATTATTGGCAATATCCATGCTTGCAGAAGTTGACGCTTGTGGTTCTGATGATCTTGTTTTCTTCGTAGGTTGTTCATGAAAAGATCACTTTTGATCAATTTCCGAATATCAGGTCCGTTCAGAATACCTGTTTTAAATACATTTGCGAATAATGACGACCCCTAAATGTGCGTTGAATTTCTGTAAAAAACAGGTAGCCAACTGAAAAACCCATAGTAAACAAAGTAACTTTTAATTATAAAAATACAAATTAAAAAATTATCATGCAAAAAAAATTAATTTATAAAAAATGTCACCATGCCATTTGTAAATAAATTTGCATTCTATTAAATATAGAAGCAAAATGGTCTTGAGCCAGGACAATATCCCAGTTCAAATCAAATATTGATTACAGACCAATAAAATTCAAACGAAAAACTAAAACAAATGAGCGTTGGCACGGCAGAAGTATTGCTGGGTAACTATACCTGCATATACACATACTTACATATGCAACTCAATGAGATGCTTGTAAGATGGCATGTGTGCTTTATTACTTGGTGCGATTTTTTAAACGCAAATTCGGCAAGTGAGTTGTGATTCTCGTTCGTTTGTGAGAATCATCTCCTTATAGAGGCCGGGTTTGATGTTGAAAAGTCGCTGCGAAGCCACTTGAAAAGACTTTTGACATGGTCGAAATCATGATCGTGGTAGTCTGCAGCCAAGTAATAAATGTCACCCTGCCATTTGTAAATAAATTTGCATTCTATTAAATATAGAAGCAAAATGGTCTTGAGCCAGGACAATATCCCAGTTCAAATCAAATATTGATTACAGACCAAAAAAAAAAATGCAAACGAAAAAAACTAAAAAAAATTTATAAAAACTTTATGAAAATAAAATAATATGCAATTATAATATGCATAAAAACAAAATTCAGAACATTTTTTCAATTATTGGCAATATCCATGCTTGCAGAAGTTGACGCTTGTGGTTCTGATGATCTTGTTTTCTTCGTAGGTTGTTCATGAAAGAATCACTTTTGATCCGAATATCAGGTCCGTTCAGAATACCTATTTTAAATACATAAGAAAAACGAAAAAAATTATTGGTAATGCGAATGTATACAAATGAACAAATTTAGATATGACAATATTTAAATATAGAGTACGATACGTACCGTTTTTAATTTTCTCATCACTGAGTTTCGGAAAGATGGATTTCAAACAGTCAAAGGCGCCGTTAACTTTTTTGACCACCACTTCAACGAATTTCCCAGCTATTCCCAGTTTCATGTGTAGCGGAGGCAACAAAATATCATGCAGGTCCTTTATCATAGGTTCATTGCGTAATTATGCTTTCAGAGCATCACGACCACCAACATGCATGGAACGCATTGAAAGAAGTAATAGAAGGCGTTCTAGGAAAGAACCGTGTCCAGCGATAAGAGATACAGCAACGAGTGGACAGGTTGTTGTATTATTTTGAAAAAATCGGTGCATCCATGACGCTGAAATTGCATTTCTTGCACCACCACCTCGATACCTTTTTGGCACAATCACCTCAGGAATCAGACGAACAAGGAGAGAGGTTCCACCAGGTGACCATGCCAATTGAAAAGCGGTTCAAAAGCAAAAAATTGGATGCATTGCTTGCGGAGGTTTGTTGGTGGAGTTCCACAATTATGCAGTTTGAAGAAAGCACCGAAGATGAAGACATTGAAATTGGTGGACACAGTAAAAGAAACACGCCCTTGAATAGTATGTGTATCTCGGATGACGATACAGACTCAGACCATGAATATGAACAACCTACGAAGAAAACAAGATCATCAGAACCACAAGCGTCAACTTCTGCAAGCATGGATATTGCCAATAATTGAAAAAATGTTCTGAATTTTGTTTTTATGCATATTATAATTGCGTATTAATTGCATATTATTTTATTTTCATAAAGTTTTTATAAATTAATTTTTTTTTTTGCATGATAATTTTTAATTTTTATTTTTATTTTATTTTTTGAAATTCATACCTTTACTCAATTGCGAATAAAAGCGAAACGCGTGCATCGATTTTCATGATCTTTGTCTCATTTTGCTCATAGGTTATGTGACTTTGCGAAAAAGTAACTACACTTGAAACTTATTTGCGTTTTGTATTTTTTATGAATTAAAAAAAATGTTTCTTCATTTTTTATTGGAAACTTATTTTTAACTTGGAAACTGTTTCTTTTATAGGAAAACAATATATGAACAGATTAAGGGAATTGCAATTCTTAATATTTTAAAATTTATTTCAACTAAATCGGGCTAGTGGCTGTCGAGCTATGTCAAACAACAGGGCCTAAAACGTGATAAATTCCCCTATACGATAGTACTAACTTCAAATCGATATTAAAAATATTTCGGCAGGTAAGAAGACAAAACGAATGATGCAGAAATTATTCTTTTTGGGTATAATTTCACATACTGTTCTCAGAATTGAGTTGGCAAATCATGTGTTGTACTGTGTAATGTATGCCGTACTGCTGATTGCTGCAGAGGGATGAAATATGCTGCGTGGAGAAGACTTTATACATTTTGGAAATGCGCTAATTGTTCTCAATCAATTAAAATACTTAAAACACGCCGTTTAAAGTTTTTCTGTATTGTTTATGACAAATTTTTATATTAAACATGTTTGAATTAATCGTTTTCGCAATATTTTTATTTGTGAGTATATTTAGTTGTCACTTCTCGACTGAATACTTTACAGAAACAGTAATGCGAGAAAAAAATATGGTGACAGAAAGTTCTCACAAATCTAAGACACTGTTGAATATGAGAAACATTTTTTGTGTCAATTTACAATGTTTCTGTTTCATTTCACATGTTCCTTGCGAGAAATTTCTCGATGCGAGAGTTACAGAACATGGGTACAGGCCCTAAAATAATTACACCTTTGTGTGAGAAATGGTATCAAATGTACATTTGTTTATAAAAAAATAAATGTTTTTTGTTCATAAAATAAAAAATAATGAGATAATAAATTGTTTCACACAACCGACGTTGATATTATTGCACTCAGAAAAAACATACCTGAAATTGTCGTATGGTCATATTTTTGTGTGGAGAATACCAACAACCTATTTATCAGAGTTGCACCAAGACAGTACGTTGGGAAAATACGACAGTTGATGACACCTTGTGAAAACCCTAACTATATTAAGGAAAATTAACTTACAGAGACCCAAATAATAAACAACATCATAAACGACGAGAATACAACAATTGCATATAAGTCTCACCACACACTAAATGCAGTCTTCTCGCGAAGAACAACAACAACAGACAAACATAAGCTAAATAATGTAGTGTATGAGATTACAAGGGGAGTGAGACGGAAGCATGTAACAAAGTTTACGTTGGAACAACCAAGAGAATGCTGAGCGTCCGACTGCATGAACATGACACAGACATTAAAAAGGGAAAAGAAAGCACAGCTTTAGCACAACATGTTAAAGAGAAGGGACACAGAGCAGATCTCAAGAACGTAAAAATACTTGACATGGAGAAGAAAGAGAATAAGAGATACACACTAGAGAGCCTACGCATACAAGAGAGACTGAAAAATTCAATCAACACCAAAGAAGATAAAGACAATGCAAAGCTACAGTATTCCGTCGCAATAAGTTGAAACGTTAAGTTCTGTGATATTAGTATTAAGCTCTACTGTGATTTTTATATTTAGTTATTATTATTTATTTTAATTATACTTAATTGTGAGTGATGTCCAGTTTTTTATAATAATAAGTAATAATGACAACTGTAATGCAAACTAATTGTAAGTAGAATTAATACTGTGTTAGAACAACAATATATTTGTAATTGGAAAATTTATTTGGTAGGATTTTCAAATAAACAGACTCCTGAAGAAGCTGGAAAGATGCCAGAGAAACGTTGGGTAAAAAATGAAATAAATTAGTTTCATTTCAATAAAAAGTTGACCAAATTAGCCCGTACAAAATTGAAGTTAATAAATTAAGTATCATTTGATGTTATTTCTATGTTCCCCAGCATTACTATACACTTCGCAATTAGGACGATTGAAAGAAAGTGGGCGAGAATAAAATACTTTTCAAGTATTCCGAAGAAATTAGTCTTAGAATTGGTGACATTTTGTATTAAGGAAACTAGATACTTTAAATATGACGACAAAATATATGAAAAACGAAAATGTCTGCCGATGGGATCTCCAGCATCTCCTATCATTGCTACCATCCTTATGGAAGATCTTTTGGACACTTCACTGGATAAGATGACGTACAAACCACGACTATTAACGAAATATGTTGACGATCTTTTGGCAATTATTAAGGTAGATGAAATTCAGACCATGTTGCTAACACTCAACTCGTTTAACAAGCAAATACAGTTCACAATGGAAATGGAAAATAACAGCAAAATACCATATCTGGACTGTATTATTAATCGACAAGGTTCTCGGTTTAAACTTGACTGGTATCAAAAACCTACTGCTTCTGGTTGACTAATCAACTTTAATTCAAAACATCCTAGAAGAGTAATAATCAACACAGCGACTAATTTTATCAACGGGATCTTATCTATAAGTGACGCAGAATTCCACCAAGACAATAACTAAAAATTAAGGATATCCTAAAACTGACTTTCCCACAAAAACAATAACAGATTTATTAAAAAATTTAAATTCGATTTCGCCACTTATTGTAACTCCAGTAATATGACAACACTGTTATGATCTCACTATTTTGACGTTTATCTGTTATTATCATATAGGTACTTTTTGTATCATAATTCTACTCTTTAAATTCAGTTGTGTAAATTGAATAACTTTCGTAAAAAATAAAGCGTTTTATATATAAAATACACAATAATTGGCGACGAGTTGAACCACAAAAGTAAAAATCATCGGTCAAATCATCAATTATTATCAAATCAAGTGGTAAAACATATTATAAAATGAACGCCGAACAGTTTGCAAATTTCTGGAAATACGACAGAAGATTTTGGAAAAGGTAACAAACAACCCTGCAACATCAAATCAATTGGGATTGAACACAAATATTGCGTTGGTTTTTGAATTTTGATTTGTTGGGTACCTCAGGTTTGAGGTTTGAAAATTACACTCGCATGAAAAATATCATCAACAATAAGGAGTATTGTGCTGGTTTATTGCTGAATTCTATTGGCGCCAAAAGTTTTAACATTGTTGCTGTGAGCCTCCAAGTGAGCTCAAATACGACGAATTGATCAAATTGGTTTTGGAGGAACATTTATCGACGAAACAAAATGTGATGGTTTCACAACATCATTTTTTATCGAAATATCAGGTAGACCAACAATCGATTGCAGAATATGTTGCAGCGCTAAGGACAGACATCAATGATTGCGAATTCTATACCTCCGTGAAGATGCATGTGCTCGCAACATGACAACACATACAAATGACAACACATACAACAAAACATACAAACAACAACAATACACACGAGGTACAGTGAAGACGGGACATACCGAACAACAACAATTTTTGCTTTGTTGCGAGCGATGCGAGCACATGCATAACATTGAATTGGCAAAGTGAAATTTTTAGTCTGTCGACTTAGTTCGGTGGAATATTTTGTTTATCAGCGCTTCTCATTTGTCGTATGTGACCGCTGGTACTAATATGAACCCTGATTTAAGTCAAAGACATGCATTCGTTGCTAAAGTTCTGACGAGATGGGGTAGCGCCCATCGAAGCGCAGTCAACTTTTAGCTGCAACAATAAAGGTCTATTTTGCCTTTTTGCTAATTTTGGGTTCTGATGAAGACTTCAGCACAACGTTTGGTCTTAAACCAAAATTAATGACAACACATAACAGACCAACAATACATACAAACAACAGAAAAGATGAATGAAAACATTTTCCTGTCAAATCATTTTCCTGCTACCTTCAATTTGGCATACAACATGTATTCCAAATAAGTTTTTGCTTGTACAAAAAACACCAAACAATGTCAGGTCACTGGAGGGCAGCACACAAAATCAGCTCGGATACTCAAAAAATCCATCCTGTCAAAAATCTGTGTTACTGCCCCCAGTGGCCGGACTGACTTTTCATAAGTTTCTTCAACCAAAAACTGAATTTGGCCAAGTGTAATACACCAAAATTTCGGTGTTGATATCCTCTATCAAGTCAGATTTTTCACAGGATGGGGTATTTGAGTATCCGAACAGATTTTGTGTTACTGCCCCACAGTGGCTGGACAGACTTTTCTTAAGTTTGTTCAACCAAAACTTAAATTGGACAAATGCAATACACCAAAATGTCGGTGTTGATGACCTCTATAACTCCATCAAGTCAGATTTTTGACAGGATGGAGTTTTTGAGTATCCGAGCTGATTTTGTGTGCTGCCCTCCAGTGACCTGGCATTTTTTGGTGTTTTTGTATAAGCAAAAACTTATTTGGAATACATGTTGTATGCCAAATTGAACAATTCCTCATACTCAGAATTTTGACAGGAAAATGTTTTCATTCATCTTTCTTTCATAAATCATATAATTTAATTCCATCGCTAACTTTTTAGAGGTTGCTAACTTCGATACAGTTGATAAAAATAGTACTATTTCCTATTTAATACAATTTTTTACTGTAACAGGGTGACACAGAAAAAATTAAAGTCAGCGACGTTGCTATCTTCGTGGAGGTGATTTCTATTGTGAATGTAAAAAGTCCGTAGGTGACATATTTCTCCGTACTCAATTTATTCGTGGCATTAAAGACAAGAATATTCGCGAACAATTGCTACAGAATAAAGGTGAAATTGCAGAATTCTCAGACATTGTATCAAAGGCACTGGCTCTTTAAGCGGCGAAAATCGATTCCAGTGAACTTGCCAATAATACAATTTTCAATTTCGATTAAAGCTGTGAAATATCAACAAAAATACCAGAGAAAACCGAAATGAAATAAATCAAAGCAGGAGATTGATTATAAAGCTCTGGGTCTAGATGGACTTTGTCTAAGATGTGGTAAGAAAACTATGAAAAAAATTGTTGTAGCAACAAAAACAATCTTAGATGTTCCGAATGTAAGAAAACTGGTCATGTGGTTAAGGTACATAGGTTTGAATGATCATAACTCGAATCAAGAAACAACTAATCAAGTTCAAGATTTATGTACATAAATATGGAGTCTTAAGCATTGTCGATATACATCAACACAGTTCAACAAATTCTGACCGATTTTTCGTAACCCTAAAGCTTCAAGATAACCCCATACAGTTTGAGATCGATACGGGATCGGGATACACCTTTTTACCAAGTGATCAATTTTCAAAACTTAACCTTAATGTTCCATTTCTACCAACCACTATTTCATTTCGGACTTATACCAAGGAGGTTTTCAACCCCGATGGGAAAATTATTTAGAAGGGAGAATATGGAGGTATATCAATTGTTGATGAAACCTATATTGTTCCAGAGGATTCGAGCCCTTAACATAAAATTAAATGAGATCAACTCTTCCACAGATCAGATACTGATACTGTATAATATTTTCCGAATTCCATGAAATTTTTCAACCGAAAGTTGGCTGCGTTAAACAATTTACTTACATTTATTTTTACAAGGGAGCGGGAATTCCATATGCGTTAGTCCAAAAAGTCAACATTGAGCTCGACCAGCTACCGAGATTAGCGACAGGGGTTCGCCACTTATGGTCATTCCGAAAGCAGACGGTGGACTACGTTTATGCGTTGATTAAAAAGTAGCCCTATAAGGAATATAGAAGATATTTTCAACAGTTTGCGCAATTCAAAATATTTTTGCAAATTGGATTTGATTAAGGCCTACACATTCTACACATTCCTGCCGATGACGAATCAAACAGCACCATCAGAGTTTAATCAAATTCTAAATCAAATTTTACACAACGTTCCAAAAACGGAAGCATACTTTGACGACATTATTGTCCACGGAGCAACGAAATTGGAATGCATAGGAAATCTATTGAAATATTATCATCAAATGCAAAAGTACGATTTGTATCTGAATAAGGACAAATGACGATTCCTTCAAGAAGAAGAATAATAGGAAATTTCGAAAACTTTTTAATCGTAGCAATTAGTAAACATTTTTAGATTAAACTGTAGAATAATGATTAATAATTTCTCTTCAAATTAAGGAGAAAATCATTTTTTTCGCTCTCCTGAAAAGTTATGTTTTTGTTCATAGCCACTTATGAATATAAGCCCTCGATATGTATGTATGTAATTTCAAGCAAATATTTAATCAAAAGTTATACACTTAGAGAACAAGTCTGTTAATAAAAGCAGCGATTGTCACTTTTCTGCAATTACAGCTGTTTTTTTTTGGCATAACAGCAGTTTTCTGCTATCTTACATCACCATTCACACTGCTAAATAGTTTGCAGTCTGCTAAAATTGGCTGTTGTTAATTAAAATATAAAAAGATAAGCGTTCATAAGCGAGTTTAGCTCGAATTTCCTTTAATATTAGCTTGGGACAATATGCGTATCATATATATTGCTAAAAACAGCAAACAGCTGTTTACCATCTCAGCAGATACAAATCTGCTGTCTCTTTTTTAACAGCAGAAAATCTGATCTTTCAGCAGACTTTCTGCTTTCTTTTACTGACATATTCCTTTGAGTGTACTGATAGATGGATTACTGAAATGCAATTTTGCCGACAATGTCTGTCGGACGAATGTATCAAAATATTTCTCGAAGATCCTGGCAATAAAATATGAGTGGTTTACTAACGCTCCAGTAAAAATTTCCTAAAAAGTTGGAAAATTAACTAAATATGAGTAAAGTTTCCTTCTTTCAAAGCCATAGTAAATAGTTCATTTGCTAGAACAAGGGTAGTAAATTTACTATTAATGAATGAACTATAAATGAATTTATAAAAACATTTGAAATTGTTTAAAAATTTCTTGAATATTAATATAGGAAGCAATTCTCATTTGTTTGCAGAGACTTATTTCTTAAATACTTTATGAATTATTCTAAACAACCACTGCGAAGGCGCCTATCTTGCCTTCGCAACAATCATGGAGTAATAGCTCAACTCCTTGTGACAGAGGTATCATGGAACTTTTGAGACATATTTCATGTTGTAATTTTTTGAATCAGTTTTGCATACTCTGAAGCAAAACTATTTGTTTGATTTTTTTAGTTAAAATGAACTTATTTTAATTTCATCTTTTTTCCTTGTATAAAATAATATTTTCCGCAGTTCAAGTAAAAGTTTACTCGTTTTGAGGAAAAAACGGCAAAATTGTCCTCAGTTTGAGTAAACATTTACTTAGTTTTAGAAAATTTTCAGCAAAATTTTACTAAGATTTAGTACAAATTTACTTAGTTTTAGAAAAAATTTACTTACTTTAAATTCAGCAAAATTCTACTTATATTTAGTAAAAATGTACTTGGTTTCCTAAATTTTAATTAATTTTAACTCATTGTAGGGTTAACTTTTTTATGAGTGTAGATGAAAACCCCCCTCCAGGGGAAAATCCTGCGCACGGGCTTGGACATTAGCATGTGAAAAAGCTTTCAATGACGTTAAGGGAGAACTAGCTAGTGACCGTGTGTTCTTTCCTTTTAATCAGAGGGTACCACTGCAATTGGCTTGCGACGCCAATCCAGCTGGAATTGCGGGGGTACTATCTCACATGATCGGAGACGTAGAATGTCCTATCGCATTTGCCTCGAGATCGCTTACTGAAGCTGAGAAAAACTATTCTCAAATTGATCGTGGAGGACTGGCTATCGTATTTTCTGTAGACCATTTTTATTAATATCTTCTTGGAAGATCGTTTACTCTAACAACCGATAATAAACCCCTTGTTAGAATCTTTCATCAAAATGCGAAGATACCACAAATGACTTGTTCGCGACTACAAAGATATGCGGCATTCCTTTCAGAATTGAATTATCAAGTTGTTTATAAAAAATGCATCGAAAATGTAAACACCGATTGCTTATCCCGAGCACCTGTTAGATCACGATTGTTAACAGACTCACCATCAACGAAGAAGTAAATGAACATGAAATTAAATTTCAAAACTCTTCAAGTGAAAACATAATCAGAATCAGACGAATTTCAATCATATTGTGCAAATGCTGGCATTTTTCAAAAGTTAATTGCACCGGGACATCTCGCAGATGGAATTTTCAAACCCTAGTACTATACGTGAGAAGGTAAGAGAAATACTATTTCGATATCAAGCAACACCACTTGGTAATGGTAAAACGCCATCGGAGCAATACCTAAATAGGCAAATTAAAATACAATTGTATAAACTGAAGCCTCCTATAATTCAAAATCGCGACTCTACCAATGGACATAAGGCTCGACAATTAAGCGAGGTTGATCGAGTACAAGCCCGATATTATTCAAATAGTAAAAATTTGTGGAAGTTTGTTACCGTCAGCAAGAAGTTTGGTTATCTCCATTATCAAGATAAACTAGATGATGGATATATTTTCAAACGTCATATCGACCAGCTACGAGCAACTAGAATTCAACAAAACACAGATACAAAGCGTATTCAGCCACCACCGCCGCATTCAATAGTTCCTAGTCCGAATTTACAAGATTTAATTCTGATTCCATCAAATGCAGAACGCCGTGATAGTCAGAATACCGTCTACACCTACTCAGCTGCAATCCGTACATAGGACAACCCGACGACGTCGTGGACCAGCGTATCTAAGCGATTATGCATCCAGTATCTGATGGATGTCGTATAAGCGTGGGAGAACTATTGTAACTTCATTAATCTGGCAACACTGTTATGATCTCACTATTTTAACGTTTATCTGTTATTATCATATAGTTACTTTTTGTATCATCATTCTACTCTTGTTACAGCTTTACATCATATCATAGCTTGTACTAGTTCTGTAAATTGAATTACTTTTGTAACAAATAAAGCGTGTTATATAAAAAATACACAATACCACTCCTGGAGATGATTGACGAAGTCATTCGAAATATTGGGAATTTTTAAATAAAAATTAATAAAAACAGAACACATACACCCAAGAAATTTAAAAACATTTAACACGCGTTTTTTGCTTACTTTATTTCTCATTTCCTTTGCTTGCCTCGTGAAATATAACCCTAATAGCACAACAATTGTGGAGATTTTGACAAATTTAAAAAAATCGAACTTGCGAACTCTCTCAAAATAGAGTGATTTTGTTTACACTGTGCGACTTTTCACGAGATTTATCACTTTTTTGAGATCGCGCGACTTGATTGCGTAATGTAAAGGCGGCTTAAGTATGCATGTTTATTCAATATTGGGAAACGATTATACCTCCGTAAAGTTATCGACGTCGGTAACTTTCGATAACTATTTTTTTCTGCAAATAACAGGTCACTGTGTCACAAAATCGTATCAAATATTAAAAAGTACTACTTTTATCAACTGTCACCAATGAAATAAAGATACCGTCGACATAAATTGAAATATTTCGACCTCCGTAAAGTTACCGACGTCGGTAACATTCGATAACCATTTTTTCTGCAAAAAAGGGTGGCACATAGAGGGCAAAATCGTATAAAATAGTAAAAAGTACTATTTTTATCAACTGTCACCGACGGAAAACTCGCTAAAAATCACCGAAACTTTGTCACTTGATAAAGCTTTGAGCGTTGAATTGAACGGTGTACGGCCGAGCCTCGTTTTTTGTAGTCGTCACTTTTAAGCTGAAAATGTTTTACTCTATATAACGAAAAGTACGGCCCCGATTTCTAACGGTGCTCTTATGCTTTTATACATTTAGTTCGGTATTAGCGAAATTTCAAAAGTTCAATTTTTTGTTATGTGTTTTTGCAATAAAACTCAAATAACCAAAAAATTTTACACCCTTCATTTCAGCGCACAAAGCTTTATCGACTAACAAAGTTTCGGTGATTTTTAGCCATAGTCGCGACGCTTAATTTAACTAAAAGTAACTAAATCTCAGTGTCAGGACCAAACGGATAATCCTCTGAAACAGATCTTCTTCAGCTTTGTAGAGGAGACCAATACGAACATTTTTGTGTATCACACTTACCTAAAATGAGTTTTTGGTTGAACAAATAAAGAAAAACTCTATCTGGACACTGGGGTGCAGTACCTAAATCCCAGTGATAGGACCAAACGGAAAATCCTCTGAAAAAGAGGAGTCCAATACGAACATGTTGGTGTATCGCACTTACCTAAAATGAGATTTTGGTTGAACAAATAATGGAAAACTCTGTCCGGACACTGGTGGGCAGTAAATAAATCCCAGCGTCAGAACCAATCGGAGAATCCTCTGAAAAAGATCATCTGCAGAATTGTAGGGGAGACCAATACGAACATTTTGGTGTAACACACTTACCCAAAATCAGTTTTTGGATGAACGAATAATGGAAAAAAGTGTCCGGTCACTGATGGGCAGTAAATAAGTCCCAGTGTCAGGACCAAACGGAGAATCCTCTGAAAAAGATCTTATGCAGCATTGTAGACCAATACGAAAATTTTGATGTATCACACTTACCCATAATGAGTTATTGGTTGAACAAATAATGGAAAACTCTGTCCGGACACTGGAGGGCAGTAACTAAATACCAGTGTCAGGACCAAACGGAGAATCCTCTGAAAAAGATCTTCCGCAGAATTATAAAGGAGGCCACTACGAACATTTTGGTATATCACACATACCTAAAATGAGTTTTTGCAAAACTCTGTCCGGACACTGGAGGGCAGTAACTAAATCCCAGTGTCAGGACCAAACGGAGAATCCTCTAAAAAGATCTTCTGCAGAATAGTAGAGGAGGTCAATACGAACATTTTGGTGTATCACACTTACCCAAAATGAATTATTGGTTGAACATATAATGGAAAACTCTGTCCGGACACTGGAGGGCAGTAACTAAATCCCAGTGTCAGGACCAAACGGATAATCCTCTGAAAAAGATCTTCTATAGAATTGTAGAGAAGACCAATGCGAACATTTTGGTGTATCACAGTTACCCAAAATGAGTTTTTGGTTGAACAAATAATGGAAGTAAGTAAATCCCAGCGTCAGGACTAAACGGAGAATCCTCTGAAAAAGATCTTCTGCAGCACTGTAGAGGAGACCAATAAGAAAATTTTAGAGTATCACACTTATCCAAAATAAGTGTTTGGTTGAACATATAATGGAAAACTCTGTCCGGACACTGGAGGGTAGTAACTAAATCCCAGTGTCAGGACCAAACGGATAAGCCTCTGAAAAAGACCTTCTGCAGAATTGTAGAGGAGTGCAATACGAAAATTTTAGAGTATCACACTTATCCAAAATAAGTGTTTGGTTGAATATATAATGGAAAACTCTTTCCGGACACTGGAGGGCAGTAACTAAATCCCAGTGTCAGGACCAAACGGATAAGCCTCTGAAAAAGACCTTCTGCAGAATTGTAGAGGAGTGCAATACGAAAATTTTAGAGTATCACACTTATCCAAAATAAGTGTTTGGTTGAATATATAATGGAAAACTCTTTCCGGACACTGGAGGGCAGTAACTAAATTCCAGTGTCAAGACCAAACGGGGAATCCTCTGAGAAAAATCTTCTGCAGAAATGTATAGGAGACCAATACGAACATTTTGGTGCATCACACTTACCCAAAATGAGTCTTTGGTTGTGCAAATAATGGAAAACTCTGTCCGAACACTGGAGGGCAGTAACTAAATCCCAGTATCAGAACCAAACGGAGAATCCTCTGAAAAAGATCTTCTGCATAATTGTAGAGGAGCCCAATACGAACCTTTTGGTGTATCGCACTTACAAAAAATGAGTTTTTGGTTGAACAAATAATGACAAAATATGTCCGGACACTGGAGGGCAGTAACTTAATCCCAGCGCCAGGACCAAACGGAGAATCCTCTGAAAAAGACCTTCTGCAGAATTGTAGAGGAGTGCAATACGAAAATTTTAGAGTATCACACTTATCCAAAATAAGTGTTTGGTTGAATATATAATGGAAAACTCTTTCCGGACACTGGAGGGCAGTAACTAAATCCCAGTGTCAGGACCAAACGAATAATCCTCTGAAAAAGATCTTCTATAGAATTGTAGAGAAGACCAATGCGAACATTTTGGTGTATCACAGTTACCCAAAATGAGTTTTTGGTTGAACAAATAATGGAAGTAAGTAAATCCCAGCGTCAGGACTAAACGGAGAATCCTCTGAAAAAGATCTTCTGCAGCACTGTAGAGGAGACCAATAAGAAAATTTTAGAGTATCACACTTATCCAAAATAAGTGTTTGGTTGAACATATAATGGAAAACTCTGTCCGGACACTGGAGGGTAGTAACTAAATCCCAGTGTCAGGGCCAAACGGATAAGCCTCTGAAAAAGACCTTCTGCAGAATTGTAGAGGAGTGCAATACGAAAATTTTAGAGTATCACACTTATCCAAAATAAGTGTTTGGTTGAATATATAATGGAAAACTCTTTCCGGACACTGGAGGGCAGTAACTAAATCCCAGTGTCAGGACCAAACGGATAATCCTCTGAAAAAGATCTTCTATAGAATTGTAGAGAAGACCAATGCGAACATTTTGGTGTATCACAGTTACCCAAAATGAGTTTTTGGTTGAACAAATAATGGAAGTAAGTAAATCCCAGCGTCAGGACTAAACGGAGAATCCTCTGAAAAAGATCTTCTGCAGCACTGTAGAGGAGACCAATAAGAAAATTTTAGAGTATCATACTTATCCAAAATAAGTGTTTGCTTGAACATATAATGGAAAACTCTGTCCGGACACTGGAGGGTAGTAACTAAATCCCAGTGTCAGGACCAAACGGATAAGCCTCTGAAAAAGATCTTTTATAGAATTGTAGAGAAGACCAATGCGAACATTTTGGTGTATCACAGTTACCCAAAATGAGTTTTTGGTTGAACAGATAATGGAAAACTCTGTCCGGACACTGGAGGGCAGTAAGAAAAACCTAGCGTCAGGACTAAACGGATAATCATTTGAAACAGATCTTCTGTAGCATTGTAGAGGAGACCAATACGAACATTTTGGTGTATCACACTTACCCAAAATGAGTTTTTGGTTGAACAAATAATGAAAACTCTGTCCGGACACTGGAGGGCAGTAAGAAAATCCAAGCGTCAAGACTAAACGGATAATCATTTGAAACAGATCTTCTGTAGCATTGTAGGAGACCAATACGAACATTTTGGTGTATCACACTTACCCAAAATGAGTTTTTGGTTGAACAAATAATGAAAACTCTGTCCGGACACTGGAGTGCAGTACCTAAATCCCAGTGTTAGGACCAATCGTAGAATCCTCTAAAAAAGATCTTCTGTACAATTGTAGGGGAGACCTATACGAACATTTTGGTATAACACACTTACCCAAAATGAGTTTTTGGATGAACAAATAATGGAAAAAAGTGTCCGGTCACTGGTGGGTAGTAACTAAATCCCAGTGTCAGGACCAAACGGAGAATCCTCTGAAAAGATCTTCTGCAGAATTGTAAAGGAGACCAATACGAACATTTTGATGTATCACACTTACCCAAAATGAGTTTTTGGATGAACAAATAATGGAAAAATGTGTCCGGACACTGGAGGGCAGTAAAAAAATCCAAGCGTCAGAACCAAACGGAGAATCCTCTGAAAAAGATCTTCTGCAGAATTGTAGAGGAGACCAATACGAACATATTGGTGTATCACACTTACCAAAAAAGAGTTTTTGGATGAACAAATAATGGAAAAATGTGTCCGGACACTGGAGGGCATTAATTAAATCCCAGTGTCAGGACCAAAAGGAGAATCCTCTGAAAAAGATCTTCTGCAGAATTGTAGAGGAGGTCAATACGAACATGTTGGTGTGTCACACTTACCCAAAATGAGTTTTTGGTTGAACAAAGAATGGAAGACTCTACCCGGACTCTGGAGGGCAGTAACTAAATTCCAGTGTCAGGAGCAAACGGAGAATCCTCTGAAAAAGATCTTCTGCAGAACTGTAGAGGAGACCAATAAGAACATTTTGGTATCCCACTTGAACAAATAATGGAAACTCTGTCCGGACACTGGGGTGCAGTACCTAGATCCCAGTGTTAGGACCAATCGGAGAATCCTCTGAAAAAGATCTTCTGTAGAATTGTAGGGGAGACCAATACGAACATTTTGGTATAACACACTTACCCAAAATGAGTTTATGGATGAACAAATAATGGAAAAATGTGCGGACACTGGAGGGCAGTAACTAAGTGCCAGGACCAAACGGAGAATCCTCTGAAGAAGATCTTCTGCTAACTTGTAGAGAAGTCCAAAACGAAAATTTTGGAGTAACACACATACCCAAAACTGAGTTTTTGGTTGAACAAATAATGGAAGACTCTGTTCGGGCACTGGAGGGCAGTAACTAAATTCCAGTGTCAGAACCAAACGGAGAATCCTCTGAAACAGATCTTCTGCAGAATTGTAGAGCAGTTCAATACGAACATTTTGGTGTATCACACTCATCCAAAATGAGTTTTTGGTTGAACATATAATGGAAAACTCAGTCCGGACACTGGAGGGCAGTGAAAAATCCAAGCGTTGGAACCAAACGGAGAATCCACTGAAAAAGATGTTCTGCAGAATTGTAGAGGAGACCAATACGAACATATTGGTGTATCACACTTACCAAAAAAAAGTTTTTGGATGAACAAATAATGGAAAAATGTGTCTGGACACTGGAGGGCAGTAATTAAATCCCAGTGTCAGGACCAAACGGAAAATCCTCTGAAAAAGATCTTCTGCAGAATTGTAGAGGAGCCCAATAAGAACATTTTGGTGTATCACACTTACAAAAATGAGTTTTTGGTTGAACAAATAATGGAAAACTCTGTCCGGACACTGGAGGGCAGTAACTAAATTCCTGTGTCAGGACGAAACGGAGAATTCTCTGAAAAAGATCTTCTGCAGAATTGTAGAGGAGACCAATACGAACATATTGGTGTATCACACTTACCAAAAAAGAGTTTTTGGATGAACAAATAATGGAAAAATGTGTCCGGACACTGGAGGGCTGTGAAATGAGTTTTTGGATGAACAAATAATGGAAAAATGTGCGGACACTGGAGGGCAGTAACTAAGTGCCAGGACCAAACGGAGAATGCTCTGAAAAAGATCTTCTGCTAACTTGTAGAGGAGTCCAAAACGAAAGGACCAAACGGAGAATCCTCTGAAAAAGACCTTCTGCAGAATTGTAGAGGAGTGCAATACGAAAATTTTAGAGTATCACACTTATCCAAAATAAGTGTTTGGTTGAACATATAATGGAAAACTCTGTCCGGACACTGGAGGGCAGTAACTAAATCCCAGTGTCAGGACCAAACGGATAATCCTCTGAAAAAGATCTTCTGCAGAATTGTAGAGAAGACCAATGCGAACATTTTGGTGTATCACAGTTACCCAAAATGAGTTTTTGGTTGAACAAATAATGGAAGTAAGTAAATCCCAGCGTCAGGACTAAACGGAGAATCCTCTGAAAAAGATCTACTGCAGCACTGTAGAGGAGACCAATAAGAAAATTTTAGAGTATCACACTTATTCAAAATAAGTGTTTGGTTGAACATATAATGGAAAACTCTGTCCGAACACTGGAGGGTAGTAACTAAATCCCAGTGTCAGGACCAAACGGATAAGCCTCTGAAAAAGATCTTCTATAGAATTGTAGAGAAGACCAATGCGAACATTTTGGTGTATCACAGTTACCCAAAATGAGTTTTTGGTTGAACAGATAATGGAAAACTCTGTCCGGACACTGGAGGGCAGTAAGAAAATCCTAGCGTCAGGACTAAACGGATAATCTTTTGAAACAGATCTTCTGTAGCATTCTAGAGGAGACCAATACGAACATTTTGGTGTATCACACATACCCAAAATGAGTATTTGGTTGAACAAATAATGAAAACTCTGTCCGGACACTGGAGGGCAGTAAGAAAATCCAAGCGTCAGGACTAAACGGATAATCATTTGAAACAGATCTTCTGTAGCATTGTAGAGGAGACCAATACGAACATTTTGGTGTATCACACTTACCCAAAATGAGTTTTTGGTTGAACAAATAATGAAAACTCTGTCCGGACACTGGAGTGCTGTACCTAAATCCCAGTGTTAGGACCAATCGGAGAATCCTGTGAAAAAGATCTTCTGTACAATAGTAGGGGAGACCTATACGAACATTTTGGTATAACACACTTACCCAAAATTAGTTTTTGGATGAACAAATAATGGAAAAAAGTGTCCGGTCACTGGTGGGTAGTAACTAAATCCCAGAGTCAGGACCAAACGGAGAATCCTCTGAAAAGATCTTCTGCAGAATTGTAAAGGAGACCAATACGAACATTTTGATGTATCACACTTACCCAAAATGAGTTTTTGGATGAACAAATAATGGAAAAATGTGTCCGGACACTGGAGGGCAGTAAAAAAATCCAAGCGTCCGAACCAAACGGAGAATCCTCTGAAAAAGATCTTCTGCAGAATTGTAGAGGAGACCAATACGAACATATTGGTGTATCACACTTACCAAAAAAGAGTTTTTGGATGAACAAATAATGGAAGACTCTATCCGGACACTGGAGGGCAGTAACTAAATTCCAGTGTCAGGAGCAAACGGAGAATCCTCTGAAAAAGATCTTCTGCAGAACTGTAGAGGAGACCAATAAGAACATTTTGGTATCCCACTTGAACAAATAACATTTTGGAGTAACGCACATACACAAAACTGAGTTTTTGGTTGAACAAATAATGGAAGACTCTGTTCGGGCACTGGAGGGCAGTAACTAAATTCCAGTGTCAGAACCAAACGGAGAATCCTCTGAAACAGATCTTCTGTAGAATTGTAGAGCAGTTCAATACGAACATTTTGGTGTATCACACTCATCAAAAATGAGTTTTTGGTTGAACATATAATTTTTTTTTTTTTTTTTTACGTTTTTTGTTTTTTATTGTATCTTTCATAACTTGTGAAAATAACAATAAGTATTCAAATCTTAACCTAGGATTCTTATTCTAAAGGTTATTTACAGTATATAACCAGCAAGAGTTTGCAAAAGTATGTAATAAAAGTTTTATCAAAATATTACATTAGCATTGTGACAATTCAAAATTCTAAACTAGATCTAGGGTATTTCTTCTCCTCAGACGGCTGTGTCCTTCATAATTTAGCAGCTCTCGAGCGAGTGTATTTGGATGGATGTGTAGCTTAGAAACGTAGCTCCGGCAGTATCTCTTGACTTCTTCTTTGATCATTGGGATGTTAAGGTCCTTATGAATGTTTCCATTTCTGATGTACCAAGGGGCGCTCGTAATCAATCGTAGAATTTTTGACTGGCTTCTCTGTAGCTTATTGACATTAGATGCACACGCTGAACCCCAAAGCTGGATTCCATATGTCCATATGGGTTTTATAATGCATTTGTAAATAAGGACTTTATATTCAAGGTCTAGAGCAGACCGTGGTCCAATAAGCCATTGTAGCTGTAGCAATTTCAGCTTTATCTGGGTTACTTTGGAATCAATATGGTATGCCCATGTAAGACGGCGGTCCAAATGAATTCCAAGGTACTTTACGTTTGCCTTTTGAGGTATACTGTTATTAAATATATCAATTGGTGGACAAGTGTCTCTTCTTAGGGTAAACGTGACATGTGTGCACTTTGTTGCATTTACCATTACCCTCCATTTCACTAACCACGTTTGAAGCACACGGACGTGTGACTGCAATTGATAAGACGCAATTGTTGAGTCTTTGTGGACACTAACGAAAGCAGTGTCATCTGCAAACGTGGAAGTATGTGTAAGAGAACTCGTCGGCATATCTGCCGTGTATAAGATATACAAGATGGGTCCCAGAATACTACCTTGAGGGACGCCTGCAGTTATTTTCTTAGGGCTAGAAAATTTGCCTTTCAATCTTACTTCAAACGATCTATCTGTTAAATAGTTTTTGAGCAATTTGTGTGTGTTATTTGGCAGCAAACGAGTTATTTTATGCACAAGTCCATCATGCCAAACTTTGTCAAACGCCTGGGAAATGTCTATGAAGAGGGCGGAACAATACTGCTTGTTCTCAAACGCCCTTCTAATAACAGTAACAATACGGTGTACTTGCTCTATGGTACTGTGGCTTTTACGAAACCCGAATTGGTGATCGGGTATAATTCCGCTATTTTCTATGTATGGTGTAATCTTCATCAATAGAATTTTCTCAAACATTTTTGACAATATCGACAGTAGACTTATCGGACGGTATGACTTAACCTGAGTTAAGTCCTTTCCGGGTTTTGGAATCATTACTATCTCAGACCTCTTCCAAGATGTTGGAAAGTAGCCCGTACGCAAAATACTATTAAAGATAAATAGAATAGTTTTCATTGCTGAATGAGGAAGCTCTTTAATCATTCTCGCTGTAATTCCATCCTTACCAGGGGATTTTTTAGTTTCGAGGTCTTTAATAGATTCTTCTATGATCTTAAACCTGAGACGCAGTGGGTGAGGGACCATTTCGTCTATCTCGGGCGGATTGACAGAAGATGGTCCACTATTTGGTGTAAATACCTCTTCCAAGTGGTTGGCAAATGCATTGACCTTCTCTTCAGTGCTTTTTGCCCAACTGCCATTCTGAAGGCGTAGCGGGGATTCATGCGCAATAGGGCTTCGCATATCTTTTGTGGCCTTCCAGAGGCTAAAATCACTTCTCTCTGTTGGATCTAAATTCTGCAGGTAGATTTTGAGGGCAGATTCCTCCTTTGCCTTAAGGGCAGACGTTAATCTTTTCTGGCAATGCTTGAGTCGACACTTCAGAGTTGGGGAGCGATATCTCTGCCATTCCCTTCTAAGCTTTCTTTTCTCTCTAATAAGGGCTTCAATATCCCTTTGGCAGTTTGCAGGGTTGCCACCTCCATTAATGTCTTTCGGTGTTGCCACCTTAGCTGCATTATTCACAATATCAGTAAAGAGGTTAACGGCATGTTCTATTTCATCCTCAGATTTTAAACAAATGTCCTGAAGAATATGTGTACTAACATACCTTTTGTATTTCATCCAGTTCGTGCGTCTGTTAGGAAAGGATGGAATGGAAAACTCAGTCCGGACACTGGAGGGCAGTGAAAAATCCAAGCGTCAGAACCAAACGGAGAATCCACTGAAAAAGATCTTCTGCAGAATTGTAGAGGAGACCAATACGAACATATTGGTGTATCACACTTACCAAAAAAGAGTTTTTGGATGAACAAATAATGGAAAAATGTGTCCGGACACTGGAGGGCAGTAATTAAATCCCAGTGTCAGGACCAAACGGAAAATCCTCTGAAAAAGATCTTCTGCAGAATTGTAGAGGAGCCCAATAAGAACATTTTGGTGTATCACACTTACAAAAATGAGTTTTTGGTTGAACAAATAATGGAAAACTCTGTCCGGACACTGGAGGGCAGTAACTAAATTCCTGTGTCAGGACGAAACGGAGAATTCTCTGAAAAAGATCTTCTAAAGGATTGTAGAGAAGACCAATGCGAACATGTTGGTGTATCACACTTATCCAAAATGAGTTGTTGGATGAACAAATAATGACAAAATATGTCCGGACACTGGAGGGCAGTAACTAAATCCCAGTGTCAGGACCAAACGGATAATCCTCTGAAAAAGATCTTCTGCAGAATTGTAGAGAAGACCAATGCGAACATTTTGGTATATCACACTTACCCAAAATGAGTTTTTGGATGAACAAATAATGGAAAACTCTGTCCGGACACTGGTGGGTAGTAACTAAATCCCAGTGTCAGGACCAAACGGATAATCCTCTGAAAAAGATCTTCTATAGAATTGTAGAGAAGACCAATACGAACATTTTGGTGTATCACAGTTACCCAAAATGAGTTTTTGGTTGAACAAATAATGGAAGTAAGTAAATCCCAGCGTCAGGACTAAACGGAGAATCCTCTGAAAAAGATCTTCTGCAGCACTGTAGAGGAGACCAATGAACATTTTGGTGTGTCACACTTAGCCAAAATGAGTTTTTGGTTGAACACATAATGAAAGACTCTGTCCGGGCACTGGAGGGCAGTAACTGAATTCCTGTGTCAGGACCAAACGGGGAATCCTCTGAAAAAGATCTTCTGCAGAAATGTAGAGGATACCAATACGAACATTTTGGTGTATCACTCTTACCCAAAATTAGTCTTTGGTTGTGCAAATAATGGAAAACTCTGTCCGAACACTGGAGGGCAGTAACTAAATCCCAGTGTCAGAACCAAACGGAGAATCCTCTGAAAAAGATCTTCTGCAGAATTGTAGAGGAGCCCAATACGAACATTTTGGTGTATCACACATACAAAAATGAGTTTGTGGTTGAACAAATAATGGATGTTAGTAAATCCCAGCGTCAGGACTAAACGGAGAATCCTCTGAAAAAGATCTTCTGCAGCACTGTAGAGGAGACCAATACGAACATTTTGGTGATCACACTTACCTAAAATGAGTTTTTGGTTGAACAAATAATGGAAGTAAGTATATCCCAGCGTCAGGACTAAACGGAAAATCCACTGAAAAAGATCTTCTGCAGCACTGTAGAGGAGACCAATACGAACATTTTGGTGATCACACTTATCCAAAATGAGTTTTTGGTTGAACAAATAATGGAAAACTCTGTCCGGACACTGGAGGGCAGTAAATAAATCCCAGCGTCAGAACCAAACGGATAATATTCTGAAAAAGATCTTCTGGAGAATTGTAGAGGATAGCAATACCAACATTTTGGTGTTTCACACTTACTCAAAATGAGTTTTTGGATGACCAAATAATGAAAAACTCTGTCCGGACACAGGTGGGTAGTAACTAAATCCGAGCGTCAGAACCAATCGGAGAATCCTCCGAAAAAGATCTTATGCAGCATTGTAGAGGAGACCAATACGAACATTTTGGGGTATCACACTTACCTATATTTTGGTTGAACAAATAAGGGAAAACTCTGTCCGGGCACTGGAGGGCAAAAAAATCCCAACGTCAGAACCAATCGGAGAATCCTCTGAAAAAGATCTTCTGCAGAATTGTAGAGGAGACCAATTCGAACATTTTAATGTATCACACTTACCCAAAATGAGTTTTTGGTTGAACAAATAATGGAAGACTCTGTCCGGGCACTGGAGGGTGGTAACTAAATTCCAGTGTCAGGACCAAACGGAGAATCCTCTGAAAAAGATTTTCTGCAGAATTGTAGAGGAGTCCAATACGAACATTTTTGTGTATCACACTTACCCAAAATTAGTTTTTGGTTGAACAAAGAATGGAAGACTCTATCCGGACACTGGAGGGCAGTAACTAAATTCCAGTGTCAGGAGCAAACGGAGATTCCTCTGAAGAAGATCTTGTGCAGAACTGTAGAGGAAACCAATAAGAACATTTTGGTGTATCACACTTACGAAAAATAAGTTTTTGGTTGAACAAATAATGGAAAACTCTGTCCGGACACTGGAGGGCAGTAACTAAATTCCTGTGTCAGGACGAAACGGAGAATTCTCTGAAAAAGATCTTCTACAGGATTGTAGAGAAGACCAATGCGAACATGTTGGTGTATCACACTTATCCAAAATGAGTTGTTGGATGAACAAATAATGACAAAATATGTCCGGGGACTGGAGGGCAGTAACTGAATTCCAGTGACAGGACCAAACGGGGAATCCTCTGAAAAAGATCTTCTGTAGAATTGTAGAGAAGACCAATGCTAACAGTTTGGTGTATCACACTTACCCAAAATGAGTTTTTGGATGACCAAATAATGGAAAACTCTGTCCGGACACAGGTGGGTAGTAACAAAATCCCAGCGTCAGAACCAAACGGATAATATTCTGAAAAAGATCTTCTGGAGAATTGTAGAGGATAGCAATACCAACATTTTGGTGTTTCACACTTACTCAAAATGAGTTTTTGGATGACCAAATAATGAAAAACTCTGTCCGGACACAGGTGGGTAGTAACTAAATCCGAGCGTCAGAACCACTCGGAAAATCCTCTGAAAAAGATCTTCTGCAGCACTGTAGAGGAGACCAATACGAACATTTTGGTGATCACACTTACCTAAAATGAGTTTTTGGTTGAACAAATAATGGAAGTAAGTATATCCCAGCGTCAGCACTAAACGGAAAATCCTCTGAAAAAGATCTTCTGCAGCACTGTAGAGGAGACCAATACGAACATTTTGGTGATCACACTTACCTAAAATGAGTTTTTGGTTGAACAAATAATGGAAAACTCTGTCCGGACACTGGAGGGCAGTAAATAAATCCCAGCGTCAGAACCAAACGGATAATATTCTGAAAAAGATCTTCTGGAGAATTGTAGAGGATAGCAATACCAACATTTTGGTGTTTCACACTTACTCAAAATGAGTTTTTGGATGACCAAATAATGAAAAACTCTGTCCGGACACAGGTGGGTAGTAACTAAATCCGAGCGTCAGAACAACTCGGAAAATCCTCCGAAGAAGATCTTATGCAGCATTGTAGGGGAGACCAATATGAACATTTTGGGGTATCACACTTACCTATATTTTGGTTGAATAAATAAGGGAAAACTCTGTCCGGGCACTGGAGGGCAGTAAAAAAATCCCAGCGTCAGAACCAATCGGAGAATCCTCTGAAAAAGATCTTCTGCAGAATTGTAGAGGAGACCAATTCGAACATTTTAATGTATCACACTTACCCAAAATGAGTTTTTGGTTGAACAAATAATGGAAGACTCTGTCCGGATACTGGAGGGTGGTAAATAAATTCCAGTGTCAGGACCAAACGGAGAATCCTATGAAAAAGATTTTCTGCAGAATTGTAGAGGAGTCCAATACGAACATTTTTGTGTATCACACTTACCCAAAATTAGTTTTTGGTTTAACAAAGAGTGGAAGACTCTATCCGGACACTGGAGGGCAGTAACTAAATTCCAGTGTCAGGAGCAAACGGAGAATCCTCTGAAAAAGATCTTCTGCAGAACTGGAGAGGAGACCAATAAGAACATTTTGGTATCCCACTTGAACAAATAATGAAAACTTTTTCCGGACACTGGAGTGCAGTACCTAAATCCCAGTGTTAGGACCAATCGGAGAATCCTCTAAAAAAGATCTTCTGTAGAATTGTAGGGGAGGCCAATACGAACATTTTGGTGTATCACACTTACCCAAAATTAGTTTTTGGATGAACAAATAATGGAAAAAAGTGTCCGGTCACTGGTGGGTAGTAACTAAATCGCAGTGTCAGGGCCAAACGGAGAATCCTCTGAAAAGATCTTCTGCAAAATTGTAAAGGAGACCAATACGAACATTTTAATGTATCACACTTACCCAAAATGAGTTTTTGGTTGAACAAATAATGGAAGACTCTGTCCGGACACTGGAGGGTGGTAAATAAATTCCAGTGTCAGGACCAAACGGATAATCCTCTGAAAAAGATCTTCTATAGAATTGTAGAGAAGACCAATGCGAACAGTTTGGTGTATCACACTTACCCAAAATGAGTTTTTGGATGAACAAATAATGGAAAAAAGTGTCCGGTCACTGGTGGGTAGTAACTAAATCCCAGTGTCAGGACCAAACGGAGAATCCTCTGAAAAGATCTTCTGCAGATTTGTAAAGGAGACCAATACGAACATTTTGATGTATCACACTTACCCAAAATGAGTTTTTGGATGAACAAATAATGGAAGACTCTGTCCGGACACTGGATGGTGGTAACTAAATTCCAGTGTCAGGACCAAACGGAGAATCCTCTGAAAAAGATTTTCTGCAGAACTGTAGAGGAGACCAATAAGAACATTTTGGTATCCCACTTACCCAAAATGAGTTTTTGGTTGAACAAATAATGGAAAACTCTGTCCGGACACTGAAGGGCAGTAAGTAAATCCCAGCGTCACGACTAAATGGAGAATTCTCTGAAACAGATAGTCTGCAGCATTGTAGAGGAGACCAATACGAACATTTATGTGTATCACACTTACCTAAAATGAGTTTTTGGTAGAACAAATAAAGGAAAACTCTATCTGGACACTGGAGTGCTGTACCTAAATCCCAGTGATAGGACCAAACGGAAAATCCTCTGAAAAAGAGGAGTCCAATACGAACATGTTGGTGTATCACACTTACCTAAAATGAGTTTTTGGTTGAACAAATAATGGAAAAATGTGTCCGGACACTGGAGGGCAGTAACTAGATCCCAGTGTCAGGACCAAACGGAGAATCCTGTGAAAAGGCTCTTCTGCAGCATTGTAGAGGAGACCAATATGGGTAGTAATTCCTGTGTCAGGACGAAACGGAGAATCCTATGAAAAAGATCTTCTGAAGAATTGTAAAGGAGACCAATACGAACATTTTGATGTATCACATTTACCCAATATGAGTTTTCGGTGAACAAATAATGGAAAAATGTGTCCGGACACTGGAGAGCAGTAACTAAATCCC
Organism: Polietes domitor; assembly: GCA_947397865.1. Taxonomy (NCBI): domain Eukaryota; kingdom Metazoa; phylum Arthropoda; class Insecta; order Diptera; family Muscidae; genus Polietes; species Polietes domitor. Next base: position 108,946,837 of record OX377619.1, read on the forward strand.
AGTGCAATGACCAAACGGTGAATCCTCTGAAAAATATCTTCTGCAAAATTGTAGAGGAGCCCAATACGAAAATTTTGGAGTATCAGACTTATCCAAAATGAATTTTTGGTTGAACATATAATGGAAAACTCTGTCCGCACACTGGAGGGCAGTAAGTAAATCCCAGCGTCAGGATTAAACGGAGAATCCTCTGAAAAGATCTTCTGCAGAATTGTAAAGGAGACGAATACGAACATTTTGATGTATCACACATACATAAAATGAGATTTTGGTTAAACAAATAATGGAAAACTCTGTCTGGACACTGGAGGGCAGTAACTAAATCCCAGCGTCAGGACTAAACAGAGAATCCTCTAAAAAGATCTTCTGCAGAATTGTAGAGAAGACCAATGCGAACATTTTGGTGTATCACACTTACCCATAATGAGTTTTTGGATGACCAAATAATGGAAAACTCTATCCGGACACTGGAGGGCAGTAACTAAATTCCAGCGTCAGAACCAAACGGATAATCGTCTGAAAAAGATCTTCTGTAGAATTGCAGAGGATAGCAATACGAACATTTTATTGTATCACACTTACCCAAAATGAGTTTTTGGATGAACAAATAATGGAAGTTAGTACATCCCAGCGTCAGGACTAACCGGAGAATCCTCTGAAAAAGATCTTCTGCAGCTCTGTAGAGGAGACCAATACGAAAATTTTGGAGTATCAGACTTATCCAAAATGAATTTTTGGTTGAACATATAATGGAAAACTCTGTCCGGACACTGGAGGGCAGTAAGTAAATCCCAGCGTCAGGATTAAACGGAGAATCATCTGAAAATATCTTCTGCAGAATTGTAAAGGAGACGAATACGAACATTTTGATGAGTCACACATACATAAAATGAGAGTTTGGTTGAACAAATAATGGAAAACTCTGTCTGGACACTGGAGGACAGCAACTAAATCCCAGCGTCAGGACTAAACGGAGAATCCTCTGAAAAAGATCTTCTGCAGAATTGTAGAGGAGCCCAATACGAACATTTTGGTGTATCACACATACAAAAATGAGTTTTTGGTTGAACAAATAATGGAAGTTAGTAAATCCCAGCGTCAGGACTAAACGGAGAATCCTCTGAAAAAGATCTTCTGCAGCACTGTAGAGGAGACCAATACGAACATTTTGGTGATCACACTTACCTAAAATGAGTTTTTGGTTGAACAAATAATGGAAGTAAGTATATCCCAGCGTCAGGACTAAACGGAGAATCCTCTGAAAAAGATCTTCTGCAGCACTGTAGAGAGAGACCAATACGAACATTTTGGTGATCACACTTACCTAAAATGAGTTTTTGGTTGAACAAATAATGGAAAACTCTGTCCGGACACTGGAGAGCAGTAAATAAATCCCAGCGTCAGAACCAAACGGATAATCCTCTGAAAAAGATCTTCTGTAGAATTGTAGAGGATAGCAATACGAACATTTTGGTGTATCACACTTACCCAAAATGAGTTTTTGGATGAACAAATAATGGAAGTTAGTAAATCCCAGCGTCAGGACTAAACGGAGAATCCTCTGAAAAAGATCTTCTACAGAATTGTAGAGAAGACCAATAGGAACATTTTGGTGTATCACACTTACCCAAAATGAGTTTTTGGATGACCAAATAATGGAAAAATCTGTCCGAACACTGGTGGGTAGTAACTAAATCCCATTGTCAGGACCAAACGGATAATCCTCTGAAAAAGATCTTCTATAGAATTGTAGAGAAGACCAATGCGAACATTTTGGTGTATCACAGTTACCCAAAATTAGTTTTTGGTTGAACAAATAATGGAAGTAAGTAAATCTCAGCGTCAGGACTAAACGGAGAATCCTCTAAAAAAGATCTTCTGCAGCACTGTAGAGGAGACCAATACGAACATTTTGGTGATCACACTTACCTAAAATGAGATTTTGGTTGAACAAATAATGGAAAACTCTGTCCGGACACTGGAGGGCAGTAAATAAATCCCAGCGTCAGAACCAAACGGATAATATTCTGAAAAAGATCTTCTGGAGAATTGTAGAGGATAGCAATACGAACATTTTGGTGTATCACACTTACCCAAAATGAGTTTTTGGATGAACAAATAATGGAAGTTAGTAAATCCCAGCGTCAGGACTAAACGGAGAATCCTCTGAAAAAGATCTTCTGCAGCACTGTAGAGGAGACCTATACGAACATTTTGGTGTATCACACTTACCTAAAATGAGTTTTTGGTTGAACAAATAATGGAAAACTCTGTCCAGACACTGGAGGGTAGTAACTAAATCCCAGCGTCAGAACCAAACGGATAATCCTCTGAAAAAGATCTTCTGTAGAATTGTAGAGGATAGCAATATGAACATTTTGGTGTATTACACTTACCCAAAAAGAGTTTTTGGATGAACAAATAATGGAAAACTCTGTCCGGACACTGGAGGGCAGTAAATAAATCCCAGCGTCAGAACCAAACGGATAATATTCTGAAAAAGATCTTCTGGAGAATTGTAGAGGATAGCAATACGAACATTTTGGTGTATCACACTTACCCAAAATGAGTTTTTGGATGAACAAATAATGGAAGTTAGTAAATCCCAGCGTCAGGACTAAACGGAGAATCCTCTGAAAAAGATCTTCTGCAGCACTGTAGAGGAGACCTATACGAACATTTTGGTGTATTACACTTACCCAAAAAGAGTTTTTGGATGAACAAATAATGGAAAACTCTGTCCGGACACTGGAGGGCAGTAACTAAATCCCAGCGTCAGGATTAAACGGAGAGGAGTCCAATACCAACATTTTGGTGTTTCACACTTACTCAAAATGAGTTTTTGGATGACCAAATAATGGAAAACTCTGTCCGGACACAGGTGGGTAGTAACTAAATCCGAGCGTCAGAACCAATCGGAGAATCCTCTGAAAAAGATCTTCTGCAGAATTGTAGAGGAGACCAATTCGAACATTTTAATGTATCACACTTACCCAAAATGAGTTTTTGGTTGAACAAATAATGGAAGACTCTGTCCGGGCACTGGAGGGTGGTAACTAAATTCCAGTGTCAGGACCAAACGGAGAATCCTCTGAAAAAGATTTTCTGCAGAATTGTAGAGGAGTCCAATACGAACATTTTTGTGTATCACACTTACCCAAAATTAGTTTTTGGTTGAACAAAGAATGGAAGACTCTATCCGGACACTGGAGGGCAGTAACTAAATTCCAGTGTCAGGAGCAAACGGAGATTCCTCTGAAAAAGATCTTGTACAGAACTGTAGAGGAAACCAATAAGAACATTTTGGTGTATCACACTCATCCAAAATGAGTTTTTGGTTAAACAATTAATGGAAGTAAGTAAATCCCAGCGGCGGAACTAAACGGAGAGTTATCTGAAATTTATCTTCTGCAGCATTGTAGTGGAGACCAATAGGATCATTTTGGAGTATCACACTTACCTAAAATGAGTTTTTGGTTGAACAAATAATGGAAAACTCTGTCCGGACACTGGTGGGTAGTAACTAAATTCCAGTGTCAAGACGAAACGGAGAATCCTATGAAAAAGATCTTCTGAAGAATTGTAAAGGAGACCAATAGGAACATTTTGATGTATCACATTTACCCAATATGAGTTTTCGGTAAACAAATAATGGAAAAATGTGTCCGGACACTGGAGAGCAGTAACTAAATCCCAGTGCAAGGACCAAACGGTGAATCCTCTGAAAAATATCTTCCGCAGAACTGTAGAGGAGACCAATAAGAACATTTTGGTATCCCACTTACCCAAAATGAGTTTTTGGTTGAACAAATAACGAAAACTCTGTCCGGACACTGGAGTGCAGTACCTAAATCCCAGTGTTAGGACCAATCGGAGAATCCTCTGAAAAAAATCTTCTGTACAATTGTAGGGGGACCAATACGAACATTTTGGTATAACACACTTACCCAAAATGAGTTTTTGGATGAACAAATAATGGAAAAAAGAGTCCGGTCACTGGTGGGTAGTAACTAAATCCCAGTGTCAGGACCAAACGGAGAATCCTCTGAAAAGATCTTCTGCAGAATTGTAAAGGAACGAACATTTTGATGTATCACACTTACCCAAAATGAGTTTTTGGATGAACAAATAATGGAAAAATTTGTCCGGACACTGGAGGGCAGTAAAAAAAATCCAAGCGTCAGAACCAATCGGAGAATCCTCTGAAAAAGATCTTCTGTACAATTGTAGGGGGACCAATACGAATATTTTGGTATAACACACTTACCCAAAAAGAGTTTTTGGATGAACAAATAATGGAAAAATGTGTCCGGACACTGGAGGGCAGTAATTAAATCCCAGTGTCAGGACCAAACGGAGAATCCTCTGAAAAAGATCTTCTACAGAATTGTAGAGGAGGTCAATACGAACATGTTGGTGTGTCACACTTACCCAAAATGCGTTTTTGGTTGAACACATAATGGAAGACTCTGTCCGGGGACTGGAGGGCAGTAACTGAATTCCAGTGACAGGACCAAACGGGGAATCCTCTGAGAAAGATCTTCTGCAGAAATGTAGAGGAGACCAATACGAACATTTTGGTGTATCAGTCTTACCCAAAATGAGTCTTTGGTTGTGCAAATAATGGAAAACTCTGTCCGAACACTGGAGGGCAGTAACTAAATCCCAGTGTCAGAACCAAACGGAGAATCCTCTGAAAAAGATCTTCTGCAGAATTGTAGAGAAGCCCAATACGAACATTTTGGTGTATCACACTTACGAAAAATAAGTTTTTGGTTGAACAAATAATGGAAAACTCTGTCCGGACACTGGAGGGCAGTAACTAAATTCCTGTGTCAGGACGAAACGGAGAATTCTCTGAAAAAGATCTTCTACAGGATTGTAGAGAAGACCAATGCGAACATGTTGGTGTATCACACTTATCCAAAATGAGTTGTTGGATGAACAAATAATGACAAAATATGTCCGGACACGGGAGGGCAGTATCTTAATCCCAGCGCCAGGACCAAACGGATAATCCTCTGAAAAAGATCTTCTGTAGAATTGTAGAGAAGACCAATGCTAACAGTTTGGTGTATCACACTTACCCAAAATGAGTTTTTGGATGACCAAATAATGGAAAACTCTGTCCGGACACATGTGGGTAGTAACAAAATCCCAGCGTCAGAACCACTCGGAAAATCCTCCGAAGAAGATCTTATGCAGCATTGTAGGGGAGACCAATACGAACATTTTGGGGTATCACACTTACCTATATTTTGGTTGAATAAATAAGGGAAAACTCTGTCCGGGCACTGGAGGGCAGTAAAAAAATCCCAGCGTCAGAACCAATCGGAGAATCCTCTGAAAAAGATCTTCTGCAGAATTGTAGAGGAGACCAATTCGAACATTTTAATGTATCACACTTACCCAAAATGAGTTTTTGGTTGAACAAATAATGGAAGACTCTGTCCGGACACTGGAGGGTGGTAAATAAATTCCAGTGTCAGGACCAAACGGAGAATCCTCTGAAAAAGATTTTCTGCAGAATTGTAGAGGAGTCCAATACGAAAATTTTTGTGTATCACACTTACCCAAAATTAGTTTTTGGTTGAACAAAGAATGGAAGACTCTATCCGGACACTGGAGGGCAGTAACTAAATTCCAGTGTCAGGAGCAAACGGAGAATCCTCTGAAAAAGATCTTCTGCAGAACTGGAGAGGAGACCAATAAGAACATTTTGGTATCCCACTTGAACAAATAATGAAAACTTTTTCCGGACACTGGAGTGCAGTACCTAAATCCCAGTGTTAGGACCAATCGGAGAATCCTCTAAAAAAGATCTTCTGGAGAATTGTAGGGGAGACCAATACGAACATTTTGGTGTATCACACTTACCCAAAATTAGTTTTTGGATGAACAAATAATGGAAAAAAGTGTCCGGTCACTGGTGGGTAGTAACTAAATCGCAGTGTCAGGACCAAACGGAGAATCCTCTGAAAAGATCTTCTGCAAAATTGTAAAGGAGAACAATACGAACATTTTGATGTATCACACTTACCTAAAATGAGTTTTTGGATGAACAAATAATGGAAAAATATGTCCGGACACTGGAGGGCAGTAACTTAATCCAAGCGCCAGGACCAAACGGATAATCCTCTGAAAAAGATCTTCTATAGAATTGTAGAGAAGACCAATGCGAACAGTTTGGTGTATCACACTTACCCAAATTAGTTTTTGGATGAACAAATAATGGAAAAAAGTGTCCGGTCACTGGTGGGTAGTAACTAAATCCCAGTGTCAGGACCAAACGGAGAATCCTCTGAAAAGATCTTCTGCAGAATTGTAAAGGAGACCAATACGAACATTTTAATGTATCACACTTACCCAAAATGAGTTTTTGGTTGAACAAATAATGGAAGACTCTGTCCGGACACTGGAGGGTGGTAAATAAATTCCAGTGTCAGGACCAAACGGATAATCCTCTGAAAAAGATCTTCTATAGAATTGTAGAGAAGACCAATGCGAACAGTTTGGTGTATCACACTTACCCAAAATGAGTTTTTGGATGAACAAATAATGGAAAAAAGTGTCCGGTCACTGGTGGGTAGTAACTAAATCCCAGTGTCAGGACCAAACGGAGAATCCTCTGAAAAGATCTTCTGCAGAATTGTAAAGGAGACCAATACGAACATTTTGATGTATCACACTTACCCAAAATTAGTTTTTGGTTGAACAAAGAATGGAAGACTCTGTCCGGACACTGGAGGGTGGTAACTAAATTCCAGTGTCAGGACCAAACGGAGAATCCTCTGAAAAAGATCTTCTGCAGAACTGGAGAGGAGACCAATAAGAACATTTTGGTATCCCACTTGAACAAATAATGAAAACTTTTTCCGGACACTGGAGTGCAGTACCTAAATCCCAGTGTTAGGACCAATCGGAGAATCCTCTAAAAAAGATCTTCTGTAGAATTGTAGGGGAGACCAATACGAACATTTTGGTGTATCACACTTACCCAAAATTAGTTTTTGGATGAACAAATAATGGAAAAAAGTGTCCGGTCACTGGTGGGTAGTAACTAAATCGCAGTGTCAGGACCAAACGGAGAATCCTCTGAAAAGATCTTCTGCAAAATTGTAAAGGAGACCAATACGAACATTTTGATGTATCACACTTACCCAAAATGAGTTTTTGGATGAACAAATAATGGAAAAATATGTCCGGACACTGGAGGGCAGTAACTTAATCCAAGCGCCAGGACCAAACGGATAATCCTCTGAAAAAGATCTTCTATAGAATTGTAGAGAAGACCAATGCGAACAGTTTGGTGTATCACACTTACCCAAATTAGTTTTTGGATGAACAAATAATGGAAAAAAGTGTCCGGTCACTGGTGGGTAGTAACTAAATCCCAGTGTCAGGACCAAACGGAGAATCCTCTGAAAAGATCTTCTGCAGAATTGTAAAGGAGACCAATACGAACATTTTAATGTATCACACTTACCCAAAATGAGTTTTTGGTTGAACAAATAATGGAAGACTCTGTCCGGACACTGGAGGGTGGTAAATAAATTCCAGTGTCAGGACCAAACGGATAATCCTCTGAAAAAGATCTTCTATAGAATTGTAGAGAAGACCAATGCGAACAGTTTGGTGTATCACACTTACCCAAAATGAGTTTTTGGATGAACACATAATGGAAAAAAGTGTCCGGTCACTGGTGGGTAGTAACTAAATCCCAGTGTCAGGACCAAACGGAGAATCCTCTGAAAAGATCTTCTGCAGAATTGTAAAGGAGACCAATACGAACATTTTGATGTATCACACTTACCCAAAATGAGTTTTTGGATGAACAAATAATGGAAGACTCTGTCCGGACACTGGAGGGTGATAACTAAATTCCAGTGTCAGGACCAAACGGAGAATCCTCTGAAAAGATTTTCTGCAGAACTGTAGAGGAAACCAATAAGAACATTTTGGTATCCCACTTACCCAAAATGAGTTTTTGGTTGAACAAATAATGGAAAACTCTGTCCGGACACTGAAGGGCAGTAAGTAAATCCCAGCGTCACGACTAAATAGAGAATTCTCTGAAACAGATAGTCTGCAGCATTGTAGAGGAGACCAATACGAACATTTATGTGTATCACACTTACCTAAAATGAGTTTTTGGTTGAACAAATAATGGAAAAATGTGTCCGGACACTGGAGGGCAGTAACTAGATCCCAGTGTCAGGACCAAACGGAGAATCCTGTGAAAAGGCTCTTCTGCAGCATTGTAGAGGAGACCAATACTAACATTTTGGTGTATCACACTTACCTAAAATGAGTTTTTGGCTGAACAAATAATGGAAAAATGTGTCCGGACACTGGAGGGCAGTAACTACATCCCAGTGTCAGGACCAAACGGATAATCTTCTGAAAAAGATCTTCTATAGAATTGTAGAGAAGACCAATGCGAACATTTAGGTGTATCACACATACATAAAATGAGATTTTGGTTGAACAAATAATGGAAAACTCTGTCTGGACACTGGAGGGCAGTAACTAAATCCCAGCGTCAGGACTAAACAGAGAATCCTCTAAAAAGATCTTCTGCAGAATTGTAGAGAAGACCAATACGAACATTTTGGTGTATCACACTTACCCATAATGAGTTTTTGGATGACCAAATAATGGAAAACTCTATCCGGACACTGGAGGGCAGTAACTAAATTCCTCTGTCAGGACGAAACGGAGAATCCTGTGCAAAAGATCTTCTGCAGAATTGTAGAGGAGTCCAATACGAACATTTTGGTGTATCACACTCATCAAAAATGAGTTTTTGGGTAAACAATTAATGAAAGTAAATAAATCCCAGCGGCGGAACTAAACGGAGAATCATCTGAAATTTTTCTTCTGCAGCATTGTAGTGGAGACCAATGCGAACATTTTGGTGTATGACACTTACCCAAAATGAGTTTCTGGTTGAACGAATAATGGAAAACTATGTCCGGACACTGGTGGGTAGTAATTCCAGTGTCAGGACGAAACGGAGAATCCTATGAAAAAGATCTTCTGAAGAATTGTAAAGGAGACCAATACGAACATTTTGATGTATCACATTTACCCAATATGAGTTTTCGGTGAACAAATAATGGAAAAATGTGTCCGGACACTGGAGAGCAGTAACTAAATCCCAGTGCAAGGACCAAACGGTGAATCCTCTGAAAAATATCTTCTGCAAAATTGTAGAGGAGCCCAATACGAAAATTTTGGAGTATCAGACTTATCCAAAATGAATTTTTGGTTGAACATATAATGGAAAACTCTGTCCGCACACTGGAGGGCAGTAAGTAAATCCCAGCGTCAGGATTAAACGGAGAATCCTCTGAAAAAGATCTTCCGCAGAATTATAAAGGAGACCACTACGAACATTTTGTTGTATCACACATACCCAAAATGAGTTTTTGATTGAACAAATAATGGAAAACTCTGTCCGGACACTGGAGGGCAGTAACTAAATCCCAGCGTCCGGACCAAATGGGGAAACCTCTGAAAACGATCTTCTGGAGAATTATAGAGGAGACCAATACAAACATTTTGGTGTATTACACTTACCTAAAATGAGTTTTTGGTTGAACAAATAATGGAAAAATGTGTCCGGATACTGGATGGCAGTAACTAAATCCCAATGTCAGGACCAAACGGAGAATCATCTAAAAAAGATCTTCTGGAGAATTATAGAGGAGTCCAATACGAACATGTTGGTGTCTCACACTTACCCAAAATGAGTTTTTGGTTGAACAAACATTGGAAAAGTGTGTCCGGACACAGGAGGGCAGTAACTAAATCCCAGTGTCAGGCACATATGGAGAATCCTCTGAAAAGGATGTTCTGCAGCATTGTAGAAGAGACCAATACTAACATTTTGGAGTATCACACTTACCCAAATAAGTTTTTGATTGAACAATTAATGGAAATATCTGTCCGGACGCTGGAGGGCAGTAACTAAATTCCAGTGTCAGGACGAAACGGAGAATCCTCTGAAAAAGATCTTCTGCAGAATTATAGAGAAGTCCAATACGAACATTTTGGTGTATCACACTTACCCAAGATGAGTTTTTGGTTGAACAAATAATGGAAAACTCTGTCCGGACACTGGAGAGCAGTAAGTAAATCCCATCGTCAGAACCAAACGTAGAATCGTCTGAAAAAATCTTCTGCACCATTGTAACCAAAATGAGTTTTTGGTTGAACAGATAATGGAAAAATGTGTCCGGAAACTGGACGACAGTAAGTAAATCCCAGTGCCAGGACCAAACGGAGAATCCTCTGAAAAAGATCTTCTGCAGAATAGTAGAGGAGTCCAATACGAACATTTTGGTGAATCACATTTACCCAAAATGAGTTTTTTTTTTAAATAATGGAAAAATGTGTCCGGACACTTGTGTTCAGTAAATAAATCCCAGTGTCAGGACCAAACGGAGAATTCTCTGAAAAAGATCTTATGCAGCATTGTAGAGGAGACCAATACCAACATTTTGGTGTAACATACTTAACCAAAATTAGTTTTTGCATGAACAAATAATGGAAAACTCTGTCTGGACACTGGTGGGTAGTAACTAAATCCCAGCGTCAGAACCAAACGGATAATCCCCTGAAAAAGATCTACTGCAGAATTGTAGAAGAGACCAATACGAACATATTGGTGTATCACACTTACCTATAGTGAGTTTTTGGTTGAACAAATAATGGAAAACACTGTCCGGACACTGGAGGGCAGTAACTAAATACCAGTGTCAGGACCAAACGGAGAATCCTCTGAAAAAGATCTTCCACAGAATTATAAAGGAGACCACTACGAACATTTTGGTGTATCACACATACCCAAAATGAGTTTTTGATTGAACAAATAATGGAAAACTCTGTCCGGACACTGGAGGGCAATAAAAAAATCCAAGCGTCAGAACCAAACGGAGAATCCGCTGAAAAAGATCTTCTGCAGAATTGTAGAGGAGACCAATACGAACATTTTGGTGTATCACAGTTACCAAAAAGGAGTTTGTGGATGAACAAATACTGGAAAAATGTGTCCGGACACTGGAGGGCAGTAATTACATCCCAGTGTCAGGACCAAACGGAGAATCCTCTGAAAATGATCTTCTGCAGAATTGTATAGGAGACCAATACGAACATTTTGGTGTATCACACTTACCAAAAAGGAGTTTGTGGATGAACAAATACTGGAAAAATGTGTCCGGACACTGGAGGGCAGTAATTAAATCCCAGTGTCAGGACCAAACGGAGAATCCTCTGAAAATGATCTTCTGCAGAATTGTATAGGAGACCAATACGAACATTTTGGTGTATCACAGTTACCAAAAATGAGTTTTTAGTTGAACAAATAATGGAATACTCTGTCCGGATACTGGAGGGCAGTAACAAAATTCCAGTGTCAGGACCAAAGGAGTTTTTGATTGAACAAATAATGGAAAACTCTGTCCGCACAGGTGGGCAGTAACAAAATCCCATTGTCAGGACCAAACGGAGAATCCTCTGAAAAAGATCTTATGCAGCATTGTAGAGGAGACCAATTCGAACATTTTGGTGTATCACACTTACCCAAAATGAGTTTTTGATTGAACACATAATGAAAAACTCTATCCGGACACTGGTGGGCAGTAACAAAATCCCAGCGTCAGTACCAATCGGAGAATTCTCTGAAAAAGATCTTATGAGCATTGTAGAGGAGTCCAAGACAAAAATTTTGGTGTATCACACTTACCTAAAATGAGTTTTTGAATGAACAAATAATGAAGAACTGTGTCCGGACACTGGAGGGCAGTAACAAAATCCCAGCGTCAGTACCAATCGGAGAATCCTCTGAAAAAGATCTTATGCAGCATTGTAGAGGAGTCCAAGACAAACATTTTGGTGTATCACACTTACCTAAAATGATTTTTTGATTGAACAAATAATGGAAAAGTCTGTCTGGACACTGGAGGGCAGTAACTAAATGCCAGCGTCAGAACCAAACGGAGAATCCTCTGAAAAACATCTACTGCAAAATTCTATAATAGACCAATACGAACATATTGGTGTATCACACTTACCTATAATGAGTTTTTGGTTGAACAAATAATGGAAAACACTGTCCGGACACTGGATGGCAGTAACTAAATACCAGTGTCAGGACAAAACAGATAATCCTCTGAAAAAGATCTTCCGCAGAATTATAAAGGAGACCACGGCGAACATTTTGGTGTATCACACATACCCAAAATGAGTTTTTGATTGAACAAATAATGGAAAACTCTGTCCGGACACTGGAGGGCAGTAACTAAATCCCAGCGTCCGGACCAAATGGGAAACCTCTGAAAACGATCTTCTGGAGAATTATTGAGGAGACCAATACCAACATTTTGGTGTATTACACTTACCCAAAATGAGTTTTTGGTTGAACAAATAATGGAAAAATGTGTCCGGATACCGGATGGCAGTAACTAAATCCCAGTGTCAGGACCAAACGGAGAATCCTCTAAAAAAGATCCTCTGGAGAATTATAGAGGAGTCCAATACGAACATGTTGGTGTCTCACACTTACCCAAAATGAGTTTTTGGTTGAACAAACAATGGAAAAATGTGTCCGGACACAGGAGGGCAGTAACTAAATCCCAGTGTCAGGCACATATGGAGAATCCTCTGAAAAGGATGTTCTGCAGCATTGTAGAAGAGATCAATACTAACAATTTGGTGTATCACACTTACCCAAAATGAGTTTTTGATTGAACAATTAATGGAAATCTCTCTCCGGACGCTGGAGGGCAGTAACTAAATTCCAGTGTCAGGACGAAACGGAGAATCCTCTGAAAAAGATCTTCTGTTGAATTGTAAAGGAGACACATACGAACAATTTGATGTATCACACATACACAAAACTGAGTTTTTTGTTGAACATATAATGGAAAACTCTGTCAGGATACTGGAGGGCAATAAAAAAATCCAAGCGTCAGAACCAAACGGAGAATCCTCTGAAAAAGATCTTCTGCAGAATTGTAGAGGAGGCCAATACGAATATTTTGGTGTATCACACTTACCAAAAAGGAGTTTGCGGATGAACAAATAATGGAAAAATGTGTCCGGACACTGGAGGGAAGTAAATAATCCCAGTGTCAGGACCAAACGGAGAATCCTCTGAAAATGATCTGCTGCAGAATTGTAGAGAATGTCAATACGAACATTTAGGTGTATCACATTTACCCAAAATGAGTTTTTAGTTGAACAAATAATGGAAGAATCTGTCCGGATACTGGAGGGCAGTAACTAAATTCCAGTGTCAGGACCAAAGGAGTTTTTGATTGAACAAATAATGGAAAACTCTGTCCGCACAGGTGGGCAGGAGTTTGTGGATGAACAAATAATGGAAAAATGTGTCCGGACACTGGAGGGCAGTAACTAAATTCCAGTGTCAGGACTAAAGGAGTTTTTGATTGAACAAATAATGGAAAACTCTGTCCGCACAGGTGGGCAGTAACAAAATCCCAGTGTCAGTACCAATCGGAGAATCCTCTGAAAAAGATCTTATGCAGCATTGTAGAGGAGACCAATTCGAACATTTTGGTGTATCACACTTACCTAAAATGAGTTTTTGATTGAACAAATATGAAAAACTCTATCCGGACACTTGTGGTCAGTTACAAAATCCCAGCGTCAGTACCAATCGGAGAATTCTCTGAAAAAGATCTTATGAAGCATTGTAGAGGAGACCAATACGAACATTTTGGTGTATCACACTTACCTAAAATGAGTTTTTGATTGAACAAATAATGGAAAACTCTGTCCGGACACTGGAGGGCAATAAAAAATCCAAGCGTCAGAACCAAACGGAAAATCCGCTAAAAAAAGATCTTCTGCAGAATTGTAGAGGAGACCAATACGAACATTTTGGTGTATCACACTTACCAAAAAGGAGTTTGTGGATGAACAAATAATGGAAAAATGTGTCCGGACACTGGAGGGCAGTAATTAAATCCCTGTGTCAGGACCAAACGGAGAATCCTCTGAAAAAGATCTTATGCAGCATTGTAGGGGAGACCAATTCGAACATTTTGCTGTATCACACTTACCTAAAATGAGTTTTTGATTGAACAAATATGAAAAACTCTATCCGGACACTTGTGGGCAGTAACAAAATCCCAGTGTCAGTACCAATCGGAGAATCCTCTGAAAAAGATCTAATGCAGCATTGTAGAGGAGACCAATACGAACATTTTGGTGTATCACACTTACCTAAAATGAGTTTTTGATTGAACAAATAATGGAAAACTCTGTCCGGACACTGGTGGGCAGTAACAAAATCCCAGCGTCAGAACCAAACGGAGAATCCGCTGGAAAAGATCTTCTGCAGAATTGTAGAGGAGACCAATACGAACATGTTGGTGTATCACACTTACCAAAAAGGAGTTTGTGGATGAACAAATAATGGAAAAATGTGTCCGGACACTGGAGGGCAGTAATTAAATCCCTGTGTCAGGACCAAACGGAGAATCCTCTGAAAAAGATCTTATGCAGCATTGTAGAGGAGACCAATTCGAACATTTTGGTGTATCACACTTACCTAAAATGAGTTTTTGATTGAACAAATATGAAAAACTCTATCCGGACACTTGTGGGCAGTTACAAAATCCCAGCGTCAGTACCAATCGGAGAATTCTCTGAAAAAGATCTTATGCAGCATTGTAGAGGAGACCGATACGAACATTTTAGTGTATCACACTTACCTAAAATGAGTTTTTGATTGAACAAATAATGGAAAACTCTGTCCGGACACTGGAGGGCAATAAAAAAATCCAAGCGTCAGAACCAAAAGGAGAATCCGCTGAAAAAGATCTTCTGCAGAATTGTAGAGGAGACCAATACGAACATTTTGGTGTATCACACTTACCAAAAATGAGTTTGTGGATGAACAAATAATGGAAAAATGTGTCCGGACACTGGAGGGCAGTAATTAAATCCCAGTGTCAGGACCAAACGGAGAATCCTCTGAAAAAGATCTTATGCAGCATTGTAGGGGAGACCAATTCGAACATTTTGGTGTATCACACTTACCTAAAATGAGTTTTTGATTGAACAAATATGAAAAACTCTATCCGGACACTTGTGGGCAGTTACAAAATCCCAGCGTCAGTACAAATCGGAGAATTCTCTGAAAAAGATCTTATGCAGCATTGTAGAGGAGACCAATACGAACATTTTGGTGTATCACACATACCTAAAATGATTTTTTGATTGAACAAATAATGGAAAACTCTGTCCGGATACTGGTGGGCAGTAACAAAATCCCAGCGTCAGAACCAAACGGAGAATCCGCTGAAAAAGATCTTCTGCAGAATTGTAGAGGAGACGAATACGAACATGTTGGTGTATCACACTTACCAAAAAGGAGTTTGTGGATGAACAAATAATGGAAAAATGTGTCCGGACACTGGAGGGCAGTAATTAAATCCCTGTGTCAGGACCAAACGGAGAATCCTCTGAAAAAGATCTTATGCAGGATTGTAGAGGAGACCAATTCGAACATTTTGGTGTAACACACTTACCTAAAATGAGTTTTTGATTGAACAAATATGAAAAACTCTGTCAGGACACTGGTGGGCAGTAACAAAATCCCAGCGTCAGTACCAATCGGAAGATCCTCTGAAAAAGATCTTATGCAGCATTGTAGAGGATACCAAGACAAACTTTTTAGTGTATCACACTTACCTAAAATGAGTTTTTGATTGAACAACTAATGGAAAACTCTGTCCGGACACTGGAGGTCAGTAACTAAATCCCAGCGTCCGGACCAAATGGGGAAACCTCTGAAAAATATCTTCTGGAGAATTGTATAAGAGACCAATACGAACATATTGGTGTATCACACTTACCTATAATGAGTTTTTGGTTGAACAAATAATGGAAAACACTGTCCGGACACTGGAGGGCAGTAACTAAATACCAGTGTCAGGACCAAACAGAAAATCCTCTGAAAAAGATCTTCCGCAGAATTATAAAGGAGGCCACTACGAACATTTTGGTGTATCACAATTACCCAAAATGAGTTTTTGATTGAACAAATAATGGAAAACTCTGTCCGAACACTGGAGGGCAGTAACTAAATCCCAGCGTCCGGATCAAATGGGGAAACCTCTGAAAACGATCTTCTGGAGAATTATAGAGGAGACCAATACCAACATTTTGGTGTATTACACTTACACAAAATGAGTTTTTGGTTGAACAAATAATGGAAAAATGTGTCCGGACACTGGATGGCAGTAACTAAATCCCAGTGTCAGGGCCAAACGAAGAATCCACTAAAAAAGATCTTCTGGAGAATTATAGAGGAGTCCAATACGATCATGTTGGTGTTTCACACTTACCCAAAATGAGTTTTTGGTTGAACAAACAATGGAAAAATGTGTCCGGACACAGGAGGGCAGTAACTAAATCCCAGTGTCAGGACCAAACGGAGAATCCTCTGAAAATGATCTTCTGCAGAATTGTAGAGAAAGTCAATACGAACATTTTGGTGTTTCACATTTACCCAAAATGAGTTTTTAGTTGAACAAATAATGGAAGACTCTGTCCGGATACTGGAGGGCAGTAACTAAATTCCAGTGTCAGGACCAAAGGAGTTTTTGATTGAACAAATCATGGAAAACTCTGTCCGCACAGGTGGACAGTAACAAAATCGCAGTGTCAGTACCAATCGGAGAATCCTCTGAAAAAGATCTTATGCAGCATTGTAGAGGAGTCCAAGACAAACATTTTGGTGTATCACACTTACCTAAAATGAGTTATTGGATGAACAAATAATGAAAAACTCTGTCTGGACACTGGAGGGTAGTAACTAAATCCCAGCGTCAGAACCAAACGGATAATCCTCTGAAAAAGATCTACTGCATAATTGTATAAGAGACCAATTCGAACATATTGGTGTATCACACTTACCTATAATAAGTTTTTGGTTGAACAAATCATGGAAAACCCTGTCCGGACTCTGGAGGGCAGTAACTAAATACCAGTGTCAGGACCAAACGGAGAATCCTCTGAAAAAGATCTTCCGCAGAATTATAAAGGAGACCACTTCGAACATTTTGGTGTATCAGACATACCCAAAATGAGTTTTTGATTGAACAAATAATGGAAAACTCTGTCCGGACACTGGAGGGCAATAAAAAAATCCAAGCGTCAGAACCAAACGGAGAATCCGCTGAAAAAGATCTTCTGCAGAATTGTAGAGGACCAATACGAACATTTTGGTGTATCACACTTACCAAAAAGGAGTTTGTGGATGAACAAATAATGGAAAAATGTGTCCGGACACTGGAGGGCAGTAATTAAATCCCAGTGTCAGGACCAAACGGAGAATCCTCTGAAAATAATCTTCTGCAGAATTGTAGAGAAGGTCAATACGAACATTTTGGTGTATAACATTTACCCAAAATGAGTTTTTAGTTGAACAAATAATGGAAGACTCTGTCCGGATACTGGAGGGCAGTAACTAAATTCCAGTGTCAGGACCAAAGGAGTTTTTGATTGAACAAATAATGGAAAACTCTGTCCGCACAGGTGGGCAGTAACAAAATCCCAGTGTCAGTACCAATCGGAGAATCCTCTGAAAAAGATCTTATGCAGCATTGTAGAGGAGACCAATACGAACATTTTGGTGTATCACACATACCCAAATTGAGTTTTTGATTGAACAAATAATGGAAAACTCTGTCCGGACACTGGAGGGTTGTAACTAAATCCCAACGTCCGGAACAAATTGGGTAACCTCTGAAAAAGATCTACTGGAGAATTATAGAGGAGACCAATACGAACATTTTGGTGTATCACACTTACCAAAAAGGAGTTTGTGGATGAACAAATAATGGAAAAATGTGTCCGGACACTGGAGGGCAGTAATTAAATCCCAGTGTCAGGACCAAACGGAGAATCCTCTGAAAAAGATCTTATGCTGCATTGTAGAGGAGTCCAATACAAACTTTTTGGTGTATCACAATTACCCAACATGAGTTTTTGATTGAACAAATAATGGAAAACTCTGTCCGAACACTGGAGGGCAGTAACTAAATCCCAGCTTCCGGACCAAATGGGGAAACCTCTGAAAACGATCTTCTGGAGAATTATAGAGGAGTCCAATACGATCATGTTGGTGTCTCACACTTACCCAAAATGAGTTTTTGGTTGAACAAACAATGGAAAAATGTGTCCGGACACAGGAGGGCAGTAACTAAATCCCAGTGTCAGGACCAAACGGAGAATCCTCTGAAAATGATCTTCCGCAGAATTATAGAGAAGGTCAATACGAACATTTTAGTGTATCACATTTACCCAAAATGAGTTTTTGATTGAACAATTAATGGAAATCTCTGTCCGGACGCTGGAGGACAGTAACTAAATTCCAGTGTCAGGACCAAAGGAGTTTTTGATTGAACAAATAATGGAAAACTCTGTCCGCACAGGTGGGCAGTAACAAAATCCCAGTGTCAGACCAATCGGAGAATCCTCTGAAAAAGATCTTCTGCAGCATTGTAAAGGGTGATTTTTTAAGAGCTTGATAACTTTTTTTTTAAAAAAACGCATAAAATTTGCAAAATCTCATCGGTTCTTTATTTGAAACGTTAGATTGGTCCATGACATTTACTTTTTGAAGATAATTTCATTTAAATGTTGACCGCGGCTGCGCCTCAAGTGGTCCATCCGCTTAGTCCAATTTTGGCATTTCCACGTTTTTGAGTAACAGAGGCCCAATTGCTGCGAACGGCGACGAATCGATAATTGATGGTCATCATTAACATTGGCCGATACAGCTGCGATATTTTCTTCAGTTCGTACTCTACGTAAGCGTCTTGGTGGTTTAATGTTCAACAATGTAAATTTGGTGCGAAATTTAGTCACAATAACCCGAATAGCCGCTTCAGTGGGTCGATTAAACTGACCATAAAATGGAAGCGTGCGATGAACTTTCTTAACAGAGCACGCATTTTGATAATAAAATTCAATGATTTGCAAGCGTTGCTCGTTAGTAAGTCTATTCATGATGAAATGTCAAAGCATACTGAGCATCTTTCTCTTTGACACCATGTCTGAAATCCCACGTGATCTGTCAAATACTAATGCATGAAAATCCTAACCTCAAAAAAATCACTCTTTAGAAGAGACCAATACAAACATTTTGGTGTATCACACATACCCAAATTGTGTTTTTGATTGAACAAATAATGGAAAACTCTGTCCGGACACTGGAGGGCAGTAACTAAATCCCAGCGTCCGGACCAAATGGGGAAACCTCTGAAAAAGATCTTCTGGAGAATTATAGAGGAGATCAATACGAACATTTTGGTGTATTACACTTACCCAAAAATGAGTTATTGGATGAACAAATAATGGAAAACTCTGTCTGGACACTGGAGGGTAGTAACTAAATCCCAGCGTCAGAACCAAACGGAGAATCCTCTGAAATAGATCTACTGCAGAATTGTATAAGAGACCAATTTGATCATATTGGTGTATCACACTTACCTAAAATAAGTTTTTGGTTGAACAAATAATGGAAAACACTGTCTGGACACTGGAGGGCAGTAACTAAATACCAGCGTCAGGACCAAACGGATAATCCTCTGAAAAAGATCTTCCGCAGAATTATAAAGGAGACCATTACGAACATTTTGGTGTATCATACATACCCAAAATGAGTTTTTTATTGAACAAATAATGGAAAACTCTGTCCGGACACTGGAGGGCAGTAACTAAATCCCATCTTTGATTGAACAAATAATGGAAAACTCTGTCCGGACACTGGAGGGCAGTAACTAAATCCCAGCGTCCGGCACAAATGGGGAAGCCTCTGAAAAAGATCTCCTGGAGAAGTATAGAGGAGACCAATACCAACATTTTGGTGTATTACACTTACCCAAAATGAGTTTTTGGATGAACAAATAATGGAAAAATGTGTCCGGACCAAACGGAGAATCCTCTAAAAAAGATCTTCTGGAGAATTATAGAGGAGTCCAATACGATCATGTTGGTGTCTCACACTTACCCAAAATGAGTTTTTGGTTGAACAAACAATGGAAAAATGTGTCCGGACACAGGAGGGCAGTAACTAAATCCCAGTGTGAGGACCAAACGGAGAATCCTCTGAAAATGATCTTCTGCAGAATTGTAGAGAAGGTCAATACGAACATTTTGGTGTATCACATTTACCCAAAATGAGTTTTTGATTGAACAATTAATGGAAATCTCTGTCCGGACGTTGGAGGACAGTAACTAAATTCCAGTGTCAGGACCAAAGGAGTTTTTGATTGAACAAATAATGGAAAACTCTGTCCGCACAGGTGGACAGTAACAAAATCGCAGTGTCAGTACCAACCGGAGAATCCTCTGAAAAAGATCTTATGCAGCATTGTAGAGGAGACCAATTCGAACATTTTGGTGTATCACACTTACCTAAAATGAGTTTTTGATTGAACAAATATGAAAAACTCTATTCGGACACTTGTGGGCAGTTACAAAACCCAGCGTCCGGACCAAATGGGGAAACCTCTGAAAAAGATCTTCTGGAGAATTATAGAGGAGACCAATACCAACATTTTGGTGTATCACACTTACCTAAAATGAGTTTTTGATTGAACAAATAATGGAAAACTCTGTCCGGACACTGGAGGGCAGTAAATAAATCCCAGCGTCAGAACCAATCGGAGAATCCTCTGAAAACGATCTTCTGTAGAATTATAGAGGAGACCAATACCAACATTTTGGTGTATTATTCTTACCCAAAATGAGTTTTTGGTTGAACAAATAATGAAAAAATGTGTCCGGACACTGGATGGCAGTAACTAAATCCCAGTGTCAGGACCAAACGGAGAATCCACTAAAAAAGATCTTCTGGAGAATTATATAGGAGTCCAATACGAACATGTTGGTGTCTCACACTTACCCAAAATGAGTTTTTGGTTGAACAACCAATGGAAAAATGTGTCCGGACACAGGAGGGCAGTAACTAAATCCCAGTGTCAGGACCAAACGGAGAATCCTCTGAAAATGTTTTTGATTGAACAATTAATGGAAATCTCTGTCCGGACGCTGTCCGGAGGACAGTAACTAAATTCCAGTGTCAGGACCAAAGGAGTTTTTGATTGAACAAATAAGGGAAAACTCTGTCCGCACAGGTGGGCAGTAACAAAATCCCAGTGTCAGTACCAATCGGAGAATCCTCTGAAAAAGATCTTATGCAGCATTGTAGAGGAGTCCAAGACAAACATTTTGGTGTATCACACTTACCTAAAATGAGTTTTTGATTGAACAAATAATGGAAAACTCTGTCCGGACACTGGAGGGCAGTAACTAAATCCCAGCGTCCGGACCAAATGGGGAAACCTCTGAAAAAGATCTTCTGGAGAATTATAGAGGAGACCAATACGAACATTTTGGTGTATTACACTTACCCAAAATGAGTTATTGGATGAACAAATAATGGAAAACTCTGTCTGGACACTGGAGGGTAGTAACTAAATCCCAGCGTCAGAACCTCTACTGCAGAATTGTATAAGAGACCAATTCGAACATATTTGTGTATCACACTTACCTATAATGAGTTTTTGGTTGAACAAATAATGGAAAACACTGTCTGGACACTGGAGGGCAGTTTAGTTACTGCCTACCAGTGTCAGGACCAAACGGATAATCCTCTGAAAAAGATCTTCCGCAGAATTATAAAGGAGACCACTACGAACATTTTGGTGTATCACATTTACCCTGTTACTGGATGGCAGTAACTAAATCCCAGTGTCAGGCACATATGGAGAATCCTCTGAAAAGGATGTTCTGCAGCATTGTAGAAGAGGCCAATACTAACATTTTGGTGTATCACACTTACCCAAAATGAGTTTTTGATTGAACAATTAAAGGAAATCTCTGTCCGGACACTGGAGGGCAGTAACTAAATACCAGTGTCAGGACCAAACGGAGAATCCTCTGAAAAAGATCTTCCGCAGAATTATAAAGGAGACCACTACGAACATTTTGGTGTATCACACATACCCAAAATGAGTTTTTGATTGAACAAATAATGGAAAACTCTGTCCGGACACTGGAGGGCAGTAAAAAAATCCAAGCGTCAGAACCAAACGGAGAATCCGCTGAAAAAGATCTTCTGCAGAATTGTATAGGAGACCAATACGAACATTTTGGTGTATCACGCTTACCAAAAAGGAGTTTGTGGATGAACAAATAATGGAAAAATGTGTCCGGACACTGGAGGGCAGTAATTAAATCCCAGTGTCAGGACCAAACGGAGAATCCTCTGAAAATGATCTTCTGCAGAATTGTAGAGAAGGTCAATACGAACATTTTGGTGTATCACATTTACCCAAAATGAGTTTTTAGTTGAACAAATAATGGAAGACTCTGTCCGGATACTGGAGGGCAGTAACTAAATTCCAGTGTCAGGACCAAACGAGTTTTTGATTGAACAAATAATGGAAAACTCTGTCCGCACAGGTGGGCAGTAACAAAATCCCAGTGTCAGTACCAATCGGAGAATCCTCTGAAAAAGATCTTATGCAGCATTGTAGAGGAGACAAATACGAACATTTTGGTGTATCACACTTACCTAAAATGAGTTTTTGATTGAACAAATAATGGAAAACTCTGTCCGGACACTGGAGGGCGGTAACTAAATCCCAGCGTCCGGAACAAATTAGGTAACCTCTGAAAAAGATCTGTCCGGACACTGGAGGGCAGTAACTAAATACCAGTGTCAGGACCAAACGGAGAATCCTCTGAAAAAGATCTTCCGCAGAATTATAAAGGAGACCACTACGAACATTTTGGTGTATCACACATACCCAAAATGAGTTTTTGATTGAACAAATAATGGAAAACTCTGTCCGGACACTGGAGGGCAATAAAAAAATCCAAGCGTCAGAACCAAACGGAGAATCCGCTGAAAAAGATCTTCTGCAGAATTGTATAGGAGACCGATACGAACATTTTGGTGTATCACGCTTACCAAAAAGGAGTTTGTGGATGAACAAATAATGGAAAAATGTGTCCGGACACTGGAGGGCAGTAATTAAATCCCAGTGTCAGGACCAAACGGAGAATCCTCTGAAAATGATCTTCTGCAGAATTGTAGAGAAGGTCAATACGAACATTTTGGTGTATCACATTTACCCAAAATGAGTTTTTAGTTGAACAAATAATGGAAAACTCTGTCCGGACACTGGTGGGTAGTAAGAAAACCCCAGCGTCAGTACAAATCGGAGAATCCTCTGAAAAAGATCTTATGCAGCATTGTAGAGGAGTCCAAGACAAACTTTTTGGTGTATCACACTTACCTAAAATGAGTTTTTGATTGAACAACTAATGGAAAACTCTGTCCGCACACTGGAGGGCAGTAACTAAATCCCAGCGTCCGGACCAAATGGGGAAAACTCTGAAAAATATCTTCTGGAGAATTATAGAGGAGACCAATACGAACATTTTGGTGTATTACACTTACCCAAAATGAGTTTTCGGATGAACAAATAATGGAAAACTCTGTCTGGACACTGGAGGGTAGTAACTAAATCCCAGCGTCGGAACCAAACGGAGAATCCTCTGAAAAAGATCTACTGCAGAATTTTATAAGAGACCAATACGAACATATTGGTGTATCACACTTACCTATAATGAGTTTTTGGTTGAACAAATAATGGAAAACACTGTCCGGACACTGGAGGGCAGTAACTAAATACCAGTGTCAGCACCAAACGGATAATCCTCTGAAAAAGATCTTCCGCAGAATTATAAAGGAGACTAATACGAACAGTTTGGTGTTTCACACTTACCTAAAATGAGTTTTTGATTGAACAAATAATGGAAAACTCTGTCCGGACACTGGAGGGCAGTAAATAAATCCCAGCGTCAGAACCAATCGGAGAATCCTCTGAAAACGATCTTCTGTAGAATTATAGAGGAGACCAATACCAACATTTTGGTGTATTACACTTACCCAAAATGAGTTTTTGGTTGAACAAATAATGGAAAAATGTGTCCGGACACTGGATGGCAGTAACTAAATCCCAGTGTCAGGACCAAACGGAGAATCCACTAAAAAAGATCTTCTGGAGAATTATAGAGGAGTCCAATACGAACATGTTGGTGTCTCACACTTACCCAAAATGAGTTTTTGGTTGAACAACCAATGGAAAAATGTGTCCGGACACAGGAGGGCAGTAACTAAATCCTAGTGTCAGGACCAAACGGAGAATCCTCTGAAAATGATCTTCTGCAGAATTGTAGAGAAGGTCAATACGAACATTTTGGTGTATCACATTTACCCAAAATGAGTTTTTGATTGAACAATTAATGGAAATCTCTGTCCGCACAGGTGGGCAGTAACAAAATCCCAGTGTCAGTACCAATCGGAGAATCCTCTGAAAAAGATCTTATGCAGCATTGTAGAGGAGTCCAAGACAAACATTTTGGTGTATCACACTTTCCTAAAATGAGTTTTTGATTGAACAAATAATGGAAAACTATGTCCGGACACTGGAGGGCAGTAACTAAATCCCAGCGTCCGGACCAAATGGGGAAACCTCTGAAAAATATCTTCTGGAGAATTATAGAGGAGACCAATACGAACATTTTGGTGTATTACACTTACCCAAAATGAGTTATTGGATGAACAAATAATGGAAAACTCTGTCTGGACACTGGAGGGTAGTAACTAAATCCCAGCGTCAGAACCTCTACTGCAGAATTGTATAAGAGACCAATTCGAACATATTTGTGTATCACACTTACCTATAATGAGTTTTTGGTTGAACAAATAATGGAAAACACTGTCTGGACACTGGAGGGCAGTTTAGTTACTGCCTACCAGTGTCAGGACCAAACGGATAATCCTCTGAAAAAGATCTTCCGCAGAATTATAAAGGAGACCACTACGAACATTTTGGTGTATCACATTTACCCTGTTACTGGATGGCAGTAACTAAATCCCAGTGTCAGGCACATATGGAGAATCCTCTGAAAAGGATGTTCTGCAGCATTGTAGAAGAGGCCAATACTAACATTTTGGTGTATCACACTTACCCAAAATGAGTTTTTGATTGAACAATTAAAGGAAATCTCTGTCCGGACACTGGAGGGCAGTAACTAAATACCAGTGTCAGGACCAAACGGAGAATCCTCTGAAAAAGATCTTCCGCAGAATTATAAAGGAGACCACTACGAACATTTTGGTGTATCACACATACCCAAAATGAGTTTTTGATTGAACAAATAATGGAAAACTCTGTCCGGACACTGGAGGGCAATAAAAAATCCAAGCGTCAGAACCAAACGGAGAATCCGCTGAAAAAGATCTTCTGTAGAATTGTAGAGGAGACCAATACGAACATTTCGGTGTATCACACTTACCAAAAAGGAGTTTGTGGATGAACAAATAATGGAAAAATGTGTCCGGACACTGGAGGGCTGTAATTAAATCCCAGTGTCAGGACCAAACGGAGAATCCTCTGAAAAAGATCTTATGCAGCATTGTAGAGGAGACGAATTCGAACATTTTGGTGTATCACAATTACCTAAAATGAGTTTTTGATTGAACAAATATGAAAAACTCTATCCGGACACTTGTGGGCAGTTACAAAATCCCAGCGTCAGTACCAATCGGAGAATTCTCTGAAAAAGATCTTATGCAGCATTGTAGAGGAGACCAATACGAACATTTTGGTGTATCACACTTACCTAAAATGAGTTTTTGATTGAACAAATAATGGAAAACTCTGTCCGGACACTGGAGGACAGTAAATAAATCCCAGCGTCAGAACCAATCGGAGAATCCTCTGAAAACGATCTTCTGTAGAATTATAGAGGAGACCAATACCAACATTTTGGTGTATTATACTTACCCAAAATGAGTTTTTGGTTGAACAAATAATGAAAAAATGTGTCCGGACACTGGATGGCAGTAACTAAATCCCAGTGTCAGGACCAAACGGAGAATCCACTAAAAAAGATCTTCTGGAGAATTATAGAGGAGTCCAATACGAACATGTTGGTGTCTCACACTTACCCAAAATGAGTTTTTGGTTGAACAACCAATGGAAAAATGTGTCCGGACACAGGAGGGCAGTAACTAAATCCCAGTGTCAGGACCAAACGGAGAATCCTCTGAAAATGATCTTCTGCAGAATTGTAGAGAAGGTCAATACGAACATTTTGGTGTATCACATTTACCCAAAATGAGTTTTTGATTGAACAATTAATGGAAATCTCTGTCCGGACGCTGTCCGGAGGACAGTAACTAAATTCCAGTGTCAGGACCAAAGGAGTTTTTGATTGAACAAATAAGGGAAAACTCTGTCCGCACAGGTGGGCAGTAACAAAATCCCAGTGTCAGTACCAATCGGAGAATCCTCTGAAAAAGATCTTATGCAGCATTGTAGAGGAGTCCAAGACAAACATTTTGGTGTATCACACTTACCTAAAATGAGTTTTTGATTGAACAAATAATGGAAAACTCTGTCCGGACACTGGAGGGCAGTAACTAAATCCCAGCGTCCGGACCAAATGGGGAAACCTCTGAAAAAGATCTTCTGGAGAATTATAGAGGAGACCAATACGAACATTTTGGTGTATTACACTTACCCAAAATGAGTTATTGGATGAACAAATAATGGAAAACTCTGTCTGGACACTGGAGGGTAGTAACTAAATCCCAGCGTCAGAACCTCTACTGCAGAATTGTATAAGAGACCAATTCGAACATATTTGTGTATCACACTTACCTATAATGAGTTTTTGGTTGAACAAATAATGGAAAACACTGTCTGGACACTGGAGGGCAGTTTAGTTACTGCCTACCAGTGTCAGGACCAAACGGATAATCCTCTGAAAAAGATCTTCCGCAGAATTATAAAGGAGACCACTACGAACATTTTGGTGTATCACATTTACCCTGTTACTGGATGGCAGTAACTAAATCCCAGTGTCAGGCACATATGGAGAATCCTCTGAAAAGGATGTTCTGCAGCATTGTAGAAGAGGCCAATACTAACATTTTGGTGTATCACACTTACCCAAAATGAGTTTTTGATTGAACAATTAAAGGAAATCTCTGTCCGGACACTGGAGGGCAGTAACTAAATACCAGTGTCAGGACCAAACGGAGAATCCTCTGAAAAAGATCTTCCGCAGAATTATAAAGGAGACCACTACGAACATTTTGGTGTATCACACATACCCAAAATGAGTTTTTGATTGAACAAATAATGGAAAACTCTGTCCGGACACTGGAGGGCAATAAAAAAATCCAAGCGTCAGAACCAAACGGAGAATCCGCTGAAAAAGATCTTCTGCAGAATTGTATAGGAGACCAATACGAACATTTTGTTGTATCACGCTTACCAAAAAGGAGTTTGTGGATGAACAAATAATGGAAAAATGTGTCCGGACACTGGAGGGCAGTAATTAAATCCCAGTGTCAGGACCAAACGGAGAATCCTCTGAAAATGATCTTCTGCAGAATTGTAGAGAAGGTCAATACGAACATTTTGGTGTATCACATTTACCCAAAATGAGTTTTTAGTTGAACAAATAATGGAAGACTCTGTCCGGATACTGGAGGGCAGTAACTAAATTCCAGTGTCAGGACCAAACGAGTTTTTGATTGAACAAATAATGGAAAACTCTGTCCGCACAGGTGGGCAGTAACAAAATCCCAGTGTCAGTACCAATCGGAGAATCCTCTGAAAAAGATCTTATGCAGCATTGTAGAGGAGACAAATACGAACATTTTGGTGTATCACACTTACCTAAAATGAGTTTTTGATTGAACAAATAATGGAAAACTCTGTCCGGACACTGGAGGGCGGTAACTAAATCCCAGCGTCCGGAACAAATTAGGTAACCTCTGAAAAAGATCTGTCCGGACACTGGAGGGCAGTAACTAAATACCAGTGTCAGGACCAAACGGAGAATCCTCTGAAAAAGATCTTCCGCAGAATTATAAAGGAGACCACTACGAACATTTTGGTGTATCACACATACCCAAAATGAGTTTTTGATTGAACAAATAATGGAAAACTCTGTCCGGACACTGGAGGGCAATAAAAAAATCCAAGCGTCAGAACCAAACGGAGAATCCGCTGAAAAAGATCTTCTGCAGAATTGTATAGGAGACCGATACGAACATTTTGGTGTATCACGCTTACCAAAAAGGAGTTTGTGGATGAACAAATAATGGAAAAATGTGTCCGGACACTGGAGGGCAGTAATTAAATCCCAGTGTCAGGACCAAACGGAGAATCCTCTGAAAATGATCTTCTGCAGAATTGTAGAGAAGGTCAATACGAACATTTTGGTGTATCACATTTACCCAAAATGAGTTTTTAGTTGAACAAATAATGGAAAACTCTGTCCGGACACTGGTGGGTAGTAAGAAAATCCCAGCGTCAGTACCAATCGGAGAATCCTCTGAAAAAGATCTTATGCAGCATTGTAGAGGAGTCCAAGACAAACTTTTTGGTGTATCACACTTACCTAAAATGAGTTTTTGATTGAACAACTAATGGAAAACTCTGTCCGCACACTGGAGGGCAGTAACTAAATCCCAGCGTCCGGACCAAATGGGGAAAACTCTGAAAAATATCTTCTGGAGAATTATAGAGGAGACCAATACGAACATTTTGGTGTATTACACTTACCCAAAATGAGTTTTCGGATGAACAAATAATGGAAAACTCTGTCTGGACACTGGAGGGTAGTAACTAAATCCCAGCGTCGGAACCAAACGGAGAATCCTCTGAAAAAGATCTACTGCAGAATTTTATAAGAGACCAATACGAACATATTGGTGTATCACACTTACCTATAATGAGTTTTTGGTTGAACAAATAATGGAAAACACTGTCCGGACACTGGAGGGCAGTAACTAAATACCAGTGTCAGCACCAAACGGATAATCCTCTGAAAAAGATCTTCCGCAGAATTATAAAGGAGACTAATACGAACAGTTTGGTGTTTCACACTTACCTAAAATGAGTTTTTGATTGAACAAATAATGGAAAACTCTGTCCGGACACTGGAGGGCAGTAAATAAATCCCAGCGTCAGAACCAATCGGAGAATCCTCTGAAAACGATCTTCTGTAGAATTATAGAGGAGACCAATACCAACATTTTGGTGTATTACACTTACCCAAAATGAGTTTTTGGTTGAACAAATAATGGAAAAATGTGTCCGGACACTGGATGGCAGTAACTAAATCCCAGTGTCAGGACCAAACGGAGAATCCACTAAAAAAGATCTTCTGGAGAATTATAGAGGAGTCCAATACGAACATGTTGGTGTCTCACACTTACCCAAAATGAGTTTTTGGTTGAACAACCAATGGAAAAATGTGTCCGGACACAGGAGGGCAGTAACTAAATCCTAGTGTCAGGACCAAACGGAGAATCCTCTGAAAATGATCTTCTGCAGAATTGTAGAGAAGGTCAATACGAACATTTTGGTGTATCACATTTACCCAAAATGAGTTTTTGATTGAACAATTAATGGAAATCTCTGTCCGGACGCTGTCCGGAGGACAGTAACTAAATTCCAGTGTCAGCACCAAACGGATAATCCTCTGAAAAAGATCTTCCGCAGAATTATAAAGGAGACTAATACGAACAGTTTGGTGTTTCACACTTACCTAAAATGAGTTTTTGATTGAACAAATAATGGAAAACTCTGTCCGGACACTGGAGGGCAGTAAATAAATCCCAGCGTCAGAACCAATCGGAGAATCCTCTGAAAACGATCTTCTGTAGAATTATAGAGGAGACCAATACCAACATTTTGGTGTATTACACTTACCCAAAATGAGTTTTTGGTTGAACAAATAATGGAAAAATGTGTCCGGACACTGGATGGCAGTAACTAAATCCCAGTGTCAGGACCAAACGGAGAATCCACTAAAAAAGATCTTCTGGAGAATTATAGAGGAGTCCAATACGAACATGTTGGTGTCTCACACTTACCCAAAATGAGTTTTTGGTTGAACAACCAATGGAAAAATGTGTCCGGACACAGGAGGGCAGTAACTAAATCCTAGTGTCAGGACCAAACGGAGAATCCTCTGAAAATGATCTTCTGCAGAATTGTAGAGAAGGTCAATACGAACATTTTGGTGTATCACATTTACCCAAAATGAGTTTTTGATTGAACAATTAATGGAAATCTCTGTCCGGACGCTGTCCGGAGGACAGTAACTAAATTCCAGTGTCAGGACCAAAGGAGTTTTTGATTGAACAAATAAGGGAAAACTCTGTCCGCACAGGTGGGCAGTAACAAAATCCCAGTGTCAGTACCAATCGGAGAATCCTCTGAAAAAGATCTTATGCAGCATTGTAGAGGAGTCCAAGACAAACATTTTGGTGTATCACACTTTCCTAAAATGAGTTTTTGATTGAACAAATAATGGAAAACTATGTCCGGACACTGGAGGGCAGTAACTAAATCCCAGCGTCCGGACCAAATGGGGAAACCTCTGAAAAATATCTTCTGGAGAATTATAGAGGAGACCAATACGAACATTTTGGTGTATTACACTTACCCAAAATGAGTTATTGGATGAACAAATAATGGAAAACTCTGTCTGGACACTGGAGGGTAGTAACTAAATCCCAGCGTCAGAACCTCTACTGCAGAATTGTATAAGAGACCAATTCGAACATATTTGTGTATCACACTTACCTATAATGAGTTTTTGGTTGAACAAATAATGGAAAACACTGTCTGGACACTGGAGGGCAGTTTAGTTACTGCCTACCAGTGTCAGGACCAAACGGATAATCCTCTGAAAAAGATCTTCCGCAGAATTATAAAGGAGACCACTACGAACATTTTGGTGTATCACATTTACCCTGTTACTGGATGGCAGTAACTAAATCCCAGTGTCAGGCACATATGGAGAATCCTCTGAAAAGGATGTTCTGCAGCATTGTAGAAGAGGCCAATACTAACATTTTGGTGTATCACACTTACCCAAAATGAGTTTTTGATTGAACAATTAAAGGAAATCTCTGTCCGGACACTGGAGGGCAGTAACTAAATACCAGTGTCAGGACCAAACGGAGAATCCTCTGAAAAAGATCTTCCGCAGAATTATAAAGGAGACCACTACGAACATTTTGGTGTATCACACATACCCAAAATGAGTTTTTGATTGAACAAATAATGGAAAACTCTGTCCGGACACTGGAGGGCAATAAAAAATCCAAGCGTCAGAACCAAACGGAGAATCCGCTGAAAAAGATCTTCTGCAGAATTGTATAGGAGACCAATACGAACATTTTGGTGTATCACGCTTACCAAAAAGGAGTTTGTGAATGAACAAATAATGGAAAAATGTGTCCGGACACTGGAGGGCAGTAATTAAATCCCAGTGTCAGGACCAAACGGAGAATCCTCTGAAAATGATCTTCTGCAGAATTGTAGAGAAGGTCAATACGAACATTTTGGTGTATCACATTTACCAAAAATGAGTTTTTAGTTGAACAAATAATGGAAAACTCTGTCCGGATACTGGAGGGCAGTAACTAAATTCCAGTGTCAGGACCAAACGAGTTTTTGATTGAACAAATAATGGAAAACTCTGTCCGCACAGGTGGGCAGTAACCAAATCCCAGTGTCAGTACCAATCGGAGAATCCTCTGAAAAAGATCTTATGCAGCAATGTAGAGGAGACAAATACGAACATTTTGGTGTATCACACTTACCTAAAATGAGTTTTTGATTGAACAAATAATGGAAAACTCTGTCCGGACACTGGAGGGCAGTAAATAAATCCCAGCGTCAGAACCAATCGGAGAATCCTCTGAAAACGATCTTCTGTAGAATTATAGAGGAGACCAATACCAACATTTTGGTGTATTATTCTTACCCAAAATGAGTTTTTGGTTGAACAAATAATGAAAAAATGTGTCCGGACACTGGATGGCAGTAACTAAATCCCAGTGTCAGGACCAAACGGAGAATCCACTAAAAAAGATCTTCCGCAGAATTATAAAGGAGACCACTACGAACATTTTGGTGTATCACACATACCCAAAATGAGTTTTTGATTGAACAAATAATGGAAAACTCTGTCCGGACACTGGAGGGCAATAAAAAAATCCAAGCGTCAGAACCAAACGGAGAATCCGCTGAAAAAGATCTTCTGTAGAATTGTAGAGGAGACCAATACGAACATTTCGGTGTATCACACTTACCAAAAAGGAGTTTGTGGATGAACAAATAATGGAAAAATGTGTCCGGACACTGGATGGCAGTAACTAAATCCCAGTGTCAGGACCAAACGGAGAATCCACTAAAAAAGATCTTCCGCAGAATTATAAAGGAGACCACTACGAACATTTTGGTGTATCACACATACCTAAAATGAGTTTTTGATTGAACAAATAATGGAAAACTCTGTCCGGACACTGGAGGGCAATAAAAAAATCCAAGCGTCAGAACCAAACGGAGAATCCTCTGAAAAAGATCTTATGCAGCATTGTAGAGGAGACAAATACGAACATTTTGGTGTATTACACTTACCTAAAATGAGTTTTTGATTGAACAAATAATGGAAAACTCTGTCCGGAAACTGGAGGGCAGTAAATAAATCCCAGCGTCAGAACCAATCGGAGAATCCTCTGAAAACGATCTTCTGTAGAATTATAGAGGAGACCAATACCAACATTTTGGTGTATTATTCTTACCCAAAATGAGTTTTTGGTTGAACAAATAATGAAAAAATGTGTCCGGACACTGGAGGGCGGTAACTATATCCCAGCGTCCGGAACAAATTGTGTAACCTCTGAAAAAGATCTACTGGAGAATTATAGAGGAGACCAATATGAACATTTGGTGTATTACACTTACCCAAAATGAGTTATTGGACCAACAAATAATGGAAAACTCTGTCTGGACACTGGAGGGTAGTAACTAAATCCCACCGTCAGAACCAAACGGAGAATCCTCTGATAAAGATCTACTGCAGAATTGTATAAGAGACCAATACGAACATATTGGTGTATCACACTTACCTATAATGAGTTTTTGGTTGAACAAATCATGGAAAACACTGTCCGGACACTGGAGGGCAGTAACTAAATACCAGTGTCAGGACCAAATGGAGAATCCTCTGAAAAAGATCTTCCGCAGAATTATAAAGGAGACCACTACGAACATTTTTGTGTATCACACATACCCAAAATGAGTTTTTGATTGAACAAATAATGGAAAACTCTGTCCGGACACTGGAGGGCAATAAAAAAATCCAAGCGTCAGAACCAAACGGAGAATCCGCTGAAAAAGATCTTCTGTAGAATTGTAGAGGAGACCAATACGAACATTTCGGTGTATCACACTTACCAAAAAGGAGTTTGTGGATGAACAAATAATGGAAAAATGTGTCCGGACACTGGAGGGCTGTAATTAAATCCCAGTGTCAGGACCAAACGGAGAATCCTCTGAAAAAGATCTTATGCAGCATTGTAGAGGAGACGAATTCGAACATTTTGGTGTATCACAATTACCTAAAATGAGTTTTTGATTGAACAAATATGAAAAACTCTATCCGGACACTTGTGGGCAGTTACAAAATCCCAGCGTCAGTACCAATCGGAGAATTCTCTGAAAAAGATCTTATGCAGCATTGTAGAGGAGACCAATACGAACATTTTGGTGTATCACACTTACCTAAAATGAGTTTTTGATTGAACAAATAATGGAAAACTCTGTCCGGACACTGGAGGGCAGTAAATAAATCCCAGCGTCAGAACCAATCGGAGAATCCTCTGAAAACGATCTTCTGTAGAATTATAGAGGAGACCAATACCAACATTTTGGTGTATTATTCTTACCCAAAATGAGTTTTTGGTTGAACAAATAATGAAAAAATGTGTCCGGACACTGGATGGCAGTAACTAAATCCCAGTGTCAGGACCAAACGGAGAATCCACTAAAAAAGATCTTCTGGAGAATTATATAGGAGTCCAATACGAACATGTTGGTGTCTCACACTTACCCAAAATGAGTTTTTGGTTGAACAACCAATGGAAAAATGTGTCCGGACACAGGAGGGCAGTAACTAAATCCCAGTGTCAGGACCAAACGGAGAATCCTCTGAAAATGTTTTTGATTGAACAATTAATGGAAATCTCTGTCCGGACGCTGTCCGGAGGACAGTAACTAAATTCCAGTGTCAGGACCAAAGGAGTTTTTGATTGAACAAATAAGGGAAAACTCTGTCCGCACAGGTGGGCAGTAACAAAATCCCAGTGTCAGTACCAATCGGAGAATCCTCTGAAAAAGATCTTATGCAGCATTGTAGAGGAGTCCAAGACAAACATTTTGGTGTATCACACTTACCTAAAATGAGTTTTTGATTGAACAAATAATGGAAAACTCTGTCCGGACACTGGAGGGCAGTAACTAAATCCCAGCGTCCGGACCAAATGGGGAAACCTCTGAAAAAGATCTTCTGGAGAATTATAGAGGAGACCAATACGAACATTTTGGTGTATTACACTTACCCAAAATGAGTTATTGGATGAACAAATAATGGAAAACTCTGTCTGGACACTGGAGGGTAGTAACTAAATCCCAGCGTCAGAACCTCTACTGCAGAATTGTATAAGAGACCAATTCGAACATATTTGTGTATCACACTTACCTATAATGAGTTTTTGGTTGAACAAATAATGGAAAACACTGTCTGGACACTGGAGGGCAGTTTAGTTACTGCCTACCAGTGTCAGGACCAAACGGATAATCCTCTGAAAAAGATCTTCCGCAGAATTATAAAGGAGACCACTACGAACATTTTGGTGTATCACATTTACCCTGTTACTGGATGGCAGTAACTAAATCCCAGTGTCAGGCACATATGGAGAATCCTCTGAAAAGGATGTTCTGCAGCATTGTAGAAGAGGCCAATACTAACATTTTGGTGTATCACACTTACCCAAAATGAGTTTTTGATTGAACAATTAAAGGAAATCTCTGTCCGGACACTGGAGGGCAGTAACTAAATACCAGTGTCAGGACCAAACGGAGAATCCTCTGAAAAAGATCTTCCGCAGAATTATAAAGGAGACCACTACGAACATTTTGGTGTATCACACATACCCAAAATGAGTTTTTGATTGAACAAATAATGGAAAACTCTGTCCGGACACTGGAGGGCAATAAAAAATCCAAGCGTCAGAACCAAACGGAGAATCCGCTGAAAAAGATCTTCTGCAGAATTGTATAGGAGACCAATACGAACATTTTGGTGTATCACGCTTACCAAAAAGGAGTTTGTGAATGAACAAATAATGGAAAAATGTGTCCGGACACTGGAGGGCAGTAATTAAATCCCAGTGTCAGGACCAAACGGAGAATCCTCTGAAAATGATCTTCTGCGGAGAATCCTCTGAAAACGATCTTCTGTAGAATTATAGAGGAGACCAATACCAACATTTTGGTGTATTATTCTTACCCAAAATGAGTTTTTGGTTGAACAAATAATGAGAAAATGTGTCCGGACACTGGAGGGCGGTAACTATATCCCAGCGTCCGGAACAAATTGGGTAACCTCTGAACAAGATCTACTGGAGAATTATAGAGGAGACCAATATGAACATTTGGTGTATTACACTTACCCAAAATGAGTTATTGGACGAACAAATAATGGAAAACTCTGTCTGGACACTGGAGGGTAGTAACTAAATCCCACCGTCAGAACCAAACGGAGAATCCTCTGATAAAGATCTACTGCAGAATTGTATAAGAGACCAATACGAACATATTGGTGTATCACACTTACCTATAATGAGTTTTTGGTTGAACAAATCATGGAAAACACTGTCCGGACACTGGAGGGCAGTAACTAAATACCAGTGTCAGGACCAAATGGAGAATCCTCTGAAAAAGATCTTCCGCAGAATTATAAAGGAGACCACTACGAACATTTTGGTGTATCACACATACCCAAAATGAGTTTTTGATTGAACAAATAATGGAAAACTCTGTCCGGACACTGGAGGGCAATAAAAAAATCCAAGCGTCAGAACCAAACGGAGAATCCGATGAAAAAGATCTTCTGTAGAATTGTAGAGGAGACCAATAGGAACATTTCGGTGTATCACACTTACCAAAAAGGAGTTTGTGGATGAACAAATAATGGAAAAATGTGTCCGGACACTGGAGGGCTGTAATTAAATCCCAGTGTCAGGACCAAACGGAGAATCCTCTGAAAAAGATCTTATGCAGCATTGTAGAGGAGACGAATTCGAACATTTTGGTGTATCACAATTACCTAAAATGAGTTTTTGATTGAACAAATATGAAAAACTCTATCCGGACACTTGTGGGCAGTTACAAAATCCCAGCGTCAGTACCAATCGGAGAATTCTCTGAAAAAGATCTTATGCAGCATTGTAGAGGAGACCAATACGAACATTTTGGTGTATCACACTTACCTAAAATGAGTTTTTGATTGAACAAATAATGGAAAACTCTGTCCGGACACTGGAGGGCAGTAAATAAATCCCAGCGTCAGAACCAATCGGAGAATCCTCTGAAAACGATCTTCTGTAGAATTATAGAGGAGACCAATACCAACATTTTGGTGTATTATTCTTACCCAAAATGAGTTTTTGGTTGAACAAATAATGAAAAAATGTGTCCGGACACTGGATGGCAGTAACTAAATCCCAGTGTCAGGACCAAACGGAGAATCCACTAAAAAAGATCTTCTGGAGAATTATAGAGGAGTCCAATACGAACATGTTGGTGTCTCACACTTACCCAAAATGAGTTTTTGGTTGAACAACCAATGGAAAAATGTGTCCGGACACAGGAGGGCAGTAACTAAATCCCAGTGTCAGGACCAAACGGAGAATCCTCTGAAAATGATCTTCTGCAGAATTGTAGAGAAGGTCAATACGAACATTTTGGTGTATCACATTTACCCAAAATGAGTTTTTGATTGAACAATTAATGGAAATCTCTGTCCGGACACTGGAGGGCAGTAACTAAATCCTAGCGACCAAATGGGGAAACCTCTGAAAAAGATCTACTGGAGAATTATAGAGGAGACCAATACGAACATTTTGGTGTATTACACATACCCAAAATGAGTTATTGGACGAACAAATAATGGAAAACTCTGTCTGGACACTGGAGGGTAGTAACTAAATCCCAGCGTCAGGACCAAACGGAGAATCCTCTGATAAAGATCTACTGCAGAATTGTATAACAGACCAATACGAACATATTGGTGTATCACACTTACCTATAATGAGTTTTTGGTTGAACAAATCATGGAAAACACTGTCCGGACACTGGAGGACAGTAACTAAATACCAGTGTCAGGACCAAACGGAGAATCCTCTGAAAAAGATCTTCCGCAGAATTATAAAAGAAGACCACTACGAACATTTTGGTGTATCACACATACCCAAAATGAGTTTTTGATTGAACAAATAATGGAAAACTCTGTCCGGACACTGGAGGGCAATAAAAAAATCCAAGCGTCAGAACCAAACGGAGAATCCTCTGAAAACGATCTTATGCAGCATTGTAGAGGAGACGAATTCGAACATTTTGGTGTATCACACTTACCTAAAATGAGTTTTTGATTGAACAAATATGAAAAACTCTATCCGGACACTTGTGGGCAGTTACAAAATCCCAGCGTCATTACCAATCGGAGAATTCTCTGAAAAAGATCTTATGCAGCATTGTAGAGGAGACCAATACGAACATTTTGGTGTATCACACTTACCTAAAATGAGTTTTTGATTGAACAAATAATGGAAAACTCTGTCCGGACACTGGAGGGCAGTAACTAAATCCCAGCGTCAGAACCAAACGGAGAATCCTCTGATAAAGATCTACTGCAGAATTGTATAAGAGACCAATACGAACATATTGGTGTATCACACTTACCTATAATGAGTTTTTGGATGAACAAATCATGGAAAACACTATCCGGACACTGGAGGGCAGTAACTAAATACCAGTGTCAGGACCAAACGGAGAATCCTCTAAAAAAGATCTTCTGGAGAATTATGGAGGAGTCCAATACGAACATGTTGGTGTCTCACACTTACCCAAAATGAGCTTTTGGTTGAACAAATAATGGAAAACTCTGTCCGCACAGGTGGGCAGTAACAAAATCCCAGTGTCAGTACCAATCGGAGAATCCTCTGAAAAAGATCTTATGTAGCATTGTAGAGGAGACCAATACGAACATTTTGGTGTATCACACTTACCTAAAATGAGTTTTTGATTGAACAAATAATGGAAAACTCTGTCCGGACACTGGAGGGCGGTAACTAAATCCCAGCGTCCGGAACAAATTGGGTAACCTCTGAAAAAGATCTACTGGAGAATTATAGAGGAGACCAATACGAACATTTTGGTGTATTACACTTACCCAAAATGAGTTATTGGACGAACAAATAATGGAAAACTTTGTCTGGACACTGGAGGGTAGTAACTAAATCCCAGCGTCAGAACCAAACGGAGAATCCTCTGATAGAGATCTACTGCAGAATTGTATAAGAGACCAATTCAAACATTTTGGTGTATCACACTTATCTAAAATGAGTTTTTGATTGAACAAATATGAAAAACTCTATCCGGACACTTGTGGGCAGTTACAAAATCCCAGCGTCAGTACCAATCGGAGAATTCTCTGAAAAAGATCTTATGCAGCATTGTAGAGTAGACCAATACGAACATTTTGGTGTATCACACTTACCTAAAATGAGTTTTCGGATGAACAAATAATGGAAAACTCTGTCTGGACACTGGAGGGTAGTAACTAAATCCCAGCGTCAGAACCAATCGGAGAATCCTCTGAAAAAGATCTACTGCAGAATTGTATAAGAGACCAATACGAACATATTGGTGTATCACACTTACCTAAAATGAGTTTTTCGTTGAACAAATAATGGAAAACACTTTCCGGACACTGGAGGGCAGTAATTAAATACCAGTGTCAGGACCAAACGGAGAATCCTCTGAAAATGATCTTCTGCAGAATTGTAGAGAAGGTCAATACGAACATTTTGGTGTATCACATTTATCTGGATGGCAGTAAATAAATCCCAGTGTCAGGACCAAACGGAGAATCCTCTAAAAAAGATCTTCTGGAGAATTATAGAGGAGTCCAATACGAACATTTTGGTGTCTCACACTTACCCAAATTGAGCTTTTGGTTGAACAAATAATGGAAAACTCTGTCCGCACAGGTGGGCAGTAACAAAATCCCAGTGTCAGTACCAAACGGATAATCCTCTGAAAAAGATCTACTGCAGAATTTTATAAGAGACCAATACGATCATATTGGTGTATCACACTTACCTATAATGAGTTTTTGGTTGAACAAATAATGGAAAACCCTGTCCGGACACTGGAGGGCAGTAACTAAATACCAGTGTCAGGACCAAACGGATAATCCTCTGAAAAAGATCTTCCGCAGAATTATAAAGGAGACCCCTACGAACATTTTGGTGTATCACAATTACCCAAAATGAGTTTTTGATTGAACAAATAATGGAAAACTCTGTCCGAACACTGGAGGGCAGTAACTAAATCCCAGCGTCCGGACCCAATGGGGAAACCTCTGAAAACGATCTTCTGGAGAATTATAGAGGAGACCAATACCAACATTTTGGTGTATTACACTTACCCAAAATGAGTTTTTGGTTGAACAAATAATGGAAAAATGTGTCCGGACACTGGATGGCAGTAACTAAATCCCAGTGTCAGGACCAAACGGAGAATCCACTAAAAAAAATCTTCTGGAGAATTATAGAGGAGTCCAATACGATCATGTTGGTGTCTCACACTTACCCAAAATGAGTTTTTGATTGAACAAATAATGGAAAACTCTGTCCGAACACTGGAGGGCAGTAACTAAATCCCAGCGTCCGGACCCAATGGGGAAACCTCTGAAAACGATCTTCTGGAGAATTATAGAGGAGACCAATACCAACATTTTGGTGTATTACACTTACCCAAAATGAGTTTTTGGTTGAACAAATAATGGAAAAATGTGTCCGGACACAGGAGGGCAGTAACTAAATCCCAGTGTCAGGACCAAACGGAGAATCCTCTGAAAATGATCTTCTGCAGAATTGTAGAGAAGGTCAATACGAACATTTTGGTGTATCACATTTATCTGGATGGCAGTAACTAAATCCCAGTGTCAGGACCAAACGGAGAATCCTCTAAAAAAGATCTTCTGGAGAATTATAGAGGAGTCCAATACGAACATGTTTGTGTCTCACACTTACCCAAAATGAGCTTTTGGTTGAACAAATAATGGAAAACTCTGTCCGCACAGGTGGGCAGTAACAAAATCCCAGTGTCAGTACCAAACGGATAATCCTCTGAAAAAGATCTTATGCAGCATTGTAGAGGAGACCACTACGAACATTTTGGTGTATCACACATACCCAAAATGAGTTATTGGACGAACAAATAATGGAAAACTCTGTCTGGACACTGGAGGGAAGTAACTAAATCCCAGCGTCAGAACCAAACGGAGAATCCTCTGAAAAAGATCTACTGCAGAATTTTATAAGAGACCAATACGATCATATTGGTGTATCACACTTACCTATAATGAGTTTTTGGTTGAACAACTAATGAAAAACCCTGTCCGGACACTGGAGGGCAGTAACTAAATACCAGTGTCAGGACCAAACGGATAATCCTCTGAAAAAGATCTTCCGCAGAATTATAAAGGAGACCCCTACGAACATTTTGGTGTATCACAATTACCCAAAATGAGTTTTTGATTGAACAAATAATGGAAAACTCTGTCCGAACACTGGAGGGCAGTAACTAAATCCCAGCGTCCGGACCAAATGGGGAAACCTCTGAAAACGATCTTCTGGAGAATTATAGAGGAGACCAATACCAACATATTGGTGTATTACACTTACCCAAAATGAGTTTTTGGTTGAACAAATAATGGAAAAATGTGTGTGTGGAAAAAGCGTCAGAACCAAACGGAGAATTCGCTGAAAAAGATCTTCTGCAGAATTGTAGAGGAGACCAATACGAACATTTTGGTGTATCATACTTACCAAAAAGGGGTTTGTGGTTGAACAAATAATGGAAAAATGTGTCCGGACACTGGAGGGCAGTAATTAAATCCCAGTTTCAGGACCAAACGGAGAATCATCTGAAAATGATCTTCTGCAGAATTTTAGAGAAGGTCAATACGAACATTTTGGTGTACCACATTTACCCAAAATGAGTTTTTAGTTGAACAAATAATGGAGGACTCTGTCCGGATACTGGAGGGCAGTAACTAAATTCCAGTGTCAGGACCAAAGGAGTTTTTGATTGAACAATGGAAAACTCTGTCCGCACAGGTGGGCAGTAAGAAAATCCCAGTGTCAGTACCAATCGGAGAATCCTCTGAAAAAGATATTATGCAGCATTGTAGAGGAGTCCAAGACAAACATTTTGGTGTATAACACTTATCTAAAATGAGTTTTAGATTGAACAAATAATGGAAAACTCTGTCTGGACACTGGAGGGCAGTAACTAAATCCCAGCGTCCGGACCAAACGGATAATCCTCTGAAAAAGATCTTCCGCAGAATTATAAAGGAGACCACTACGAACATTTTGGTGTATCACAATTACCCAAAATGAGTTTTTGATTGAACAAATAATGGAAAACTCTGTCCGAACACTGGAGGGCAGTAACTAAATCCCAGCGTCCGGACCAAATGGGGAAACCTCTGAAAACGATCTTCTGGAGAATTATAGAGGAGACCAATACCAACATTTTGGTGTATTACACTTACCCAAAATGAGTTTTTGGTTGAACAAAGAATGGAAAAATGTGTCCGGACACTGGGTGGCAGTAACTAAATCCCAGTGTCAGGACCAAATGGAGAATCCTCTAAAAAAGATCTTCTGGAGTATTATAGAGGAGTCAAATACGAACATGTTGGTGTCTCACACTTACCCAAAATGAGTTTTTGATTGAACAATTAATGGAAATCTCTGTCCGGACGCTGGAGGGCGGTAACTAAATCTCAGCGTCCGGAACAAATTGGGTAACCTCTGAAAAAGATCTACTGGAGAATTATAGAGGAGACCAATACCAACATTTTGGTGTATTACACATACCCAAAATGAGTTATTGGACGAACAAATAATGGAAAATTCTGTCTGGACACTGGAGGGTAGTAACTAAATCCCAGCGTCAGGACCAAACGGAGAATCCTCTGATAAAGATCTACTGCAGAATTGTATAAGAGA
Source organism: Polietes domitor (assembly GCA_947397865.1). NCBI lineage: Eukaryota > Metazoa > Arthropoda > Insecta > Diptera > Muscidae > Polietes > Polietes domitor. Next base: position 108,989,150 of record OX377619.1, read on the forward strand.
CCAATACGAACATATTGGTGTATCACACTTACCTATAATGAGTTTTTGGTTGAACAAATCATGGAAATCTCTGTCCGGACACTGGAGGGCAGTAACTAAATCCTAGCGACCAAATGGGGAAACCTCTGAAAACGATCTTCTGGAGAATTATAGAGGAGACCAATACCAACATTTTGGTGTATTACACTTACCCAAAATGAGTTTTTGGTTGAACAAAGAATGGAAAAATGTGTCCGGACACTGGGTGGCAGTAACTAAATCCCAGTGTCAGGACCAAATGGAGAATCCTCTAAAAAAGATCTTCTGGAGTATTATAGAGGAGTCAAATACGAACATGTTGGTGTCTCACACTTACCCAAAATGAGTTTTTGATTGAACAATTAATGGAAATCTCTGTCCGGACGCTGGAGGGCGGTAACTAAATCTCAAATCTGGTGTATTACACATACCCAAAATGAGTTATTGGACGAACAAATAATGGAAAATTCTGTCTGGACACTGGAGGGTAGTAACTAAATCCCAGCGTCAGGACCAAACGGAGAATCCTCTGATAAAGATCTACTGCAGAATTGTATAAGAGACCAATACGAACATATTGGTGTATCACACTTACCTATAATGAGTTTTTGGTTGAACAAATCATGGAAATCTCTGTCCGGACACTGGAGGGCAGTAACTAAATCCTAGCGACCAAATGGGGAAACCTCTGAAAACGATCTTCTGGAGAATTATAGAGGAGACCAATACCAACATTTTGGTGTATTACACTTACCCAAAATGAGTTTTTAGTTGAACAAATAATGGAGGACTCTGTCCGGATACTGGAGGGCAGTAACTAAATACCAGTGTCAGGACCAAACGGATAATCCTCTGAAAAAGATCTTCCGCAGAATTATAAAGGACGAACGAACATTTTGGTGTATCACAATTACCCAAAATGAGTTTTTGGTTGAACAACCAATGGAAAAATGTGTCCGGACACAGGAGGGCAGTAACTAAATCCCAGTGACAGGACCAAACGGAGAATCCTCTGAAAATGATCTTCTGCAGAATTGTAGAGAAGGTCAATACGAACATTTTGGTGTATCACATTTACCCAAAATGAGTTTTTGATTGAACAATTAATGGAAATCTCTGTCCGGACACTGGAGGGCAGTAACTAAATCCTAGCGACCAAATGGGGAAACCTCTGAAAACGATCTTCTGGAGAATTATAGAGGAGACCAATACCAACATTTTGGTGTATTACACTTACCCAAAATGAGTTTTTGGTTGAACAAATAATGGAAAAATGTGTCCGGACACTGGGTGGCAGTAACTAAATCCCAGTGTCAGGACCAAACGGAGAATCCTCTAAAAAAGATCTTCTGGAGTATTAGAGAGGAGTCAAATACGAACATGTTGGTGTCTCACACTTACCCAAAATGAGTTTTTGATTGAACAATTAATGGAAATCTCTGTCCGGACGCCGGAGGGCGGTAACTAAATCCCAGCGTCCGGAACAAATTGGGTAACCTCTGAAAAGGATCTACTGGAGAATTATAGAGGAGACCAATACGAACATTTTGGTGTATTACACATAACCAAAATGAGTTATTGGACGAAAAAATAATGGAAAACTCTGTCTGGACACTGGAGGGTAGTAACTAAATCCCAGCGTCAGGACCAAACGGAGAATCCTCTGATAAAGATCTACTGCAGAATTGTATAACAGACCAATACGAACATATTGGTGTATCACACTTACCTATAATGAGTTTTTGGTTGAACAAATCATGGAAAACACTGTCCGGACACTGTAGGACAGTAACTAAATACCAGTGTCAGGACCAAACGGAGAATCCTCTGAAAAAGATCTTCCTCAGAATTATAAAAGAAGACCACTACGAACATTTTGGTGTATCACACATACCCAAAATGAGTTTTTGATTGAACAAATAATGGAAAACTCTGTCCGGACACTGGAGGGCAATAAAAAAATCCAAGCGTCAGAACCAAACGGAGAATCCGTTGAAAAAGATCTTCTGTAGAATTGTAGAGGAGACCAATACGAACATTTCGGTGTATCACACTTACCAAAAAGGAGTTTGTGGATGAACAAATAATGGAAAAATTTGTCCGGACACTGGAGGGCAGTAATTAAATCCCAGTGTCAGGGCCAAACGGAGAATCCTCTGAAAACGATCTTATGCAGCATTGTAGAGGAGACGAATTCGAACATTTTGGTGTATCACACTTACCTAAAATGAGTTTTTGATTGAACAAATATGAAAAACGCTATCCGGACACTTGTGGGCAGTTACAAAATCCCAGCGTCAGTACCAATCGGAGAATTCTCTGAAAAAGATCTTATGCAGCATTGTAGAGGAGACCAATACGAACATTTTGGTGTATCACACTTACCTAAAATGAGTTTTTGATTGAACAAATAATGGAAAACTCTGTCCGGACACTGGAGGGCAGTAACTAAATCCCAGCGTCAGAACCAAACGGAGAATCCTCTGATAAAGATCTACTGCAGAATTGCATAAGAGACCAATACGAACATATTGGTGTATCACACTTACCTATAATGTGTTTTTGGATGAACAAATCATGGAAAACACTATCCGGACACTGGAGGGCAGTAACTAAATACCAGTGTCAGGACCAAACGGAGAATCCTCTAAAAAAGATCTTCTGGAGAATTATGGAGGAGTCCAATACGAACATGTTGGTGTCTCACACTTACCCAAAATGAGCTTTTGGTTGAACAAATAATGGAAAACTCTGTCCGCACAGGTGGGCAGTAACAAAATCCCAGTGTCAGTACCAATCGGAGAATCCTCTGAAAAAGATCTTATGTAGCATTGTAGAGGAGACCAATACGAACATTTTGGTGTATCACACTTACCTAAAATGAGTTTTTGATTGAATAAATAATGGAAAACTCTGTCCGGACACTGGAGGGCGGTAACTAAATCCCAGCGTCCGGAACAAATTGGGTAACCTCTGAAAAAGATCTACTGGAGAATTATAGAGGAGACCAATACGAACATTTTGGTGTATTACACTTATCTAAAATGAGTTTTTGGTTGAACAAATATGAAAAACTCTATCCGAACACTTGTGGGCAGTTACAAAATCCCAGCGTCAGTACCAATCGGAGAATTCTCTGAAAAAGATCTTATGCAGCATTGTAGAGTAGACCAATACGAACATTTTGGTGTATCACACTTACCTAAAATGAGTTTTCGGATGAACAAATAATGGAAAACTCTGTCTGGACACTGGAGGGTAGTAACTAAATCCCAGCGTCAGAACCAATCGGAGAATCCTCTGAAAAAGATCTACTGCAGAATTGTATAAGAGACCAATACGAACATATTGGTGTATCACACTTACCTATAATGAGTTTTTGGTTGAACAAATAATGGAAAACACTGTCCGGACACTGGAGGGCAGTAACTAAATACCAGTGTCAGGACCAAACGGATAATCCTCTGAAAAAGATCTTCCGCAGAATTGTAGAGAAGGTCAATACGAAAATTTTGGTGTATCACATTTACCCTGTTACTGGATGGCAGTAACTAAATCCCAGTGTCAGGACCAAACGGAGAATCCTCTAAAAAAGATCTTCTGGAGAATTATAGAGGAGTCCAATACGAACATGTTGGTGTCTCACACTTACAAAAAATGAGCTTTTGGTTGAACAAATAATGGAAAACTCTGTCCGCACAGGTGGGCAGTAACAAAATCCCAGTGTCAGTACCAAACGGATAATCCTCTGAAAAAGATCTTATGCAGCATTGTAGAGGAGACCACTACGAACATTTTGGTGTATCACACATACCCAAAATGAGTTATTGGACGAACAAATAATGGAAAACTCTGTCTGGACACTGGAGGGAAGTAACTAAATCCCAGCGTCAGAACCAAACGGAGAATCCTCTGAAAAAGATCTACTGCAGAATTTTATAAGAGACCAATACGATCATATTGGTGTATCACACTTACCTATAATGAGTTTTTGGTTGAACAAATAATGGAAAACCCTGTCCGGACACTGGAGGGCAGTAACTAAATACCAGTGTCAGGACCAAACGGATAATCCTCTGAAAAAGATCTTCCGCAGAATTATAAAGGTGACCACTACGAACATTTTGGTGTATCACAATTACCCAAAATGAGTTTTTGATTGAATAAATAATGGAAAACTCTGTCCGAACACTGGAGGGCAGTAAATAAATCCCAGCGTCCGGACCAAATGGGGAAACCTCTGAAAACGATCTTCTGGAGAATTATAGAGGAGACCAATACCAACATTTTGGTGTATTACACTTACCCAAAATGAGTTTTTGGTTGAACAAATAATTGAAAATGTGTCCGGACACTGGATGGCAGTAACTAAATCCCAGTGTAAGGACCAAACGGAGAATCCACTAAAAAAGATCTTCTGGAGAATTATAGAGGAGTCCAATACGATCATGTTGGTGTCTCACACTTACCCAAAATGAGTTTTTGGTTGAACAAACAATGGAAAAATGTGTCCGGACACAGGAGGGCAGTAACTAAATCCCAGTGTCAGGATCAAACGGAGAATCCTCTGAAAATGATCTTCTGCAGAATTGTAGAGAAGGTCAATACGAACATTTTGGTGTATCACATTTATCTGGATGGCAGTAACTAAATCCCAGTGTCAGGACCAAACGGAGAATCCTCTAAAAAAGATCTTCTGGAGAATTATAGAGGAGTCCAATACGAACATGTTGGTGTCTCACACTTACCCAAAATGAGCTTTTGGTTGAACAAATAATGGAAAACTCTGTCCGCATAGGTGGGCAGTAACAAAATCCCAGTGTCAGTACCAAACGGATAATCCTCTGAAAAAGATCTTATGCAGCATTGTAGAGGAGACCACTACGAACATTTTGGTGTATCACACATACCCAAAATGAGTTATTGGACGAATAAATAATGGAAAACTCTGTCTGGACACTGGAGGGAAGTAACTAAATCCCAGCGTCAGAACCAAACGGAGAATCCTCTGAAAAAGATTTACTGCAGAATTTTATAAGAGACCAATACGATCATATTGGTGTATCACACTTACCTATAATGAGTTTTTGGTTGAACAAATAATGGAAAACCCTGTCCGGACACTGGAGGGCAGTAACTAAATACCAGTGTCAGGACCAAACGGATAATCCTCTGAAAAAGATCTTCCGCAGAATTATAAAGGAGACCCCTACGAACATTTTGGTGTATCACAATTACCCAAAATGAGTTTTTGATTGAACAAATAATGGAAAACTCTGTCCGGACACTGGAGGGCAGTAACTAAATCCCAGCGTCCGGACCAAATGGGGAAACCTCTGAAAACGATCTTCTGGAGAATTATAGAGGAGACCAATACCAACATTTTGGTGTATTACACTTACCCAAAATGAGTTTTTGGTTGAACAAATAATGGAAAAATGTGTCCGGACACTGGATGGCAGTAACTAAATCCCAGTGTCAGGACCAAACGGAGAATCCACTAAAAAAGATCTTCTGGAGAATTATAGAGGAGTCCAATATGATCATGTTGGTGTCTCACACTTACCCAAAATGAGTTTTTGGTTGAACAAACAATGGAAAAATGTGTCCGGACACAGGAGGGCAGTAACTAAATCCCAGTGTCAGGACCAAACGGAGAATCCTCTGAAAATGATCTTCTGCAGAATTGTAGAGAAGGTCAATACGAACATTTTGGTGTATCACATTTATCTGGATGGCAGTAACTAAATCCCAGTGTCAGGACCAAACGGAGAATCCTCTAAAAAAAGATCTTCTGGAGAATTATAGAGGAGTCCAATACGAACATGTTGGTGTCTCACACTTACCCAAAATGAGTTTTTGGTTGAACAAACAATGGAAAAATGTGTCCGGACACAGGAGGGCAGTAACTAAATCCCAGTGTCAGGACCAAACGGAGAATCCTCTGAAAAAGATCTACTGCAGAATTTTATAAGAGACCAATACGATCATATTGGTGTATCACACTTACCTATAATGAGTTTTTGGTTGAACAAATAATGGAAAACCCTGTCCGGACACTGGAGGGCAGTAACTAAATACCAGTGTCAGGACCAAACGGATAATCCTCTGAAAAAGATCTTCCGCAGAATTATAAAGGAGACCCCTACGAACATTTTGGTGTATCACAATTACCCAAAATGAGTTTTTGATTGAACAAATAATGGAAAACTCTGTCCGAACACTGGAGGGCAGTAACTAAATCCCAGCGTCCGGACCAAATGGGGAAACCTCTGAAAACGATCTTCTGGAGAATTATAGAGGAGACCAATACCAACATTTTGGTGTATTACACTTACCCAAAATGAGTTTTTGGTTGAACAAATAATGGAAAAATGTGTCCGGACACTGGATGGCAGTAACTAAATCCCAGTGTCAGGACCAAACGGAGAATCCACTAAAAAAGATCTTCTGGAGAATTATAGAGGAGTCCAATACGATCATGTTGGTGTCTCACACTTACCCAAAATGAGTTTTTGGTTGAACAAACAATGGAAAAATGTGTCCGGACACAGGAGGGCAGTAACTAAATCCCAGTGTCAGGACCAAACGGAGAATCCTCTGAAAATGATCTTCTGCAGAATTGTAGAGAAGGTCAATACGAACATTTTGGTGTATCACATTTATCTGGATGGCAGTAACTAAATCCCAGTGTCAGGACCAAACGGAGAATCCACTAAAAAAGATCTTCTGGAGAATTATAGAGGAGTCCAATACGAACATGTTGGTGTCTCACACTTACCCAAAATGAGCTTTTGGTTGAACAAATAATGGAAAACTCTGTCCGCACAGGTGGGCAGTAACAAAATCCCAGTGTCAGTACCAATCGGAGAATCCTCTGAAAAAGATCTTATGTAGCATTGTAGAGGAGACCAATACGAACATATTGGTGTATCACACTTACCTATAATGAGTTTTTGGTTGAACAAATAATGGAAAACACTGTCCGGACACTGGAGGGCAGTAACTAAATACCAGTGTCAGGACCAAACGGATAATCCTCTGAAAAAGATCTTCCGCAGAATTGTAGAGAAGGTCAATACGAAAATTTTGGTGTATCACATTTACCCTGTTACTGGATGGCAGTAACTAAATCCCAGTGTCAGGACCAAACGGAGAATCCTCTAAAAAAGATCTTCTGGAGAATTATAGAGGAGTCCAATACGAACATGTTGGTGTCTCACACTTACAAAAAATGAGCTTTTGGTTGAACAAATAATGGAAAACTCTGTCCGCACAGGTGGGCAGTAACAAAATCCCAGTGTCAGTACCAAACGGATAATCCTCTGAAAAAGATCTTATGCAGCATTGTAGAGGAGACCACTACGAACATTTTGGTGTATCACACATACCCAAAATGAGTTATTGGACGAACAAATAATGGAAAACTCTGTCTGGACACTGGAGGGAAGTAACTAAATCCCAGCGTCAGAACCAAACGGAGAATCCTCTGAAAAAGATCTACTGCAGAATTTTATAAGAGACCAATACGATCATATTGGTGTATCACACTTACCTATAATGAGTTTTTGGTTGAACAAATAATGGAAAACCCTGTCCGGACACTGGAGGGCAGTAACTAAATACCAGTGTCAGGACCAAACGGATAATCCTCTGAAAAAGATCTTCCGCAGAATTATAAAGGAGACCCCTACGAACATTTTGGTGTATCACAATTACCCAAAATGAGTTTTTGATTGAACAAATAATGGAAAACTCTGTCCGAACACTGGAGGGCAGTAACTAAATCCCAGCGTCCGGACCAAATGGGGAAACCTCTGAAAACGTTCTTCTGGAGAATTATAGAGGAGACCAATACCAACATTTTGGTGTATTACACTTACCCAAAATGAGTTTTTGGTTGAACAAATAATGGAAAAATGTGTCCGGACACTGGAGGGCATTAAAAAATCCAAGCGTCAGAACCAAACGGAGAATTCGCTGAAAAAGATCTTCTGCAGAATTGTAGAGGAGACCAATACGAACATTTTGGTGTATCATACTTACCAAAAAGGAGTTTGTGGTTGAACAAATAATGGAAAAATGTTTCCGGACACTGGAGGGCAGTAATTAAATCCCAGTTTCAGGACCAAACGGAGAATCATCTGAAAATGATCTTCTGCAGAATTGTAGAGAAGGTCAATACGAACATTTTGGTGTATCACATTTACCCAAAATGAGTTTTTAGTTGAACAAATAATGGAGGACTCTGTCCGGATACTGGAGGGCAGTAACTAAATTCCAGTGTCAGGACCAAAGGAGTTTTTGATTGAACAATGGAAAACTCTGTCCGCACAGGTGGGCAGTAACAAAATCCCAGTGTCAGTACCAATCGGAGAATCCTCTGAAAAAGATATTATGCAGCATTGTAGAGGAGTCCAAGAAAAACATTTTGGTGTATCACACTTATCTAAAATGAGTTTTTGATTGAACAAATAATGGAAAACTCTGTCTGGACACTGGAGGGCAGTAACTAAATCCCAGCGTCCGGACCAAACGGATAATCCTCTGCAAAAGATCTTCCGCAGAATTATAAAGGAGACCACTACGAACATTTTGGTGTATCACAATTACCCAAAATGAGTTTTTGATTGAACAAATAATGGAAAACTCTGTCCGAACACTGGAGGGCAGTAACTAAATCCCAGCTTCCGGACCAAATGGGGAAACCCCTGAAAACGATCTTCTGGAGAATTATAGAGGAGACCAATACCAACATTTTGGTGTATTACACTTACCCAAAATGAGTTTTTGGTTGAACAAATAATGGAAAAATGTGTCCGGACACTGGAGGGCAGTAACTAAATCCCACTGTCAGGACCAAACGGAGAATCCACTAAAAAAGATCTTCTGGAGAATTATAGAGGAGTCCAATACGATCATGTTGGTGTCTCACACTTACCCAAAATGAGTTTTTGGTTGAACAAACAATGGAGAAATGTGTCCGGACACAGGAGGGCAGTAACTAAATCCCAGTGTCAGGACCAAACGGATAATCCTCTGAAAATGATCTTCTGCAGAATTGTAGAGAAGGTCAATACGAACATTTTGGTGTATCACATTTACCTAAAATGAGTTTTTGATTGAACATTTAATGGAAATCTCTGTCCGGATGCTGGAGGACAGTAACTAAATTCCAGTGTCAGGTCCAAAGGAGTTTTTGATTGAACAAATAATGGAAAACTCTGTCCGCACAGGTGGGCAGTAACAAAATCCCAGTGTCAGTACCAATCGGAGAAACCTCTGAAAAAGATCTTATGCAGCATTGTAGAGGAGTCCAAGACAAACATTTTGGTGTATCACACTTACCTAAAATGAGTTTTTGATTGAACAAATAATGGAAAACTCTGTCCGGACACAGGAGGGCAGTAACTAAATCCCAGCGTCAGGACCAAAAGGAGAATCCTCTGAAAATGATCTTCTGCAGAATTGTAGAGAAGGTCAATACGAACATTTTGGTGTATCACATTTACCCAAAATGAGTTTTTGATTGAACAATTAATGGAAATCTCTGTCCGGACGCTGGAGGACAGTAACTAAATTCCAGTGTCAGGACAAAAGGAGTTTTTGATTGAACAAATAATGGAAAACTCTGTCCGCACAGGTGGGCAGTAACAAAATCCCAGTGTCAGTACCAATCGGAGAATCCGCTGAAAAAGAACTTATGCAGCATTGTAGAGGAGTCCAAGACAAACATTTTGGTGTATCACACTTACCTAAAATGAGTTTTTGATTGAACAAATAATGGAAAACTCTGTCCGGACACAGGAGGGCAGTAACTAAATCCCAGTGTCAGGACCAAACGGAGAATCGTCTGAAAATGATCTTCTGCAGAATTGTAGAGAAGGTCAATACGAACATTTTGGTGTATCACATTTACCCAAAATGAGTTTTTGATTGAACAAATAATGGAACTCTGTCCGAACACTGGAGGGCAGTAACTAAATCCCAGCGACCGGACCAAAGGAGTTTTTGATTGAACAATGGAAAACTCTGTCCGCACAGGTGGGCAGTAACAAAATCCCAGTGCCAGTACCAATCGGAGAATCCGCTGAAAAAGAACTTATGCAGCATTGTAGAGGAGTCCAAGACAAACATTTTGGTGTATCACACTTACCTAAAATGAGTTTTTGATTGAACAAATAATGGAAAACTCTGTCTGGACACTGGAGGGCAGTAACTAAATTCCAGCGTCCAGACCAAACGGATAATCCTCTGAAAAAGATCTTCCGCAGAATTATAAAGGAGACCACTACGAACATTTTGGTGTATCACAATTACCCAAAATGAGTTTTTGATTGAACAAATAATGGAAAACTCTGTCCGAACACTGGAGGGCAGTAACTAAATCCCAGCGTCCGGACCAAAGGAGTTTTTGATTGAACAATGGAAAACTCTGTCCGCACAGGTGGGCAGTAACAAAATCCCAGTGTCAGTACCAATCGGAGAACCCTCTGAAAAAGATCTTATGCAGCATTGTAGAGGAGTCCAAGACAAACATTTTGGTGTATCACACTTACCTAAAATGAGTTTTTGATTGAACAAATAATGGAAAACTCTGTCCGGACACTGGAGGGCAGTAACTAAATCCCAGCGCCCGGGCCAAATGGGGAAACCTCTGAAAACGATCTACTGGAGAATTATAGAGGAGACCAATACCAACATTTTGGTGTATTACACTTACCCAAAATGAGTTTTTGGTTGAACAAATAATGGAAAAATGTGTCCGGACACTGGATGGCAGTAACTAAATCCCAGTGTCAGGACCAAACGGAGAATCCACTAAAAAAGATCTTCTGGAGAATTATAGAGGAGTCCAATACGATCATGTTGGTGTCTCACACTTACCCAAAATGAGTTTTTGGTTGAACAAACAATGGAAAAATGTGTCCGGACACAGGAGGGCAAGTAGTATAGTAATGAGTGTTGAGAAACAGAGTTTAATGAACTCGTGTTGAAAACCGGTTGAACACCTGTTGAACACGTGTTGAACACGTGTTGAAAACCGGTTGAACACCTGTTGAACACGTGAGTTGATGAGAGTTGTAAAACTGTACGTTATTTTGTTTGTTGAACACGTGAGTTGATGAGTGTTGAAAATCAGAGTTTATTGAACCCGTGGGTTGATGAGAGTTGAGAATCATAATATCATGAGCAAAGAGAAAAGGTGATAACGTCGTTTAGTTTGTTGGTTATTGGGTAGACGCCGTTGAAAAATGGGGGTGAGCAGATACCTGCAGTACTTGTTTTAAAATGCTGAGCGTTATCTAGTCTGGGGTCAAATTCATAAGGTCAATGTTTTTTATTAGGGTTGTGCGCCTAAATACAGATATTGTATGTATGTCGAATAGATTTTTCCCACGCAAGAAGATTGACCTTTTTACTAAGAAGGTTTTGTAATCTGGATCGTGTCTATCCATATCTTATTCGTCACTTGTAATTTTCGTAAATGGAGTGAACATGTGGATGAAAGGACGAAAAATCTAAAATTTTTTGATTATATAAGTGGTGCAGTGATACCTCGAAATCAGTGCTTGAGTTTTGTTCTTCAACATCACTTCAAAAAACTATTTTTTTCCTTTTAAAAAAACTAAATATATCAACAATGGAACATTTCAACGAAGATTTGTCAGTCTTCTTAAATGAGAAGCCGTCATTAGTCATTGAGAATGATGATGATTCCAAGTGGAGCGATCCAATTTTTCAATGTGGGCAACCATTTTTGGAAGAAGAGGAAGAGAATGAGGAAGAATTATTACAATTCTTAGGTGCTGCACCTGCACCTATAACCATGCATGGCTATGCAAATGACATATTATTAAGTAAATTAATGGCGCAAGATACAGACGAGATGGAAGCAAAACAGCGTATGGAGGTGGAGGGTGTTCTCGGGGAGAAACCCGTTATTTTAAACGTTGAGGTGTTACTCCCTTTCTCAACATTAATACCTAAAATTGTTGATGTTCATCATTCATTAATTAGTGAAGACGAAGAAGAAGAGGAAGACTATTATTTGCCGCCAGCACAACCTCACCCACAACCAAAACGCATTCGAACAATTGATTTGTGTTCACCTCCCACTCCTGAAATGACAGGCTCAGGCTCTCAACGAGAACAACAACAAGAGAGTCAACAACAACAACAGATACAACCAAAGCATGCAAGAAAATATGTCGCGCGAAAGACGTTGAGGATGTGGGATTACCCAGAACCACAACAGGAAGAGCAAGCTACTAAAAAACAACAACAGCATAAAAAACAACCTCGATATGTAGACATGTCATACTAAGTATGGAGAAAAAGTCGTGCTAAAGTTGGATGGAAAAATCTTATATCTACCAAACAGATTCAATACTCTTGGAGATGATGTTGTACAACGCTTATGTGATGGTGTGTTCTCAATATCAAAAACAAATTTGCGTGAAGACCAGGATAATCCTCTATACACATTAAATTTAAAACAAATTATACCAACAGATGTATTTTATACGCCTTATTTAGCATAAATTTAAAAATAAAAATACACAAAAAAAAAACAGGTTTCATTACTCATTTTAAGGGAAATTCTGAAGATATAAGAAGCATGATCTACTCTTTCACTATTCAGTCTCAAAAATTAGTTGTAACTAGAGAGATGGACTATTCACAAATAAACTTCCAACCTCGTTATTCTATGCAGGATCGATTCCATCGTGAAGATGAACGTTTGAAAACATTCGAAAATTGGCCATTAGAGTATATTTCTCCTAAGGAACTGGCTACTCTCGGAATGTTTTATACGGGGATAGTGGACAGAGTTCAATGCTATTTCTGCGGACTACAAATAGATTCGTGGACTGTTGAGGACAAAGTTAGAAATGAACATTTGCGATGGAACCCAAATTGTCCATTATTGAGAGGACGTTTAACATGCAACGAACTCATATATCCTCATGATTTAGAACGTTTACTCCCTCGAGGCGTTGACACATGTGGAGTGAATGATGAACATCGTACTTTTCCTAAAACTCTTAATAGCTACGATTTGTTGTATGTGGAAAAAATGTTTGGAAAATAAAAACACATGTCTGATTTTTTATTTAATAATTTATTTCTTCTAAGACAAAGTCATGAATTTGATAATAATTTTTTTCAATAAAAACAAATAGTTTATATAAATTATTTAGAGCACACTTAAATCTATCATCTGTGTGAATTGGACAAGATGTAAAATAATTACTTAAATTTTTAAAACTAGTTTTATCCTCTAGATTTATAACAGTCGTCTTAACATACTTTAGTAAAAAGTCTTTTTTCGCTTTTCCAACGACAAATATATATTTATAATTATTTAAGGGAGAAAGAATATCCCCCACGCTGCAGTAGTCTATTGTGCCCATTGACCAATCTAAACCATTTACAAATTTCTTGCAGTAGTTGTTTTTTCTCCGTCCCTCTCTCGTCAATTCTCTGCTATCGAAAGGTTGTTTAAACAGGAAATAGTTGGATACAACTGATGATCCACTCATATACGCCATCTCTTTCATATATATGCAGCTATCGCTTCCATGACAGTATTGGAAGTCCAATAAAGCGATTTCAGACCTTCTGATTTCAAACATTTTACAATCAGGTTTCGTAACCAACTAAAACATTTCACAAGTTTTGATCCCTTTATATACTGATTCTATTTTTGAGAAATTATTAGTATTAATTTACTCATTCAACACAAATGTCGTATACAAATAACATAGAGAACAAATTTCAGAATCATGACGTTGTATTCGAATTCGAGTATTTCATCAATTTAAATTTAAAAGTTAAATGCGGTTTCTCAACATCATTACAATTTGAACCTTTAATATGGTTTCAGAATAAAAAGAAGCATTTTATTGGACTTTCTCGTGATATGTGGATTCATCTCATGACGTACAAGGACTATATACAAGTACGTTTAGATCAACATGAATTTTTTGATTCATTCAATTTGATGAATGATCCTCCGATGGAAGACATTCAATTTGATTTTCGTCAAACGGATGGGAGATGTCTTCTACTTCTACGACAAATCGGCAACAAAATAAAAATTGATTCTGAGACATGGCGTTCAATAACTCGAATTGGGATATTTTTAACAACATTCGTTTGCTGGAATAATATATTACAAAAACAAATTTCCTATTTCTATTACAATTTTTATATACCTACATGTGCTAATCTAAAGAAAACGTATATCCAAATTACTGATATAAAAGGATTTTATGAAAAAGAGGTTGAAATTGACTTGACTCGACTATGTTATGAGTTTGGTAAAAAAATGGAGAATATAATAAAAAAAGATGTAAAGATTTATAAATTACTTTCAAGAATTGATAATAAATGATTTTAAAATGGAAAAACATAAACCAATATTATTGTTTTTATTTATTTATTTAAATTTAGATAAGAATCTTAAACATAAATGACCACAATTAATGTCATCAAATTTCTGTTCCCTCTTATAATTATACTTTATATTATAACCTAAATATTGTAAAATTTCCATAGTTGGTGGTAAATTTCCGAAACTATCAAAATATTCGATATCATTGTTGTTTTTATAGTATGCTACCCAATGTGTACCTGGTCCTTTATATGAATCTAGATTAACCACACCACATTCTCTAAGGTGAGGTTTTTTCGGTAGTTGATCTCTCATATAGACTCCTCTAAAATATGGGATATATTTAACCCCAAATTTTTTTATGTCAATATCAGTAAGAGGTCTATTGGGTATTAGGGTATTAGTTTTTTGTTACTTGCTTCTGGTTTTTGTTGAATACGATTCCCATTCCATTCTTATATGGTTTTAGGTAAAGTCCTTTACCCATAGCTATCGATTCCACGTTTCTGTTATGTCGAGTGTTTTCTGCAAGCTGTTGTTTACCATTTTTAACAGCATTGATCGTTTTAGCTATAGAAGATGCTCCACTCGCTAGAGCTCCAAGAGCACCAAGAGCAGATAAAATTGGTATTAGAGGAAGAAAACCACCAATTTTTGGGACTCTAATAACTCTAGGAATACCAATATGCATCTTCTTTCCTTTAAATGACTTGGAAATAGCTTTACGTGCAATCTTTATGGCTGTATTAATATCTTGCGGTTTTTCTTTCTTTAGAATTCTCGTAGCGTTTTTTATAGCAGCAGAAAATATCTTTTTACCACACTCTCTTTTCTTCAAACCCATTCCCAACTTTACTTTTGCTTTCATTGTGTTGGTAACTAAATATGCGTTTAATTTTTCACCCCAGCTACTGTCTTTAGCTTTAACACGTTCCCAAGCCCTTTCTGTTAGCTCTCTATCGGCTTGATGTCGTTGATTAATGTCGTTGCTTTGAGAATATGCGATATCATGCAGACGACAAGCTGAATCCAATAAATTTTTTCCCTGATCACCCCTTTTCAATCGTTTTTCTAATTTTGTTCCAGGACCACAAAATTGATATCCAGGCAAATGAAGTTCAAATGGTAATGAATTAATTAAATAATTCATTAACCCTCTCCCACGTACGTTGCGATTACAATTGAACTTCTTCTTAAGATAAACTATCATTTTATATCAATTTTTCTAGAAATTAAAAAAAAAAAAAACATAAATGAGACAAAATATTAAATTTATAATCAGTTGATAAAATGCGTTTAGTCAAGCAGGATACGAATATTAATGTGAGAAATCTAGACTTCACACATAAGAATTCTAATAAAACTAGACATAGTTCCTTATTACCTAATTCTATAAGAGCTCTTGTGGTGGGACCTTCTAATTGTGGAAAGACGAATGTTATGTTGAGTTTGATAGAAAGTCCGAATGGATTGAAATTTGAAAATATTTATTTATATTCAAAGTCTTTATATCAACCTAAATATGAGTATTTGAAAAATCTCATTACACCAATAAAGGGTATGGGGTATTACACTTTCTCTGATAATGTAGATGTCATTTCACCGGATGAAGCTAAAGTTAATTCATTAATGATATTTGATGATGTTGCTTGTGAAAAACAAAATAACATTCGTTCATATTTTTCCATGGGAAGACATAAAAATATTGATTCTTTTTATTTATGTCAAACATACAGCAGAATTCCTAAACATTTAGTTCGTGATAATGCAAATATAATAATAATGTTCAGACAGGATGAAATGAATATGAGACATATATACAACGACCATGTGGGGTGTGATATGACGTTTAATAATTTTTTGGATATTTGTCGTGAATGTTGGAAAGATAAATATGGATTTTTAATTATAAATAAAGATAATGAAATTAATTGTGGACGTTATAGAAAAGGATTTGATATATTTATTTACATTTAGTAATAAATATTCTTCTGATAAAAGCAGACGTAATAACTTTTAAGTTGTAAAAGTTGTAGTCAAACAAACTAGTTAACTGATCAAGTGAACAGTTAAAAACAAACCGCACCCTGTCTATAACCAACTGACCCCTGTTTAACAGTAAACAGATCAGTTCAAAAGCAGTTAATAAAAAACAGATCTGATTACGTACCCAGTTAAACTTAAACAGATCAACTCATTATACATACAAAATGGATGAACACGTCTTAAAGGAACTTGTAAAGTCTAGAAAAATATTGAAGAAAAAATTTCAAAGCATAAAATTAGGTGAAAATGAAATAACAAATACGTTGGAGAACACATTCAAACCATTGACAGTACCACTAAACAATTTTATAAAACTGTCGCAGAAAAATATTAAAAAACTACCGTCTAAAAAACATGTTTTGAAATTTGAAAGTAGCACTCCAAAGAAAGAAGGTGACGATATAAAAGCTGGATTTGATAGTGGGGATCGAGATGAAGACGATGTGGACAATGAAAAATTTTATTCTCAGTCAGAAGAAGAAGAAGAAAATACAATCAACTTATCAACATTGAGCAAACAAAATAAACTTGATACAATATATGGTGCTCATAAAGATGACAACGGTGTTTGGAAATTTGGTGATAGCAATATACAATTAAGTGAGAATAAAATTATTGTGGGAAATCAATCGTGGGCGTATACACCCGGTTTATTTGAATTACTTTTTTATAAACGACCGACGAATTATGATGCTTTAGAACTTGATATATATAAGAAAATTTTACTGAATACAAATGCACACAGAAGAAACAATGATCCTAATGAGCAAATAAAAGGAAGCAAAGGTTATAAATATATGAAGATAATAAAAAAAATATTTAAGACTACTCACGCTGGTGAAGGTTTAATGACTATTAATCTTCAAAAACCCAACTATATATACTGGGATGATCCCAACGAATTGGTGGAAAGGTTGAAGCTTTTGATAGCATCACAAAATGCTGGTCATACTAATCAAAATAACGAAATAGTATCTATAATTGAAGAACTAAAGGAAGCGGATATAATATACTGATACTGAAGAAACCCAATTAATCATAAAATGAGTGTTGACAAGTTCGGACACTTTTCAAATTCTGATCTAGTAAAGAGAAATGTTCCGAAAATATTGGGAATTGGTCTTGACAATCATAACAACCTCGATATCCAAAATAAGAAAATCAAAAATTTGGCTCCACCATCAGAAGGTGGAGACGCAGTCAACAAGGCTTTCTTACAAGCACAAATCAACGCGTCACAAGAAATATTAAAAAGAGGATTAAGCGTTGAAATTGGGAATATTAGAGAAGAAATTGTTAACTTAAAAAGCAGTCTTAAAGATGAGATGAAATACAACTCAAAAACTTAAACACACATTATGGATATGGAAAAAAGAAACATTGTTAACGAAATTCATACACAGGCACGAAAACATTTTCCTCGTCGCAGAGTTATAATGAAAGGAATTGACGACTTATGGCAAGCCGATTTGGTTGAAATGGGAAATTATTCAACAAGTAATAAAGGATTCAAATATCTGTTAACAGTCATAGACACCTTTTCAAAATTTGCATGGGTAGAACCCACTAAATCAAAAAATGCTTCTGACGTTTCTAATGCATTTCAAAGAATATTACTTTTGGGACGCACACCAAAAAATCTTCAGACTGATGATGGTAAAGAGTTTTTTAATAAAGACTTTGCTAAACTAATGAAAAAATATACAATTAATCACTATTCAACGTATAGTATAATGAAAGCTTCGATTGTTGAACGTTTTAATCGTACATTTAAATCGATAATGTTTCGAGAATTCTCATATAACGGCACATATCATTGGCTTGATAT
This sequence comes from Polietes domitor, assembly GCA_947397865.1. Classification (NCBI taxonomy): domain Eukaryota; kingdom Metazoa; phylum Arthropoda; class Insecta; order Diptera; family Muscidae; genus Polietes; species Polietes domitor. The sequence continues at coordinate 109,007,443 of OX377619.1, forward strand.
GTACAAGAAATTGCTTGATATGTATAATAATAAAATACATAGAACAATAAAAATGGCTCCCATAAATGTAAATTCAGAGAATAAAAAAATGTTGCTGAACACTGTATACAACCATCTAAAAATATTTAAGTCTTCTCGATTTCACGTGGGGGATTATGTACGAATAAGCAAATATAAGAATATATTTGAAAAAGGGTATACACCCAATTTTAGCACAGAAATTTTTCGAATTAAATCTATACAAATTACAAACCCTGTTACATACATATTGGAAGACTATCAAGGAAATCCGATCAAAGGTGGGTTTTATAAGGAGGAGATTCTACGTACACGTTTCCCTGATACATACCTCGTTGAGAAAGTTTTAAAAACTCAAGGAAATAGAAAGTATGTTAAATGGTTGGGTTTCACAAATCAACATAATTCTTGGATAGATAAGAATGAATTATTACAAACAAAGCATACATAATAAATAATAAAAGATATGAAACTATAAACTTGTTTTTCATTTAACAATTGGACTTTAAAATGTCAATAACGTTAGCCTTGAGCGGAAGATCTTCAGTTTTAACAGCTGATTATTTCCCACCAATTCAATTGGTCGAAGAATATGAATGTTCACTCATAGATTTTCATACTTACAACTCTATTCCCAATGTCGATTATGATAATAATTTATTCCACATCGGTAAGACGATAATCGAAATCCCCGTCGGATCATACGAATTAGAAGATATTGTGAACTATTTAAAAACAGAATATGGAAAGCAAAATGCACTCAGAACTATAGAGATTGAAGCAAATAATAATACATTACAAATTGAAATATTTTCTTCTCATGACGCCATAGATTTTAATCGAGATCGTTCCATAGGTACATTGCTTGGATTCGATGAACGAATTTTAATCGCAAAGACACGTCATAAATCTTACCTTCCAGTAAACATTATGAGAGTGAATGCTATACAAATACAATGTAATATAACAACAGGAGCTTTTTTAAACAATTTACCAGTACATACTATACATGAATTTGCTATTAACGTCTCTCCAGGATATAAAATGGATGAAATACCTAGAAACCTAATTTATTTACCAGTAAACGTCAAAGAAATAAGTGCTCTTAAAGTTTGGATTGTCGATCAAGACGAACGGTTAATAAATTTTCGTGGAGAGGAAATTACACTTCGACTACATCTTAGACCAAAAGCAAAATGATAATTTATAATAAATACGATAATAAAAAAAAAGATTTAAACATTCACATTCAATCAGTCAAGCCTAAAAGACTGCCGCTAACAACAAAAAACAAAATTTTTCTAAAATCATTAAATCTTCATTTAAAAAATAATGTCTGAAATACTTAATGTTGTTGAAAAACCATTCTCTGATGAGAACATAATAAAAAAGGACTATCACACCTACGTACCATATATACAATCTTTTAAAAATAATGATGAGATCAGAATAACAATTCAAAATCAAGACTTGTATCTTTTACCTAGTGAAAGTTACATTTATATAGAAGGTTTTGTAACGCTAGCAGGAGGGGAGAAAACCTTAAATGCTCGATTGCGAAACAATTGTGTTGCACACATGTTCGATGAAATTCGTTATGAGATTAATGGTGTTGAAATCGATAGAACACGTTATTTGGGAATATCTAGTACCATAAAGAGTTATGTATCTCTTAACGATTTTGAAAGTACCATGTTGAGAAATGCTGGATGGAATAATGGTGGTGACTTAACAATGGGCGTTTTCAACTTTTATGTACCTCTCAAAATTCTATTGGGGTTTGCTGAAGATTTTACTAAGGTTATATTGAATAGCAAACATGATCTTATAATGTTACGTAGCTCAAGTGATAGGAACGCATGCTATTCAGTAGACTCGAATGAAGATTTGAAACTTACAATAACAAATATAACTTGGAGAATTCCACATATACATCTTTCCGACATATCGAAAATAAAAATTATGAAAACTATAAAGGATGGAACATCTTTACCACTTGCATTCCGCAGCTGGGATTGTCATTTCAACCCAACATTTCATGGTGCAACAAAATGTAATTGGAATGTCAAATTGTCCGTAAATAGAGAGAGACCTCGTTTCATAATATTCGCGTTCGGAAAAGACGAAAAATTTTCACATTGTAATTTAACGAACATAAGAGTTCACCTGAATTCGGAGAGCTATCCATACGATGATTTAAATTTAAAATTTGATGATAACCGTTATGCTGTTCTATATGATATGTATGCAAAATTTCAACAAAGTTATTATATGCGTGAACCACAACCAATTCTTAGCTGTGAAAAATTCAAAGAAACCCCGATGATTGTAATTGATGTTAGTCATCAAAATGAGATGGTTAAAAGTGGACCCATCGATGTCAAAATAGAGCTTGAAACTAGTAAACCTATTCCTGAGATGACATCTGCCTACTGTTTGATACTCCACGATCGATTACTCGAGTATACACCTTTAACTGGAATAGTCCGAAAACTTATTTAAGATATCGTAACCCGAAATATTTTTAAGATTCTTCACACACACAGACACATCATTATATAAACGAAATAAACAAATAAAGTTTTTATATTTGAAAATTAAATCGATGCTGGTTTTATTTACATTCATTATAAGAAATAGATAACAAAAACAATATATATATATAAATATATATATTAAAAATAATTAAATTCTTATTAAGTAGTTAATTATAAATTAAGATCGTCTATTTCATCTATAGTTGCAAATTCATATACATCGTTAACATTAAAATGTTCATCAAATTCCATCAGATTAATAGAACTCAAATTAATTTCATTTAAATTGTTTACATTATTTTCTAAATTTACAATTTCATGATGATCCCATGCATAGGTATTTATACCATCAGACTTAATGTATCTCTTATCATCAGCATAACTTAAAGTTATTTTACTAATCTTATTAGTATACACGTCATGTTTTTTTGATCTAAATGTTAACATACTATCACAATATTTTTGTTTATTTAATAAGCAATCTCTAAAATTATCGATAGAATATTTATTTAGAACTGACTTTTTAACACCCTTAGATTTTTTAATTTGATTACCTTCATCTACACTAATGGCATACATTTTCGGTCTTAATCCCACAAACTCTGTCATTATTTTTCCACAATTTTCATCTTTCATCATACCTAAAACCTTTTTGTTGGTTAGAGGTATATTAAATTGGTTATCTGGTGGGTATTCAGAAGTATCAAATCTACTTCTTATATCCTCTAATGAAAGTTCTGAATAGAAATCTCGACCTCTAAACGAATATATAAAGGAGTCTGTATCCATGTAGTTGAGAGAAAAATCATCATGAAATTTTTTTTTCATAAATTCATAATGGAAATCGTACATCAAATATTTAGATAGCTCCAAGACACAGAAACCTAAATATATAGGTTTATCATATAAGGTTTTAACACGATTCAACTGAATCGCAACCATTTCATTAGAAAACTGTGTTAAGCTGTGGAAATTTGGCTTTGCTATTAATAATTGTGCACCCAACCTATTTCTGTTAGTTCTCGTCCATTGATTTACAATTTTCACATCCTTTCGTTTGTCTACATTCTCCATGGTTTTCCCATAAACTGAATTATTTAATAGCTTGAAAAAATCTTTTTCGAAAGCATTTTTTGCTGCAGTTCTGTGATCATTATTTTTAGTGATATATGGTTTTAACCAAGCTGATTGTGAAAACGAAATGATTCGATGTACTTTTTTTAAAATTAATCCATTACTTAAACATTGTTTAAGATTTCTATAATGTATTTGATATGTGTGTTTTGTTGAAAAATCAGTTATTAATTTTTTGCATTTAGAGTCACCCACTTTTTTATTTTCAGCACAAAATGGTAAGTCATTATGTGAGTTGTGTAAATGTTTGGGGTATTCTAAATCTACTTCAAAATAATACCCTGTATCTGAGTCATTCAACAACGCCATAATTGTTTCAACACGCGATAATTCTATAAAATCTAATCCTTCAACCCATTTAAAATTATTTGTTGGTAAACACTCGGACATTGCCCAACCATACAGATTATTTGCATCCAGATACATAAGGTATTCTGATGGTTTGCTAGCATCATAATTGCTCATGTATCTATTATTTGCTACTGTATGTCGTTTAGAACATTGAACAATGCCTCCTCGAATCCCATTCTTACAGAAATTGTACATGTTTATGTCTGTAAGCAGCTCCAATTCTACTTTAGTGTCTCTCAACATAGCATCCCAAGAAAGACCAGGCGCTGTATAATAGTGACTGGGATCTAATTTGTGAATTCGTTTGCAAACGATTCTAAAATTTTCAAAAACGTCAGTCAATAGTAGAACATCCGTCTTCAAATATAACTCCATATAATCTTGAAGACTTTCACATCCGAATCTACTCCATACCTCCTGAGCGTGTTTATATTCATCTAAGGAACATTCTGTGTCAGTTAAATTATTGAAAAATTCCTCTCTGGAGGGGAGTTGTTTTTCTAACAATTTATTATAATTAGATATATAGTCATACGGGAAAATTCCTTTTTTACTCATGAGGTTAAAGTCATGAATATTTGGAAATTGTTTGTGAACACTATGGAAATCATCTTCTGACAAGTTTTTAGCTAATGAGTCTAAACTAGCAGCCATAAATCTAAACGAGTCTAAAAATCTTAGTTCTAATTTATTTTGTTCTCCCATAGGTATAAAATGTGACAGCGAAACATATAACTCTTTATTTAAAGGAATTACTTTTGTTTCACCATCATATTCTCCTAAATCTCTAATGAAGAGGTGACAATCATACAAAGAAAAATTGTGGAAATATATAGGAATGAATTTTGCAACTTGATGTTTCAGATTACATTCATTATGAGCTGCACCTCTATATTTTCCTGTCAAATGACAATGATCTCTCACTCTATCTTCACCTAATGCTGTCTCACATATATGACAATTGACGGATGTTGTGAATTGAGTCTGTTCTAAGGGTGTTAATTTATTCATTTTCTTATTAACATTTAAATGTTTATTATAAATATCTTTACAATCTTCTACTATGCTTTTTAAAAAAATTTTAGACGCATCTTCCCCTGTGTATAACCTAAATTTATCTAGTTTATCATCATAACTACATTTTATAAAATAACTAAATGCACATGGAATGTGCTTTTTTATAGTTGTTGTTTTTGATGTACTAGTACTATTTACATTTTCTAAAATACATTCGAAATCAGCATAGATGACGAAGGGTACGTCTAGCTGTCGATGATGATGCTTAAATTTTAGGGTGGCTTTCTCCCCCTTTGGTAAATGTGTTACGATGCCACCACATCCAGGCTTGTGTTCCTCTAACAACTTTGCTGTACCAAATTTTTGTATGCAACCGTTGCATATAAAAATTGTACCCGTATGTTGAGATAGTTGTTTACTCAAAAGTCTGTAACGAAAAAAAAAAATTATATATTTTTTGTTTAAAACATTAGTTAAGTTCATTACCTTGACATATTCCTTATACATATGTAATGGAAAATCCCCTCCTCATAAAGCATCATTAAATTTATGTGGTTATTTTTCTCCTTTTTTGTTAAATGGAAAGGTCCCACAATTTCATTTTTTTCATATCCGAAAACGTTGACGCTGATATCCTCGTTGTTAGCTTCAAACATTTTAACATGCTGAATAGCTAGAGGAAATTTTAAATTTTTAAAATTTAACACGATACCATTTTCTAATGGTATGATATCGTTGTTGATATTAACGTTGTACGAACTCGTACGAGATGGATTTGCACGTTTTGTGTCTAATGCTGCGACAACACTCCATTTGAAGCAGAATTCATCTGCTGTGTTGATGACATTTATGCAGGCTTTCTTTTTTAACAGACTTTCAGGAGTTTTTAAATATTGTGATCCCCTTGTCAACGACGACTGATTTATATTGATGGTTAGCTTCAATATTTTTTGTAATGCCCATCCTGAATCTCTCTCTTGGAATTCTGACATTTTGTTTTTTATGCTATCAATTTGAGCATTAAACAGAAGTTCAATATCATCAGCTCTGGTTAGCAGAGTCATTTTAGCCATATGGTTGAAGGTTTTTGGTGGAGTTAACTCGACAACAGCACTAGTTTTTTCACCTGTAGAAGTCGTGCGATATTTTTCATCGTTAGCTTTCAATACATTTTTAGTTTGCACAGTTGGTTTAATATATTCAGCGAGTAGTTCCATATTAAATTTTAATATGTTATGATCAACTAATCGCAAGTTTAATAGTTTTATCAAACTTTTTTTTGTTTCAGCAAAAAATTCTTCTGGGATTAAAGTACCCTTTGAATTTATGTACTCATAACTCGCAATACGATTATTGAAATTGCTCCTTATCAGGTTCACATTCTGACTGATATTGCTTTTAACATTTCTTTTGTGTTCTTCTGTACGCTCATGAAGATATTTTTTTGTTATCTCTACGTTACAATCTTCACAAACCGTAATTGAAGTTGTTTCCACAATAGGTTGAGGATTTGCTGAATGTGAATTGTAATTGTTTGAGGTAACAATATTCGAAATTTGTGGATATATATGTTGTTGTCGTACTGTAGGGTGCTGCTGTTGCTGTTGTTGTTGCTGTTGCTGTTGCTGTTGCTGTTGCTGTTGCTGTTGCTGTTGCTGTTGCTGTTGCTGTTGCTGTTGCTGTTGCTGTTGCTGTTGCTGTTGCTGTTGCTGTTGATGATGCTGTTGCCGTTGCTGTTGTTGTAGAGACGGATATTGTTCTACAAAATATTCCGACGGAACATTGTGATATTGTGTACTAGTCGATGGAGTATTTGCTTGTCTAGCTTTCTTCACATTCAGTTGCGTATCCATTTGTAGCATTCTCTTTCCTCTTGATGTTGTCATATCATTGAGGTGAACAAACTTTTGATGATCTCTCATCGCATACACATCACCCACCATTGTACCACATAAAGGACAATGCTCTTTCACATGCTTTTGATATGCTTTTTGTACATTATAAGCAGCATTACACAAAGAACATATATAATTGATGGAAGCCATTTTTATTTGTTTATATTATTTTTAAGAGTTGAACTTTTTAGTTAAATAAATTTAAAAATTTTTTAAAAACAATTTTTTAAATGAATGTTTGAGTGTTGTTTGACTCTCTGTTCTTTCACATATACTAACTCTAGAAATGTAAACCGAGCATAGATATTCTTTTTACGAATAAATCGGGTACATCACCCACATATATACATACATACACACGTTCACCGCCGATTGAAGAATAAGATATGGACAAACATGTTCTCATTTCACCATTCACAAACAAAAACGAAACCTACAAATCCTTCTTAGAAAAAAGGTCAAACAGAATCATAATGTTACAATATTTTCTCCTTTCATTCAACAAGTTATCGCACGATTTCCGAAAATTACAAGTGATGAATAAGATATGGACAGACATGATCCCGATTACAAATCCTACTTAGTAAAAAGGTCAATCTTCTTGCGTGGGAAAAATCTATTCGACATACATACAATATCTGTATTTAGGCTCACAACGAAGAAAATTCTCAGATTTAGATAAACCGACTAACACTGTTAACCATCGATATGCACAACCCTAATAAAAAACATTGGCCTTATGAATTTGACCCCAGACTAGATGACGCTCAGCATTTTAAAACTAGTACCGCAGGTATCTGCTCACCCCCATTTTCAACTGCGTCTACCTTTAAGCACGATTTCCGAAAATTACAAGTGACGAATAAGATATGGACAGACACGATCCCGATTACAAATCTTACTTAGTAAAAAGGTCAATCTTCTTGCGTGGGAAAAATCTATTCGACATACATACAACGAAGAAAATTCTCAGATTTAGATTAACCGACTAACACTGTTAACCATCGATATGCACAACCCTAATAAAAAACATTGACCTTATGAATTTGACCCCAGACTAGATGACGCTCAGCATTTTAAAACTAGTACCGCAGGTATTTACTCACCAACATTTTTCAACGGCGTCTACCCAATAACCAACAAACTAAACGACGTTATCACCATTTCTCTTTTGCTCGTGATATTATGATTCTCAACTCTCATCAACCCACGTGTTCAATAAACAAAGTGGCGTTATCATGACTCTGATTTTCAACACTCATCAACTCACGTGTTCAACAAACAAAATAACGTACAGTTTTACAACTCTCATCAACTCACGTGTTCAACAGGTGTTCAACCGGTTTTCAACACGTGTTCAACAGGTGTTCAACCGGTTTTCAACACGAGTTCATTAAACTCTGTTTCTCAACACTCATTACTATACTACTAGGGCAGTAACTAAATCCCAGTGTCAGGACCAAACGGAGAATCCTCTGAAAATGATCTTCTGCAGAATTGTAGAGAAGGTCAATACGAACATTTTGGTGTATCACATTTACCCAAAATGAGTTTTTGATTGAACAATTAATGGAAATCTCTGTCCGGATGCTGGAGGACAGTAACTAAATTCCAGTGTCAGGACCAAAGGAGTTTATGATTGAACAAATAATGGAAAACTCTGTCCGCACAGGTGGGCAGTAACAAAATCCCAGTGTCAGTACCAATCGGAGAAACCTCTGAAAAAGATCTTATGCAGCATTGTAGAGGAGTCCAAGACAAACATTTTGGTGTATCACACTTACCTAAAATGAGTTTTTGATTGAACAAATAATGGAAAACTCTGTCCGGACACTGGAGGGCAGTAACTAAATCTCAGCGTCCGGACCAAATGGGGAAACCTCTGAAAAAGATCTTCTGGAGAATTATAGAGGAGACCAATACGAACATTTTGGTGTATTACACTTACCCAAAATGAGTTATTGGATGAACACATAATGGTAAACTCTGTCAGGACACTGGAGGGTAATAACTAAATCCCAGCGTCAGAACCAAACGGAGAATCCTCTGAAAAAGATCTACTGCAGAATTGTATAAGAGACCAATACGAACATATTGGTGTATCACACTTACCCATAATGAGTTTTTGGTTGAGCAACTAATGGAAAACACTGTCCGGACACTGGAGGGCAGTAACTAAATACCAGTGTCAGGACCAATCGGAGAATCCTCTGAAAAAGATCTTCCGCAGAATTATAAAGGAGGCCACTACGAACATATTGGTGTATCACACATACCCAAAATGAGTTTTTGATTGAACAAATAATGGAAAACTCTGTCCGGACACTGGAGGGCAGTAACTAAATCCCAGCGTCCGGACCAAATGGGGAAACCTCTGAAAACGATCTACTGGAGAATTATAGAGGAGACCAATACCAAAGTGTAATACACACTTACCCAAAATGAGTTTTTGGTTGAACAAATAATGGAAAAATGTGTCCGGACACTGGAGGGCAGTATCTAAATCCCAGTGTCAGGACCAAATGGAGAATCCTCTAAAAAAGATCTTCTGGAGAATTATAGAGGAGTCCAATACGAACATGTTGGTGTCTCACACTTACCCAAAATGAGTTTTTGATTGAACAAATAATGGAAAACTCTGTCCGAACACTGGAGGGCAGTAACTAAATAGCAGCGTCCGGACCAAATGGGGAAACCTCTGAAAACGATCTTCTGGAGAATTATACCATCCAACATTTTGGTGTATTACACTTACCCAAAATGAGTTTTTGGTTGAACAAATAATGGAAAAATGTGTCCGGACACTGGATGGCAGTAACTAAATCCCAGTGCCAGGACCAAACGGAGATTCCACTAAAAAAGATCTTCTGGAGAATTATAGAGGAGTCCAATACGATCATGTTGGTGTCTCACACTTACCCAAAATGAGTTTTTGGTTGAACAAACAATGGAAAAATGTGTCCGGACACAGGAGGGCAGTAACTAAATCCCAGTGTCAGGACCAAACGGAGAATCCTCTGAAAATGATCTTCTGCAGAATTGTAGAGAAGGTCAATACGAACATTTTGTGTATCACATTTACCCTGTTACTGGATGGCAGTAACTAAATCCCAGTGTCAGGACCAAACGGACAATCCTCTAAAAAAGATCTTCTGGAGAATTATAGAGGAGTCCAATACGAACATGTTGGTGTCTCACACTTACCCAAAATGAGTTTTTGGTTGAACAAACAATGGAAAAATGTGTCCGGACACAGGAGGGCAGTAACTAAATCCCAGTGTCAGGCACATATGGAGAATCCTCTGAAAAGGATGTTCTGAAGCATTGTAGAAGAGACCAATACTAACATTTTGGTGTATCACACTTACCCAAAATGAGTTTTTGATTGAACAATTAATGGAAAACTCTGTCCGGACGCTGGAGGGCAGTAATTAAATCCCAGTGTCAGGACCAAACGGAGAATCCTCTGAAAATGATCTTCTGCAGAATTGTAGAGAAGGTCAATACGAACATTTTGGTGTATCACATTTACCCAAAATGAGTTTTTAGATGAGCAAATAATGGAAAACTCTGTCCGGACACTGGAGGGCAGTAACTAAATCCCAGCGTCCGGACCAAATGGGGAAACCTCTGAAAACGATCTACTGGAGAATTATGGAGGAGACCAATACCAAAGTGTAATACACACTTACCCAAAATGAGTTTTTGGTTGAACAAATAATGGAAAAATGTGTCCGGACACTGGAGGGCAGTATCTAAATCCCAGTGTCAGGACCAAATGGAGAATCCTCTAAAAAAGATCTTCTGGAGAATTATAGAGGAGTCCAATACGAACATGTTGGTGTCTCACACTTACCCAAAATGAGTTTTTGATTGAACAAATAATGGAAAACTCTGTCCGAACACTGGAGGGCAGTAACTAAATCCCAGCGTCCGGACCAAATGGGGAAACCTCTGAAAACGATCTTCTGGAGAATTATACCAACCAACATTTTGGTGTATTACACTTACCCAAAATGAGTTTTTGGGTGAACAAATAATGGAAAAATGTGTCCGGACACTGGATGGCAGTAACTAAATCCCAGTGCCAGGACCAAACGGAGATTCCACTAAAAAAGATCTTCTGGAGAATTATAGAGGAGTCCAATACGATCATGTTGGTGTCTCACACTTACCCAAAATGAGTTTTTGGTTGAACAAACAATGGAAAAATGTGTCCGGACACAGGAGGGCAGTAACTAAATCCCAGTGTCAGGACCAAACGGAGAATCCTCTGAAAATGATCTTCTGCAGAATTGTAGAGAAGGTCAATACGAACATTTTGTGTATCACATTTACCCTGTTACTGGATGGCAGTAACTAAATCCCAGTGTCAGGACCAAACGGACAATCCTCTAAAAAAGATCTTCTGGAGAATTATAGAGGAGTCCAATACGAACATGTTGGTGTCTCACACTTACCCAAAATGAGTTTTTGGTTGAACAAATAATGGAAAAATGTGTCCGGACACAGGAGGGCAGTAACTAAATCCCAGTGTCAGGCACATATGGAGAATCCTCTGAAAAGGATGTTCTGAAGCATTGTAGAAGAGACCAATACTAACATTTTGGTGTATCACACTTACCCAAAATGAGTTTTTGGTTGAACAAATAATGGAAGACTCTGTCAGGATACTGGAGGGCAGTAATTAAATCCCAGTGTCATGACCAAACAGAGAATCCTTTAAAAAATATCTTATGCAGCATTGTAGAGGAGACCAATACGAACATTTTGGTGTATCACACTTACCAAAATGAGTTTTTGTTGAACAAATAATGAAAGACTCTGTCCGGACACTGGAGGGCAGTAACTAAATCCCAGTGTCAGGACCAAACAGAGAATCCTTTAAAAAAGATCTTCTACAGAATAGTAGAGGAGACCAATACGGACATTTTGGTGTATCACACTTACCCAAAATGAGTTTTTGGTTGAACAAATAATGGAAGACTCTGTCCGGACACTGGAGGGCAGTAACTAAATAACAGCGTCCGGATCAAATGGGGAAACCTCTGAAAAAGATCTTCTGGAGAATTATAGAGGAGACCAATGCGAACATATTGGTGTATCACACTTACCTATAATGAGTTTTTGGTTGAACAAATAATGGAAAAATCTGACCGGACACTGGAGGGCAGAAACTAAATACCAGTGTCAGGACCAAACGGAGAATCCTCTGAAAAAGATCTTCCGCAGAATTATAAAGGAGGCCACTACGAACATTTTGGTGTATCACACATACCCAAATTGAGTTTTTGATTGAACAAATAATGGAAAACTCTGTCCGGACACTGGAGGGCAGTAACTAAATCCCTGCGTCCGGACCAAATGGGGAAACCTCTGAAAAAGATCTTCTGGAGAATTATAGAGGAGACCAATATCAACATTTTGGTGTATCACACTTACCCAAAATGAGTTTTTGATTGAACAATTAATGGAAAACTCTGTCCGGACGCTGGAGGGTAATAACTAAATCCCAGCGTCAGAACCAAACGGAGAATCCTCTGAAAAAGATCTACTGCAGAATTGTATAAGAGACCAATACGAACATATTGGTGTATCACACTTACCTATAATGAGTTTTTGGTTGAGCAAATAATGGAAAACACTGTCCGGACACTGGAGGGCAGTAACTAAATACCAGTGTCAAGACCAAACGGAGAATCCTCTGAAAAAGATCTTCCGCAGAATTATAAAGGAGGCCACTACGAACATATTGGTGTATCACACATACCCAAAATGAGTTTTTGATTGAACAAATAATGGAAAACTCTGTCCGGACACTGGAGGGCAGTAACTAAATCCCAGCGTCCGGACCAAATGGGGAAACCTCTGAAAACGATCTACTGGAGAATTATAGAGGAGACCAATACCAAAATTTTGGTGTATTACACTTACCCAAAATGAGTTTTTGGTTGAACAAATAATGGAAAAATGTGTCCGGACACTGGATGGCAGTAATTAAATCCCAGTTTCAAGACCAAACAGAGAATCCTTTAAAAAAGATCTTCTACAGAATAGTAGAGGAGACCAATACGGACATTTTGGTGTATCACACTTACCCAAAATGAGTTTTTGGTTGAACAAATAATGGAAGACTCTGTCAGGATACTGGAGGGCAGTAATTAAATCCCAGTGTCATGACCAAACAGAGAATCCTTTAAAAAATATCTTATGCAGCATTGTAGAGGAGACCAATACGAACATTTTGGTGTATCACACTTACCAAAATGAGTTTTTGTTGAACAAATAATGAAAGACTCTGTCCGGACACTGGAGGGCAGTAACTAAATCCCAGTGTCAGGACCAAACAGAGAATCCTTTAAAAAAGATCTTCTACAGAATAGTAGAGGAGACCAATACGGACATTTTGGTGTATCACACTTACCCAAAATGAGTTTTTGGTTGAACAAATAATGGAAGACTCAGTCCGGACACTGGAGGGCAGTAACTAAATAACAGCGTCCGGATCAAATGGGGAAACCTCTGAAAAAGATCTTCTGGAGAATTATAGAGGAGACCAATACGAACATATTGGTGTATCACACTTACCTATAATGAGTTTTTGGTTGAACAAATAATGGAAAAATCTGACCGGACACTGGAGGGCAGAAACTAAATACCAGTGTCAGGACCAAACGGAGAATCCTCTGAAAAAGATCTTCCGCAGAATTATAAAGGAGGCCACTACGAACATTTTGGTGTATCACACATACCCAAATTGAGTTTTTGATTGAACAAATAATGGAAAACTCTGTCCGGACACTGGAGGGCAGTAACTAAATCCCTGCGTCCGGACCAAATGGGGAAACCTCTGAAAAAGATCTTCTGGAGAATTATAGAGGAGACCAATATCAACATTTTGGTGTAACACACTTAACCAAAATGAGTTTTTGCATGAACAAATAATGGAAAACTCAGTCTGGACACTGGTGGGTAGTAACTAAATCCCAGCGTCAGAACCAAACGGATAATCCCCTGAAAAAGATCTACTGCAGAATTGTATAAGAGACCAATACGAACATATTGGTGTATCACACTTACCTATAGTGAGTTTTTGGTTGAACAAATAATGGAAAACACTGTCCGGACACTGGAGGGCAGTAACTAAATACCAGTGTCAGGACCAAACGGAGAATCCTCTGAAAAAGATCTTCCGCAGAATTATAAAGGAGACCACTACGAACATTTTGGTGTATCACATGAGTTTTTTTGATTGAACAAATAATGGAAAACTCTGTCCGGACACTGGAGGGCAATAAAAAAATCCAAGCGTCAGAGCCAAACGGAGAATCCGCTGAAAAAGATCTTCTGTAGAATTGTAGAGGAGACCACTACGAACATTTTGGTGTATCACACTTACCAAAAAGGAGTTTGTGGATGAACAAATAATGGAAAAATGTGTCCGGACACTGGAGGGCAATAAAAAAATCCAAGCGTCAGAACCAAACGGAGAATCCGCTGAAAAAGATCTTCTGCAGAATTGTAGAGGAGACCAATACGAACATTTTGGTGTATCACACTTACCAAAAAGGAGTTTGTGGATGAACAAATAATGGAAAAATGTGTCCGGACACTGGAGGGCAGTAATTAAATCCCAGTGCCAAGACCAAACGGAGAATCCTCTGAAAATGATCTTCTGCAGAATTGTAGAGAAGGTCAATACGAACATTTTGGTGTATCACATTTACCCAAAATGAATTTTTGATTGAACAAATAATGGAAAACTCTGTCTGGACACTGGTGGGTAGTAACTAAATCCCAGCGTCAGAACCAAACGGATAATCCCCTGAAAAAGATCTACTGCAGAATTGTATAAGAGACCAATACGAACATATTGGTGTATCACACTTACCTATAGTGAGTTTTTGGTTGAACAAATAATGGAAAAATGGAATGGAAAACTCTGTCCGGACACTGGAGGGCAGTAACTAAATCCCTGCGTCCGGACCAAATGGGGAAACCTCTGAAAAAGATCTTCTGGAGAATTATAGAGGAGACCAATATCAACATTTTGGTGTAACACACTTAACCAAAATGAGTTTTTGCATGAACAAATAATGGAAAACTCAGTCTGGACACTGGTGGGTAGTAACTAAATCCCAGCGTCAGAACCAAACGGATAATCCCCTGAAAAAGATCTACTGCAGAATTGTATAAGAGACCAATACGAACATATTGGTGTATCACACTTACCTATAGTGAGTTTTTGGTTGAACAAATAATGGAAAACACTGTCCGGACACTGGAGGGCAGCAACTAAATACCAGTGTCAGGACCAAACGGAGAATCCTCTGAAAAAGATCTTCCGCAGAATTATAAAGGAGACCACTACGAACATTTTGGTGTATCACATGAGTTTTTTTGATTGAACAAATAATGGAAAACTCTGTCCGGACACTGGAGGGCAATAAAAAAATCCAAGCGTCAGAACCAAACGGAGAATCCGCTGAAAAAGATCTTCTGCAGCATTGTAGAGGAGACCAATACGAACATTTTGGTGTATCACACTTACCAAAAAGGAGTTTGTGGATGAACAAATAATGGAAAAATGTGTCCGGACACTGGAGGGCAATAAAAAAATCCAAGCGTCAGAACCAAACGGAGAATCCGCTGAAAAAAATCTTCTGAGAATTGTAGAGGAGACCAATACGAACATTTTGGTGTATCACACTTACCAAAAAGGAGTTTGTGGATGACCAAATAATGGAAAAATGTGTCCGGACACTGGAGGGCAGTAATTAAATCCCAGTGCCAAGACCAAACGGAGAATCCTCTGAAAATGATCTTCTGCAGAATTGTAGAGAAGGTCAATACGAACATTTTGGTGTATCACATTTACCCAAAATGAATTTTTGATTGAACAAATAATGGAAAACTCTGTCTGGACACTGGTGGGTAGTAACTAAATCCCAGCGTCAGAACCAAACGGATAATCCCCTGAAAAAGATCTACTGCAGAATTGTATAAGAGACCAATACGAACATATTGGTGTATCACACTTACCTATAGTGAGTTTTTGGTTGAACAAATAATGGAAAACACTGTCCGGACACTGGAGGGCAGCAACTAAATACCAGTGTCAGGACCAAACGGAGAATCCTCTGAAAAAGATCTTCCGCAGAATTATAAAGGAGACCACTACGAACATTTTGGTGTATCACAAGAGTTTTTTGATTGAACAAATAATGGAAAACTCTGTCCGGACACTGGAGGGCAATAAAAAAATCCAAGCGTCAGAACCAAACGGAGAATCCGCTGAAAAAGATCTTCTGCAGAATTGTATAAGAGATTAATACGAACATTTTGGTGTATCACACTTACCAAAAAGGAGTTTGTGGATGAACAAATAATGGAAAAATGTGTCCGGACAGTAAGTAATTAAATCCCAGGGCAGTAATTAAATCCCAGTGCCAGGACCAAACGGAGAATCCTCTGAAAATGATCTTCTGCAGAATTGTAGAGAAGGTCAATACGAACATTTTGGTGTATCACATTTACCCAAAATGAGTTTTTAGTTGAACAAATAATGGAAGACTCTGTCCGGATACTGGAGGGCAGTAACTAAATTCCAGTGTCAGGACCAAAGGAGTTTTTGATTGAACAAATAATGGAAAACTCTGTCCGCACAGGTGGGCAGTAACAAAATCCCATTGTCAGGACCAAACATAGAATCGTCTGAAAAATATCTTCTGCACCATTGTAACCAAAATGAGATTTTGGTTGAACAAATAATGGAAAAATGTGTCCGGACACTGGACGACAATAAGTAAATCCCAGTGCCAGGACCAAACGGAGAATCCTCTGAAAAGATCTTCTGCAGAATAGTAGAGGAGTCCAATACGAACATTTTGGTGAATCACATTTACCCAAAATGAGTTTTTTTTTAACAAATAATGGAAAAATGTGTCCGGACACTTGTGTTCAGTCAATAAATCCCAGTGTCAGGACCAAACGGAGAATTCTCTGAAAAAGATCGTATGCAGCATTGTAGAGGAGACCAATGCGAACATTTTGGTGTATCACACTAAAATGAGATTTTGGATGAACAAATAAGGGCACTGGAGAGCAGTAAGCAAATCCCAGCGCCTAGACCGAACGGAGAATCCTCTGAAAAACATCTTCTGCAGAATTGTGGAAGGGTCAAATACCAACATTTTGGTGTATCACACTTACCCAAAATGAGCTTTTGGTTGAACAAATAATGGAAAAATGTGTCCGTAACACACTTACCCAAAATGAGTTTCTGGTTGAACAAATAATGGACAACTCTATCCGGACACTGGTGGGCAGTAAATAAATCCCAGCGTCAGAACCAAACGAAGAATCCCCTGAAAAAAATCTCCCGCAGAATTGTAGAGGAGACCAATTCGAACATTTTGGTGTATCACACTTACCTAAAATGAGTTTTTTATTGAACAAATAATGGAAAACTCTGTCCGGACACTGGTGGGCAGTAATTAAATCCCAGCGCCAGGACCAAACGGAGAATCCTCTGAAAATGATCTTCTGCAGAATTGTAGAGAAGGTCAATATGAACATTTTGGTGTATCACACTTACCTAAAATGAGTTTTTGGTTGAACAAATAATGGAAAACTCTGTCAGGACACTGGTGGCCAGTAACTAAATCCCAGCGTCAGTACCAATCGGAGAATCCTCTGAAAAACATCTTATGCAGCATTGTAGAGGAGACCAATTCGAACATTTTGGTGTATCACACTTACCTAAAATGAGTTTTTTATTGACCAAATAATGGAAAACTCTGTCCGGACACTGGTAACAAAATCCCAGCGTCAGTACCAATCGGAGAATCCTCTGAAAAAGATCTTATGTAGCATTGTAGAGGAGTCCAAGACAAACATTTTGGTGTATCACACTTACCTAAAATGAATTTTTGATTGAACAAATAATGGAAAACTCTGTCCGGACACTGGAGGGCAGTAACTAAATGCCAGCGTCCGGATCAAATGGGGAAACCTCTGAAAAAGATCTTCTGGAGAATTATAGAGGAGACCAATACGAACATATTGGTGTATCACACTTACCTATAATGAGTTTTTGATTGAACAAATAATGGAAACGTCTGTCCGGACACTGGAGGGCAGTAATTAATCTCAGCGTCCGGACCAAACGGGGAATCCTCTGAAAAAGATCTTCCGGAGAATTATAGAGGAGACCAATACCAACATTTTGGTGTATTACACTTACCCAGAATGAGTTTTTGGTTGAACGAATAATGGAATAATGGGTCCGGACACTGGATGGCTGTAACTAAAACCCAGCGTCCGGACAAAACGGGGAATCCTCTGAAAAGATCTTCTGGAGAATTATAGAGGAGTCCAATACGAACATGTTGGTGTCTCACACTTACCTAAAATGAGTTTTTGGTTGAACAAATAATGGAAAACACTGTCCGGACACTGGTGGGCAGTAACTAAATCCCAGAATTGTAGAAGAGACCAATACGATCATATTGGTGTATCACACTTACCTATAATGAAGTTTTGGTTGAACAAATAATGGAAAACTCTATCCGGACACTGGAGGGCAGTAACTAAATACCAGTGTCAGGACAAAACGGAGAATCCTCTGAAAAAGATCTTCCGCAGAATTATAAAGGAGGCCACTACGAACATTTTGGTGTGTCACACATACCCAAAAAGAGTTTTTGATTGAACAAATAATGAAAAACTCTGTCCGGACACTGGAGGGCAGTAACTAAATCCCAGCGTCCGGACCAAATGGGGAAACCTCTGAAAAATATCTTCTGCAGAATTATAGAGGAGACCAATACGAACATATTGGTGTATCACACTTACCTATAATGAGTTTTTGGTTGAACAAATAATGGAAAACTCTGTCCGGACACTGGAGGGCAGTAACTAAATACCAGTGTCAGGACCAAACGGAGAATCCTCTGAAAAAGATCTTCTGCAGAATTATAAAGGAGGCCACTACGAACATTTTGGTGTGTCACACATACCCAAAAAGAGTTTTTGATTGAACAAATAATGAAAAACTCTGTCCGGACACTGGAGGGCAGTAACTAAATCCCAGCGTCCGGACCAAATGGGGAAACCTCTGAAAAATATCTTCTGCAGAATTATAGAGGAGACCAATACGAACATATTGGTGTATCACACTTACCTATAATGAGTTTTTGGTTGAACAAATAATGGAAAACTCTGTCCGGACACTGGAGGGCAGTAACTAAATACCAGTGTCAGGACCAAACGGAGAATCCTCTGAAAAAGATCTTCCGCAGAATAATAAAGGAGGCCACTACGAACGTTTTGATGTATCACACATACCCAAAATGAGTTTTTGATTGAACCAATAATGGAAAACTCTGTCCGGACACTGGAGGGCAGTAACTAAATCCCCGCGTCCGGACCAAATGGGGAAACCTCTGAAAAAGATCTTCTGTAGAATTATAGAGGCGACGATTACGAACATACTGGTGTATCACACTTTCCTATAATGAGTTTTTGGTTGAACAAATAATGAAAAACTCTGTCCGGACACTGGTGGGCAGTAACTAAATCCCAGCATCCGGACCAATTGGGGAAACCTCTGAAAAAGATCTTCTCTATTATTATAGAGGAGACCAATACCAACATTTTGGTGTATTACACTTATCCAAAATGAGTTTTTGGTTGAACAAATAATGGAAAACACTGTCCGGACACTGGAGGGCAGTAACTAAATACCAGTGTCAGGACCAAACGGAGAATCCTCTGAAAAAGATCTTCCGCAGAATTATAAAGGAGGCCACTACTAACATTTTGGTGTATCACACATACCCAAACTGAGTTTTTGATTGAACAAATAATGAAAAACTCTGTCCGGACACTGGAGGGCAGTAACTAAATCCCAGCATCCGGACCAATTGGGGAAACCTCTGAAAAAGATCTTCTGTAGTATTATAGAGGAGACCAATACCAACATTTTGGTGTATTACACTTATCCAAAATGAGTTTTTGATTGAACAAATAATGGAAAACTCTGTCCGGACACTGGAGGGCTGTAACTAAATCCCAGCGTCCGGGCCAAAGGGGAAACCTATGAAAAAGATCTTCTGGAGAATTGTAGAGGAGACCAATACCAACATTTTGGTGTATTACACTTACCCAAAATGAGTTTTTGGATGAAAAAATAATGGAAAACTCTGTCTGGACACTGGAGGGCAGTAACTAAATCTCAGCGTCTGGACCAAACGGATAATCCTCTGAAAAAGATCTTCCGCAGAATTATAAAGGAGGCCACTGCTAACATTTTGGTGTATCACACATACCCAAACTGAGTTTTTGATTGAACAAATAATGAAAAACTCTGTCCGGACACTGGTGGGCAGTAACAAAATCCCAGCGTCAGTACCAATCGGAGAATCCTATGAAAAAGATCTTCTGCAGAATTATAAATGAGGCCACTACGAACATTTTGGTGTATCACACATACCCAAAATGAGTTTTTGGTTGAAAAAATAATGGAATAATGTGTCCGGACACTGAAGGGCAATAAAAAATCCAAGCGTCAGAAGCAAACGAAGAATCCTTTGAAAAAAATCTTCTGCAGAATTGTAGAGGAGACCAATACGAACACTTTGGAGTATATGTCCGGACACTGGAGGGCAGTATCTAAATTCCAGTGTCAGGACCAAACGGAGAATCCTCTGAAAAAGATCTTCTGCAGAATTGTAGAGGAGGCCAATACGAACATATTGGTGTATCACACTTTCCTATAATGAGTTTTTGGTTGAACAAATAATGAAAAACTCTCTCCGGACACTGGAGGGCAGTAACTAAATACCAGTGTCAGGACCAAACGGAGAATCCTCTGAAAAAGATCTTCCGCAGAATTATAAAGGAGGCCACTACGAACATTTTGGTGTATCACACATACCCTAAATGAGTTTTTGGTTGAAAAAATAATGGAAAAATGTGTCCGGACACTGAAGGGCAATAAAAAATCCAAGCGTCAGAAGCAAACGAAGAATCCTTTGAAAAAAATCTTCTGCAGAATTGTAGAGGAGACCAATACGAACACTTTGGAGTATATGTCCGGACACTGGAGGGCAGTATCTAAATTCCAGTGTCAGGACCAAACGGAGAATCCTCTGAAAAAGATCTTCTGCAGAATTGTAGAGGAGGCCAAAACGAACATATTGGTGTATCACACTTTCCTATAATGAGTTTTTCGTTGAACAAATAATGAAAAACTCTCTCCGGACACTGGAGGGCAGTAACTAAATACCAGTGTCAGGACCAAACGGAGAATCCTCTGAAAAAGATCTTCCGCAGAATTATAAAGGAGGCCACTACGAACATTTTGGTGTATCACACATACCCTAAATGAGTTTTTGGTTGAAAAAATAATGGAAAAATGTGTCCGGACACTGAAGGGCAATAAAAAAACCAAGCGTCAGAAGCAAACGAAGAATCCTTTGAAAAAAATCTTCTGCAGAATTGTAGAGGAGACCAATACGAACACTTTGGAGTATATGTCCGGACACTGGAGGGCAGTATCTAAATTCCAGTGTCAGGACCAAACGGAGAATTCTCTGAAAAAGATCTTCTGCAGAATTGTAGAGGAGACCAATACGAACATATTGGTGTATCACACTTTCCTATAATGAGTTTTTGGTTGAACAAATAATGGACAACTCTGTCCGGACACTGGAGGGCAGTAACTAAATACCAGTGTCAGGACCAAACGGAGAATCCTCTGAAAAGGATCTTCCGCAGAATTATAAAGGAGGCCACTACGAACATTTTGGTGTATCACACATACCCAAAATGAGTTTTTGGTTGAAAAAATAATGGAAAAATGTGTCCGGACACTGAAGGGCAATAAAAAATCCAAGCGTCAGAAGCAAACGAAGAATCCTTTGAAAAAAATCTTCTGCAGAATTGTAGAGGAGACCAATACGAACACTTTGGAGTATATGTCCGGACACTGGAGGACAGTATCTAAATTCCAGTGTCAGGACCAAACGGAGAATCCTCTGAAAAAGATCTTCCGCAGAATTATAAAGGAGGCCACTACGAACATTTTGGTGTGTCACACATACCCAAAAAAGTTTTTGATTGAACAAATATTGAAAAACTCTGTCCGGACACTGGAGGGCAGTAACTAAATCCCAGCGTCCGGACCAAATGGGGAAACCTCTGAAAATGATCTTCTGGAGAATTATAGAGGCGACGAATACGAACATACTGGTGTATCACACTTACCTACAATGAGTTTTTGGTTGAACAAATAATGAAAAACTCTGTCCGGACACTGGAGGGCAGTAACTAAATACCAGTGTCAGGACCAAACGGAGAATCCTCTGAAAAAGATCTTCCGCAGAATTATAAAGGAGGCCACTACGAACATTTTGGTGTGTCACACATACCCAAAAAAGTTTTTGATTGAACAAATATTGAAAAACTCTGTCCGGACACTGGAGGGCAGTAACTAAATCCCAGCGTCCGGACCAAATGGGGAAACCTCTGAAAATGATCTTCTGGAGAATTATAGAGGCGACGAATACGAACATACTGGTGTATCACACTTACCTACAATGAGTTTTTGGTTGAACAAATAATGAAAAACTCTGTCCGGACACTGGAGGGCAGTAACTAAATACCAGTGTGAGGACCAAACGGAGAATCCTCTGAAAAAGATCTCCCGCAGAATTATAAAGGAGGCCACTACGAACATTTTGGTGTATCACACATACCCAAAATGAGTTTTTGATTGAACAAATAATGGAAAACTCTGTCCGGACACTGGAGGGCAGTAACTAAATCCCAGCGTCCGGACCAAACGGGGAACCTATGAAAAAGATCTTCTGGAGAATTGTAGAGGAGACCAATACCAACATTTTGGTGTATTACACTTACCCAAAATGAGTTTTTGGATGAACAAATAATGGAAAACTTTGTCTGGACACTGGAGGGCAGTAACTAAATCTCAGCGTCCGGACCAAACGGAGAATCCTCTGAAAAAGATCTTCCGCAGAATTATAAAGGAGGCCACTACTAACATTTTGGTGTATCACACATACCCAAACTGAGTTTTTGATTGAACAAATAATGAAAAACTCTGTCCGGACACTGGTGGGCAGTAACAAAATCCCAGCGTCAGTACCAATCGGAGAATCCTATGAAAAAGATCTTCTGCAGAATTGTAAACTAGAGCAATACGAACATTTTGGTGTATCACACTTACCCAAAATGAGTTTTTGGTTGAAAAAATAATGGAAAAATGTTTCCGGACACTGAAGGGCAATAAAAAATCCAAGCGTCAGAAGCAAACGAAGAATCCTCTGAAAAAAATCTTCTGCAGAATTGTAGAGGAGACCAATACGAACACTTTGGAGTATATGTCCGGACACTGGAGGGCAGTATCTAAATTCCAGTGTCAGGACCAAACGGAGAATTCTCTGAAAAAGATCTTCTGCAGAATTGTAGAGGAGACCAATACGAACATATTGGTGTATCACACTTTCCTATAATGAGTTTTTGGTTGAACAAATAATGGACAACTCTGTCCGGACACTGGAGGGCAGTAACTAAATACCAGTGTCAGGACCAAACGGAGAATCCTCTGAAAAGGATCTTCCGCAGAATTATAAAGGAGGCCACTACGAACATTTTGGTGTATCAGACATACCCAAAATGAGTTTTTGGTTGAAAAAATAATGGAAAAATGTGTCCGGACACTGAAGGGCAATAAAAAATCCAAGCGTCAGAAGCAAACGAAGAATCCTTTGAAAAAAATCTTCTGCAGAATTGTAGAGGAGACCAATACGAACACTTTGGAGTATATGTCCGGACACTGGAGGGCAGTATCTAAATTCCAGTGTCAGGACCAAACGGAGAATCCTCTGAAAAAGATCTTCTGCAGAATTGTAGAGGAGGCCAATACGAACATATTGGTGTATCACACTTTCCTATAATGAGTTTTTGGTTGAACAAATAATGAAAAACTCTCTCCGGACACTGGAGGGCAGTAACTAAATACCAGTGTCAGGACCAAACGGAGAATCCTGTGAAAAAGATCTTCCACAGAATTATAAAGGAGGCCACTACGAACATTTTGGTGTGTCACACATACCCAAAATGAGTTTTTGGTTGAAAAAATAATGGAAAAATGTGTCCGGACACTGAAGGGCAATAAAAAATCCAAGCGTCAGAAGCAAACGAAGAATCCTTTGAAAAAAATCTTCTGCAGAATTGTAGAGGAGACCAATACGAACACTTTGGAGTATATGTCCGGACACTGGAGGGCAGTATCTAAATTCCAGTGTCAGGACCAAACGGAGAATCCTCTGAAAAAGATCTTCTGCAGAATTGTAGAGGAGGCCAATACGAACATATTGGTGTATCACACTTTCCTATAATGAGTTTTTGGTTGAACAAATAATGAAAAACTCTCTCCGGACACTGGAGGGCAGTAACTAAATACCAGTGTCAGGACCAAACGGAGAATCCTCTGAAAAAGATCTTCCACAGAATTATAAAGGAGGCCTCTACGAACATTTTGGTGTGTCACACATACCCAAAAAGAGTTTTTGATTGAACAAATATTGAAAAACTCTGTCCGGACACTGGAGGGCAGTAACTAAATCCCAGCGTCCGGACCAAATGGGGAAACCTCTGAAAAATATCTTCTGTAGAATTATAGAGGCGACGATTACGAACATACTGGTGTATCACACTTACCTATAATGAGTTTTTGGTTGAACAAATAATGAAAAACTCTGTCCGGACACTGGTGGGCAGTAACTAAATCCCAGCGTCCGGACCAATTGGGGAAACATCTGAAAAAGATCTTCTGTAGTATTATAGAGGAGAGCAATACCAACATTTTGGTGTATTACACTTATCCAAAATGAGTTTTTGGTTGAACAAATAATGGAAGACTCTGTCCGGACACTGGAGGGCAGTAACTAAATACCAGTGTCAGGACCAAACGGAGAATCCTCTGAAAAAGATCTTCCGCAGAATTATAAAGGAGGCCACTACGAACATTTTGGTGTGTCACACATACCCAAAAAGAGTTTTTGATTGAACAAATATTGAAAAACTCTGTCCGGACACTGGAGGGCAGTAACTAAATCCCAGCGTCCGGACCAAATGGGGAAACCTCTGAAAATGATCTTCTGGAGAATTATAGAGGCGACGAATACGAACATACTGGTGTATCACACTTACCTATAGTGAGTTTTTGGTTGAACAAATAATGAAAAACTCTGTCCGGACACTGGAGGGCAGTAACTAAATACCAGTGTGAGGACCAAACGGAGAATCCTCTGAAAAAGATCTCCCGCAGAATTATAAAGGAGGCCACTACGAACATTTTGGTGTATCACACATACCCAAAATGAGTTTTTGATTGAACAAATAATGGAAAACTCTGTCCGGACACTGGAGGGCAGTAACTAAATCCCAGCGTCCGGACCAAACGGGGAACCTATGAAAAAGATCTTCTGGAGAATTGTAGAGGAGACCAATACCAACATTTTGGTGTATTACACTTACCCAAAATGAGTTTTTGGATGAACAAATAATGGAAAACTTTGTCTGGACACTGGAGGGCAGTAACTAAATCTCAGCGTCCGGACCAAACGGAGAATCCTCTGAAAAAGATCTTCCGCAGAATTATAAAGGAGGCCACTACTAACATTTTGGTGTATCACACATACCCAAACTGAGTTTTTGATTGAACAAATAATGAAAAACTCTGTCCGGACACTGGTGGGCAGTAACAAAATCCCAGCGTCAGTACCAATCGGAGAATCCTATGAAAAAGATCTTCTGCAGAATTGTAAACTAGAGCAATACGAACATTTTGGTGTATCACACTTACCCAAAATGAGTTTTTGGTTGAAAAAATAATGGAAAAATGTTTCCGGACACTGAAGGGCAATAAAAAATCCAAGCGTCAGAAGCAAACGAAGAATCCTCTGAAAAAAATCTTCTGCAGAATTGTAGAGGAGACCAATACGAACACTTTGGAGTATATGTCCGGACACTGGAGGGCAGTATCTAAATTCCAGTGTCAGGACCAAACGGAGAATTCTCTGAAAAAGATCTTCTGCAGAATTGTAGAGGAGACCAATACGAACATATTGGTGTATCACACTTTCCTATAATGAGTTTTTGGTTGAACAAATAATGGACAACTCTGTCCGGACACTGGAGGGCAGTAACTAAATACCAGTGTCAGGACCAAACGGAGAATCCTCTGAAAAGGATCTTCCGCAGAATTATAAAGGAGGCCACTACGAACATTTTGGTGTATCAGACATACCCAAAATGAGTTTTTGGTTGAAAAAATAATGGAAAAATGTGTCCGGACACTGAAGGGCAATAAAAAATCCAAGCGTCAGAAGCAAACGAAGAATCCTTTGAAAAAAATCTTCTGCAGAATTGTAGAGGAGACCAATACGAACACTTTGGAGTATATGTCCGGACACAGGAGGGCAGTATCTAAATTCCAGTGTCAGGACCAAACGGAGAATCCTCTGAAAAAGATCTTCTGCAGAATTGTAGAGGAGGCCAATACGAACATATTGGTGTATCACACTTTCCTATAATGAGTTTTTGGTTGAACAAATAATGAAAAACTCTCTCCGGACACTGGAGGGCAGTAACTAAATACCAGTGTCAGGACCAAACGGAGAATCCTCTGAAAAAGATCTTCCACAGAATTATAAAGGAGGCCACTACGAACATTTTGGTGTGTCACACATACCCAAAAAGAGTTTTTGATTGAACAAATATTGAAAAACTCTGTCCGGACACTGGAGGGCAGTAACTAAATCCCAGCGTCCGGACCAAATGGGGAAACCTCTGAAAAATATCTTCTGTAGAATTATAGAGGCGACGATTACGAACATACTGGTGTATCACACTTACCTATAATGAGTTTTTGGTTGAACAAATAATGAAAAACTCTGTCCGGACACTGGTGGGCAGTAACTAAATCCCAGCGTCCGGACCAATTGGGGAAACATCTGAAAAAGATCTTCTGTAGTATTATAGAGGAGAGCAATACCAACATTTTGGTGTATTACACTTATCCAAAATGAGTTTTTGGTTGAACAAATAATGGAAGACTCTGTCCGGACACTGGAGGGCAGTAACTAAATACCAGTGTCAGGACCAAACGGAGAATCCTCTGAAAAAGATCTTCCGCAGAATTATAAAGGAGGCCACTACGAACATTTTGGTGTGTCACACATACCCAAAAAGAGTTTTTGATTGAACAAATATTGAAAAACTCTGTCCGGACACTGGAGGGCAGTAACTAAATCCCAGCGTCCGGACCAAATGGGGAAACCTCTGAAAATGATCTTCTGGAGAATTATAGAGGCGACGAATACGAACATACTGGTGTATCACACTTACCTATAGTGAGTTTTTGGTTGAACAAATAATGAAAAACTCTGTCCGGACACTGGAGGGCAGTAACTAAATACCAGTGTGAGGACCAAACGGAGAATCCTCTGAAAAAGATCTCCCGCAGAATTATAAAGGAGGCCACTACGAACATTTTGGTGTATCACACATACCCAAAATGAGTTTTTGATTGAACAAATAATGGAAAACTCTGTCCGGACACTGGAGGGCAGTAACTAAATCCCAGCGTCCGGACCAAACGGGGAACCTATGAAAAAGATCTTCTGGAGAATTGTAGAGGAGACCAATACCAACATTTTGGTGTATTACACTTACCCAAAATGAGTTTTTGGATGAACACATAATGGAAAACTCTGTCTGGACACTGGAGGGCAGTAACTAAATCTCAGCGTCCGGACCAAACGGAGAATCCTATGAAAAAGATCTTCCGCAGAATTATAAAGGAGGCCACTACTAACATTTTGGTGTATCACACATACCCAAACTGAGTTTTTGATTGAACAAATAATGAAAAACTCTGTCTGGACACTGGTGGGCAGTAACAAAATCCCAGCGTCAGTACCAATCGGAGAATCCTATGAAAAAGATCTTCTGCAGAATTGTAAACTAGAGCAATACGAACATTTTGGTGTATCACACTTACCCAAAATGAGTTTTTGGTTGAAAAAATAATGGAAAAATGTGTCCGGACACTGAAGGGCAATAAAAAATCCAAGCGTCAGAAGCAAACGAAGAATCCTTTGAAAAAAATCTTCTGCAGAATTGTAGAGGACCCCAATACGAACACTTTGGAGTATATGTCCGGACACTGGAGGGCAGTATCTAAATTCCAGTGTCAGGACCAAACGGAGAATTATAAAGGAGGCCACTACGAACATTTTGGTGTGTCACACATACCCAAAAAGAGTTTTTGATTGAACAAATATTGAAAAACTCTGTCCGGACACTGGAGGGCAGTAACTAAATCCCAGCGTCCGGACCAAATGGGGAAACCTCTGAAAATGATCTTCTGGAGAATTATAGAGGCGACGAATACGAACATACTGGTGTATCACACTTACCTATAGTGAGTTTTTGGTTGAACAAATAATGAAAAACTCTGTCCGGACACTGGAGGGCAGTAACTAAATACCAGTGTGAGGACCAAACGGAGAATCCTCTGAAAAAGATCTCCCGCAGAATTATAAAGGAGGCCACTACGAACATTTTGGTGTATCACACATACCCAAAATGAGTTTTTGATTGAACAAATAATGGAAAACTCTGTCCGGACACTGGAGGGCAGTAACTAAATACCAGTGTCAGGACCAAACGGAGAATCCTCTGAAAAAGATCTTCAGCAGAATTATAAAGGAGGCCACTACGAACATTTTGGTGTGTCACACATACCCAAAAAGAGTTTTTGATTGAACAAATATTGAAAAACTCTGTCCGGACACTGGAGGGCAGTAACTAAATCCCAGCGTCCGGACCAAATGGGGAAACCTCTGAAAATGATCTTCTGGAGAATTATAGAGGCGACGAATACGAACATACTGGTGTATCACACGTACCTATAATGAGGTTTTGGTTGAACAAATAATGAAAAACTCTGTCCGGACACTGGAGGGCAGTAACTAAATACCAGTGTGAGGACCAAACGGAGAATCCTCTGAAAAAGATCTCCCGCAGAATTATAAAGGAGGCCACTACGAACATTTTGGTGTATCACACATACCCAAACTGAGTTTTTGATTGAACAAATAATGAAAAACTCTGTCCGGACACTGGTGGGCAGTAACAAAATCCCAGCGTCAGTACCAATCGGAGAATCCTATGAAAAAGATCTTCTGCAGAATTGTAAACTAGAGCAATACGAACATTTTGATGTATCACACTTACCCAAAATGAGTTTTTGGTTGAAAAAATAATGGAAAAATGTTTCCGGACACTGAAGGGCAATAAAAAATCCAAGCGTCAGAAGCAAACGAAGAATCCTCTGAAAAAAATCTTCTGCAGAATTGTAGAGGAGACCAATACGAACACTTTGGAGTATATGTCCGGACACTGGAGGGCAGTATCTAAATTCCAGTGTCAGGACCAAACGGAGAATCCTCTGAAAAAGATCTTCTGCAGAATTGTAGAGGAGGCCAATACGAACATATTGGTGTATCACACTTTCCTATAATGAGTTTTTGGTTGAACAAATAATGAAAAACTCTCTCCGGACACTGGAGGGCAGTAACTAAATACCAGTGTCAGGACCAAACGGAGAATCCTCTGAAAAAGATCTTCCGCAGAATTATAAAGGAGGCCACTACGAACATTTTGGTGTGTCACACATACCCAAAAAGAGTTTTTGATTGAACAAATATTGAAAAACTCTGTCCGGACACTGGAGGGCAGTAACTAAATCCCAGCGTCCGGACCAAATGGGGAAACCTCTGGAAAATATCTTCTGTTGAATTATAGAGGCGACGATTACGAACATACTGGTGTATCACACTTACCTATAATGAGTTTTTGGTTGAACAAATAATGAAAAACTCTGTCCGGACACTGGTGGGCAGTAACTAAATCCCAGCGTCCGGACCAATTGGGGAAACATCTGAAAAAGATCTTCTGTAGTATTATAGAGGAGATCAATACAAACATTTTGGTGTATTACACTTATCCAAAATGAGTTTTTGGTTGAACAAATAATGGAAGACTCTGTCCGGACACTGGAGGGCAGTAACTAAATACCAGTGTCAGGACCAAACGGAGAATCCTCTGAAAAAGATCTTCCGCAGAATTATAAAGGAGGCCACTACGAACATTTTGGTGTGTCACACATACCCAAAAAGAGTTTTTGATTGAACAAATATTGAAAAACTCTGTCCGGACACTGGAGGGCAGTAACTAAATCCCAGCGTCCGGACCAAATGGGGAAACCTCTGAAAATGATCTTCTGGAGAATTATAGAGGCGACGAATACGAACATACTGGTGTATCACACTTACCTATAATGAGTTTTTGGTTGAACAAATAATGAAAAACTCTGTCCGGACACTGGAGGGCAGTAACTAAATACCAGTGTGAGGACCAAACGGAGAATCCTCTGAAAAAGATCTTCCGCAGAATTATAAAGGAGGCCACTACGAACATTTTGGTGTATCACACATACCCAAAATGAGTTTTTGATTGAACAAATAATGGAAAACTCTGTCCGGACACTGGAGGGCAGTAACTAAATCCCAGCGTCCGGACCAAACGGGGAAACCTATGAAAAATATCTTCTGGAGAATTGTAGAGGAGACCAATACCAACATTTTGGTGTATTACACTTACCCAAAATGAGTTTTTGGATGAACAAATAATGGAAAACTCTGTCTGGACACTGGAGGGCAGTAACTAAATCCCAGCGTCCGGACCAAACGTAGAATCCTCTGAAAAAGATCTTCCGCAGAATTATAAAGGAGGCCACTACGAACATTTTGGTGTATCACACATAACCAAAATGAGTTTTTGATTGAACAAATAATGGAAAACTCTGTCCGGACACTGGAGGGCAGTAACTAAATCTCAGCGTCCGGACCAAACGGAGAATCCTCTGAAAAAGATCTTTCGCAGAATTATAAAGGAGGCCACTACTAACATTTTGGTGTATCACACATACCCAAACGGAGTTTTTGATTGAACAAATAATGAAAAACTCTGTCCGGACACTGGAGGGCAGTAACTAAATCCCAGCGTCCGGACCAAACGTAGAATCCTCTGAAAAAGATCTTATGCAGCATTGTAGAGGAGACCAATACGAACATTTTGGTGTATCACACTTACATAAAATGAGTTTTTGATTGACCAAATAATGAAAAACTCTGTCCGGACACTGGAGGGCAGTAACTAAATCCCAGCGTCCGGACCAAATGAGGAAACCTCTGAAAAATATCTTCTGCAGAATTATAGAGGGGACCAATACGAACATATTGGTGTATCACACTTACCTATAATGAGTTTTTGGTTGAACAAATAATTGAAAACTCTATCCGGACACTGGAGGGCAGTAACTAAATACCAGTGTCAGGACCAAACGGAGAATCCTCTGAAAAAGATCTTCCGCAGAATTATAAAGGAGGCCACTACGAACGTTTTGATGTATCACACATACCCAAAATGAGTTTTTGATTGAACCAATAATGGAAAACTCTGTCCGGACTCTGGAGGGCAGTAACTAAATCCCCGCGTCCGGACCAAATGGGGAAACTTCTGAAAAAGATCTTCTGGAGAATTATAGAGGCGACGATTACGAACATACTGGTGTATCACACTTACCTATAAAAAGTTTTTGGTTGAACAAATAATGAAAAACTCTGTCCGGACACTGGTGGGCAATAACTAAATCCCAGCGTCCGGACCAAATGGGGAAACCTCTGAAAAAGATCTTCTGGAGAATTATAGAGGCGACGAATACGAACATACTGGTGTATCACACTTACCTATAATGAGTTTTTGGTTGAACAAATAATGAAAAACTCTGTCCGGACACTGGAGGGCAGTAACTAAATACCAGTGTGAGGACCAAACGGAGAATCCTCTGAAAAAGATCTTCCGCAGAATTATAAAGGAGGCCACTACGAACATTTTGGAGTATCATACATACCCAAAATGAGTTTTTGATTGAACAAATAATGGAAAACTCTGTCCGGACTCTGGAGGGCAGTAACTAAATCCCCGCGTCCGGACCAAATGGGGAAACTTCTGAAAAAGATCTTCTGGAGAATTATAGAGGCGACGATTACGAACATGCTGGTGTATCACACTTACCTATAAAAAGTTTTTGGTTGAACAAATAATGAAAAACTCTGTCCGGACACTGGTGGGCAGTAACTAAATCCCAGCGTCCGGACCAAATGGGGAAACCTCTGAAAAAGATCTTCTGGAGAATTATAGAGGCGACGAATACGAACATACTGGTGTATCACACTTACCTATAATGAGTTTTTGGTTGAACAAATAATGAAAAACTCTGTCCGGACACTGGAGGGCAGTAACTAAATACCAGTGTGAGGACCAAACGGAGAATCCTCTGAAAAAGATCTTCCGCAGAATTATAAAGGAGGCCACTACGAACATTTTGGAGTATCATACATACCCAAAATGAGTTTTTGATTGAACAAATAATGGAAAACTCTGTCCGGACACTGGAGGGCAGTAACTAAATCCCAGCGTCTGACCAAACGGGGAAACCTATGAAAAAGATCTTCTGGAGAATTGTAGAGGAGACCAATAACAACATTTTGGTTTATTACACTTACCCAAAATGAGTTTTTGGATGAACAAATAATGGAAAACTCTGTCTGGACACTGGAGGGCAGTAACTAAATCTCAGCGTACGGACCAAACGGAGAATCCTCTGAAAAAGATCTTCCGCAGAATTATAAAGGAGGCCACTACTAACATTTTGGTGTATCACACATACCCAAACTGAGTTTTTGATTGAACAAATAATGGAAAACTCTGTCCGGACACTGGAGGGCAGTAACTAAATCCCAGCGTCTGACCAAACGGGGAAACCTATGAAAAAGATCTTCTGGAGAATTGTAGAGGAGACCAATAACAACATTTTGGTTTATTACACTTACCCAAAATGAGTTTTTGGATGAACAAATAATGGAAAACTCTGTCTGGACACTGGAGGGCAGTAACTAAATCTCAGCGTACGGACCAAACGGAGAATCCTCTGAAAAAGATCTTCCGCAGAATTATAAAGGAGGCCACTACTAACATTTTGGTGTATCACACATACCCAAACTGAGTTTTTTATTGAACAAATAATGAAAAACTCTGTCCGGACACTGGAGGGCAGTAACTAAATCCCAGCGTCCGAACCAAACGTAGAATCCTCTGAAAAAGATCTTATGCAGCATTGTAGAGGAGACCAATACGAACATTTTGGTGTCTCACACTTACCCAAAATGAGTTTTTGATTGACCAAATAATGAAAAACTCTGTCCGGACACTGGTGGGCAGTAAAAAAATCCCAGCGTCAGTACCAATCGGAGAATCCTATGAAAAAGATCTTCTGCAGAATTGTAAAGGAGAGCAATACGAACATTTTGGTGTATCACACTTACCCAAAATGAGTTTTTGGTTGAAAAAATAATGGAAAAATGTGTCCGGACACTGAAGGGCAATAAAAAAATCCAAGCGTCAGAAGCAAACGAAGAATCCTCTGAAAAAAATCTTCTGCAGAATTGTAGAGGAGACCAATACGAACACTTTGGAGTATATGTCCGGACACTGGAGGGCAGTATCTAAATTCCAGTGTCAGGACCAAACGGAGAATCCTCTGAAAAAGATCTTCTGCAGAATTGTAGAGGAGACCAATACGAACATATTGGTGTATCACACTTACCCAAAATGAGTTTTTGGTTGAAAAAATAATGGAAAAATGTGTCCGGACACTGAAGGGCAATAAAAAAATCCAAGCGTCAGAAAGAAGCAAACGAAGAATCCTCTGAAAAAAATCTTCTGCAGAATTGTAGAGGAGACCAATACGAACACTTTGGAGTATATGTCCGGACACTGGAGGGCAGTAACTAAATACCAGTGTCAGGACCAAACGGAGAATCCTCTGAAAAAGATCTTCCGCAGAATTATAAAGGAGGCCACTACGAACATTTTGGTGTGTCACACATACCCAAAAAGAGTTTTTGATTGAACAAATATTGAAAAACTCTGTCCGGACACTGGAGGGCAGTAACTAAATCCCAGCGTCCGGACCAAATGGGGAAACCTCTGAAATTGATGACTTACCTATAATGAGTTTTTGGTTGAACAAATAATGAAAAACTCTGTCCGGACACTGGAGGGCAGTAACTAAATACCAGTGTGAGGACCAAACGGAGAATCCTCTGAAAAAGATCTTCCGCAGAATTATAAAGGAGACCAATACCAACATTTTGGTGTATTACACTTACCCAAAATGAGTTTTTGGATGAACAAATAATGGAAAACTCTGTCTGGACACTGGAGGGCAGTAACTAAATCGCAGCGTCCGGACCAAACGGAGAATCCTCTGAAAAAGATCTTCCGCAGAATTATAAAGGAGGCCACTACTAACATTTTGGTGTATCACACATACCCAAACTGAGTTTTTGATTGACCAAATAATGAAAAACTCTGTCCGGACACTGGTGGGCAGTAACAAAATCCCAGCGTCAGTACCAATCGGAGAATCCTATGAAAAAGATCTTCTGCAGAATTGTAAACTAGAGCAATACGAACATTTTGGTGTATCACACTTACCCAAAATGAGTTTTTGGTTGAAAAAATAATGGAAAAATGTGTCCGGACACTGAAGGGCAATAAAAAAATCCAAGCGTCAGAAGCAAACGAAGAATCCTTTGAAAAAAATCTTCTGCAGAATTGTAGAGGAGACCAATACGAACACTTTGGAGTATATGTCCGGACACTGGAGGGCAGTAACTAAATACCAGTGTCAGGACCAAACGTTGAATCCTCTGAAAAAGATCTTATGCAGCATTGTAGAGGAGACCAATACGAACATTTTGGTGTATCACACTTACATAAAATGAGTTTTTGATTGACCAAATAATGAAAAACTCTGTCCGGACACTGGTGGGCAGTAACAAAATCCCAGCGTCAGTACCAATCGGAGAATCCTATGAAAAAGATCTTCTGCAGAATTGTAAACTAGAGCAATACGAACATTTTGGTGTATCACACTTATCCAAAATGAGTTTTTGGTTGAAAAAATAATGGAAAAATGTGTCCGGACACTGAAGGGCAATAAAAAAATCCAAGCGTCAGAAGCAAACGAAGAATCCTCTGAAAAAAATCTTCTGCAGAATTGTAGGGGAGACCAATACGAACACTTTGGAGTATATGTCCGGACACTGGAGGGCAATATCTAAATTCCAGTGTCAGGACCAAACGGAGAATCCTCTGAAAAAGATCTTCTGCAGAATTGTAGAGGAGACCAATACGAACATATTGGTGTATCACACTTACCTCTAATGAGTTTTTGGTTGAACAAATAATGAAAAACTCTCTCCGGACACTGGAGGGCAGTAACTAAATACCAGTGTCAGGACCAAACGGAGAATCCTCTGAAAAAGATCTTCCGCAGAATTATAAAGGAGGCCACTACGAACATTTTGGTGTGTCACACATACCCAAAAAGAGTTTTTGATTGAACAAATATTGAAAAACTCTGTCCGGACACTGGAGGGCAGTAACTAAATCCCAGCGTCCGGACCAAATGAGGAAACCTCTGAAAAATATCTTCTGCAGAATTATAGAGGAGACCAATACGAACATATTGGTGTATCACACTTACCTATAATGAGTTTTTGGTTGAACAAATAATGGAAAACTCTGTCCGGACACTGGAGGGCAGTAACTAAATACCAGTGTCAGGACCAAACGGAGAATCCTCTAAAAGATCTTCCGCAGAATTATAAAGGAGGCCACTACGAACGTTTTGATGTATCACACATACCCAAAATGAGTTTTTGATTGAACCAATAATGGAAAACTCTGTCCGGACACTGGAGGGCAGTAACTAAATCCCCGCGTCCGGACCAAATGGGGAAACCTCTGAAAAAGATCTTCTGGAGAATTATAGAGGCGACGATTACGAACATACTGGTGTATCACACTTACCTATAATGAGTTTTTGGTTGAACAAATAATGAAAAACTCTGTCCGGACACTGGTGGGCAGTAACTAAATCCCAGCGTCCGGACCAAATGGGGAAACCTCTGAAAAAGATCTTCTGGAGAATTATAGAGGCGACGAATACGAACATACTGGTGTATCACACTTACCTATAATGAGTTTTTGGTTGAACAAATAATGAAAAACTCTGTCCGGACACTGGAGGGCAGTAACTAAATACCAGTGTGAGGACCAAACGGAGAATCCTCTGAAAAAGATCTTCCGCAGAATTATAAAGGAGGCCACTACGAACATTTTGGTGTATCATACATACCCAAAATGAGTTTTTGATTGAACAAATAATGGAAAACACTCTCCGGACACTGGAGGGCAGTAACTAAATCCCAGCGTCTGACCAAACGGGGAAACCTATGAAAAAGATCTTCTGGAGAATTGTAGAGGAGACCAATAACAACATTTTGGTTTATTACACTTACCCAAAATGAGTTTTTGGATGAACAAATAATGGAAAACTCTGTCTGGACACTGGAGGGCAGTAACTAAATCTCAGCGTCCGGACCAAACGGAGAATCCTCTGAAAAAGATCTTCCGCAGAATTATAAAGGAGGCCACTACTAACATTTTGGTGTATCACACATACCCAAACTGAGTTTTTGATTGAACAAATAATGAAAAACTCTGTCCGGACACTGGAGGGCAGTAACTAAATCCCATCGTCCGAACCAAACGTAGAATCCTCTGAAAAAGATCTTATGCAGCATTGTAGAGGAGACCAATACGAACATTTTGGTGTATCACACTTACCCAAAATGAGTTTTTGATTGACCAAATAATGAAAAACTCTGTCCGGACACTGGTGGGCAGTAAAAAAATCCCAGCGTCAGTACCAATCGGAGAATCCTATGAAAAAGATCTTCTGCAGAATTGTAGAGGAGACCAATACGAACATATTGGTGTATCACACTTACCCAAAATGAGTTTTTGGTTGAAAAAATAATGGAAAAATGTGTCCGGACACTGAAGGGCAATAAAAAAATCCAAGCGTCAGAAGCAAACGAAGAATCCTCTGAAAAAAATCTTCTGCAGAATTGTAGAGGAGACCAATACGAACACTTTGGAGTATATGTCCGGACACTGGAGGGCAGTAACTAAATACCAGTGTCAGGACCAAACGGAGAATCCTCTGAAAAAGATCTTCTGCAGAATTGTAGAGGAGACCAATACGAACATATTGGTGTGTCACACATACCCAAAAAGAGTTTTTGATTGAACAAATATTGAAAAACTCTGTCCGGACACTGGAGGGCAGTAACTAAATCCCAGCGTCCGGACCAAATGGGGAAACCTCTGAAAATGATGACTTACCTATAATGAGTTTTTGGTTGAACAAATAATGAAAAACTCTGTCCGGACACTGGAGGCAGTAACTAAATACCAGTGTGAGGACCAAACGGAGAATCCTCTGAAAAATATCTTCCGCAGAATTATAAAGGAGACCAATACCAACATTTTGGTGTATTACACTTACCCAAAATGAGTTTTTGGATGAACAAATAATGGAAAACTCTGTCTGGACACTGGAGGGCAGTAACTAAATCGCAGCGTCCGGACCAAACGGAGAATCCTCTGAAAAAGATCTTCCGCAGAATTATAAAGGAGGCCACTACTAACATTTTGGTGTATCACACATACCCAAACTGAGTTTTTGATTGAACAAATAATGAAAAACTCTGTCCGGACACTGGAGGGCAGTAACTAAATCCCAGCGTCCGGACCAAACGTAGAATCCTCTGAAAAATAAGATATTTTTCAGAGGATTCTACGTTTGGTCATTGCAGAGGAGACCAATACGAACATTTTGGTGTATCACACTTACATAAAATGAGTTTTTGATTGACCAAATAATGAAAAACTCTGTCCGGACACTGGTGGGCAGTAACAAAATCCCAGCGTCAGTACCAATCGGAGAATCCTATGAAAAAGATCTTCTGCAGAATTGTAAACTAGAGCAATTCGAAAATTTTGGTGTATCACACTTACCCAAAATGAGTTTTTGGTTGAAAAAATAATGGAAAAATGTGCCCGGACACTGAAGGGCAATAAAAAAATCCAAGCGTCAGAAGAAAACGAAGAATCCTCTGAAAAAAATCTTCTGCAGAATTGTAGAGGAGACCAATACGAACACTTTGGAGTATATGTCCGGACACTGGAGGGCAGTAACTAAATACCAGTGTGAGGACCAAACGGAGAATCCTCTGAAAAAGATCTTCCGCAGAATTATAAAGGAGGCCACTACGAACATTTTGGTGTATCACACATACCCAAAATGAGTTTTTGATTGAACAAATAATGGAAAACTCTGTCCGGACACTGGAGGGCAGTAACTAAATCCCAGCGTCCGGACCAAACGGGGAAACCTATGAAAAAGATCTTCTGGAGAATTGTAGAGGAGACCAATACCAACATTTTGGTGTATTACACTTACCCAAAATGAGTTTTTGGATGAACAAATAATGGAAAACTCTGTCTGGACACTGGAGGGCAGTAACTAAATCCCAGCGTCCGGACCAAACGTAGAATCCTCTGAAAAAGATCTTCCGCAGAATTATAAAGGAGGCCACTACGAACATTTTGGTGTATCAGACATACCCAAAACAAATAATGGAAAACTCTGTCCGGACACTGGAGGGCAGTAACTAAATCCCAGCGTCCGGACCAAACGTAGAATCCTCTGAAAAAGATCTTATGCAGCATTGTAGAGGAGACCAATAAGAACATTTTGGTGTATCACACTTACATAAAATGAGTTTTTGATTGACCAAATAATGAAAAACTCTGTCCGGACACTGGTGGGCAGTAACAAAATCCCAGCGTCAGTACCAATCGGAGAATCCTATGAAAAAGATCTTCTGCAGAATTGTAAACTAGAGCAATACGAACATTTTGGTGTATCACACTTACCCAAAATGAGTTTTTGGTTGAAAAAATAATGGAAAAATGTGTCCGGACACTGAAGGGCAATAAAAAAATCCAAGCGTCAGAAGCAAACGAAGAATCCTCTGAAAAAAATCTTCTGCAGAATTGTAGAGGAGACCAATACGAACACTTTGGAGTATATGTCCGGACACTGGAGGGCAGTATCTAAATTCCAGTGTCAGGACCAAACGGAGAATCCTCTGAAAAAGATCTTCTGCAGAATTGTAGAGGAGACCAATACGAACATATTGGTGTATCACACTTTCCTATAATGAGTTTTTGGTTAAACAAATAATGAAAAACTCTCTCCGGACACTGGAGGGCAGTAACTAAATACCAGTGTCAGGACCAAACGGAGAATCCTCTGAAAAAGATCTTCCGCCGAATTATAAAGGAGGCCACTACGAACATTTTGGTGTGTCACACATACCCAAAAAGAGTTTTTGATTGAACAAATATTGAAAAACTCTGTCCGGACACTGGAGGGCAGTAACTAAATCCAAGCGTCCGGACCAAATGGGGAAACCTCTGAAAAATATCTTCTGCAGAATTATAGAGGAGACCAATACGAACATATTGGTGTATCACACTTACCTATAATGAGTTCTTGGTTGAACAAATAATGGAAAACTCTGTCCGGACACTGGAGGGCAGTAACTAAATACCAGTGTCAGGACCAAATGGAGAATCCTTTGAAAAAGATCTTCCGCAGAATTATAAAGGAGGCCACTACGAACGTTTTGATGTATCACACATACCCAAAATGAGTTTTTGATTGAACCAATAATGGAAAACTATGTCCGGACACTGGAGGGCAGTAACTAAATCCCCGCGTCCGGACCAAATGGGGAAACCTCTGAAAAAGATCTTCTGGAGAATTATTGAGGCGGCGATTACGAACATACTGGTGTATCACACTTACCTATAATGAGTTTTTGGTTGAACAAATATTGAAAAACTCTGTCCGGACACTGGAGGGCAGTAACTAAATCCCAGCGTCCGGACCAAATGGGGAAACCTCTGAAAATGATCTTCTGGAGAACTATAGAGGCGACGAATACGAACATACTGGTGTATCACACTTACCTATAATGAGTTTTTGGTTGAACAAATAATG
Source organism: Polietes domitor (assembly GCA_947397865.1). Taxonomy (NCBI): domain Eukaryota; kingdom Metazoa; phylum Arthropoda; class Insecta; order Diptera; family Muscidae; genus Polietes; species Polietes domitor. The sequence continues at coordinate 109,047,603 of OX377619.1, forward strand.
AAAAACTCTGTCCGGACACTGGAGGGCAGTAACTAAATACCAGTGTGAGGACCAAACGGAGAATCCTCTGAAAAAGATCTTCCGCAGAATTATAAAGGAGACCAATACCAACATTTTGGTGTATTACACTTACCCAAAATGAGTTTTTGGATGAACAAATAATGGAAAACTCTGTCTGGACACTGGAGGGCAGTAACTAAATCTCAGCGTCCGGACCAAACGGAGAATCCTCTGAAAAAGATCTTTCGCAGAATTATAAAGGAGGCCACTACTAACATTTTGGTGTATCACACATACCCAAACTGAGTTTTTGATTGAACAAATAATGAAAAACTCTGTCCGGACACTGGAGGGCAGTAACTAAATCCCAGCGTCCGGACCAAACGTAGAATCCTCTGAAAAAGATCTTATGCTGCATTGTAGAGGAGACCAATACGAACATTTTGGTGTATCACACTTACATAAAATGAGTTTTTGATTGACCAAATAATGAAAAACTCTGTCCGGACACTGGTGGGCAGTAACAAAATCCCAGCGTCAGTACCAATCGGAAAATCCTATGAAAAAGATCTTCTGCAGAATTGTAAACTAGAGCAATACGAACATTTTGGTGTATCACACTTACCCAAAATGAGTTTTTGGTTGAAAAAATAATGGAAAAATGTGTCCGGACACTGAAGGGCAATAAAAAAATCCAAGCGTCAGAAGAAAACGAAGAATCCTCTGAAAAAAATCTTCTGCAGAATTGTAGAGGAGACCAATACGAACACTTTGGAGTATATGTCCGGACACTGGAGGGCAGTAACTAAATACCAGTGTGAGGACCAAACGGAGAATCCTCTGAAAAAGATCTTCCGCAGAATTATAAAGGAGACCAATACCAACATTTTGGTGTATTACACTTACCCAAAATGAGTTTTTGGATGAACAAATAATGTAAAACTCTGTCCGGACACTGGATGGCGGTAACTAAATCCCAGCGTCCGGACCAAATGTGGAAACCTCTGAAAAATATCTTCTGGAGAATTGTAGAAGAGACCAATACCAACATTGTGGTGTATTACACTTACTTATAATGAGTTTTTGGTTGAACAAATAATGGAAAACTCTGTCCGGACACTGGAGGGCGGTAACTAAATACCAGTGTCAGGACAAAACGGAGAATCCTCTGAAAAAGATCTTCCGCAGAATTATAAAGGAGGCCACTACGAACATTTTGGTGTATCACACATACGCAAAATGAGTTTTTGATTGAACAAATAATGGAAAACTCTGTCCGGACACTGGAGGGCGGTAACTAAATCCCAACGTCCGGACCAAATGGGGAAACATCTGAAAATGATCTTCTGGAGAATTATAGAGGAGACAACATTGTGGTGTATTACACTTACTTATAATGAGTTTTTGGTTGAACAAATAATGGAAAACTCTCTCCGGACACAGGTGGGCGGTAACTAAATACCAGTGTCAGGACCAAACGGAGAATCCTCTGAAAAAGATCTTTCGCAGAATTATAAAGGAGGCCACTACGAACATTATGGTGTATCACACATACCCAAAATTAGTTTTTGGTTGAACAAATAATGGAGAACTCTGTCCGGACACTGGAGGGCAGTAACTAAATCCCAGCGTCCGGACCAAATGGGGAATCCCCTGAAAAAGATCTCCTGCAGAATTGTAGAGGAGACCAATACGAACATATTGGTGTATCACACTCATCTATAATGAGTTTTTGGTTAAACAAATAATGGAAGTAAGTAAATCCCAGCGGCAGGAATAAACGGAGAATCCTCTGAAAAAGATCTTCTGGAGAATTGTAGAGGAGACCAATACGAACATTTTGGTGTATCACACATACCCAAAATGAGTTTTTGGTTGAACAAATAATGGAGAACTCTGTCCGGACACTGGAGGGCAGTAACTAAATCCCAGCGTCCGGACCAAATGGGGAATCCCCTGAAAAAGATCTCCTGCAGAATTGTAGAGGAGACCAATACGAACATATTGGTGTATCACACTCATCCAAAATGAGTTTTTGGTTAAACAAATAATGGAAGTAAGTAAATCCCAGCGGCAGGACTAAACGGAGAATCCTCTGAAAAAGATCTTCTGCAGAATTGTAGAGGAGACCAATACGAACATTTTGGTGTATCACACTTACCTAAAATGAGTTTTTGGTTGAACAAATAATGGAAAACTCTGTCCGGACACTGGAGGGCAGTAACAAAATCCAAGCGTCAGTACCAATCGGAGAATCCTCTGAAAAAGATCTTATGCAGCATTGTAGAGGAAACCAATACGAACATTTTGGTGTATCACACTTACCTATAATGAGTTTTTGGTTGAACAAATAATGGAAAACTCTGTCCGGACACTGGAGGGCAGTAACTAAATACCAGTGTCAGGACCAAACGGAGAATCCTCTGAAAAAGATCGTATGCAGCATTATAAAGGAGGCCACTACGAACGTTTTGATGTATCACACATACCCAAAAAGAGTTTTTGATTGAACCAATAATGGAAAACTCTGTCCGGACACTGGAGGGCAGTAACTAAATCCCAGCGTCCGGACCAAACGGGGAAACCTATGAAAAAGATCTTCTGGAGAATTGTAGAGGAGACCAATACCAACATTTTGGTGTATTACACTTACCCAAAATGAGTTTTTGGATGAACAAATAATGGAAAACTCTGTCTGGACACTGGAGGGCAGTAACTAAATCCCAGCGTCCGGACCAAACGTAGAATCCTCTGAAAAAGATCTTCCGCAGAATTATAAAGGAGGCCACTACGAACATTTTGGTGTATCAGACATACCCAAAACAAATAATGGAAAACTCTGTCCGGACACTGGAGGGCAGTAACTAAATCCCAGCGTCCGGACCAAACGTAGAATCCTCTGAAAAAGATCTTATGCAGCATTGTAGAGGAGACCAATAAGAACATTTTGGTGTATCACACTTACATAAAATGAGTTTTTGATTGACCAAATAATGAAAAACTCTGTCCGGACACTGGTGGGCAGTAACAAAATCCCAGCGTCAGTACCAATCGGAGAATCCTATGAAAAAGATCTTCTGCAGAATTGTAAACTAGAGCAATACGAACATTTTGGTGTATCACACTTACCCAAAATGAGTTTTTGGTTGAAAAAATAATGGAAAAATGTGTCCGGACACTGAAGGGCAATAAAAAAATCCAAGCGTCAGAAGCAAACGAAGAATCCTCTGAAAAAAATCTTCTGCAGAATTGTAGAGGAGACCAATACGAACACTTTGGAGTATATGTCCGGACACTGGAGGGCAGTATCTAAATTCCAGTGTCAGGACCAAACGGAGAATCCTCTGAAAAAGATCTTCTGCAGAATTGTAGAGGAGACCAATACGAACATATTGGTGTATCACACTTTCCTATAATGAGTTTTTGGTTAAACAAATAATGAAAAACTCTCTCCGGACACTGGAGGGCAGTAACTAAATACCAGTGTCAGGACCAAACGGAGAATCCTCTGAAAAAGATCTTCCGCCGAATTATAAAGGAGGCCACTACGAACATTTTGGTGTGTCACACATACCCAAAAAGAGTTTTTGATTGAACAAATATTGAAAAACTCTGTCCGGACACTGGAGGGCAGTAACTAAATCCAAGCGTCCGGACCAAATGGGGAAACCTCTGAAAAATATCTTCTGCAGAATTATAGAGGAGACCAATACGAACATATTGGTGTATCACACTTACCTATAATGAGTTCTTGGTTGAACAAATAATGGAAAACTCTGTCCGGACACTGGAGGGCAGTAACTAAATACCAGTGTCAGGACCAAATGGAGAATCCTTTGAAAAAGATCTTCCGCAGAATTATAAAGGAGGCCACTACGAACGTTTTGATGTATCACACATACCCAAAATGAGTTTTTGATTGAACCAATAATGGAAAACTATGTCCGGACACTGGAGGGCAGTAACTAAATCCCCGCGTCCGGACCAAATGGGGAAACCTCTGAAAAAGATCTTCTGGAGAATTATTGAGGCGGCGATTACGAACATACTGGTGTATCACACTTACCTATAATGAGTTTTTGGTTGAACAAATATTGAAAAACTCTGTCCGGACACTGGAGGGCAGTAACTAAATCCCAGCGTCCGGACCAAATGGGGAAACCTCTGAAAATGATCTTCTGGAGAACTATAGAGGCGACGAATACGAACATACTGGTGTATCACACTTACCTATAATGAGTTTTTGGTTGAACAAATAATGAAAAACTCTGTCCGGACACTGGAGGGCAGTAACTAAATACCAGTGTGAGGACCAAACGGAGAATCCTCTGAAAAAGATCTTCCGCAGAATTATAAAGGAGACCAATACCAACATTTTGGTGTATTACACTTACCCAAAATGAGTTTTTGGATGAACAAATAATGGAAAACTCTGTCTGGACACTGGAGGGCAGTAACTAAATCTCAGCGTCCGGACCAAACGGAGAATCCTCTGAAAAAGATCTTTCGCAGAATTATAAAGGAGGCCACTACTAACATTTTGGTGTATCACACATACCCAAACTGAGTTTTTGATTGAACAAATAATGAAAAACTCTGTCCGGACACTGGAGGGCAGTAACTAAATCCCAGCGTCCGGACCAAACGTAGAATCCTCTGAAAAAGATCTTATGCTGCATTGTAGAGGAGACCAATACGAACATTTTGGTGTATCACACTTACATAAAATGAGTTTTTGATTGACCAAATAATGAAAAACTCTGTCCGGACACTGGTGGGCAGTAACAAAATCCCAGCGTCAGTACCAATCGGAAAATCCTATGAAAAAGATCTTCTGCAGAATTGTAAACTAGAGCAATACGAACATTTTGGTGTATCACACTTACCCAAAATGAGTTTTTGGTTGAAAAAATAATGGAAAAATGTGTCCGGACACTGAAGGGCAATAAAAAAATCCAAGCGTCAGAAGAAAACGAAGAATCCTCTGAAAAAAATCTTCTGCAGAATTGTAGAGGAGACCAATACGAACACTTTGGAGTATATGTCCGGACACTGGAGGGCAGTAACTAAATACCAGTGTGAGGACCAAACGGAGAATCCTCTGAAAAAGATCTTCCGCAGAATTATAAAGGAGACCAATACCAACATTTTGGTGTATTACACTTACCCAAAATGAGTTTTTGGATGAACAAATAATGTAAAACTCTGTCCGGACACTGGATGGCGGTAACTAAATCCCAGCGTCCGGACCAAATGTGGAAACCTCTGAAAAATATCTTCTGGAGAATTGTAGAAGAGACCAATACCAACATTGTGGTGTATTACACTTACTTATAATGAGTTTTTGGTTGAACAAATAATGGAAAACTCTGTCCGGACACTGGAGGGCGGTAACTAAATACCAGTGTCAGGACAAAACGGAGAATCCTCTGAAAAAGATCTTCCGCAGAATTATAAAGGAGGCCACTACGAACATTTTGGTGTATCACACATACGCAAAATGAGTTTTTGATTGAACAAATAATGGAAAACTCTGTCCGGACACTGGAGGGCGGTAACTAAATCCCAACGTCCGGACCAAATGGGGAAACATCTGAAAATGATCTTCTGGAGAATTATAGAGGAGACAACATTGTGGTGTATTACACTTACTTATAATGAGTTTTTGGTTGAACAAATAATGGAAAACTCTCTCCGGACACAGGTGGGCGGTAACTAAATACCAGTGTCAGGACCAAACGGAGAATCCTCTGAAAAAGATCTTTCGCAGAATTATAAAGGAGGCCACTACGAACATTATGGTGTATCACACATACCCAAAATTAGTTTTTGGTTGAACAAATAATGGAGAACTCTGTCCGGACACTGGAGGGCAGTAACTAAATCCCAGCGTCCGGACCAAATGGGGAATCCCCTGAAAAAGATCTCCTGCAGAATTGTAGAGGAGACCAATACGAACATATTGGTGTATCACACTCATCTATAATGAGTTTTTGGTTAAACAAATAATGGAAGTAAGTAAATCCCAGCGGCAGGAATAAACGGAGAATCCTCTGAAAAAGATCTTCTGGAGAATTGTAGAGGAGACCAATACGAACATTTTGGTGTATCACACATACCCAAAATGAGTTTTTGGTTGAACAAATAATGGAGAACTCTGTCCGGACACTGGAGGGCAGTAACTAAATCCCAGCGTCCGGACCAAATGGGGAATCCCCTGAAAAAGATCTCCTGCAGAATTGTAGAGGAGACCAATACGAACATATTGGTGTATCACACTCATCCAAAATGAGTTTTTGGTTAAACAAATAATGGAAGTAAGTAAATCCCAGCGGCAGGACTAAACGGAGAATCCTCTGAAAAAGATCTTCTGCAGAATTGTAGAGGAGACCAATACGAACATTTTGGTGTATCACACTTACCTAAAATGAGTTTTTGGTTGAACAAATAATGGAAAACTCTGTCCGGACACTGGAGGGCAGTAACAAAATCCAAGCGTCAGTACCAATCGGAGAATCCTCTGAAAAAGATCTTATGCAGCATTGTAGAGGAAACCAATACGAACATTTTGGTGTATCACACTTACCTATAATGAGTTTTTGGTTGAACAAATAATGGAAAACTCTGTCCGGACACTGGAGGGCAGTAACTAAATACCAGTGTCAGGACCAAACGGAGAATCCTCTGAAAAAGATCGTATGCAGCATTATAAAGGAGGCCACTACGAACGTTTTGATGTATCACACATACCCAAAAAGAGTTTTTGATTGAACCAATAATGGAAAACTCTGTCCGGACACTGGAGGGCAGTAACTAAATCCCCGCGTCCGGACCAAATGGGGAAAACTCTGCAAAAGATCTTCTGGAGAATTATAGAGGCGACGAATACGAACATACTGGGGTATCACACTTGCCTATAATGAGTTTTTGGTTGAACAAATAATGAAAAACTCTCTCCGGACACTGGTGGGCAGTAACTAAATCCCAGCGTCCGGACCAATTGGGGAAACCTCTGAAAAAGATCTTCTGTAGAATTATTGAGGAGACCAATACCAACATTTTGGTGTATTACACTTACCCAAAATGAGGTTTTGGTTGAACAAATAATGGAAAACTCTGTCCGGACACTGGAGGGCAGTAACTAAATACCAGTGTCAGGACCAAACGGAGAATCCTCTGAAAAAGATCGTATGCAGCATTATAGAGGAGACCAATACGAACATGTTTGTGTATCACACTTACCTATAATGAGTTTTTGGTTGAACAAATAATGGAAAACTCTGTCCGGACACTGGAGGGCAATAACTAAATACCAGTGTCAGGACCAAACGGAGAATCCTCTGAAAAATATCTTCCGTAGAATTATAAAGGAGGCCACTAGGACCATTTTGGTGTATCACACATACACAAAATGAGTTTTTGATTGAACAAATAATGGAAAACTCTGTAACTAAATCCCAGCGTCCGGACCAATTGGGGAAACCTCTGAAAAATATCTTCTGCAGAATTATAGAGGAGACCAATACGAACATATTGGTGTATCACACTTACCTATAATGAGTTTTTGGTTGAACAACTAATGGAAAACTCTGTCCGGACACTGGAGGGCAGTAACTAAATACCAGTGTCAGGACCAAACGGAGAATCCTCTGAAAAAGATCTTCCGCAGAATTATAAAGGAGGCCACTACGAACGTTTTGATGTATCACACATACCCAAAATGAGTTTTTGATTGAACCAATAATGGAAAACTCTGTCCGGACACTGGAGGGCAGTAACTAAATCCCAGCGTCCGGACCAAATGGGGAAACCTCTGAAAAAGATCTTCTGAAGAATTATAGAGGCGACGAATACGAACATACTGGTGTATCGCACTTACCTATAATGAGTTTTTGGTTGAACAAATAATGAAAAACTCTGTCCGGACACTGGGGGAACCTCTGAAAAATATCTTCTGCAGAATTATAGAGGAGACCAATACGAACATATTTGTGTATCACACTTACCTATAATGAGTTTTTGGTTGAACAACTAATGGAAAACTCTGTCCGGACACTGGAGGGCAGTAACTAAATCCCAGCGTCCGGACCAATTGGGGAAACCTCTGAAAAAAATCTTCTGTAGAATTATAGAGGAGACCAATACCAACATTTTGGTGTATTACACTTACCCAAAATGAGTTTTTGGTTGAACAAATAATGGAAAATTCTGTCCGGACACTGGAGGGCAGTTACTAAATACCAGTGTCAGGACCAAACGGAGAATCCTCTGAAAAAGATCTTCCGCAGAATTATAAAGGAGGCCACTACGAACATTTTGGTCTGTCACACATACCCAAAAAGAGTTTTTGATTGAACAAATAATGATAAACTCTGTCCGGACACTGGAAGGCAGTAACTAAATCCCAGCGTCCGGACCAAATGGGGAACCTCTGAAAAAGATCTTCTGGAGAATTATAGAGGCGACGAATACGAACATACTGGTGTATCACACTTACCTATAATGAGTTTTTGGTTGAACAAATAATGAAAAACTCTGTCCGGACACTGGAGGGCAGTAACTAAATACTAGTGTGAGGACCAAACGGAGAATCCTCTGAAAAAGATCTTCCGCAGAATTATAAAGGAGACCAATACGAACATTTTGGTGTATCACACATACCCAAAATAAGTTTTTGACTGAACAAATAATGGAAAACTCTGTCCGGACACTGGATGGCGGTAACTAAATCCCAGCGTCCGGACCAAATGGGGAAACCTATGAAAAAGATCTTCTGGAGAATTGTAGAGGAGACCAATACCAACATTGTGGTGTATTACACTTACTTATAATGAGTTTTTGGTTGAACAAATAATGGAAAACTCTGTCCGGACACTGGAGGGCGGTAACTAAATACCAGTGTCAGGACCAAACGGAGAATCCTCTGAAAAAGATCTTCCTCAGAATTATAAAGGAGGCCACTACGAACATTTTGGTGTATCACACATACGCAAAATGAGTTTTTGATTGAACAAATAATGGAAAACTCTGTCCGGACACTGGAGGGCGGTAACTAAATCCCAGCGTCCGGACCAAATGGGGTAACCTCTGAAAAAGTTCTTCTGGAGAATTATAGAGGAGACCAATACCAACATTGTGGTGTATTACACTTACTTATAATGAGTTTTTGGTTGAACAAATAATGGAAAACTCTGTCCGGACACTTGTGGGCGGTAACTAAATACCAGTGTCAGGACCAAACGGAGAATCCTCTGAAAAAGATCTTCCGCAGAATTATAAAGGAGGCAACCACGAACATTATGGTGTATCACACATACCCAAAATGAGTTTTTGGTTGAACAAATAATGGAGAACTCTGTCCGGACACTGGAGGGCAGTAACTAAATCCCAGCGTCCGGACCAAATGGGGAATCCTCTGAAAAAGATCTTATGCAGCATTGTAGAGGAGACCAATACGAACATTTTGGTGTATCACACTCATCCAAAATGAGTTTTTGGTTAAACAAATAATGGAAGTAAGTAAATCCCAGCGGCAGGACTAAACGGAGAATCCTCTGAAAAAGATCTTCTGCAGAATTGTAGAGGAGACCAATACGAACATTTTGGTGTATCACACTTACCTATAATGAGTTTTTGGTTGAACAAATAATGGACAACTCTGTCCGGACACTGGAGGGCAGTAACTAAATCTCAGCGTCCAGACCAATTGGGGAAACCTCTGAAAAAGATCTTCTGTAGAATTATAGAGGAGACCAATACCAACATTTTGGTGTATTACACTTACCCAAAATGAGTTTTTGGTTGAACAAATAATGGAAAACTCTGTCCGGACACTGGAGGGCAGTAACTAAATACCAGTGTCAGGACCAAACGGAGAATCCTCTGAAAAAGATCTTCCGCAGAATTATAAAGGAGGCCACTACGAACATTTTGGTGTGTCACACATACCCAAAAAGAGTTTTTGATTAAACAAATAATGAAAAACTCTGTCCGGACACTGGAGGGCAGTAACTAAATCCCAGCGTCCGGACCAAATGGGGAAACCTCTGAAAAAGATCTTTTGGAGAATTACCAACATTTTGGTGTATCACACTTACCTATTGTAATAAGCTGATCGCAGTGCTAAGGGTGAACTTTTTAGTCGCTGCCCTTTTTCTGGTCAGGTTACCCCTTTTTGATAATATTGGCTTGAACTTTGTGAATTGTTAGGTTTATTCAGCTTGGCTCTTGCCGAGATTATCAATGATTGAAATTCTTCGTTCTTGGTTTCAAAAACAAAATGAATCTGATTTTATTTGAGAAGATGTTGGGTTTATATACCCTAGTCTTCATCTTTCTTTTTACATTGTATATATCGCTTAATTATCTATACATCAATACAGTATTGCTTACATTCTAGATAAATTCTATTCAGCCACTATTCAGTTTCCTAGGTCAGTTCTTGCTCTACATTATCTGTGCGCCTGATACTTTCGCGGCACATATTCAAAGTATTCCATACGGTGTCTTATTACACTCATGAGCCGGCGCTCCATAAAAATGTTTGGGTCAGCGGTTCTCTGGAAGAAACCAAAACGGTGAAGTGTGACGAGAAATGGATTGATCCAATTCGAGTGACGCTTTAGTCAGTCAACTCAAGTGTCAACGACATTAACCGTACTTTGTATTTATTAGGGTAACTGAAGAATAGCTGAGTTTTGTTTATTTCAGAAATACACTGAAGAACAAATGTGTGAGTACACTACACCCTCACCCTTAAGAAAAATCATACAATAGTGAAGCTATTTCATGATTTTCAGAAAATGATCGGGTTCTGTATTTGTTCGTCATTGTATTTTTTATAGAGTGGTATCATATTCTACTTAAGTGCTATGTTTTCTTAATTATTGTGCAATAAAATTGTTCGTGGAGAGAGAAAAAAAAATATATGAAATGTTTGCTTATATTGTTAATTTGTAGTTGAATTTGTTTTATATAATTTGACATTGTTCTTATGTACTAATTTCTCCTTATCGTTAATTCTTATAAGTATGTTTGGTTCTAATACCTTCAATATTTCAAATGGACCTGAGTATGGTGCCATATTTTTCCTTCTATTTTCTACCTTTAGTAATACTAAATCGCCTATACAAAGTTTTAAACTCTTTCTAATCTGGTCTGACCGAATGTGTCGCCTAGATTTTACTGTCTCCAAAAATGATCTAGCCTTTTCCAGAGAAAATTTCATTCTTGCCTTCATTTCGTTTGCATAATTGTCGTAATTATAAATTTTCCCATGTGCCATTACCTCCTCCCCTGGTAATATTGCTAATCGTCCGTATACTAATTCAAATGGACTATATTCTGTGTCTACATGTGGTGTCGTGTTATAAGCGAATGAATAGTATGGTAACCATTCATGCCAATTTTCGTCGTTTACGAAAGATAGAAAATATTCATTCAATACTCTATGGTTCCTTTCCACTGTGCCTAGGGTCTCGTGGTGGTACGGGGTTGAGAATTTTTGTTCTATATTCAGAAGTGTGCAAACCTCTCTTAAAACCTCATTTATGAATTCTGTTCCTCTATCTGACTTTAGGGCATTGAATATCCCATACCTCAATATGACGTTCTCCACTAGAGTCTTTGCGATTGTCTTTGCCTCTTTGTTTTCCATTGGGCATGCTATTATGAATTTAGTCAATTCGCATTGTGTAGTCAGTATGTAACGGAATGCTTCTGAAGGTGGTAAAGGTCCGACAGTGTCAATTGTCATTGTTTCAAAAGTTCGTGTAGGGGTGTCGGTAATTGTCAGTGGTTCCTTCGTATGTCTTATCTGTTTGTTCCGTTGACATTTGTCGCAAGTGTTAACAAATTCTTTAACCATGTTTGCAAGGTTCTTCCATAGATACCGTTGTTTCAATTTCAGTGTGGTCTTTCTTATTCCGAAATGACCTCCGCATGGCGTTTCATGATGTTGTTTTATTAGTTTTATTTGATCTTGGTGATTTTGTATAAGCCGAGGCTTCGTGTATGTGATTATTGTGACGTCGCTTGCTACATCAGGTAGCTCATTAAATTTTTCAAAAAATTCCTCTTGTGGAATTATTTCAAATATATCATCACTGTTCTCTAGACAGTATTGGATAGTTTTCATTGACTGTGGTTCTTCCGAATCATCTTGATGATTGGGACGTTTAACAAGTCTTTTGTTGAGTTCTTTTCGTAGCATCTCCATGAAATCGTCGGAACGACATGAAACTTCACTACAGTAGACTCGTGTTTCATTGTTTAGGTCATCTGGTTCTACTTTGACCATTTTCGTGTTTGTTTTGATTGTTTCAAATTTTAGTTTGCGCGCCTTTTTTATATCATTGATTGATGTGCAATTCCACATGCGAAGTCGTTTAAATTTGCTATCAATGTTTTTATTTTTGTCTTCTTGCTCCTGTTGTTTTGTCTTGCTTCTTGTTATGACAAGCGTTTTCTTTACCGTCTTGTCCTCATTTGTGGGAATCATGTTCTTTAGTAAATCGGAGTCAATCTTTATTCTTGATAATGCATCAGCGTTTGTGTTGTTTTTTCCTTGTTTGTAAACTATGTCGAAGTCATAATCAGCCAATTCTATTCTCATTCTTGTCAATTTAGAACTTGGATTTTTGTGTGAGAATAAAGATACCAAAGGTCTGTGGTCTGTGACTACTGTGAATCGCCTCCCGAAAAGATATGGTCTGAAGAATTGTATGCCCCAATGTATTGCCAAAAGTTCCTTTTCTATAACTGATTTATTTTTTTCATGTTTTTGGAGGACTTTGCTAGCATACGATATTGGTAGATCTTCTCTGAGTTTTTCTTGTGAAAGGACTGCTCCTAAAGCGTAGTCGGAGGCATCTGTAGTTAAAATGAACGGCTTGTCGAAATCCGGATATTGTAAGATAGGTGGGTTAATTAGTTTAGTTTTTAAAGTATTGAAAGCTTTATCCCGCTCAGCTGTCCATTCGAACTTCACACCTTTCTTTACTACTGCATTCAGGCAATTTGCGATTTGTGCGAAATCTTTGATAAACCTTCTGTAGTAGTTACAAAATGCCACAAATCTGCGTACTTCGTCTGCGTTTGTCGGGGTTGGATACTTAGTTATCGCATCAAATTTACTGGGATCAGGTTTTATTCCATTAGCCGTAATGAGATGCCCCAAATATATTACCTCCGGCTTGAGAAAAGAGCATTTGTTCGCATTTAATTTCAAATTGTATTGCTTAATCCTGTCTAGTACTTTTATCAAATTTTTATTGTGGTGGTCTAAACTACAGCCAAATATGATTATATCATCCACGTACAGAAATGCTTCAGCTTCTAAGCCTGATAATGCTAGAGTTAACATTCTTTGGAAACTATTCGAAGAAATCTTTAATCCAAAAGGTAGCCTTGTATATTGGTAATGTCCATCTGGTGTAGAAAATGCTGTGCATGGTCTTGACGTAGGTTTCAGTCCTATTTGATGAAATGAACTAGTCATATCAAGCGTTGAAAAATACTTAGCTCTCCCTAGTTTGTCGAGTATGTCCTCGAGTCTCGTAAGGGGAAATTTGTCATTGACTATCTTATTGTTCAACTGTCTGAAGTCTACTACTAGTCTCCACTTCCTTAAATCCGTCTGTCCTTTCTTAGGCACGAGTAGCAATGGTGCATTGTATGGACTCACTGAAGGTTCTATAATACCGTCTTTTAATAGTTCTTGTACCTGACGCTCTATCTCCTCCTTGTGTGCGTGAGGTAATCTGTAATTTCTTATATAGACCGGTGTTGAGTCATTCAATCGGATATCCTGTTTGTAGAAGTTGTTTGTTGTTAGTTGTTCTCCTTCCAGGTGAAATATCGATTGGTAGTTCCTCAGTATATCCTTCAGTTGTTTCTGTTCAACTTAATTCGTATTTTCAAAATCAATACTCTTCAGTATTTGCTGGAATCTCTGTTCGTCGTGCTGTGTTTTATTTCCGCTTATATTGATTATGTCATATTTTGTTAATGGGAGTATTTTTAATTCTAAATTTCTAATAGTTATATTTTTATCAGTTGTATTCAATAGTTTTATGTGTTTGTTTCCATCTTTGGGTAGGATTGTGTTTGCAAGGAATATGCCCTTATCAATTTCTCTGTTACAGACTAATGAATCCTCTTCTAGTTCTATGTGGAATGGTACAATGGCTTCTGATCTTGGTGGAATTTTTACAAGGTTGATTTTTGATGCTGCATTACTTATTGGTATTTCCAATTGATCGTTATTATAGTTTATTTTTAAGATATGAGTCTCATAATCGATATTACATTTATACTTTGTTAGGAAATCTCTTCCTAATATTCCGTCCGCTTTAATTGGGAAATCTCCATGCACCAGTTGTACCTTATGTTTCAAGTTGGTCCCATCAAAAGTGATAATTATGTCTGTGGACCCGATAGAGGTGATTTCTTCGTCTGTTATGCCTGTAAAACGGCAATAATCTTGAGGGTTTTCTTTATGATTCTTTAATAAATCTTCTTTAACAAGGGTGATGTCTGCTCCAGTGTCTAATAAGAATTTCAGTTTAAAATCGACATCTTTAATATGTAGTTCAATGAAATTTTTAAAATTGGACGACATATGGAAAATTTGTTTTGTTTCTAGTCTTCCTGGCCATCTGGAGAATAGTTTTGCTCGACCATCTCCGGCTCCTTGTAGTTTCCCTGTTCATCGTCAAAATCATTATTGTAATCGTTGCACTCTTGGTCGTTCACACAGTTGACATTTTGGTTGTTCCGATTATATCCTGTATTGTCTTGATTTCTGTTTCTATAATTTCCATTGTGGTTTCGTCCATATCCGTTGTCGCGACCTCTGTTGTTGTATTGGTTAATTCGACTGTTGTTAGGGTTCCCGCGATTGTTCTCATTGTTCCTTTTGTCGCGTCCCTCATTGCGATTGTTGTTCGGGTATTTGTTGTCTTGGTGTTGTCTATCGTTGTAATTTCTGTTTCTATTATCTTGATTTTGGTTATTCTGGGCCTTCTGGAATAGTGTTTTGTGAGTTACGTTGTTTGTTCTCACCTCCTCAGCCAGTAATATTGCCTCTTGAAACGTTTTCACTCTGCTTGCATCCAAGGTCTGGACTATACTTCTGTTGTTCAATCCGTTTTTGAATGTATTGAAGGCGATGTTGTAATTCATGGTGGATATAGTTGTCCTTTGTTCCTCGCCTAGATTCGATACTTGAAGTTCTGTTAACTCTGCGACTAGTGTCTCGATGTATTCACTAAACCTCGTTATGGTACGGTCTCCTTGTGTAAGTCCAGTCAGTTGGTTAAGAATACCGTTCGCTGTCCTTCTTGGTTTAAAAATCGTTTTTAAATGTGTCAGTACCTGTTCAGTAGTAGTGGGGCTTCCTAATTGTCTGATCCTGTTCTGGATCCTAGTGTCAATACGATTAGTGTAAACGAAGTTAAAGAAACTAATCTTCTTTCCGTCCGATAAAGTACTATCTATTAGCTTGATCGTTGATATGAAATTATCCAGTAATTTTCGGTCGCCCGTGAACACCGGGATGATTTTCATATATTCTATCAATTCCTTCGTGTCCATCTTGTCACTTTGGTCCAGCACTAATTTCCGTGTTTCCTTACTGGTTTCCTGTCCTAATAACTCTAGTCCCTTTCTTTTATGTTGTTCCAACAGTCCAATATATTCAGTTTTAAGCACCTTGAAATCACTCAGTCTGTGTGCTCTATCCTCGTCCGTATATTCAGTTGATGATAAAATCCGTTCCGCCTCTGATTGTATTTTCGTCAACTCCTCAAGTTTCGCTGTAATCGTCCCAGTCTTGTATGGTTTTCCTAAGCTCTTCTTAGCATTGTCTATTAAAACCTCTAGTGCAAAAAGCGTCGCTTCCATTGTTTAAACATTCAGCTCATTCTTTATTTGGTTACTCCTAACTTTTTTGTTTATATATTGCTTTAAGTATTTTACAAGTAAGAACAATGTTAGTATTGCTACGATTAAAATTAGAATCTCCAAATCTAACGTTACAATTTTACTATTATTATTAATAATTGTCTCGTCTTTCTGAGTTTTATCTAACATTATTACACAATTTTATTTTCAAAACAAAACAAAAAAAAGTTTTACTTTTCCTCCTTTATTATTCTCATATTCTTAGACATTGCTTTTTTCCTCCGTTTTTCTCTACGGATGTTTCTAATGGACGATATCAATTCTTCTTCTTTCTTTAAATTCGCCTCCTTTGGCCCTTCACACTGTAATAGTGAACGAACCACCGCTAACTCCCTTTTTGCCCTACTTAGTAGGTCTCTTTTAACGATACGGATCCTCTCCGGGGGCCCGAACACTATAAGCGGCTCTTCAATGTGTTGTATCCTGGATGGTAAATAACGCGGTTGCGGTCCAACTTTGCTTCCTTCTGGGCTATATTGTATAATCGACTGCTGCACCTGAGCCCCAATCGTCTTTAGTGCTGCTATATTTCTCCGTTCGGTGATATTGATGTCCTCAATGATTTGCCTTAGTTCCTCTTCTGAGAATTCTCCCCATCCAGACATTTATTGGCAGTGTTCATAAACCAGTACTCACGCAGGATCAAAAAAAAACTCTGTGTAAGTCAGTGTTTCTGTAGATTGGTAATTCGCAGGATCGCCATGTAATAAGCTGATCGCAGTGCTAAGGGTGAACTTTTTAGTCGCTGCCCTTTTTCTGGTCAGGTTACCCCTTTTTGATAATATTGGCTTGAACTTTGTGAATTGTTAGGTTTATTCAGCTTGGCTCTTGCCGAGATTATCAATGATTGAAATTCTTCGTTCTTGGTTTCAAAAACAAAATGAATCTGATTTTATTTGAGAAGATGTTGGGTTTATATACCCTAGTCTTCATCTTTCTTTTTACATTGTATATATCGCTTAATTATCTATACATCAATACAGTATTGCTTACATTCTAGATAAATTCTATTCAGCCACTATTCAGTTTCCTAGGTCAGTTCTTGCTCTACATTATCTGTGCGCCTGATACTTTCGCGGCACATATTCAAAGTATTCCATACGGTGTCTTATTACACTCATGAGCCGGCGCTCCATAAAAATGTTTGGGTCAGCGGTTCTCTGGAAGAAACCAAAACGGTGAAGTGTGACGAGAAATGGATTGATCCAATTCGAGTGACGCTTTAGTCAGTCAACTCAAGTGTCAACGACATTAACCGTACTTTGTATTTATTAGGGTAACTGAAGAATAGCTGAGTTTTGTTTATTTCAGAAATACACTGAAGAACAAATGTGTGAGTACACTACACTATAATGAGTTTTTGGTTGAACAAATAATGGAAAACTCTGTCCGGACACTGGAGGGCAGTTACTAAATACCAGTGTCAGGACCTAACGGAGAATCCTCTGAAAAATATCTTCCGTAGAATTATAAAGGAGGCCACTAGGAACATTTTGGTGTATCACACATACACAAAATGAGTTTTTGTTTGAACAAATAATCGAAAACTCTGTAACTAAATCCCAGCGTCCGGACCAATTGGGGAAACATCTGAAAAAGATCTTCTGTAGAATTATAGAGGAGACCAATACCAACATTTTGGTATTGGACCAAACGGAGAATCCTCTGAAAAAGATCTTCCGCAGAATTATAAAGGAGGCCACTACGAACATTTTGGTGTGTCACACATACCCAAAAAGAGTTTTTGATTGAACAAATAATGATAAACTCTGTCCGGACACTGGAAGGCAGTAACTAAATCCCAGCGTCCGGACCAAATGGGGAACCTCTTAAAAAGATCTTCTGGAGAATTATAGAGGCGACGAATACGAACATACTGGTGTATCACACTTACCTATAATGAGTTTTTGGTTGAACAAATAATGAAAAACTCTGTCCGGACACTGGAGGGCAGTAACTAAATACTAGTGTGAGGACCAAACGGAGAATCCTCTGAAAAAGATCTTCCGCAGAATTATAAAGGAGGCCTATACGAACATTTTGGTGTATCACACATACCCAAAATAAGCTTTTGACTGAACAAATAATGGAAAACTCTGTCCGGACACTGGATGGCGGTAACTAAATCCCAGCGTCCGGACCAAATGGGGAAACCTATGAAAAAGATCTTCTGGAGAATTGTAGAGGAGACCAATACCAACATTGTGATGTATTACACTTACTTATAATGAGTTTCTGGTTGAACAAATAATGGAAAATTCTGTCCGGACGCTGGAGGGCGGTAACTAAATACCAGTGTCAGGACCAAACGGAGAATCCTCTTAAAAAGATCTTCCTCAGAATTATAAAGGAGGCGACTACGTACATTTTGGTGTATCAGACATACGCAAAATGAGTTTTTGATTGAACAAATAATGGAAAACTCTGTCCGGACACTGGAGGGCGGTAACTAAATCCCAGCGTCCGGACCAAATGGGGTAACCTCTGAAAAAGTTCTTCTGGAGAATTATAGAGGAGACCAATACCAACATTGTGGTGTATTACACTTACTTATAATGAGTTTTTGGTTGAAGAAATAATGGAAAACTCTCTCCGGACACTTGTGGGCGATAACTAAATACCAGTGTCAGGACCAAACGGAGAATCCTCTGAAAAAGATCTTCCGCAGAATTATAAAGGAGGCCACTACGAACATTATGGTGTATCACACATACCCAAAATGAGTTTTTGGTTGAACAAATAATGGAGAACTCTGTCCGGACACTGGAGGGCAGTAACTAAATCCCAGCGTCCGGACCAAATGGGGAATCCCCTGAAAAAGATATCCTGCAGAATTGTAGAGGAGACCAATACGAACATTTTGGTGTATCACACTCATCCATAATGAGTTTTTGGTTAAACAAATAATGGAAGTAAGTAAATCCCAGCGGCAGGACTAAACGGAGAATCCTCTGAAAAAGATCTTCTGGAGAATTGTAGAGGAGACCAATACGAACATTTTGGTGTATTACACTTACCCAAAATGAGTTTTTGGTTGAACAAATAATGGAAAATTCTGTCCGGACACTGGTGGGCAGTAACAAAATCCCAGCGTCACTACCAATCGGAGAATCCTTGAAAAAGATCTTATGCAGCATTGAAGAGGAGACCAATACGAACATTTTGGAGTATCACACTCATCCAAAATGAGTTTTTGGTTAAACAAATAATGGAAGTAAGTAAATCCCAGCGGCAGGACTAAACGGAGAATCCTCTGAAAAAGATCTTCTGCAGAATTGTAGAGGAGACCAATACGAACATTTTGGTGTATCACACTTACCTATAATGAGTTTTTGGTTGAACAAATAATGGCCAACTCTGTCCGGACACTGGAGGGCAGTAACTAAATCCCAGCGTCCAGACCAATTGGGGAAACCTCTGAAAAAGATCTTCTGTAGAATTATAGAGGAGACCAATACCAACATTTTGGTGTATTACACTTACCCAAAATGAGTTTTTGGTTGAACAAATAATGGAAAAATCTGTCCGGACACTGGAGGGCAGTAACTAAATCCCAGCGTCCAGACCAATTGGGGAAACCTCTGAAAAAGATCTTCTGTAGAATTATAGAGGAGACCAATACGAACATTTTGGAGTATCACACTCATCCAAAATGAGTTTTTGGTTAAACAAATAATGGAGGTAAGTAAATCCCAGCGGCAGGACTAAACGGAGAATCCTCTGAAAAAGATCTTCCGCAGAATTATAAAGGAGGCCACTACGAAAATTTTGGTGTGTCACACATACCCAAAAAGAGTTTTTGATTAAACAAATAATGAAAAACTCTGTCCGGACACTGGAGTTCAGTAACTAAATCCCAGCGTCCGGACCAAATGGGGAAACCTCTGAAAAAGATCTTCTGGAGAATTACCAACATTTTGGTGTATCACACTTACCTATAATGAGTTTTTGGTTGAACAAATAATGGAAAACTCTGTCCGGACACTGGAGGGCAGTAACTAAATACCAGTGTCAGGACCAAACGGAGAATCCTCTGAAAAATATCTTCCGTAGAATTATAAAGGAGGCCACTAGGAACATTTTGGTGTATCACACATACACAAAATGAGTTTTTGATTGAACAAATAATGAAAAACTCTGTCCGGACACTGGAGGGCAGTAACTAAATCCCAGCGTCCGGACCAAATGGGGAAACCTCTGAAAAAGATCTTCTGGAGAATTACCAACATTTTGGTGTATCACACTTACCTATAATGAGTTTTTGGTTGAACAAATAATGGAAAACTCTGTCCGGACACTGGAGGGCAGTAACTAAATACCAGTGTCAGGACCAAACGGAGAATCCTCTGAAAAATATCTTCCGAATTATTATTAAGGAGGCCACTACGAACATTTTGGTGTATGGTTTAAAGGACCAGAATGCTCCTGCACTCTGAACACTCGGAGACCCAGTTGGGTCCATTGTGCAAATCCTTCTGTTATCTGAAAATATAAGGTTGTAGTTTATAGGAGAGGGGTAGGGAGTGATATGATTTAGGAAGGGGTGATAGATGATAGGTGGGACGTGAGGGAAGTAAGAGGATTTTGGAAAGGGATATGGGGGTAGGAGAATATGTAGTTGTGTTTTTTAGTGTTTCTGTGTATTGATGTTATCTAATTGTTGACGACTAGGTAAGAAAATATTTGAGAGTCATCCGGTATACCGATGGTGGTGGTAAGCCTTTATGGCTATCTTTCTTTGTTAGTCGCCAACTGTGTATGCGGTTACATCCATGTTCCTTAATAGCCTCCCCTGATCCGATTTAGAATAAAATAACTTCCTAGGTATTTATTTCTACGTACACAAAGCGCTGGACATCTGCAGATTATGTGCTCAATAGATTCTAACTCCTCCTCATCCTCACATAATCGACAGTGATCCACAATGTCCAACTGCCATCTTGAGATCCTACTCCTAGTGCAGTAATGCCCTGTGTAGATACCTATCAAAGTTCGAATTTCTGCCTTGTTTAGCTCTAGTAGAGTTCTGGTTTTGCCCCTATCGATCTTTGGCCATGTGGCCCTGGCAATCCTACAGGTTGACAAACTATTCCATGCTGCGTTCATCTGTGACCATTTTCTTGATTCAATCAGTCTGTAAAACGTGCCAATCGGTGGTTTTACTAGGTTGTCAGCTCTATTGATTTCCAAGGACGAACCATTTGTAGCCAGTTCATCTGCTATCTCGTTTCCTTTGACATTGCTATGTCCGGGAACCCAGCAGAGACGGACGGTATGGTCGTTGAGGTTATCTAGTGAGCGTTTACAACTCAGTACAAGCCTTGATTTGACAGTGTGTGACATGATTGATTTCATTGCTGCCTGACTATCTACGTAGAAATTTATATCCGTGGTTACCGGAATGTTCTCGCTTGATAGAAATCTTGCTGCCCTTTCTATTGCCAGTAATTCTGCTTGGAAGACACTACAGTTGTCGTCGAGTCGGAGAGACTTGCGTATCTGCAGTGATTCAATGTAGAATCCCGCTCCTGTGCCCTGTTCCATCTTTGAGCCATCAGTATAGACCGAAAGCCCTTTGAAGGGCTCACCATTGTCCCAGTCTGATCTCTTTGGTATAAACATCTGTGGTAAGGGTGAGAAGTCCAGAACCGGCACCATGTAGTCTGTACCTCCATTGATGACCGATTCGTGAACACCCAGTATCCCTCCTTGAACTATCCTTGCGTGACCATAAGGTCTATTTTTCCAGCATCCTGATTCTTTGAGTCTTATAGCACTCCTGGCAGCAATCATCTCTGTGAAGTGGTCCAGAGATGGGTGATGCAGAATTACATCCATTGCTGCTTGTGGAGTGCTTTTCATGGCTCCCGTAATGCTCAGTCCTGCTAGCCTTTGCATTTTCATCAATTTTGCCCGGAGTTTACTCACTCGCATTGCGCCCCACCATACCAGACAACCATAAGTAGTAATGGGTCTAACAACCGATCGGTAGATCCAGTCAACAACTTTTGGTTTCAGACTCCAGCTCTTACCTATGGAGTTCCTGCACATGTAGAGTGCATTTAGACCCTTTTTATACCTTTCCTCTGTGTTCCTATTCCAGTTCAACTTCCGGTCTAGGATGACACCAAGGTATTTGGCCTCCTGAGAGAGGTTGAGCTCGGTTCCATCAAGGATTGGCTTCCTAAATGGTTCTATGTTATATCTCCTTGTATATAGGACTAGCTCAGTTTTCCTAGGATTAATGCCCAGGCCAGTCTCTGGCCCAATCAGATAATTTCTTCAGTGCTCCTTGCAACGGATCGCTGATTGTTGGTAGAAATTTTCCACCTACCAATATAACAACGTCATCTGCATATGCAACTACTTTGTTACCCTCATCAGAAAGGGATCTGAGGATATTATTGACAGCAAGAAGCCACAGAAGAGGAGATAAAACTCCCCCCTGTGGCGTTCCCCTGGCCACCAATTTCCTTATAGTTCCAGCTCCCAAGGTTGAATTTATGACTCGATGTCGTAGCATCCAGCAATCCAGTCAGTCAGGAAGTTAGGAACATGTAGATCCTTTAATGAATTAGTTATTGTGTTGGCCTCAATGTTATTAAATGCTCCTTCTATGCCTAGAAACGCTGCAAGAGTGTAATCCTTACTTTCTAGGTTCCTCTCTATGTAACCAACGACCTCATGAAGAGCGCTCTCAGTAGATTTGCCTTTGAGATAGGCATGCTGAGTGTCGCTTATAAGATTGTTCTCTATGCTTCCACTTAGATAAATGTCTAAGATTCGTTCCATTGTCTTAAGGAGGAAGGATGACAGACTGATTGGTCTAAAATCCTTGGTGGATGAATGACTTGGTTTGCCTGCTTTGGGTATGAAGACTACCCGCACCTCCCTCCAGCTCGTTGGTATAAATTTTAGGCGCAGACATGCTTTGAACACACAGACTATTGTATGTTGTAGCATGGCCGGAGATTTATAGGGTTGGAATGTATCAATTGCCCATTTAACTTTATCTTCACTGACTATGTTATCTATGATAACTTCATCAAAAAGGGAAGAATTGGATGCTGTGGTCATGCTGACCTCGCCTTCAATATCCTCACAATTTGGGAAGTGCGTCTCTGCTAAGAGACTAAGTGTCTCTAGGCCCGATGCCGTCCAGGTGCCATCCGTTTTCTGGATGTGTCCTAGAGGTTTCGGATCCTTCGACAAGACTCTTCTAAATCTCTCACAATCATTTACGTTATCTATTGTCTCGCAATAGGCAACCCATGACGTTCTCTTTGCCTTTTTTAAATCTGCTTTGTATTTGTTAAAACTAATCTTATAGTTTTCTCAATCATCATTGCTCCTTGTACAATGAGCCCTATTGTACAGTTTCCTAGTAACCTTTCTGAGTTCCCTTAGCTCATTGGTCCACCAGGACGGTTGTGTTCTCTTTCCGGGAAAGGTTTTCGGACAAGACTTAGTGAAACTGTTTGACAGTGCTGATGTTAGGTTGTTGACGTACTTGTCAATATCTTTGCCTGTACTAGTTTGTAGATCAGTAAGATCTGTTTCCACGTAATGGTGAAAAGCTGACCAGTTTGTTCTCTTTGGGTTTCTATATGGTTTTGTATTACTGTGTTCTACATTAACTGTGAAGAGTATTCTTTTGTGATCAGAAAAGGAGTGATCACTAGATACTCGCCAATCTGTAATGAAGGTACTATCCATGTTTGTCAGAGTCAAATCTAAAACTTCTGACCTGACCTTAGTACTGAAGGTTGGGGTATTACCTACGTTACATATTCTAAGGCAGGATAATGTAATAAATTCAAAAACTTACTCACCTCTGTCGTTTATATCTTTGCTTCCCCATTGTGTGTGGTGAGCATTGGCATCACAACCCAGAATCAGCTTCCATTTGTTGCTTGATGCGTATGCTATGAGTTCTTCCGTGTTGATTCCCGGCGGGTTTTGTTGTTCATAGGGCATGTATATGGAGGCAAAAGTCAAGGTCTCCCCGATGGTTGTCTCCAGACACGCCACTGTCGCATCACCAGAACTAAAGCTCGTAGATAAGATTAAACCAAGAATTTTCTTACTTTTTCATCCATGCTTGGTGTTATGACCGTGTAGTTGGTGTTAGCCGCTAGTCCCCTCACTTTGTTGTGAACGATCCACGGTTTCTGGACTAGGGCTACGTCTGTGTCGTGTTCGGCTATATTAATTAAAAGGTCGGCAGCAGCGGCTTGGCAGTGATGCAGATTAATCTGCACCACGCTGATCCTCTTCCTTTTCGGCTTTTTTGCCCTCAGCGTCAGGTATGCGGAATCTGACGGAGCCAAGCCCGAAATTGATGTTGCCTTTCCTTAATATAATTCTCCGATTCTTTGCTAATCACCAGGCGGAGATCCTTGCCGAAGTCTCTTTTACTGGTGGAAGGCAGAACCTCCCAGGACCCAGTATCGAGACCTCTGTTTTGTTTGGCTAACAGTCGCAGTATCATCTCATCCTCCAGTACTGGCGGGGGAAACCATACTACGACTATTGTACGGAGTGGCAGTGCTGACGTTGGTACCACTTCGAGGGCGGCGTTTGGCCATGGGGAGACAAGATTGTGAATCACAGATTTTAGAAATGTCAGAGACTTTTCATTACCACAATTCACAATCTTGGTTCCCTTGATCCATTCGGCTCCCTTGAAGGATATCTCGTCATCACACCACTTCTCCGCTAGCATCTCGAGCAGAAGCAGCCTTTCCAGCAGCAGCCATCTTTCAGCGTTTATCCTGCCATCAGGATCCGATCTGTCGATGACTGCTACTTGTAGTTCCGACGGAACTTGGAAGCTGCCCGTGTTCTTCTGCCTCTTCTTTTCCTTCACTTGAGGTTCATCCCCTGATCTAGCTCTTTTGAGAGTCACTCCAACATCCGAGGACTTGAGAGCCGCTTGGCTGGTGGAGGGTCCCACAACTGAGCTGCAGGCCTTGATCACTCCAGTGGAGGGAGGAGTAGAGGCAGGTTCTTTGACGTCGTTTCGCGTATGTGTGCTGTTTTTGTCAGTTTCGTTGCCGTTTGTGTCGTTTCCATGTGCGTTCTTTGTTGGGTCCACCCCAACCCTGGATTGGGTCGAGGTCTTGTCCGTCGCGTGCGATGGAAGGCTGATATGCCAAAAGACGATCAACAGTGATGTGTGGATAACTTCTTTCGATCTTAGCCACACACTGACGATGTCCCCTGAGTACCGCTTTTTCCCTGTCTGTGAGGAGAGCAAAGTCACGTCCTACAAATTTACGTCAAATACCGCAGGAGCGCCTTAAGCCGCTTTTGGCCTTCTGCTCTGCAGTTTTGCTCTGCTCGGACTTGCCCGTGGACTTCGCATCATCTGTGTTGGTCTTAGTTTCACCATCTTTAGGTTCCAACCGTAGTAGAGCTTTAGGCTCTTTAGAGGAACCTCCGGTGGTTACGCTAAGATCCTTTCCATCTGATCCTGGGTCCATGGCGTCTTTTCTTAGCAGAGTGGCCGCTGCTTCTGTCCGTGGCGGGTCGGCTCGTGCCGACTCATTGACCTCAGGTAGAACGAGAGTCATCTGTTGGATCTCACTGGCCTCAACGACTCCACCAGAAGGTTCCGGCCTTTCCTGGAACTCTTTTGGAGGTTGTGTCAGCGTGACATCAAGCTCCTCCGAGAGTATCCAGAGCTGGTCGAAACCCCCTATGGTGGTGTCGCTGAGCGAGGACTCCCGTTCAGCCTCTAGTTGGTGCTGGAGTTCAGACTGCTGCTCCAAAATGGCACCTGCTACCTGTTCGAGAGCTAGAGTCGTCCGTTCCCTCAATGGAAGTCATGTTGCGTTCGTTGTCAAGAGTGATCCGTGGGCATTCCGTAGTCAATTTACGTAAACCAGTAAGGCCGCTGGCGACACGTAGAGGAGACCCGACGTCTCCACCGTTGGGGTGTATATTACCACCTCCGACTTTTTTTCATTATTATTACTCATCCCATTGTATGCTTTTATTTTGCGTAGTTGAACTATGTAAGTAGGTCCTAGGTGACTAGGACCAGATAGATTCAAAATACAGCCGGTGTGCACACAGGAACAAACACCGGCTATAGGGGTATCCTCGTGGGCTTATACGGTCTTCACCAGAGGATCGAACAGAGGGAAGTTATTTATTGTACCTTCCGTCTTACTGGTGTAGCTAAGGAATTACGGCTATTCCAGTTGCATGCAGACGGACAATCGGACTACCACCCCAATTAATTCGACTGCACTTAAGCCCCTACATCGCGACAAGATTGTTACCTCCGGTAGGGGAACATTTTGGTGTATCACACATACAAAAAAAGAGTTTTTGGTTGAACAAATAATGGAAAACTCTGTCCGGACACTGGAGGGCGGTAACTAAATACCAGTGTCAGGACCAAACGGAGAATCCTCTGAAAAAGATCTTCCGCAGAATTATAAAGGAAGCCACTACGAACATTTTGGTGTATCACACTTACCTAAACTGAGTTTTTGATTGAACAACTAATGGAAAACTCTGTCCGGACACTGGAGGGCAGTAACTAAATCCCAGCGTCAGAACTAAACGGAGAATCCTCTGAAAAAGATCTTGTGCAGCATTGTAGAGGAGACCAATACGAACATTTTGGTGTATCACACATACCCACAATGAGTTTTTGATTGAACAAATAATGGAAACGTCTGTCCGGACACTGGAGGGCAGTAACTAAATCTCAGCGTCAGGACCAAACGGGGAATCCTCTGAAAAAGATCTTCCGGAGAATTATAGAGGAGACCAATACCAAAATTTTGGTGTATTACACTTACCCAAAATGAGTTTTTGGTTGAACAAATAATGGAATAATGTGTCCGGACACTGGATGACAGTAACTAAAACCCAGCGTCCGGACAAAACGGGGAATCCTCTGAAAAGATCTTATGGAGAATTGTAAACTAGAGCAATACGAACATTTTGGTGTCTCACACTTACCCAAAATGAGTTTTTGGTTGAACAAACAATGGAAAAATGTGTCCGGACACTGGAGGGCACAAACGGGAATCCTCTGAAAAGGATCTTCTGCAGCATTGTAGAGGAGACCAATACTAACATTTTGGTGTATCACATTTACCCAAAATGAGTTCTTGGGTGAACAAATAATGGAAAAATGTGTCCGGACACTGAAGGGCAATAAAAAAATCCAAGCGTCAGAAGCAAACGAAGAATCCTCTGAAAAAGATCTTCTGCAGAATTGTAGAAGAGACCAACACGACCATTTTGGAGTATATGTCCGGACACTGGAGGGCAGTATCTAAATTCCAGTGTCAGAACCAAATGGAGAATCCTCTGAAAAATATCTTATGCAGAATTGTAGAGGAGACCAATACGAACATTTTGGTGTATCACACGTACCCAAAATGAGTTTTGATTGAACAAATAATGGAAAACTCTGGAGGGCAGTAACTAAATTCCAGTGTCAGGGCGAAATGGAGAATCCTCTGAAAAAGATCTTCTGTTAAATTGTAAAGGAGACAAATACGAACATTTTGATGTATCACACATACACAAAACTAATTTTTTTTTTGTTGAACATATAATGGAAAACTCTGTCCGGACACTGGAGGGCGGTAACTAAATCCCAGCGTCCGGACCAAATGGGGAAACCTCTGAAAAAGATCTTCTGGAGAATTATAGAGGAGACCAATACAAACATTGTGGTGTATTACACTTACTTATAATGAGTTTTTGATTGAACAAATAATGGAAAACTCTGTCCGGACACTGGTGGGCAGTAACAAAATCCCAACGTCAGTACCAAACGGAGAATCCTCTGAAAAAGATCTACTGCAGAATTGTAGAAGAGACCAATACGAACATTTTGGTGTATCGCACTTACCTAAAATGATTTTTTTGTTTAACAAATAATGGAAAAATGTGTCTGGACACAGGTGTGCAGTAACTAAATCCCAGTGTCACGACCAAGCGGAGAATCCTCTGAAAAAGATCTTCTGCAGCATTATAGAGGAGACCAATGCGAACATATTGGTGTATCAAACTTACCCAAAATGAGTTTTTGGTTGAACAAATAATGGAATAATGTGTCCGGACACTGGATGACAGTAACTAAAACCCAGCGTCCGGACAAAACGGGGAATCCTCTGAAAAGATCTTATGCAGCATTGAAGAGGAGACCAATACGAACATTTTGGAGTATCACACTCATCCAAAATGAGTTTTTGGTTAAACAAATAATGGAAGTAAGTAAATCCCAGCGGCTGGACTAAACGGAGAATCCTCTGAAAAAGATCTTCTGCAGAATTGTAGAGGAGACCAATACGAACATTTTGGTGTATCACACTTACCTATAATGAGTTTTTGGTTGAACAAATAATGGCCAACTCTGTCCGGACACTGGAGGGCAGTAACTAAATCCCAGCGTCCAGACCAATTGGGGAAACCTCTGAAAAAGATCTTCTGTAGAATTATAGAGGAGACCAATACCAACATTTTGGTGTATTACACTTACCCAAAATGAGTTTTTGGTTGAACAAATAATGGAAAACTCTGTCCGGACACTGGAGGGCAGTAACTAAATCCCAGCGTCCAGACCAATTGGGGAAACCTCTGAAAAAGATCTTCTGTAGAATTATAGAGGAGACCAATACGAACATTTTGGAGTATCACACTCATCCAAAATGAGTTTTTGGTTAAACAAATAATGGAGGTAAGTAAATCCCAGCGGCAGGACTAAACGGAGAATCCTCTGAAAAAGATCTTCCGCAGAATTATAAAGGAGGCCACTACGAAAATTTTGGTGTGTCACACATACCCAAAAAGAGTTTTTGATTAAACAAATAATGAAAAACTCTGTCCGGACACTGGAGGGCAGTAACTAAATCCCAGCGTCCGGACCAAATGGGGAAACCTCTGAAAAAGATCTTCTGGAGAATTACCAACATTTTGGTGTATCACACTTACCTATAATGAGTTTTTGGTTGAACAAATAATGGAAAACTCTGTCCGGACACTGTAGGGCAGTAACTAAATACCAGTGTCAGGACCAAATGGAGAATCCTCTGAAAAATATCTTCCGTAGAATTATAAAGGAGGCCACTAGGAACATTTTGGTGTATCACACATACACAAAATGAGTTTTTGATTGAACAAATAATGAAAAACTCTGTCCGGACACTGGAGGGCAGTAACTAAATCCCAGCGTCCGGACCAAATGGGGAAACCTCTGAAAAAGATCTTCTGGAGAATTACCAACATTTTGGTGTATCACACTTACCTATAATGAGTTTTTGGTTGAACAAATAATGGAAAACTCTGTCCGGACACTGGAGGGCAGTAACTAAATACCAGTGTCAGGACCAAACGGAGAATCCTCTGAAAGATATCTTCCGAATTATTATTAAGGAGGCCACTACGAACATTTTGGTGTATGGTTTAAAGGACCAGAATGCTCCTGCACTCTGAACACTCGGAGACCCAGTTGGGTCCATTGTGCAAATCCTTCTGTTATCTGAAAATATAAGGTTGTAGTTTATAGGAGAGGGGTAGGGAGTGATATGATTTAGGAAGGGGTGATAGATGATAGGTGGGACGTGAGGGAAGTAAGAGGATTTTGGAAAGGGATATGGGGGTAGGAGAATATGTAGTTGTGTTTTTTAGTGTTTCTGTGTATTGATGTTATCTAATTGTTGACGACTAGGTAAGAAAATATTTGAGAGTCATCCGGTATACCGATGGTGGTGGTAAGCCTTTATGGCTATCTTTCTTTGTTAGTCGCCAACTGTGTATGCGGTTACATCCATGTTCCTTAATAGCCTCCCCTGATCCGATTTAGAATAAAATAACTTCCTAGGTATTTATTTCTACGTACACAAAGCGCTGGACATCTGCAGATTATGTGCTCAATAGATTCTAACTCCTCCTCATCCTCACATAATCGACAGTGATCCACAATGTCCAACTGCCATCTTGAGATCCTACTCCTAGTGCAGTAATGCCCTGTGTAGATACCTATCAAAGTTCGAATTTCTGCCTTGTTTAGCTCTAGTAGAGTTCTGGTTTTGCCCCTATCGATCTTTGGCCATGTGGCCCTGGCAATCCTACAGGTTGACAAACTATTCCATGCTGCGTTCATCTGTGACCATTTTCTTGATTCAATCAGTCTGTAAAACGTGCCAATCGGTGGTTTTACTAGGTTGTCAGCTCTATTGATTTCCAAGGACGAACCATTTGTAGCCAGTTCATCTGCTATCTCGTTTCCTTTGACATTGCTATGTCCGGGAACCCAGCAGAGACGGACGGTATGGTCGTTGAGGTTATCTAGTGAGCGTTTACAACTCAGTACAAGCCTTGATTTGACAGTGTGTGACATGATTGATTTCATTGCTGCCTGACTATCTACGTAGAAATTTATATCCGTGGTTACCGGAATGTTCTCGCTTGATAGAAATCTTGCTGCCCTTTCTATTGCCAGTAATTCTGCTTGGAAGACACTACAGTTGTCGTCGAGTCGGAGAGACTTGCGTATCTGCAGTGATTCAATGTAGAATCCCGCTCCTGTGCCCTGTTCCATCTTTGAGCCATCAGTATAGACCGAAAGCCCTTTGAAGGGCTCACCATTGTCCCAGTCTGATCTCTTTGGTATAAACATCTGTGGTAAGGGTGAGAAGTCCAGAACCGGCACCATGTAGTCTGTACCTCCATTGATGACCGATTCGTGAACACCCAGTATCCCTCCTTGAACTATCCTTGCGTGACCATAAGGTCTATTTTTCCAGCATCCTGATTCTTTGAGTCTTATAGCACTCCTGGCAGCAATCATCTCTGTGAAGTGGTCCAGAGATGGGTGATGCAGAATTACATCCATTGCTGCTTGTGGAGTGCTTTTCATGGCTCCCGTAATGCTCAGTCCTGCTAGCCTTTGCATTTTCATCAATTTTGCCCGGAGTTTACTCACTCGCATTGCGCCCCACCATACCAGACAACCATAAGTAGTAATGGGTCTAACAACCGATCGGTAGATCCAGTCAACAACTTTTGGTTTCAGACTCCAGCTCTTACCTATGGAGTTCCTGCACATGTAGAGTGCATTTAGACCCTTTTTATACCTTTCCTCTGTGTTCCTATTCCAGTTCAACTTCCGGTCTAGGATGACACCAAGGTATTTGGCCTCCTGAGAGAGGTTGAGCTCGGTTCCATCAAGGATTGGCTTCCTAAATGGTTCTATGTTATATCTCCTTGTATATAGGACTAGCTCAGTTTTCCTAGGATTAATGCCCAGGCCAGTCTCTGGCCCAATCAGATAATTTCTTCAGTGCTCCTTGCAACGGATCGCTGATTGTTGGTAGAAATTTTCCACCTACCAATATAACAACGTCATCTGCATATGCAACTACTTTGTTACCCTCATCAGAAAGGGATCTGAGGATATTATTGACAGCAAGAAGCCACAGAAGAGGAGATAAAACTCCCCCCTGTGGCGTTCCCCTGGCCACCAATTTCCTTATAGTTCCAGCTCCCAAGGTTGAATTTATGACTCGATGTCGTAGCATCCAGCAATCCAGTCAGTCAGGAAGTTAGGAACATGTAGATCCTTTAATGAATTAGTTATTGTGTTGGCCTCAATGTTATTAAATGCTCCTTCTATGCCTAGAAACGCTGCAAGAGTGTAATCCTTACTTTCTAGGTTCCTCTCTATGTAACCAACGACCTCATGAAGAGCGCTCTCAGTAGATTTGCCTTTGAGATAGGCATGCTGAGTGTCGCTTATAAGATTGTTCTCTATGCTTCCACTTAGATAAATGTCTAAGATTCGTTCCATTGTCTTAAGGAGGAAGGATGACAGACTGATTGGTCTAAAATCCTTGGAGGATGAATGACTTGGTTTGCCTGCTTTGGGTATGAAGACTACCCGCACCTCCCTCCAGCTCGTTGGTATAAATTTTAGGCGCAGACATGCTTTGAACACACAGACTATTGTATGTTGTAGCATGGCCGGAGATTTATAGGGTTGGAATGTATCAATTGCCCATTTAACTTTATCTTCACTGACTATGTTATCTATGATAACTTCATCAAAAAGGGAAGAATTGGATGCTGTGGTCATGCTGACCTCGCCTTCAATATCCTCACAATTTGGGAAGTGCGTCTCTGATCTAGCTCTTTTGAGAGTCACTCCAACATCCGAGGACTTGAGAGCCGCTTGGCTGGTGGAGGGTCCCACAACTGAGCTGCAGGCCTTGATCACTCCAGTGGAGGGAGGAGTAGAGGCAGGTTCTTTGACGTCGTTTCGCGTATGTGTGCTGTTTTTGTCAGTTTCGTTGCCGTTTGTGTCGTTTCCATGTGCGTTCTTTGTTGGGTCCACCCCAACCCTGGATTGGGTCGAGGTCTTGTCCGTCGCGTGCGATGGAAGGCTGATATGCCAAAAGACGATCAACAGTGATGTGTGGATAACTTCTTTCGATCTTAGCCACACACTGACGATGTCCCCTGAGTACCGCTTTTTCCCTGTCTGTGAGGAGAGCAAAGTCACGTCCTACAAATTTACGTCAAATACCGCAGGAGCGCCTTAAGCCGCTTTTGGCCTTCTGCTCTGCAGTTTTGCTCTGCTCGGACTTGCCCGTGGACTTCGCATCATCTGTGTTGGTCTTAGTTTCACCATCTTTAGGTTCCAACCGTAGTAGAGCTTTAGGCTCTTTAGAGGAACCTCCGGTGGTTACGCTAAGATCCTTTCCATCTGATCCTGGGTCCATGGCGTCTTTTCTTAGCAGAGTGGCCGCTGCTTCTGTCCGTGGCGGGTCGGCTCGTGCCGACTCATTGACCTCAGGTAGAACGAGAATCATCTGTTGGATCTCACTGGCCTCAACGACTCCACCAGAAGGTTCCGGCCTTTCCTGGAACTCTTTTGGAGGTTGTGTCAGCGTGACATCAAGCTCCTCCGAGAGTATCCAGAGCTGGTCGAAACCCCCTATGGTGGTGTCGCTGAGCGAGGACTCCCGTTCAGCCTCTAGTTGGTGCTGGAGTTCAGACTGCTGCTCCAAAATGGCACCTGCTACCTGTTCGAGAGCTAGAGTCGTCCGTTCCCTCAATGGAAGTCATGTTGCGTTCGTTGTCAAGAGTGATCCGTGGGCATTCCGTAGTCAATTTACGTAAACCAGTAAGGCCGCTGGCGACACGTAGAGGAGACCCGACGTCTCCACCGTTGGGGTGTATATTACCACCTCCGACTTTTTTTCATTATTATTACTCATCCCATTGTATGCTTTTATTTTGCGTAGTTGAACTATGTAAGTAGGTCCTAGGTGACTAGGACCAGATAGATTCAAAATACAGCCGGTGTGCACACAGGAACAAACACCGGCTATAGGGGTATCCTCGTGGGCTTATACGGTCTTCACCAGAGGATCGAACAGAGGGAAGTTATTTATTGTACCTTCCGTCTTACTGGTGTAGCTAAGGAATTACGGCTATTCCAGTTGCATGCAGACGGACAATCGGACTACCACCCCAATTAATTCGACTGCACTTAAGCCCCTACATCGCGACAAGATTGTTACCTCCGGTAGGGGAACATTTTGGTGTATCACACATACAAAAAAAGAGTTTTTGGTTGAACAAATAATGGAAAACTCTGTCCGGACACTGGAGGGCGGTAACTAAATACCAGTGTCAGGACCAAACGGAGAATCCTCTGAAAAAGATCTTCCGCAGAATTATAAAGGAAGCCACTACGAACATTTTGGTGTATCACACTTACCTAAACTGAGTTTTTGATTGAACAACTAATGGAAAACTCTGTCCGGACACTGGAGGGCAGTAACTAAATCCCAGCGTCAGAACTAAACGGAGAATCCTCTGAAAAAGATCTTGTGCAGCATTGTAGAGGAGACCAATACGAACATTTTGGTGTATCACACATACCCACAATGAGTTTTTGATTGAACAAATAATGGAAACGTCTGTCCGGACACTGGAGGGCAGTAACTAAATCTCAGCGTCAGGACCAAACGGGGAATCCTCTGAAAAAGATCTTCCGGAGAATTATAGAGGAGACCAATACCAAAATTTTGGTGTATTACACTTACCCAAAATGAGTTTTTGGTTGAACAAATAATGGAATAATGTGTCCGGACACTGGATGACAGTAACTAAAACCCAGCGTCCGGACAAAACGGGGAATCCTCTGAAAAGATCTTATGGAGAATTGTAAACTAGAGCAATACGAACATTTTGGTGTCTCACACTTACCCAAAATGAGTTTTTGGTTGAACAAACAATGGAAAAATGTGTCCGGACACTGGAGGGCACAAACGGGAATCCTCTGAAAAGGATCTTCTGCAGCATTGTAGAGGAGACCAATACTAACATTTTGGTGTATCACATTTACCCAAAATGAGTTCTTGGGTGAACAAATAATGGAAAAATGTGTCCGGACACTGAAGGGCAATAAAAAAATCCAAGCGTCAGAAGCAAACGAAGAATCCTCTGAAAAAGATCTTCTGCAGAATTGTAGAAGAGACCAACACGACCATTTTGGAGTATATGTCCGGACACTGGAGGGCAGTATCTAAATTCCAGTGTCAGAA
Source organism: Polietes domitor (assembly GCA_947397865.1). Taxonomy (NCBI): domain Eukaryota; kingdom Metazoa; phylum Arthropoda; class Insecta; order Diptera; family Muscidae; genus Polietes; species Polietes domitor. Next base: position 109,082,153 of record OX377619.1, read on the forward strand.
CCAAATGGAGAATCCTCTGAAAAATATCTTATGCAGAATTGTAGAGGAGACCAATACGAACATTTTGGTGTATCACACGTACCCAAAATGAGTTTTGATTGAACAAATAATGGAAAACTCTGGAGGGCAGTAACTAAATTCCAGTGTCAGGGCGAAATGGAGAATCCTCTGAAAAAGATCTTCTGTTAAATTGTAAAGGAGACAAATACGAACATTTTGATGTATCACACATACACAAAACTAATTTTTTTTTTGTTGAACATATAATGGAAAACTCTGTCCGGACACTGGAGGGCGGTAACTAAATCCCAGCGTCCGGACCAAATGGGGAAACCTCTGAAAAAGATCTTCTGGAGAATTATAGAGGAGACCAATACAAACATTGTGGTGTATTACACTTACTTATAATGAGTTTTTGATTGAACAAATAATGGAAAACTCTGTCCGGACACTGGTGGGCAGTAACAAAATCCCAACGTCAGTACCAAACGGAGAATCCTCTGAAAAAGATCTACTGCAGAATTGTAGAAGAGACCAATACGAACATTTTGGTGTATCGCACTTACCTAAAATGATTTTTTTGTTTAACAAATAATGGAAAAATGTGTCTGGACACAGGTGTGCAGTAACTAAATCCCAGTGTCACGACCAAGCGGAGAATCCTCTGAAAAAGATCTTCTGCAGCATTATAGAGGAGACCAATGCGAACATATTGGTGTATCAAACTTACCCAAAATGAGTTTTTGGTTGAACAAATAATGGAATAATGTGTCCGGACACTGGATGACAGTAACTAAAACCCAGCGTCCGGACAAAACGGGGAATCCTCTGAAAAGATCTTATGCAGCATTGAAGAGGAGACCAATACGAACATTTTGGAGTATCACACTCATCCAAAATGAGTTTTTGGTTAAACAAATAATGGAAGTAAGTAAATCCCAGCGGCTGGACTAAACGGAGAATCCTCTGAAAAAGATCTTCTGCAGAATTGTAGAGGAGACCAATACGAACATTTTGGTGTATCACACTTACCTATAATGAGTTTTTGGTTGAACAAATAATGGCCAACTCTGTCCGGACACTGGAGGGCAGTAACTAAATCCCAGCGTCCAGACCAATTGGGGAAACCTCTGAAAAAGATCTTCTGTAGAATTATAGAGGAGACCAATACCAACATTTTGGTGTATTACACTTACCCAAAATGAGTTTTTGGTTGAACAAATAATGGAAAACTCTGTCCGGACACTGGAGGGCAGTAACTAAATCCCAGCGTCCAGACCAATTGGGGAAACCTCTGAAAAAGATCTTCTGTAGAATTATAGAGGAGACCAATACGAACATTTTGGAGTATCACACTCATCCAAAATGAGTTTTTGGTTAAACAAATAATGGAGGTAAGTAAATCCCAGCGGCAGGACTAAACGGAGAATCCTCTGAAAAAGATCTTCCGCAGAATTATAAAGGAGGCCACTACGAAAATTTTGGTGTGTCACACATACCCAAAAAGAGTTTTTGATTAAACAAATAATGAAAAACTCTGTCCGGACACTGGAGGGCAGTAACTAAATCCCAGCGTCCGGACCAAATGGGGAAACCTCTGAAAAAGATCTTCTGGAGAATTACCAACATTTTGGTGTATCACACTTACCTATAATGAGTTTTTGGTTGAACAAATAATGGAAAACTCTGTCCGGACACTGTAGGGCAGTAACTAAATACCAGTGTCAGGACCAAATGGAGAATCCTCTGAAAAATATCTTCCGTAGAATTATAAAGGAGGCCACTAGGAACATTTTGGTGTATCACACATACACAAAATGAGTTTTTGATTGAACAAATAATGAAAAACTCTGTCCGGACACTGGAGGGCAGTAACTAAATCCCAGCGTCCGGACCAAATGGGGAAACCTCTGAAAAAGATCTTCTGGAGAATTACCAACATTTTGGTGTATCACACTTACCTATAATGAGTTTTTGGTTGAACAAATAATGGAAAACTCTGTCCGGACACTGGAGGGCAGTAACTAAATACCAGTGTCAGGACCAAACGGAGAATCCTCTGAAAGATATCTTCCGAATTATTATTAAGGAGGCCACTACGAACATTTTGGTGTATGGTTTAAAGGACCAGAATGCTCCTGCACTCTGAACACTCGGAGACCCAGTTGGGTCCATTGTGCAAATCCTTCTGTTATCTGAAAATATAAGGTTGTAGTTTATAGGAGAGGGGTAGGGAGTGATATGATTTAGGAAGGGGTGATAGATGATAGGTGGGACGTGAGGGAAGTAAGAGGATTTTGGAAAGGGATATGGGGGTAGGAGAATATGTAGTTGTGTTTTTTAGTGTTTCTGTGTATTGATGTTATCTAATTGTTGACGACTAGGTAAGAAAATATTTGAGAGTCATCCGGTATACCGATGGTGGTGGTAAGCCTTTATGGCTATCTTTCTTTGTTAGTCGCCAACTGTGTATGCGGTTACATCCATGTTCCTTAATAGCCTCCCCTGATCCGATTTAGAATAAAATAACTTCCTAGGTATTTATTTCTACGTACACAAAGCGCTGGACATCTGCAGATTATGTGCTCAATAGATTCTAACTCCTCCTCATCCTCACATAATCGACAGTGATCCACAATGTCCAACTGCCATCTTGAGATCCTACTCCTAGTGCAGTAATGCCCTGTGTAGATACCTATCAAAGTTCGAATTTCTGCCTTGTTTAGCTCTAGTAGAGTTCTGGTTTTGCCCCTATCGATCTTTGGCCATGTGGCCCTGGCAATCCTACAGGTTGACAAACTATTCCATGCTGCGTTCATCTGTGACCATTTTCTTGATTCAATCAGTCTGTAAAACGTGCCAATCGGTGGTTTTACTAGGTTGTCAGCTCTATTGATTTCCAAGGACGAACCATTTGTAGCCAGTTCATCTGCTATCTCGTTTCCTTTGACATTGCTATGTCCGGGAACCCAGCAGAGACGGACGGTATGGTCGTTGAGGTTATCTAGTGAGCGTTTACAACTCAGTACAAGCCTTGATTTGACAGTGTGTGACATGATTGATTTCATTGCTGCCTGACTATCTACGTAGAAATTTATATCCGTGGTTACCGGAATGTTCTCGCTTGATAGAAATCTTGCTGCCCTTTCTATTGCCAGTAATTCTGCTTGGAAGACACTACAGTTGTCGTCGAGTCGGAGAGACTTGCGTATCTGCAGTGATTCAATGTAGAATCCCGCTCCTGTGCCCTGTTCCATCTTTGAGCCATCAGTATAGACCGAAAGCCCTTTGAAGGGCTCACCATTGTCCCAGTCTGATCTCTTTGGTATAAACATCTGTGGTAAGGGTGAGAAGTCCAGAACCGGCACCATGTAGTCTGTACCTCCATTGATGACCGATTCGTGAACACCCAGTATCCCTCCTTGAACTATCCTTGCGTGACCATAAGGTCTATTTTTCCAGCATCCTGATTCTTTGAGTCTTATAGCACTCCTGGCAGCAATCATCTCTGTGAAGTGGTCCAGAGATGGGTGATGCAGAATTACATCCATTGCTGCTTGTGGAGTGCTTTTCATGGCTCCCGTAATGCTCAGTCCTGCTAGCCTTTGCATTTTCATCAATTTTGCCCGGAGTTTACTCACTCGCATTGCGCCCCACCATACCAGACAACCATAAGTAGTAATGGGTCTAACAACCGATCGGTAGATCCAGTCAACAACTTTTGGTTTCAGACTCCAGCTCTTACCTATGGAGTTCCTGCACATGTAGAGTGCATTTAGACCCTTTTTATACCTTTCCTCTGTGTTCCTATTCCAGTTCAACTTCCGGTCTAGGATGACACCAAGGTATTTGGCCTCCTGAGAGAGGTTGAGCTCGGTTCCATCAAGGATTGGCTTCCTAAATGGTTCTATGTTATATCTCCTTGTATATAGGACTAGCTCAGTTTTCCTAGGATTAATGCCCAGGCCAGTCTCTGGCCCAATCAGATAATTTCTTCAGTGCTCCTTGCAACGGATCGCTGATTGTTGGTAGAAATTTTCCACCTACCAATATAACAACGTCATCTGCATATGCAACTACTTTGTTACCCTCATCAGAAAGGGATCTGAGGATATTATTGACAGCAAGAAGCCACAGAAGAGGAGATAAAACTCCCCCCTGTGGCGTTCCCCTGCCCACCAATTTCCTTATAGTTCCAGCTCCCAAGGTTGAATTTATGACTCGATGTCGTAGCATCCAGCAATCCAGTCAGTCAGGAAGTTAGGAACATGTAGATCCTTTAATGAATTAGTTATTGTGTTGGCCTCAATGTTATTAAATGCTCCTTCTATGCCTAGAAACGCTGCAAGAGTGTAATCCTTACTTTCTAGGTTCCTCTCTATGTAACCAACGACCTCATGAAGAGCGCTCTCAGTAGATTTGCCTTTGAGATAGGCATGCTGAGTGTCGCTTATAAGATTGTTCTCTATGCTTCCACTTAGATAAATGTCTAAGATTCGTTCCATTGTCTTAAGGAGGAAGGATGACAGACTGATTGGTCTAAAATCCTTGGTGGATGAATGACTTGGTTTGCCTGCTTTGGGTATGAAGACTACCCGCACCTCCCTCCAGCTCGTTGGTATAAATTTTAGGCGCAGACATGCTTTGAACACACAGACTATTGTATGTTGTAGCATGGCCGGAGATTTATAGGGTTGGAATGTATCAATTGCCCATTTAACTTTATCTTCACTGACTATGTTATCTATGATAACTTCATCAAAAAGGGAAGAATTGGATGCTGTGGTCATGCTGACCTCGCCTTCAATATCCTCACAATTTGGGAAGTGCGTCTCTGCTAAGAGACTAAGTGTCTCTAGGCCCGATGCCGTCCAGGTGCCATCCGTTTTCTGGATGTGTCCTAGAGGTTTCGGATCCTTCGACAAGACTCTTCTAAATCTCTCACAATCATTTACGTTATCTATTGTCTCGCAATAGGCAACCCATGACGTTCTCTTTGCCTTTTTTAAATCTGCTTTGTATTTGTTAAAACTAATCTTATAGTTTTCTCAATCATCATTGCTCCTTGTACAATGAGCCCTATTGTACAGTTTCCTAGTAACCTTTCTGAGTTCCCTTAGCTCATTGGTCCACCAGGACGGTTGTGTTCTCTTTCCGGGAAAGGTTTTCGGACAAGACTTAGTGAAACTGTTTGACAGTGCTGATGTTAGGTTGTTGACGTACTTGTCAATATCTTTGCCTGTACTAGTTTGTAGATCAGTAAGATCTGTTTCCACGTAATGGTGAAAAGCTGACCAGTTTGTTCTCTTTGGGTTTCTATATGGTTTTGTATTACTGTGTTCTACATTAACTGTGAAGAGTATTCTTTTGTGATCAGAAAAGGAGTGATCACTAGATACTCGCCAATCTGTAATGAAGGTACTATCCATGTTTGTCAGAGTCAAATCTAAAACTTCTGACCTGACCTTAGTACTGAAGGTTGGGGTATTACCTACGTTACATATTCTAAGGCAGGATAATGTAATAAATTCAAAAACTTACTCACCTCTGTCGTTTATATCTTTGCTTCCCCATAGTGTGTGGTGAGCATTGGCATCACAACCCAGAATCAGCTTCCATTTGTTGCTTGATGCGTATGCTATGAGTTCTTCCGTGTTGATTCCCGGCGGGTTTTGTTGTTCATAGGGCATGTATATGGAGGCAAAAGTCAAGGTCTCCCCGATGGTTGTCTCCAGACACGCCACTGTCGCATCACCAGAACTAAAGCTCGTAGATAAGATTAAACCAAGAATTTTCTTACTTTTTCATCCATGCTTGGTGTTATGACCGTGTAGTTGGTGTTAGCCGCTAGTCCCCTCACTTTGTTGTGAACGATCCACGGTTTCTGGACTAGGGCTACGTCTGTGTCGTGTTCGGCTATATTAATTAAAAGGTCGGCAGCAGCGGCTTGGCAGTGATGCAGATTAATCTGCACCACGCTGATCCTCTTCCTTTTCGGCTTTTTTGCCCTCAGCGTCAGGTATGCGGAATCTGACGGAGCCAAGCCCGAAATTGATGTTGCCTTTCCTTAATATAATTCTCCGATTCTTTGCTAATCACCAGGCGGAGATCCTTGCCGAAGTCTCTTTTACTGGTGGAAGGCAGAACCTCCCAGGACCCAGTATCGAGACCTCTGTTTTGTTTGGCTAACAGTCGCAGTATCATCTCATCCTCCAGTACTGGCGGGGGAAACCATACTACGACTATTGTACGGAGTGGCAGTGCTGACGTTGGTACCACTTCGAGGGCGGCGTTTGGCCATGGGGAGACAAGATTGTGAATCACAGATTTTAGAAATGTCAGAGACTTTTCATTACCACAATTCACAATCTTGGTTCCCTTGATCCATTCGGCTCCCTTGAAGGATATCTCGTCATCACACCACTTCTCCGCTAGCATCTCGAGCAGAAGCAGCCTTTCCAGCAGCAGCCATCTTTCAGCGTTTATCCTGCCATCAGGATCCGATCTGTCGATGACTGCTACTTGTAGTTCCGACGGAACTTGGAAGCTGCCCGTGTTCTTCTGCCTCTTCTTTTCCTTCACTTGAGGTTCATCCCCTGATCTAGCTCTTTTGAGAGTCACTCCAACATCCGAGGACTTGAGAGCCGCTTGGCTGGTGGAGGGTCCCACAACTGAGCTGCAGGCCTTGATCACTCCAGTGGAGGGAGGAGTAGAGGCAGGTTCTTTGACGTCGTTTCGCGTATGTGTGCTGTTTTTGTCAGTTTCGTTGCCGTTTGTGTCGTTTCCATGTGCGTTCTTTGTTGGGTCCACCCCAACCCTGGATTGGGTCGAGGTCTTGTCCGTCGCGTGCGATGGAAGGCTGCTATGCCAAAAGACGATCAACAGTGATGTGTGGATAACTTCTTTCGATCTTAGCCACACACTGACGATGTCCCCTGAGTACCGCTTTTTCCCTGTCTGTGAGGAGAGCAAAGTCACGTCCTACAAATTTACGTCAAATACCGCAGGAGCGCCTTAAGCCGCTTTTGGCCTTCTGCTCTGCAGTTTTGCTCTGCTCGGACTTGCCCGTGGACTTCGCATCATCTGTGTTGGTCTTAGTTTCACCATCTTTAGGTTCCAACCGTAGTAGAGCTTTAGGCTCTTTAGAGGAACCTCCGGTGTTTACGCTAAGATCCTTTCCATCTGATCCTGGGTCCATGGCGTCTTTTCTTAGCAGAGTGGCCGCTGCTTCTGTCCGTGGCGGGTCGGCTCGTGCCGACTCATTGACCTCAGGTAGAACGAGAGTCATCTGTTGGATCTCACTGGCCTCAACGACTCCACCAGAAGGTTCCGGCCTTTCCTGGAACTCTTTTGGAGGTTGTGTCAGCGTGACATCAAGCTCCTCCGAGAGTATCCAGAGCTGGTCGAAACCCCCTATGGTGGTGTCGCTGAGCGAGGACTCCCGTTCAGCCTCTAGTTGGTGCTGGAGTTCAGACTGCTGCTCCAAAATGGCACCTGCTACCTGTTCGAGAGCTAGAGTCGTCCGTTCCCTCAATGGAAGTCATGTTGCGTTCGTTGTCAAGAGTGATCCGTGGGCATTCCGTAGTCAATTTACGTAAACCAGTAAGGCCGCTGGCGACACGTAGAGGAGACCCGACGTCTCCACCGTTGGGGTGTATATTACCACCTCCGACTTTTTTTCATTATTATTACTCATCCCATTGTATGCTTTTATTTTGCGTATTTGAACTATGTAAGTAGGTCCTAGGTGACTAGGACCAGATAGATTCAAAATACAGCCGGTGTGCACACAGGAACAAACACCGGCTATAGGGGTATCCTCGTGGGCTTATACGGTCTTCACCAGAGGATCGAACAGAGGGAAGTTATTTATTGTACCTTCCGTCTTACTGGTGTAGCTAAGGAATTACGGCTATTCCAGTTGCATGCAGACGGACAATCGGACTACCACCCCAATTAATTCGACTGCACTTAAGCCCCTACATCGCGACAAGATTGTTACCTCCGGTAGGGGAACATTTTGGTGTATCACACATACAAAAAAAAGAGTTTTTGGTTGAACAAATAATGGAAAACTCTGTCCGGACACTGGAGGGCGGTAACTAAATACCAGTGTCAGGACCAAACGGAGAATCCTCTGAAAAAGATCTTCCGCAGAATTATAAAGGAAGCCACTACGAACATTTTGGTGTATCACACTTACCTAAAATGAGTTTTTGATTGAACAACTAATGGAAAACTCTGTCCGGACACTGGAGGGCAGTAACTAAATCCCAGCGTCAGAACTAAACGGAGAATCCTCTGAAAAAGATCTTGTGCAGCATTGTAGAGGAGACCAATACGAACATTTTGGTGTATCACACATACCCACAATGAGTTTTTGATTGAACAAATAATGGAAACGTCTGTCCGGACACTGGAGGGCAGTAACTAAATCTCAGCGTCAGGACCAAACGGGGAATCCTCTGAAAAAGATCTTCCGGAGAATTATAGAGGAGACCAATACCAAAATTTTGGTGTATTACACTTACCCAAAATGAGTTTTTGGTTGAACAAATAATGGAATAATGTGTCCGGACACTGGATGACAGTAACTAAAACCCAGCGTCCGGACAAAACGGGGAATCCTCTGAAAAGATCTTATGGAGAATTGTAAACTAGAGCAATACGAACATTTTGGTGTCTCACACTTACCCAAAATGAGTTTTTGGTTGAACAAACAATGGAAAAATGTGTCCGGACACTGGAGGGCACAAACGGGAATCCTCTGAAAAGGATCTTCTGCAGCATTGTAGAGGAGACCAATACTAACATTTTGGTGTATCACATTTACCCAAAATGAGTTCTTGGGTGAACAAATAATGGAAAAATGTGTCCGGACACTGAAGGGCAATAAAAAAATCCAAGCGTCAGAAGCAAACGAAGAATCCTCTGAAAAAGATCTTCTGCAGAATTGTAGAAGAGACCAACACGACCATTTTGGAGTATATGTCCGGACACTGGAGGGCAGTATCTAAATTCCAGTGTCAGAACCAAATGGAGAATCCTCTGAAAAATATCTTATGCAGAATTGTAGAGGAGACCAATACGAACATTTTGGTGTATCACACGTACCCAAAATGAGTTTTGATTGAACAAATAATGGAAAACTCTGGAGGGCAGTAACTAAATTCCAGTGTCAGGGCGAAATGGAGAATCCTCTGAAAAAGATCTTCTGTTAAATTGTAAAGGAGACAAATACGAACATTTTGATGTATCACACATACACAAAACTAATTTTTTTTTGTTGAACATATAATGGAAAACTCTGTCCGGACACTGGAGGGCGGTAACTAAATCCCAGCGTCCGGACCAAATGGGGAAACCTCTGAAAAAGATCTTCTGGAGAATTATAGAGGAGACCAATACAAACATTGTGGTGTATTATACTTACTTATAATGAGTTTTTGATTGAACAAATAATGGAAAACTCTGTCCGGACACTGGTGGGCAGTAACAAAATCCCAACGTCAGTACCAAACGGAGAATCCTCTGAAAAAGATCTACTGCAGAATTGTAGAAGAGACCAATACGAACATTTTGGTGTATCGCACTTACCTAAAATGATTTTTTTGTTTAACAAATAATGGAAAAATGTGTCTGGACACAGGTGTGCAGTAACTAAATCCCAGTGTCACGACCAAGCGGAGAATCCTCTGAAAAAGATCTTCTGCAGCATTATAGAGGAGACCAATGCGAACATATTGGTGTATCAAACTTACCCAAAATGAGTTTTTGGTTGAACAAATAATGGAATAATGTGTCCGGACACTGGATGACAGTAACTAAAACCCAGCGTCCGGACAAAACGGGGAATCCTCTGAAAAGATCTTATGCAGCATTGAAGAGGAGACCAATACGAACATTTTGGAGTATCACACTCATCCAAAATGAGTTTTTGGTTAAACAAATAATGGAAGTAAGTAAATCCCAGCGGCTGGACTAAACGGAGAATCCTCTGAAAAAGATCTTCTGCAGAATTGTAGAGGAGACCAATACGAACATTTTGGTGTATCACACTTACCTATAATGAGTTTTTGGTTGAACAAATAATGGCCAACTCTGTCCGGACACTGGAGGGCAGTAACTAAATCCCAGCGTCCAGACCAATTGGGGAAACCTCTGAAAAAGATCTTCTGTAGAATTATAGAGGAGACCAATACCAACATTTTGGTGTATTACACTTACCCAAAATGAGTTTTTGGTTGAACAAATAATGGAAAACTCTGTCCGGACACTGGAGGGCAGTAACTAAATCCCAGCGTCCAGACCAATTGGGGAAACCTCTGAAAAAGATCTTCTGTAGAATTATAGAGGAGACCAATACGAACATTTTGGAGTATCACACTCATCCAAAATGAGTTTTTGGTTAAACAAATAATGGAGGTAAGTAAATCCCAGCGGCAGGACTAAACGGAGAATCCTCTGAAAAAGATCTTCCGCAGAATTATAAAGGAGGCCACTACGAAAATTTTGGTGTGTCACACATACCCAAAAAGAGTTTTTGATTAAACAAATAATGAAAAACTCTGTCCGGACACTGGAGGGCAGTAACTAAATCCCAGCGTCCGGACCAAATGGGGAAACCTCTGAAAAAGATCTTCTGGAGAATTACCAACATTTTGGTGTATCACACTTACCTATAATGAGTTTTTGGTTGAACAAATAATGGAAAACTCTGTCCGGACACTGTAGGGCAGTAACTAAATACCAGTGTCAGGACCAAATGGAGAATCCTCTGAAAAATATCTTCCGTAGAATTATAAAGGAGGCCACTAGGAACATTTTGGTGTATCACACATACACAAAATGAGTTTTTGATTGAACAAATAATGAAAAACTCTGTCCGGACACTGGAGGGCAGTAACTAAATCCCAGCGTCCGGACCAAATGGGGAAACCTCTGAAAAAGATCTTCTGGAGAATTACCAACATTTTGGTGTATCACACTTACCTATAATGAGTTTTTGGTTGAACAAATAATGGAAAACTCTGTCCGGACACTGGAGGGCAGTAACTAAATACCAGTGTCAGGACCAAACGGAGAATCCTCTGAAAGATATCTTCCGAATTATTATTAAGGAGGCCACTACGAACATTTTGGTGTATGGTTTAAAGGACCAGAATGCTCCTGCACTCTGAACACTCGGAGACCCAGTTGGGTCCATTGTGCAAATCCTTCTGTTATCTGAAAATATAAGGTTGTAGTTTATAGGAGAGGGGTAGGGAGTGATATGATTTAGGAAGGGGTGATAGATGATAGGTGGGACGTGAGGGAAGTAAGAGGATTTTGGAAAGGGATATGGGGGTAGGAGAATATGTAGTTGTGTTTTTTAGTGTTTCTGTGTATTGATGTTATCTAATTGTTGACGACTAGGTAAGAAAATATTTGAGAGTCATCCGGTATACCGATGGTGGTGGTAAGCCTTTATGGCTATCTTTCTTTGTTAGTCGCCAACTGTGTATGCGGTTACATCCATGTTCCTTAATAGCCTCCCCTGATCCGATTTAGAATAAAATAACTTCCTAGGTATTTATTTCTACGTACACAAAGCGCTGGACATCTGCAGATTATGTGCTCAATAGATTCTAACTCCTCCTCATCCTCACATAATCGACAGTGATCCACAATGTCCAACTGCCATCTTGAGATCCTACTCCTAGTGCAGTAATGCCCTGTGTAGATACCTATCAAAGTTCGAATTTCTGCCTTGTTTAGCTCTAGTAGAGTTCTGGTTTTGCCCCTATCGATCTTTGGCCATGTGGCCCTGGCAATCCTACAGGTTGACAAACTATTCCATGCTGCGTTCATCTGTGACCATTTTCTTGATTCAATCAGTCTGTAAAACGTGCCAATCGGTGGTTTTACTAGGTTGTCAGCTCTATTGATTTCCAAGGACGAACCATTTGTAGCCAGTTCATCTGCTATCTCGTTTCCTTTGACATTGCTATGTCCGGGAACCCAGCAGAGACGGACGGTATGGTCGTTGAGGTTATCTAGTGAGCGTTTACAACTCAGTACAAGCCTTGATTTGACAGTGTGTGACATGATTGATTTCATTGCTGCCTGACTATCTACGTAGAAATTTATATCCGTGGTTACCGGAATGTTCTCGCTTGATAGAAATCTTGCTGCTTCTATTGCCAGTAATTCTGCTTGGAAGACACTACAGTTGTCGTCGAGTCGGAGAGACTTGCGTATCTGCAGTGATTCAATGTAGAATCCCGCTCCTGTGCCCTGTTCCATCTTTGAGCCATCAGTATAGACCGAAAGCCCTTTGAAGGGCTCACCATTGTCCCAGTCTGATCTCTTTGGTATAAACATCTGTGGTAAGGGTGAGAAGTCCAGAACCGGCACCATGTAGTCTGTACCTCCATTGATGACCGATTCGTGAACACCCAGTATCCCTCCTTGAACTATCCTTGCGTGACCATAAGGTCTATTTTTCCAGCATCCTGATTCTTTGAGTCTTATAGCACTCCTGGCAGCAATCATCTCTGTGAAGTGGTCCAGAGATGGGTGATGCAGAATTACATCCATTGCTGCTTGTGGAGTGCTTTTCATGGCTCCCGTAATGCTCAGTCCTGCTAGCCTTTGCATTTTCATCAATTTTGCCCGGAGTTTACTCACTCGCATTGCGCCCCACCATACCAGACAACCATAAGTAGTAATGGGTCTAACAACCGATCGGTAGATCCAGTCAACAACTTTTGGTTTCAGACTCCAGCTCTTACCTATGGAGTTCCTGCACATGTAGAGTGCATTTAGACCCTTTTTATACCTTTCCTCTGTGTTCCTATTCCAGTTCAACTTCCGGTCTAGGATGACACCAAGGTATTTGGCCTCCTGAGAGAGGTTGAGCTCGGTTCCATCAAGGATTGGCTTCCTAAATGGTTCTATGTTATATCTCCTTGTATATAGGACTAGCTCAGTTTTCCTAGGATTAATGCCCAGGCCAGTCTCTGGCCCAATCAGATAATTTCTTCAGTGCTCCTTGCAACGGATCGCTGATTGTTGGTAGAAATTTTCCACCTACCAATATAACAACGTCATCTGCATATGCAACTACTTTGTTACCCTCATCAGAAAGGGATCTGAGGATATTATTGACAGCAAGAAGCCACAGAAGAGGAGATAAAACTCCCCCCTGTGGCGTTCCCCTGGCCACCAATTTCCTTATAGTTCCAGCTCCCAAGGTTGAATTTATGACTCGATGTCGTAGCATCCAGCAATCCAGTCAGTCAGGAAGTTAGGAACATGTAGATCCTTTAATGAATTAGTTATTGTGTTGGCCTCAATGTTATTAAATGCTCCTTCTATGCCTAGAAACGCTGCAAGAGTGTAATCCTTACTTTCTAGGTTCCTCTCTATGTAACCAACGACCTCATGAAGAGCGCTCTCAGTAGATTTGCCTTTGAGATAGGCATGCTGAGTGTCGCTTATAAGATTGTTCTCTATGCTTCCACTTAGATAAATGTCTAAGATTCGTTCCATTGTCTTAAGGAGGAAGGATGACAGACTGATTGGTCTAAAATCCTTGGAGGATGAATGACTTGGTTTGCCTGCTTTGGGTATGAAGACTACCCGCACCTCCCTCCAGCTCGTTGGTATAAATTTTAGGCGCAGACATGCTTTGAACACACAGACTATTGTATGTTGTAGCATGGCCGGAGATTTATAGGGTTGGAATGTATCAATTGCCCATTTAACTTTATCTTCACTGACTATGTTATCTATGATAACTTCATCAAAAAGGGAAGAATTGGATGCTGTGGTCATGCTGACCTCGCCTTCAATATCCTCACAATTTGGGAAGTGCGTCTCTGCTAAGAGACTAAGTGTCTCTAGGCCCGATGCCGTCCAGGTGCCATCCGTTTTCTGGATGTGTCCTAGAGGTTTCGGATCCTTCGACAAGACTCTTCTAAATCTCTCACAATCATTTACGTTATCTATTGTCTCGCAATAGGCAACCCATGACGTTCTCTTTGCCTTTTTTAAATCTGCTTTGTATTTGTTAAAACTAATCTTATAGTTTTCTCAATCATCATTGCTCCTTGTACAATGAGCCCTATTGTACAGTTTCCTAGTAACCTTTCTGAGTTCCCTTAGCTCATTGGTCCACCAGGACGGTTGTGTTCTCTTTCCGGGAAAGGTTTTCGGACAAGACTTAGTGAAACTGTTTGACAGTGCTGATGTTAGGTTGTTGACGTACTTGTCAATATCTTTGCCTGTACTAGTTTGTAGATCAGTAAGATCTGTTTCCACGTAATGGTGAAAAGCTGACCAGTTTGTTCTCTTTGGGTTTCTATATGGTTTTGTATTACTGTGTTCTACATTAACTGTGAAGAGTATTCTTTTGTGATCAGAAAAGGAGTGATCACTAGATACTCGCCAATCTGTAATGAAGGTACTATCCATGTTTGTCAGAGTCAAATCTAAAACTTCTGACCTGACCTTAGTACTGAAGGTTGGGGTATTACCTACGTTACATATTCTAAGGCAGGATAATGTAATAAATTCAAAAACTTACTCACCTCTGTCGTTTATATCTTTGCTTCCCCATAGTGTGTGGTGAGCATTGGCATCACAACCCAGAATCAGCTTCCATTTGTTGCTTGATGCGTATGCTATGAGTTCTTCCGTGTTGATTCCCGGCGGGTTTTGTTGTTCATAGGGCATGTATATGGAGGCAAAAGTCAAGGTCTCCCCGATGGTTGTCTCCAGACACGCCACTGTCGCATCACCAGAACTAAAGCTCGTAGATAAGATTAAACCAAGAATTTTCTTACTTTTTCATCCATGCTTGGTGTTATGACCGTGTAGTTGGTGTTAGCCGCTAGTCCCCTCACTTTGTTGTGAACGATCCACGGTTTCTGGACTAGGGCTACGTCTGTGTCGTGTTCGGCTATATTAATTAAAAGGTCGGCAGCAGCGGCTTGGCAGTGATGCAGATTAATCTGCACCACGCTGATCCTCTTCCTTTTCGGCTTTTTTGCCCTCAGCGTCAGGTATGCGGAATCTGACGGAGCCAAGCCCGAAATTGATGTTGCCTTTCCTTAATATAATTCTCCGATTCTTTGCTAATCACCAGGCGGAGATCCTTGCCGAAGTCTCTTTTACTGGTGGAAGGCAGAACCTCCCAGGACCCAGTATCGAGACCTCTGTTTTGTTTGGCTAACAGTCGCAGTATCATCTCATCCTCCAGTACTGGCGGGGGAAACCATACTACGACTATTGTACGGAGTGGCAGTGCTGACGTTGGTACCACTTCGAGGGCGGCGTTTGGCCATGGGGAGACAAGATTGTGAATCACAGATTTTAGAAATGTCAGAGACTTTTCATTACCACAATTCACAATCTTGGTTCCCTTGATCCATTCGGCTCCCTTGAAGGATATCTCGTCATCACACCACTTCTCCGCTAGCATCTCGAGCAGAAGCAGCCTTTCCAGCAGCAGCCATCTTTCAGCGTTTATCCTGCCATCAGGATCCGATCTGTCGATGACTGCTACTTGTAGTTCCGACGGAACTTGGAAGCTGCCCGTGTTCTTCTGCCTCTTCTTTTCCTTCACTTGAGGTTCATCCCCTGATCTAGCTCTTTTGAGAGTCACTCCAACATCCGAGGACTTGAGAGCCGCTTGGCTGGTGGAGGGTCCCACAACTGAGCTGCAGGCCTTGATCACTCCAGTGGAGGGAGGAGTAGAGGCAGGTTCTTTGACGTCGTTTCGCGTATGTGTGCTGTTTTTGTCAGTTTCGTTGCCGTTTGTGTCGTTTCCATGTGCGTTCTTTGTTGGGTCCACCCCAACCCTGGATTGGGTCGAGGTCTTGTCCGTCGCGTGCGATGGAAGGCTGCTATGCCAAAAGACGATCAACAGTGATGTGTGGATAACTTCTTTCGATCTTAGCCACACACTGACGATGTCCCCTGAGTACCGCTTTTTCCCTGTCTGTGAGGAGAGCAAAGTCACGTCCTACAAATTTACGTCAAATACCGCAGGAGCGCCTTAAGCCGCTTTTGGCCTTCTGCTCTGCAGTTTTGCTCTGCTCGGACTTGCCCGTGGACTTCGCATCATCTGTGTTGGTCTTAGTTTCACCATCTTTAGGTTCCAACCGTAGTAGAGCTTTAGGCTCTTTAGAGGAACCTCCGGTGTTTACGCTAAGATCCTTTCCATCTGATCCTGGGTCCATGGCGTCTTTTCTTAGCAGAGTGGCCGCTGCTTCTGTCCGTGGCGGGTCGGCTCGTGCCGACTCATTGACCTCAGGTAGAACGAGAGTCATCTGTTGGATCTCACTGGCCTCAACGACTCCACCAGAAGGTTCCGGCCTTTCCTGGAACTCTTTTGGAGGTTGTGTCAGCGTGACATCAAGCTCCTCCGAGAGTATCCAGAGCTGGTCGAAACCCCCTATGGTGGTGTCGCTGAGCGAGGACTCCCGTTCAGCCTCTAGTTGGTGCTGGAGTTCAGACTGCTGCTCCAAAATGGCACCTGCTACCTGTTCGAGAGCTAGAGTCGTCCGTTCCCTCAATGGAAGTCATGTTGCGTTCGTTGTCAAGAGTGATCCGTGGGCATTCCGTAGTCAATTTACGTAAACCAGTAAGGCCGCTGGCGACACGTAGAGGAGACCCGACGTCTCCACCGTTGGGGTGTATATTACCACCTCCGACTTTTTTTCATTATTATTACTCATCCCATTGTATGCTTTTATTTTGCGTAGTTGAACTATGTAAGTAGGTCCTAGGTGACTAGGACCAGATAGATTCAAAATACAGCCGGTGTGCACACAGGAACAAACACCGGCTATAGGGGTATCCTCGTGGGCTTATACGGTCTTCACCAGAGGATCGAACAGAGGGAAGTTATTTATTGTACCTTCCGTCTTACTGGTGTAGCTAAGGAATTACGGCTATTCCAGTTGCATGCAGACGGACAATCGGACTACCACCCCAATTAATTCGACTGCACTTAAGCCCCTACATCGCGACAAGATTGTTACCTCCGGTAGGGGAACATTTTGGTGTATCACACATACAAAAAAAAGAGTTTTTGGTTGAACAAATAATGGAAAACTCTGTCCGGACACTGGAGGGCGGTAACTAAATACCAGTGTCAGGACCAAACGGAGAATCCTCTGAAAAAGATCTTCCGCAGAATTATAAAGGAAGCCACTACGAACATTTTGGTGTATCACACTTACCTAAAATGAGTTTTTGATTGAACAACTAATGGAAAACTCTGTCCGGACACTGGAGGGCAGTAACTAAATCCCAGCGTCAGAACTAAACGGAGAATCCTCTGAAAAAGATCTTATGCAGCATTGTAGAGGAGACCAATACGAACATTTTGGTGTATCACACGTACCCAAAATGAGTTTTGATTGAACAAATAATGGAAAACTCTGGAGGGCAGTAACTAAATTCCAGTGTCAGGGCGAAATGGAGAATCCTCTGAAAAAGATCTTCTGTTAAATTGTAAAGGAGACAAATACGAACATTTTGATGTATCACACATACACAAAACTAATTTTTTTTTTGTTGAACATATAATGGAAAACTCTGTCCGGACACTGGAGGGCGGTAACTAAATCCCAGCGTCCGGACCAAATGGGGAAACCTCTGAAAAAGATCTTCTGGAGAATTATAGAGGAGACCAATACGAACATTTTGGTGTATCGCACTTACCTAAAATGATTTTTTTGTTTAACAAATAATGGAAAAATGTGTCACATTGTGGTGTATTACACTTACTTATAATGAGTTTTTGATTGAACAAATAATGGAAAACTCTGTCCGGACACTGGTGGGCAGTAACAAAATCCCAACGTCAGTACCAAACGGAGAATCCTCTGAAAAAGATCTACTGCAGAATTGTAGAAGAGACCAATACGAACATTTTGGTGTATCGCACTTACCTAAAATGATTTTTTTGTTTAACAAATAATGGAAAAATGTGTCTGGACACAGGTGTGCAGTAACTAAATCCCAGTGTCACGACCAAGCGGAGAATCCTCTGAAAAAGATCTTCTGCAGCATTATAGAGGAGACCAATGCGAACATATTGGTGTATCAAACTTACCCAAAATGAGTTTTTGGTTGAACAAATAATGGAATAATGTGTCCGGACACTGGATGACAGTAACTAAAACCCAGCGTCCGGACAAAACGGGGAATCCTCTGAAAAGATCTTATGCAGCATTGAAGAGGAGACCAATACGAACATTTTGGAGTATCACACTCATCCAAAATGAGTTTTTGGTTAAACAAATAATGGAAGTAAGTAAATCCCAGCGGCTGGACTAAACGGAGAATCCTCTGAAAAAGATCTTCTGCAGAATTGTAGAGGAGACCAATACGAACATTTTGGTGTATCACAGTTACCTATAATGAGTTTTTGGTTGAACAAATAATGGCCAACTCTGTCCGGACACTGGAGGGCAGTAACTAAATCCCAGCGTCCAGACCAATTGGGGAAACCTCTGAAAAAGATCTTCTGTAGAATTATAGAGGAGACCAATACCAACATTTTGGTGTATTACACTTACCCAAAATGAGTTTTTGGTTGAACAAATAATGGAAAACTCTGTCCGGACACTGGAGGGCAGTAACTAAATCCCAGCGTCCAGACCAATTGGGGAAACCTCTGAAAAAGATCTTCTGTAGAATTATAGAGGAGACCAATACGAACATTTTGGAGTATCACACTCATCCAAAATGAGTTTTTGGTTAAACAAATAATGGAGGTAAGTAAATCCCAGCGGCAGGACTAAACGGAGAATCCTCTGAAAAAGATCTTCCGCAGAATTATAAAGGAGGCCACTACGAAAATTTTGGTGTGTCACACATACCCAAAAAGAGTTTTTGATTAAACAAATAATGAAAAACTCTGTCCGGACACTGGAGGGCAGTAACTAAATCCCAGCGTCCGGACCAAATGGGGAAACCTCTGAAAAAGATCTTCTGGAGAATTACCAACATTTTGGTGTATCACACTTACCTATAATGAGTTTTTGGTTGAACAAATAATGGAAAACTCTGTCCGGACACTGTAAGGCAGTAACTAAATACCAGTGTCAGGACCAAACGGAGAATCCTCTGAAAAATATCTTCCGTAGAATTATAAAGGAGGCCACTAGGAACATTTTGGTGTATCACACATACACAAAATGAGTTTTTGATTGAACAAATAATGAAAAACTCTGTCCGGACACTGGAGGGCAGTAACTAAATCCCAGCGTCCGGACCAAATGGGGAAACCTCTGAAAAAGATCTTCTGGAGAATTACCAACATTTTGGTGTATCACACTTACCTATAATGAGTTTTTGGTTGAACAAATAATGGAAAACTCTGTCCGGACACTGGAGGGCAGTAACTAAATACCAGTGTCAGGACCAAACGGAGAATCCTCTGAAAAATATCTTCCGAATTATTATTAAGGAGGCCACTACGAACATTTTGGTGTATGGTTTAAAGGACCAGAATGCTCCTGCACTCTGAACACTCGGAGACCCAGTTGGGTCCATTGTGCAAATCCTTCTGTTATCTGAAAATATAAGGTTGTAGTTTATAGGAGAGGGGTAGGGAGTGATATGATTTAGGAAGGGGTGATAGATGATAGGTGGGACGTGAGGGAAGTAAGAGGATTTTGGAAAGGGATATGGGGGTAGGAGAATATGTAGTTGTGTTTTTTAGTGTTTCTGTGTATTGATGTTATCTAATTGTTGACGACTAGGTAAGAAAATATTTGAGAGTCATCCGGTATACCGATGGTGGTGGTAAGCCTTTATGGCTCTCTTTCTTTGTTAGTCGCCAACTGTGTATGCGGTTACATCCATGTTCCTTAATAGCCTCCCCTGATCCGATTTAGAATAAAATAACTTCCTAGGTATTTATTTCTACGTACACAAAGCGCTGGACATCTGCAGATTATGCGCTCAATAGATTCTAACTCCTCCTCATCCTCACATAATCGACAGTGATCCTCAATGTCCAACTGCCATCTTGAGATCCTACTCCTAGTGCAGTAATGCCCTGTGTAGATACCTATCAAAGTTCGAATTTCTGCCTTGTTTAGCTCTAGTAGAGTTCTGGTTTTGCCCCTATCGATCTTTGGCCATGTGGCCCTGGCAATCCTACAGGTTGATAAACTATTCCATGCTGCGTTCATCTGTGACCATTTTCTTGATTCAATCAGTCTGTAAAACGTGCCA
This sequence comes from Polietes domitor, assembly GCA_947397865.1. Taxonomy (NCBI): domain Eukaryota; kingdom Metazoa; phylum Arthropoda; class Insecta; order Diptera; family Muscidae; genus Polietes; species Polietes domitor. The sequence continues at coordinate 109,102,394 of OX377619.1, forward strand.
ATCGGTGGTTTTACTAGGTTGTCAGCTCTATTGATTTCCAAGGACGAACCATTTCTAGCCAGTTCATCTGCTATCTCGTTTCCTTTGACATTGCTATGTCCGGGAACCCAGCAGAGACGGACGGTATGGTCGTTGAGGTTATCTAGTGAGCGTTTACAACTCAGTACAAGCCTTGATTTGACAGTGTGTGACATGATTGATTTCATTGCTGCCTGACTATCTACGTAGAAATTTATATCCGTGGTTACCGGAATGTTCTCGCTTGATAGAAATCTTGCTGCCCTTTCTATTGCCAGTAATTCTGCTTGGAAGACACTACAGTTGTCGTCGAGTCGGAGAGACTTGCGTATCTGCAGTGATTCAATGTAGAATCCCGCTCCTGTGCCCTGTTCCATCTTTGAGCCATCAGTATAGACCGAAAGCCCTTTGAAGGGCTCACCATTGTCCCAGTCTGATCTCTTTGGTATAAACATCTGTGGTAAGGGTGAGAAGTCCAGAACCGGCACCATGTAGTCTGTACCTCCATTGATGACCGATTCGTGAACACCCAGTATCCCTCCTTGAACTATCCTTGCGTGACCATAAGGTCTATTTTTCCAGCATCCTGATTCTTTGAGTCTTATATCACTCCTGGCAGCAATCATCTCTGTGAAGTGGTCCAGAGATGGGTGATGCAGAATTACATCCATTGCTGCTTGTGGAGTGCTTTTCATGGCTCCCGTAATGCTCAGTCCTGCTAGCCTTTGCATTTTCATCAATTTTGCCCGGAGTTTACTCACTCGCATTGCGCCCCACCATACCAGACAACCATAAGTAGTAATGGGTCTAACAACCGATCGGTAGATCCAGTCAACAACTTTTGGTTTCAGACTCCAGCTCTTGCCTATGGAGTTCCTGCACATGTAGAGTGCATTTAGACCCTTTTTATACCTTTCCTCTGTGTTCCTATTCCAGTTCAACTTCCGGTCTAGGATGACACCAAGGTATTTGGCCTCCTGAGAGAGGTTGAGCTCGGTTCCATCAAGGATTGGCTTCCTAAATGGTTCTATGTTATATCTCCTTGTATATAGGACTAGCTCAGTTTTCCTAGGATTAATGCCCAGGCCAGTCTCTGGCCCAATCAGATAATTTCTTCAGTGCTCCTTGCAACAGATCGCTGATTGTTGGTAGAAATTTTCCACCTACCAATATAACAACGTCATCTGCATATGCAACTACTTTGTTACCCTCATCAGAAAGGGATCTGAGGATATTATTGACAGCAAGAAGCCACAGAAGAGGAGATAAAACTCCCCCCTGTGGCGTTCCCCTGGCCACCAATTTCCTTATAGTTCCAGCTCCCAAGGTTGAATTTATGACTCGATGTCGTAGCATCCAGCAATCCAGTCAGTCAGGAAGTTAGGAACATGTAGATCCTTTAATGAATTAGTTATTGTGTTGGCCTCAATGTTATTAAATGCTCCTTCTATGCCTAGAAACGCTGCAAGAGTGTAATCCTTACTTTCTAGATTCCTCTCTATGTAACCAACGACCTCATGAAGAGCGCTCTCAGTAGATTTGCCTTTGAGATAGGCATGCTGAGTGTCGCTTATAAGATTGTTCTCTATGCTTCCACTTAGATAAATGTCTAAGATTCGTTCCATTGTCTTAAGGAGGAAGGATGACAGACTGATTGGTCTAAAATCCTTGGTGGATGAATGACTTGGTTTGCCTGCTTTGGGTATGAAGACTACCCGCACCTCCCTCCAGCTCGTTGGTATAAATTTTAGGCGCAGACATGCTTTGAACACACAGACTATTGTATGTTGTAGCATGGCCGGAGATTTATAGGGTTGGAATGTATCAATTGCCCATTTAACTTTATCTTCACTGACTATGTTATCTATGATAACTTCATCAAAAAGGGAAGAATTGGATGCTGTGGTCATGCTGACCTCGCCTTCAATATCCTCACAATTTGGGAAGTGCGTCTCTGCTAAGAGACTAAGTGTCTCTAGGCCCGATGCCGTCCAGGTGCCATCCGTTTTCTGGATGTGTCCTAGAGGTTTCGGATCCTTCGACAAGACTCTTCTAAATCTCTCACAATCATTTACGTTATCTATTGTCTCGCAATAGGCAACCCATGACGTTCTCTTTGCCTTTTTTAAATCTGCTTTGTATTTGTTAAAACTAATCTTATAGTTTTCTCAATCATCATTGCTCCTTGTACAATGAGCCCTATTGTACAGTTTCCTAGTAACCTTTCTGAGTTCCCTTAGCTCATTGGTCCACCAGGACGGTTGTGTTCTCTTTCCGGGAAAGGTTTTCGGACAAGACTTAGTGAAACTGTTTGACAGTGCTGATGTTAGGTTGTTGACGTACTTGTCAATATCTTTGCCTGTACTAGTTTGTAGATCAGTAAGATCTGTTTCCACGTAATGGTGAAAAGCTGACCAGTTTGTTCTCTTTGGGTTTCTATATGGTTTTGTATTACTGTGTTCTACATTAACTGTGAAGAGTATTCTTTTGTGATCAGAAAAGGAGTGATCACTAGATACTCGCCAATCTGTAATGAAGGTACTATCCATGTTTGTCAGAGTCAAATCTAAAACTTCTGACCTGACCTTAGTACTGAAGGTTGGGGTATTACCTACGTTACATATTCTAAGGCAGGATAATGTAATAAATTCAAAAACTTACTCACCTCTGTCGTTTATATCTTTGCTTCCCCATTGTGTGTGGTGAGCATTGGCATCACAACCCAGAATCAGCTTCCATTTGTTGCTTGATGCGTATGCTATGAGTTCTTCCGTGTTGATTCCCGGCGGGTTTTGTTGTTCATAGGGCATGTATATGGAGGCAAAAGTCAAGGTCTCCCCGATGGTTGTCTCCAGACACGCCACTGTCGCATCACCAGAACTAAAGCTCGTAGATAAGATTAAACCAAGAATTTTCTTACTTTTTCATCCATGCTTGGTGTTATGACCGTGTAGTTGGTGTTAGCCGCTAGTCCCCTCACTTTGTTGTGAACGATCCACGGTTTCTGGACTAGGGCTACGTCTGTGTCGTGTTCGGCTATATTAATTAAAAGGTCGGCAGCAGCGGCTTGGCAGTGATGCAGATTAATCTGCACCACGCTGATCCTCTTCCTTTTCGGCTTTTTTGCCCTCAGCGTCAGGTATGCGGAATCTGACGGAGCCAAGCCCGAAATTGATGTTGCCTTTCCTTAATATAATTCTCCGATTCTTTGCTAATCACCAGGCGGAGATCCTTGCCGAAGTCTCTTTTACTGGTGGAAGGCAGAACCTCCCAGGACCCAGTATCGAGACCTCTGTTTTGTTTGGCTAACAGTCGCAGTATCATCTCATCCTCCAGTACTGGCGGGGGAAACCATACTACGACTATTGTACGGAGTGGCAGTGCTGACGTTGGTACCACTTCGAGGGCGGCGTTTGGCCATGGGGAGACAAGATTGTGAATCACAGATTTTAGAAATGTCAGAGACTTTTCATTACCACAATTCACAATCTTGGTTCCCTTGATCCATTCGGCTCCCTTGAAGGATATCTCGTCATCACACCACTTCTCCGCTAGCATCTCGAGCAGAAGCAGCCATCTTTCAGCGTTTATCCTGCCATCAGGATCCGATCTGTCGATGACTGCTACTTGTAGTTCCGACGGAACTTGGAAGCTGCCCGTGTTCTTCTGCCTCTTCTTTTCCTTCACTTGAGGTTCATCCCCTGATCTAGCTCTTTTGAGAGCCACTCCAACATCCGAGGACTTGAGAGCCGCTTGGCTGGTGGAGGGTCCCACAACTGAGCTGCAGGCCTTGATCACTCCAGTGGAGGGAGGAGTAGAGGCAGGTTCTTTGACGTCGTTTCGCGTATGTGTGCTGTTTTTGTCAGTTTCGTTGCCGTTTGTGTCGTTTCCATGTGCGTTCTTTGTTGGGTCCACCCCAACCCTGGATTGGGTCGAGGTCTTGTCCGTCGCGTGCGATGGAAGGCTGCTATGCCAAAAGACGATCAACAGTGATGTATGGATAACTTCTTTCGATCTTAGCCACACACTGACGATGTCCCCTGAGTACCGCTTTTTCCCTGTCTGTGAGGAGAGCAAAGTCACGTCCTACGAATTTACGTCAAATACGCAGGAGCGCCTTAAGCCGCTTTTGGCCTTCTGCTCTGCAGTTTTGCTCTGCTCGGACTTGCCCGTGGACTTCGCATCATCTGTGTTGGTCTTAGTTTCACCATCTTTAGGTTCCAACCGTAGTAGAGCTTTAGGTTCTTTAGAGGAACCTCCGGTGGTTACGCTAAGATCCTTTCCATCTGATCCTGGGTCCATGGCGTCTTTTCTTAGCAGAGTGGCCGCTGCTTCTGTCCGTGGCGGGTCGGCTCGTGCCGACTCATTGACCTCAGGTAGAACGAGAGTCATCTGTTGGATCTCACTGGCCTCAACGACTCCACCAGAAGGTTCCGGCCTTTCCTGGAACTCTTTTGGAGGTTGTGTCAGCGTGACATCAAGCTCCTCCGAGAGTATCCAGAGCTGGTCGAAACCCCCTATGGTGGTGTCGCTGAGCGAGGACTCCCGTTCAGCCTCTAGTTGGTGCTGGAGTTCAGACTGCTGCTCCAAAATGGCACCTGCTACCTGTTCGAGAGCTAGAGTCGTCCGTTCCCTCAATGGAAGTCGTGTTGCGTTCGTTGTCAAGAGTGATCCGTGGGCATTCCGTAGTCAATTTACGTAAACCAGTAAGGCCGCTGGCGACACGTAGAGGAGACCCGACGTCTCCACCGTTGGGGTGTATATTACCACCTCCGACTTTTTTTCATTATTATTACTCATCCCATTGTATGCTTTTATTTTGCGTATTTGAACTATGTAAGTAGGTCCTAGGTGACTAGGACCAGATAGATTCAAAATACAGCCGGTGTGCACACAGGAACAAACACCGGCTATAGGGGTATCCTCGTGGGCTTATACGGTCTTCACCAGAGGATCGAACAGAGGGAAGTTATTTATTGTACCTTCCGTCTTACTGGTGTAGCTAAGGAATTACGGCTATTCCAGTTGCATGCAGACGGACAATCGGACTACCACCCCAATTAGTTCGACTGCACTTAAGCCCCTACATCGCGACAAGATTGTTACCTCCGGTAGGGGAACATTTTGGTGTATCACACATACAAAAAAAAGAGTTTTTGGTTGAACAAATAATGGAAAACTCTGTCCGGACACTGGAGGGCGGTAACTAAATACCAGTGTCAGGACCAAACGGAGAATCCTCTGAAAAAGATCTTCCGCAGAATTATAAAGGAAGCCACTACGAACATTTTGGTGTATGACACTTACCTAAAATGAGTTTTTGATTGAACAACTAATGGAAAACTCTGTCCGGACACTGGAGGGCAGTAACTAAATCCCAGCGTCAGAACTAAACGGAGAATCCTCTGAAAAAGATCTTATGCAGCATTGTAGAGGAGACCAATACGAACATTTTGGTGTATCACACATACCCACAATGAGTTTTTGATTGAACAAATAATGGAAACGTCTGTCCGGACACTGGAGGGCAGTAACTAAATCTCAGCGTCAGGACCAAACGGGGAATCCTCTGAAAAAGATCTTCCGGAGAATTATAGAGGAGACCAATACCAACATTTTGGTGTATTACACTTACCCAAAATGAGTTTTTGGTTGAACAAATAATGGAATAATGTGTCCGGACACTGGATGACAGTAACTAAAACCCAGCGTCCGGACAAAACGGGGAATCCTCTGAAAAGATCTTATGGAGAATTATAGAGGAGTCCGATACGAACATGTTGGTGTCTCACACTTACCCAAAATGAGTTTTTGGTTGAACAAACAATGGAAAAATGTGTCCGGACACTGGAGGGCACAAACGGGAATCCTCTGAAAAGGATCTTCTGCAGCATTGTAGAGGAGACCAATACTAACATTTTGGTGTATCACATTTACCCAAAATGAGTTCTTGGGTGAACAAATAATGGAAAAATGTGTCCGGACACTGAAGGGCAATAAAAAAATCCAAGCGTCAGAAGCAAACGAAGAATCCTCTGAAAAAGATCTTCTGCAGAATTGTAGAAGAGACCAACACGACCATTTTGGAGTATATGTCCGGACACTGGAGGGCAGTATCTAAATTCCAGTGTCAGAACCAAATGGAGAATCCTCTGAAAAAGATCTTATGCAGAATTGTAGAGGAGACCAATACGAACATTTTGGTGTATCACACGTACCCAAAATGAGTTTTGATTGAACAAATAATGGAAAACTCTGGAGGGCAGTAACTAAATTCCAGTGTCAGGGCGAAATGGAGAATCCTCTGAAAAAGATCTTCTGTTAAATTGTAAAGGAGACAAATACGAACATTTTGATGAATCACACATACACAAAACTAATTTTTTTTGTTGAACATATAATGGAAAACTCTGTCCGGACACTGGAGGGCGGTAACTAAATCCCAGCGTCCGGACCAAATGGGGAAACCTCTGAAAAAGATCTTCTGGAGAATTATAGAGGAGACCAATACAAACATTGTGGTGTATTACACTTACTTATAATGAGTTTTTGATTGAACAAATAATGGAAAACTCTGTCCGGACACTGGTGGGCAGTAACAAAATCCCAACGTCAGTACCAAACGGAGAATCCTCTGAAAAAGATCTACTGTAGAATTGTAGAAGAGACCAATACGAACATTTTGGTGTATCGCACTTACCTAAAATGATTTTTTTGTTTAACAAATAATGGAAAAATGTGTCTGGACACAGGTGTGCAGTAACTAAATCCCAGTGTCACGACCAAGCGGAGAATCCTCTGAAAAAGATCTTCTGCAGCATTATAGAGGAGACCAATGCGAACATATTGGTGTATCAAACTTACTCAAAATGAGTTTTTGGTTAAACAAATAATGGAAGACTCTGTCCGGACCCTGGATGGCAGTAACTAAATTCCATTGTCAGGACCAAACGGAGAATACTCTGAAAAAGATCTTCCGCAGAATTATAAAGGAGGCCACTACGAACATTTTGGTGTATCACACTTACCTAAAATGAGTTTTTGATTGAACAAATAATGGAAAACTCTGTCCGAACACTGGTGGGCAGTAACAAAATCCCAGCGTCAGTACCAAACGGAGAATCCTCTGAAAAAGATCTACTGCAGAATTGTAGAAGAGACCAATACGAACATATTGGTGTATCACACTTACCTATAATGAGTTTTTGGTTGAACAAATAATGGAAAACTCTGTCCGGACACTGGAGGGCAGTAACTAAATTCCAGCGCCAGAACCAAATGGGGAAACCTCTGAAAAAGATCTTCTGGAGAATTATGGAGGAGACCAATACGAACATATTGTATCACACTTACCTATAATGAGTTTTTGGTTGAACAAATAATGTAAAACTCTATCCGGACACTGGAGGGCAGTAACTAAATACCAGTGTCAGGACCAAACGGAGAATCCTCTGAAAAAGATCTTCCGCAGAATTATAAAGGAGGCCACTACGAACATATTGGTGTATCACACTTACCTATAATGAGTTTTTGGTTGAACAAATAATGGAAAACTATGTCCGGACACTGGAGGGCAGTAACTAAATACCAGTGTCAGGACCAAACGGAGAATCCTCTGAAAAAGATCTTCCGCAGAATTATAAAGGAGGCCACTACGAACATTTTGGTGTATCACACGTACCCAAAATGAGTTTTTGATTGAACAAATAATGTAAAACTCTGTCCGGACACTGGTGGGCGGTAACTAAATCCCAGCGTCCGGACCAAATGGGGAAACGTCTGAAAAAGATCTTCTGGAGAATTATAGAGGAGACCAATACCAACATTGTGGTGTATTACACTTACCTATAATGAGTTTTTGGTTTAACAAATAATGGAAAAATGTGTCTGGACACTGGTGTGCAGTAACTAAATCCCAGTGTCACGACAAAGCGGAGAATCCCCTGGAAAAGATCTTCTGCAACATTGTAGAGAAGACCAATGCGAACATTTTGGTGTCTCACACTTACCCAAAATGAGTTTTTGGTTAAACAAATAATGGAAGACCCTGTCCGGACACTGGAGGGCTGTAACTAAATACCAGTGTCAGTGTTTTTGGTTGAACAAATAATGGTAAACTCTGTCCGGACACTGGAGGGCAATATCTAAATCCCAGCGTCCGGAACAAACGGGAAATACTCTGAAAAAGATCTTCTGCTCAATTATAGAGGAGAACAAAACGAACATTTTGGTGTATCACATTTACAGAAAATGGGTTTTTGGTTGAACAAATAATGGAAAAAAGTGTCCGGACATTGGAGGACAGTAACTAAATCCCAGCGTCAGGACCAAACGGAGAATCCTCTGAAAAAGATCTTCTACAGCATTGTAGAGGAGACTAATACGAACATATTGGTGTATCACACTTACCCAAAATGAGTTTTTGGTTAAACAAATAATGAATGACTCTGTCCGGACACTGGATGACAGTAACTAAATTCTATGCCTGTCATCGTTCCTAAATAGCATAGATAGCAATCTGTTAAGCGACGCTCAACATGTCTATCTCAAAGGCAAATCTACTGAGAGCGCACTTCATGAGGTTGTCAGCTACATAGAAAGAAATCTGGAATTGAAAGAGTATACTCTTGCAGCGTTTCTAGATGTAAAAGGAGCCTTTAATAACATAGAGTCCGACACCATCAGTGGCGCTTTAAGGGATCTACACGTTCCCAGCTTATTCGTCGAGTGGATAGACTCGATGCTAAGGCATCGTATTATCAATTCGACTCTGGGGATCGGAATGATAAGGAAACTGGTGACTGGTGGGGATAAGACCCACAAGGAGGGGTCTTATCCCCACTTCTGTGGCTCCTCGCTGTGAACAATATCCTCAGATCCCTTTCTGATGATGGCAATAAGGTAGTTGCACATGTCGATGACGTAGTCATCATGGTAGGGGGAAAATTTTTACCAACTATAAGCGATTTAATGCAAGGTGCACTGAGGAAATTATCAGGATGGGCTAGTAGTAGTGGCCTGGGCATCAATCCTAGGAAAACCGAACTAGTTCTTTTTACAAGGAAATACAACATAAATCCATTCAGGAAACCAGTACTGGATGGTACCGAACTTCCCCTTTCACAGGAGGCTAAATATCTTGGGGTTATTCTAGATCGCAGTCTGAATTGGATCAGAAACACTGAGGAAAGATATAAAAAAGGCCTAAATGATCTCTACATGTGCAGGAACTCCATAGGTAAGAGCTGGGGTCTGAAACCGAAAGTTGTAGATTGGATCTACCGGTCGGCCCATTACTACCTATGGCTGTTTAGTCTGGTGGAGTGCCATGAGAAACGGGAAACTATTGGCAAAACTAACTAAGACACAGAGACTAGCTAGCCTGAGTATCATAGGAGCCCTCGAAAGCATCCCGCAGTCAGCATTGGATGTAATATTACACCAGCTACCTCTGGATCATTTCACAGAGATGGCTGCTGCAAAAAGCGCATTAAGGCTCAAGGAACTCAAGGACTTCTCAACAGTACCACAGATGATTATACCGAAAAGAGCAGATTGGGACAATGGCGAGCCCTTTACAGGCTTGGCTGTCTACACTGATGGCTCTAAGATGGATATAGGCACAGGTGCGGGTTTCTACATTGAATCACTGCAGATACGTAAATCTTTCAGACTCAACGATAACTGCAGAACTTTATTAAAGTTAGGCAAAGTAGAGTTGCGTACGCTCATAGGAATCTACACAGGGCACTGTAACATTAGAAGCAGGCTCAGCAGGTGGCACATAGGTATTGTGGTCTATTGCCGACTGTGTGAGGACGACGATGAGATTGAGACGATCGAGCACATATGATGTATGTGCCCCTCTCTCTGTGTACGTAGGAAAACAATACCTATGAGATTTTATAATTAGGAACATTGATGAAATTGAAACCCGCACCATCCATGACCTGCTGAGATTCTCGAAGGGCCTGGACTGTATTATGGGTAGTTTTTGATCTACACTGATGATAACAATGAATCTGGCACCTATCAGTAAGAATGAGAACCATAAGGTATGCCAATGTCAAGCTACCCAGAGGTATCCTCGAATTACTCATAGGCCACAGCAACTACAAGGAAGAAAGAGTATTACCTGACAACTGCACAGCCAATCTAAACTCGACTTCCTAACTCCTTTCACTCACTTGACACCTCATATTTCACCACAACCCATAATCCCGCTTTTCCTCTATCCCCTCACCACCTGTACAATGTATCCAATAGGGCCTCCGAGTGCACAGATTGCGAAAGCTTTCTGGTCCTTTAAACCAAACCAAACTAAATTCCATTGTCAGGACCAAACGGAGAATCCTCTGAAAAAGATCTTCTGCAGAATTGTAGAGGAGACCAATACGAATATTTTGGTGTATCACACTTACCCAAAATGAGATTTTGGTTGAACAAATAATGGAAAACTCTGTCCGCACACTGGAGGGCAGTAAGTAAATCGCGCGTCCGGATTAAACGGGAAATCCTCTGAAAAAGATCTTCTGGAGAATTGTAGAGGAGACTAATACGAACATTTTGGTGTACCACACTTACCCAAAATGAGTTTTTTGTTAAACAAATAATGGAAAAAAAGTGTCCGGACACTGGAGGGCAGTAACTAAATCCCAGCGTCAGGACCAAACGGAGAATCCCCTGAAACAGATCATCTGCAGAATAATAGAGGAGTCCAATGCGAACATTTTGGTGTATCACACTTACCCAAAATTAGTTTTTGGTTGAACATATAATGGAAAAATGTGTCCGGACACTGGAGGGCAGTAACTAAATTCCATTGTCATGACCAAACGGAGAATCCTCTGGAAAAGATCTTCTCCAACATTGTAGAGGAGACCAATGCGAACATTTTGGTGTATCACACTTACCCAAAATGAGTTTTTGGTTGAACAAATAATGGAAAACTCTGTCCGGACACTGGAGGGCAGTAACTAAATCCCAGCGTCAGGACCAAACGGAGAATCCCCTGAAACAGATCATCTGCAGAATAATAGAGGAGTCCAATACGAACATTTTGGTGTATCACACTTACCCAAAATTAGTTTTTGGTTGAACATATAATGGAAAAATGTGTCCGGACACTGGAGGGCAGTAACTAAATTCCATTGTCATGACCAAACGGAGAATCCTCTGGAAAAGATCTTCTGCAACATTGTAGAGGAGACCAATGCGAACATTTTGGTGTATCACACTTACCCAAAATGAGTTTTTGGTTGAACAAATAATGGAAAACTCTGTCTGGACACTGGAGGGCAGTAATATATAATTTGTTCAAAACATTTCTGAATAATTAACAGATTATTGATAGAAAAGCCGAATGTAATTTAATAACAGTGACTTGACTTTATTTACGGGAGAAACATCCTGCTACATTCGAAGAAGAAAACGACAGGACACAGTGGCCTTCATAGCTCAGTGAAAGTGTGCGCGTCTTGCAATCTGAAGGTGCTGGGTTCGATTCCCGGCCGGCGCACTGGTAAAATTCAACATCAACAAATTTTTACTTTTCATCATAAATAAGAGTTACTGCAGCCAATTTTCTCATCCGAACACACTTTCACATAAAAATAGTCATTTCGATTGCTCCAAGGTCCAGGGAAGAAACTAATAGCCATTAGCGATACATAACATGGCTGTTAACATAAACAATGCAGCGCCCCTAGTGGAAGATAGGGGTACAACTCGATTAACATCCCATTCCCTTAACATTAACATCAACCTTGAAGAAGATGCAAACAACAGCCGGACAACATGAGAACGATGATGAATGAAGGTTCCCGCGATAATCGGATACATGCCCTACAAAAAAGTGACAACAAAACAAACCATGGAACCTTCTGCCTGTGAAGATTTGAAAGCTTTCGAGAGACGACTCACAGAAGTAGTGTCTTCCTACAAACCCTCGACAGTACGTTGGAGAATTCTAGCTGTAATTTCATTGTGTACGGCAATTGGTGCTTGGTATTGGCTAAGAGATCCCAGAACGTCGGTGGTGCCCCTCACAGAATCACTGCTCATACATCCTGTTTTTACCTTTGCCACATTAACGCTGCTCGTTCTATTTGTATTTGGTATTCACAAACTGGTGATTGCCCCACAGATAATCACATCACGAATGCGAATAGGATTGGGCGATTTCAATATGAGCTGTGGTGATACGGGGAAACTTATATTAAAACCTCGACCGAATAACAACTGATGCTGAGTCCAAAACACAAGGACATGAATTAAAGCATGTATCGTGCGGCTTGCCTTTGAATGATAAATTGTGAGGATCTTCATTCGTTTGTAAAATAGTCTGTAGCTGAAGTTATTCTTTGTCCTCCATACATGATTATAATTTTATATAGTCTTTTTGTTTGTTTGTTTGTTTATACGACTACGGTAAGAACGAAACACTGTACAGCTGTTTGTTGTTACTACTAATATATTTTAATGAGACCTCATAATATGCTTTACACACCCTCAAGATTAAAATTATGTAAGGAAAAATAGAAGAAGCCATTGAAAGGAAAAAAAGTAAATCCCAATCAGGACTAAACGGAGAATCCGGAGATGGTGTATCACACTTACCCGAAATGAGTTTTTGGTTAAACAAATAATGGAAAACTCTGTCCGTACACTGGATGACAGTAACGAAATTCCATTGTCAGGACCAAACGGAGAATCCTCTGAAAAAATCTGCGGAATTGTAGAGGAGACCAATACGAACATTTTGGTGTATCATACATACCCAAAATGAGTTTTTGGTTGAACAAATAATGGAAAACTCTGTCCGGACACTGGAGGGCAGTAACTAAATCCCAGCGTCAGGACCAAACGGAGAATACTCTGAAAAAGATCTTTTGAAGAATTGTAGAGGATACCAATACGAACATTTTGGTGTATCACACTTACCCAAAATGAGTTTTGGAAAACTCGGTCCGCACACTGAAGGGAAGTAACTAAATCCCAGCGTCAGGACCAAACGGAGAACCCTCTGAAACAGATCATCTGCAGAATAGTAGAGGAGTCCAATACGAACATTTTGGTGTATCACACTTACCCAAAATGAGTTTTTGGGTGAACATATAATGGAAGACTCTGTCCGGACACTGGATGCAGTACTAAATCCCAGCGTCAGGACCAAACGGAGAATCTTCAGAAAAAGATCTGCAGAATTGTAGAGGAGACCAATACGAACATTTTGGTGTATCACACATACCCAAAATGAGTTTTTGGTTGAACAAATAATGGAAAACTCTGTCCGGACACTGGAGGGAAGTAACTAAATCCCAGCGTCCGGATCAGACGGAGAATCCTCTGAAAAAGATATTCTGGGGAATTGTAGAGGAGACCAATACGAACATTTTGGTGTATCACACTTACTCAAAATAAGCGTTTGGTTGAACAAAAAGTGGAAAAATGTGTCCGGACACTGGAGGGCAGTAACTAAATCCCAGCGTCAGCACCAAACGGAATATCCTCTGAAAAAGATCTGCAGAATTGTAGAGGAGACCAATACGAACATTTTGGTGTATCACACATACCCAAAATGAGTTTTTAGTTGAACAAATAATGGAAAACTCTGTCCGGACCTGGAGGGCAGTAACTAAATCCCAGCGTCCGGATCAAACGGGGAATCCTCTGAAAAAGATCTTCTGGAGAATTGTAGAGGAGACCAATACGAACATTTTGGTGTATCACACTTACTCAAAATAAGTTTTTGGTTGAACAAATAATGGAAAAATGTGTCCCGGACACTGGAGGGCAGTAACTTAATCCCAGTGTCAGGAACAAACGGAGAATTCTCTGAAAAAGATATTCTGCAAAATTGTAGAGACCAATACGAACATTTTGGTTTTGAAGATAAAATTTTTTGATTTTATATGTTCACAATTTTTGTTATTTATGACAAGAGCTACAGCTTCACACCAGAGAGTAAATCAAAATTCAAGGCGGGTTTTAAGATGACACCGAAGCCCCAAATCTTTGGGGGCCCATAAAAAAGCGCATGACTTTTATCACGTAGTGGTGTCCGTATATGGTTATATTTCCATGACTTAAAACATTACACACAGTGTGATTATTCTAAAAATTAAGGAGAAAATCAGGTTTTCGATCTCCTGTAAAGTAGTGTTTTTTTTTTCATAGCCACCTTTGAATGTAAGCCCACGATATATATTAAATATATATAGTTGCCGTAAATCAAATTTATCTCAAAAATTGTGTTAATAAGGTTCAATTTAACATGCAAAAATGTCTTGGTAAATCTTATTTCGCAAAGTGCACGTTACTGTCCAAATTCCTTTTTGGTACTTATTATCGCAAAATAAAATTCCGCAGTGTTTTTCAATTCCCAGGTTTTCGCTTTATTTGAAAAACGGTAATCAACATCTCAAATGTTGCTTTGTTCCATATTCTATTGAACTAATATGCATGTTAATTGGTCCTTCCAGCAACAGACTCAAAAATCTACTTTCCGACCACATATCCAAAATAGCAATAATATGCCGTGATTAATATATATATATATAATATTCAAAATTATTGAAAAACATTTTGCAAAATTGTCTTCGCGCACAGATCTAAATTACAAAATCGGACAAATTTTCATGTCTCTAAGATCGAAAAAGACAATTCAGTTAGAAAATAAAAAATATGACGGTTTCAGAAAGTAGTTGAAAGGGTAAATTGAACTTTTTCCAGGTCCATTCCGTCCAGCAACGAAAATCTAAACCTACCATAAGTATGTGTCCTTCATTCCATTCCGTAATATATTTATTGAAACTTGGCTACGTTCCGATGCAATATGTGAAAGAAAGCAGAAGCTTGTGTTGTACGTACAAATAGTTCATTTATATGAATTAAAGAACATTTTGTCCCGCCACTTTGTGGGAATAGTTCTACAATTCATACATCGTCACCTTCGTCGCCATGATCAGTATTACATGTGTTTCAGCTTTCACTATTTCAAGGACCATTCTGCCCATTGACCGTAAATAAACATACCCAATTTCCAATCATTTCCAACATTATTATATTGCATTTATTATATAGGAAAATAGTATGGAAAGTGATTAAACGTTGCTCAAAATACTAGTATGCCAAATTTGATGCACGTTTTTAATCACCGTTGTATGAGAAGAAGTTTTATGTCTCATAAAATATTCTTGAATTTGAGCTGGACTCACTTGTTTCCCAACACTTAGAACAGATTCAGCAAATTCCTCCGCGCAATTCACTGGGCGTTGTTGATAGAATCTGTTATACATTTCAATTAATTGATATTTTGAACAAAAACCTATAAACTCTTGAACATCGACACGCAGGCCCGTGCGCAGGATTTTCCCCTTGGGGGGGTTTTCATCTACACTCATGTTGACTCAAATCAAGTAAATATTTACTCAAACTGAGGTCAATTTTGCTGATTTTTTTCCTCAAAACGAGTAAATTTTTACTTAAACTGAGGAAAATTTTATTTTGTACAAGGAAAAAGGGTGAAATTAAAATAACTTCAATTTAACTAAAAAATCAAACAAATAGTTTTGCGTCAGAGTATGCAAAACTGATACAAAAAATGACAACATGAAATATTTTTTAAAAGTTTCATGATACCTCTGCCATAAAGAGTTGAGTTATTAGTCCATGATTGTTGCGAAGGCAAAATAGGCGCCTTCGCAGTGGTTGTTTAGAATAATTCATAAAGTATTTAAGAAATAAGTCTCTGCAAACGAACGAAAATTGGTTCTTCGATTAATATTCAAGATTTTTTTTAAATTTCAAATGTTTTTTTATAAGTTCATTAATACTTAAATGTATGAAGAACTCGGCATAAATTTCAGTAAATATTTTAACTTCATTTTAGGAAAAAGCACATTTTTAAGTTAAAATTTCCTAAATGGAATTTTTTCCATACAAAAAATTTCAGATTTTTTTCTCACTTAAAACCTTGAAAATATTCTTCAACGTAAGTTTGAATTTACTCAATTGTAAGAATTTTTTATTAGATCCAAAGAAATGTTTTTAAGTAAATCTACTACCCTTTTTCTAGTAAATGAACTATTTACTATGGCTTTGAAAGAAGGCAACTTTACTCATACTTAGTTAATTTTTCAGCTTTTTAGGAAATTTTTACTGGAGCGTTTTGAAACCACTCATATGTAATTGCCAGGATCTTCGAGAAATATTTTGATACATTCGTCCGACAGACATTGTCGGCAAAATTGCATTTCAGTAATCCATCATCAGTACACTCAAAGGAATATGTCAGTAAAAGAAATCAGAAAGTCTACTGAAAGAGCAGCAGATTTGTATCTGCTGAGATGGTAAACAGCTGTTTGCTGTTTTTAGCAATATATATGATACGCAGATTGTCCCAAGCTAATATAAAAGAAAATTCGAGCTAAACTCGCTTATGAACGCTTATCTATTTTTATATTTTAATTAACAACAGCCAATTTTAGCAGACTGCAAACTCTTTAGCAATGTGAATGGTAAGATTGTAGAAAACTGATGTTATGTCAAAAAACAGCTGTAATAGTTGATAGGCAGCAGACTATCGCTGTTTTTATTAACAGACTTGTTCTCTAAGTGTAGTTGTTTGAAATTACATACATACATATCGAGGGCATATACATAAGTGGCTGTGAACAAAAACATAACTTTTCAGGAGAGCGAAAAACTTATTTTCTATTATAAATTATTAATCGTTCTTCTACAGTTTAATCTAAAAAGGATTACTATTGCTACGATTAAAAAGAATTTCCTACTATTCGCGGTTTCATAGTTCATAGCCACTTTTGTATGTTTAAAATTGAGCACTATGAATGTTGAAATAAGAATAAGATTTATTGTAAACTCCATAACTTTTTTCATGAAATCTTGACAATGTTGTATAGAAAACGCATTTTCTGTGATGTATATAGCGAATGTAAAGATTCCAGCTTCATTCAGATTGGTCGCTTGTAACATATAAGTAGCCAATCGCGAAAATCGCTGCAATTGATGAAAAATCCAAAATTCGCGGTTGCAATTCCTTATATTTTAACCTTCTTCATTCATAAGTCTGAAACTTTTCATACACAAATATTCCCCATGAAGTCAGCAATCACATGCCAAAGAAATATTTTGGTATTCTCAATATAATAAAAAGTTACGCCGGGTTTTCTAAATATACTTTTCACAATTTTTGACTTTACAGCCACCATTTTTCCTATATTTGCCTGATAACTGGTGAATCAAAATGCTATTAACGCGAAATGATGGAATTTGATAGTACGATATGCCCTAAATCTAGAAAAATGTTTTAAACAAAATCTTTGTAGCGAATTATACCCTTCGGTTTTATGCTGCTCCATTGTTGAACTATTTTATTTCTGTTATTTTTATGTTCATAGCCAATTATGCAGTCACAAACTAACGTGCGAGGGGATAGCCAAATCAGAAAATTAAAAAAAAATGGCTTTAGAAAAAATCTTTTCCAAATTTATATAACAGATGACATCCAAATCTGAGAATAGTTTGGCATCAAAAACTCATTTTCGAGAAAATGTTTCATAGCAACTTTCGAACATAAGCCCTTCAGTCCCGCATTTTTTCTGTGATAAATGCAGAAAATTCCATATGCTTTTTGACAAAGTATGGGTCTAAATAGGATGTCTAAAGAGTTTTGGGGTTTTTAATTTATATAGGACATGAGTAACAGGATGTTTACTCAAAATCTTTATACGCATATTCCGATTAAATAAAAAAATTGGAAATGTTTCTTTATTATTATAATCTTAAATATGTATAAATTCAAATAACAAATACAGTTTTTTGTATTCGATGAAATGCAAGAAGAAACAACTAGAAATTTTAATTCCAAAAAACCAAATAATTGGTATTTTAGAGTTTCGTTTTCCTACGTAGATCCAAGTTGCTGAATTTGTTGTTTCTCTTTTGAATAATACTTGTTACATATGTACAAAAAATACTAACTCTGAAAAATATTTGACATAAGTGATAAATATAACATACATTTTAGTAAGTTAAAACTCATTTCCTATTGTTTCGCAACTTTAAAGTATATTTAAAAATAAAGACCTACACGCAGAGAAAAAATGCATTTCGTAGAAACGAAATTTTAAACACGTTAACATCGTTTTTGAGTTTCTTTTGTGGGAAAATTAGTTTGTTTGCGGTAAACATGTCATCAGTTATTGTAAATGAACAAAGAGAAATAAGTTTATGTATATCAAACAGTTTTCTTCGTTTGTCGAAATGGATTTGTATAATAATTGCACACTCCCAAAACATTGGAAGTAACAGAAATCGTTGTTGTTGCATCTGTGATGAAAGTAGGACACACCGGTTCAGATTTAGATACAGCTCCATAAAAATTTCCAATCACAAATATTACATCTTTGCGCTCTACAAGCATCAATCAAATTATTTGCTTTTATTAAGAATATTTTAGATTTCATTATGATATCATAGTGATTCTTATCTACACTTTTTTAAAATTACTAAACGATTTTGTTATTAAATTTCCAAACTTTTATTGCAGTACACAATTAAAAGTTCATAAGATATAGCTCTAGTCGAATGTCAAGAAGTGGTATCGGTTAATAAAAATGAAAAATTTCCGATTCAGACGAGTTATTTTAAAATGACTTTAAAAATTCTATATTTTATTGCTTCAGAAAGTCTAGAAGGTTTTAAAAAGTATATGTTCGAAACCTCTCTGGGGGGGTTTGAACCCCCAAAACCCCTTCTGCGCACGGCCCTGTCGACACGACCAGATCTAATTAACGCAGGATCCAACCTATCAATGTAGTTCGTTGTCATGAAAACAATACGTGCTTCTGTTGACGCCACACCATCCAAACAATTCAACAATCCGCTAAATGTAACCCGGTTTAATCCCTCGTACGCTGACTTTTGTTGAGACACATCTTCACGAGATGCAAAGGCTGCATCAATGTCCTCTGAGAGAATTATCGATTGCTCGGGAGCAACGTTTAATAGGTGGTTTAGTCTGTCATCTGTTAATCCTCGTTCCGACAAATTTAATAGGCAGATTCCGTACTCCAATACCCCGGCCAAGGCTGTAATAAAGCTAGATTTGCCACAACCTGGATGTCCATGCAATAAATATCCCCTTCGATATGGAATTCCTCTATCTGCATACCACTCCGAATTGTCAATAAATTCTTTACAATCAGTTACAATTCGGTCCGCTATACTTTTATCCAAAATAACTAACGATAAAGGACTCCGGCGACGAGGATGTCCAAACGGTCTCCATTCTGGCCCTAAAGCCGTATACATCATTGTTTTCCCTTCTGTTGCTTGTAAAGCAAAGAGGCGTGCATCTTCCAATATATCAAAATAAAGTTGCTTATTTCTTCCGAATGCAGTCAGAGTTACAGATTCCCATGGTACGCCCATATGAAGATCTAGTGTTTGCTGCTCCCTTGTGCGTTCAACCTATATCCACACTCCTTCATAACGCATTATATGTTTTCCAATACTGGGAATAAAATCGTATTTTGTTTTAACTTTGCCCGTTTCTTTTTGTACAAAAGAAGTTTCAACGCTTAAATGTTGAGTGTCACGAGCCGCTCGAGCTGTTATCCATTGTAGCAGCCACTGGTAAGACTTATCGCGACAGGGTACTTCTAATGTAATCATGAGATGACGCCTGAATGAAATTAAACCGCCCTGTAGTCCTTTACGAAGAAGTGCAGCACTTGCCCCAATACCAAAGAGCCCAAATCCAGCACCGAAATATGGGTTTGTTGTCAAACTACTTATAAGATCGCTTATCATATTTAAATTATCTTCAGTACAGTTTTAGATTTCCCTACATGAAAATGAAACAGTTTTTATTTGCAACACAGCAGTTATTATAAAGTTATACATGGACTAAACTTTTTGCGTAATTATTTCCATTGTTGCTTCGGCCAAGATTTAACCCCTCATATTATAAATAGGGCTGCGACATCGACATCTATGTTTTGGAATTATATAAATATTTATTATAAACATACTACCTTAAATAAATAAATATACATATAATCAATTATTTGTATTAACATTTATAATCTTTCCATTATAAATAAACAACTTTAAATATATATATATATACATATATATAAATATAATTAATTTTTATTATATAAATAAATAATAACTAATAAATTATTGCTTTAATATAACTAAATCACAGCGTCTTATAGCACTCCTGGCAGCAATCATCTCTGTGAAGTGGTCCAGAGATGGGTGATGCAGAATTACATCCATTGCTGCTTGTGGAGTGCTTTTCATGGCTCCCGTAATGCTCAGTCCTGCTAGCCTTTGCATTTTCATCAATTTTGCCCGGAGTTTACTCACTCGCATTGCGCCCCACCATACCAGACAACCATAAGTAGTAATGGGTCTAACAACCGATCGGTAGATCCAGTCAACAACTTTTGGTTTCAGACTCCAGCTCTTGCCTATGGAGTTCCTGCACATGTAGAGTACATTTAGACCCTTTTTATACCTTTCCTCTGTGTTCCTATTCCAGTTCAACTTCCGGTCTAGGATGACACCAAGGTATTTGGCCTCCTGAGAGAGGTTGAGCTCCGTTCCATCAAGGATTGGCTTCCTAAATGGTTCTATGTTATATCTCCTTGTATATAGGACTAGCTCAGTTTTCCTAGGATTAATGCCCAGGCCACTGTCTCTGGCCCAATCAGATAATTTCTTCAGTGCTCCTTGCAACAGATCGCTGATTGTTGGTAGAAATTTTCCACCTACCAATATAACAACGTCATCTGCATATGCAACTACTTTGTTACCCTCATCAGGAAGGGATCTGAGGATATTATTGACAGCAAGAAGCCACAGAAGAGGAGATAAAACTCCCCCCTGTGGCGTTCCCCTGGCCACCAATTTCCTTATAGTTCCAGCTCCCAAGGTTGAATTTATGACTCGATGTCGTAGCATCGAGTCAATCCAGTCAGTCAGGAAGTTAGGAACATGTAGATACTTTAATGAATTAGTTATTGTGTTGGCCTCAATGTTATTAAATGCTCCTTCTATGCCTAGAAACGCTGCAAGAGTGTAATCCTTACTTTCTAGGTTCCTCTCTATTTAACCAACGACCTCATGAAGAGCGCTCTCAGTAGATTTGCCTTTGAGATAGGCATGCTGAGTGTCGCTTATAAGATTGTTCTCTATGCTTCCACTTAGATAAATGTCTAAGATTCGTTCCATTGTCTTAAGGAGGAAGGATGACAGACTGATTGGTCTAAAATCCTTGGTGGATGAATGACTTGGTTTGCCTGCTTTGGGTATGAAGACTACCCGCACCTCCCTCCAGCTCGTTGGTATAAATTTTAGGCGCAGACATGCTTTGAACACACAGACTATTGTATGTTGTAGCATGGCCGGAGATTTATAGGGTTGGAATGTATCAATTGCCCATTTAACTTTATCTTCACTGACTATGTTATCTATGATAACTTCATCAAAAAGGGAAGAATTGGATGCTGTGGTCATGCTGACCTCGCCTTCAATATCCTCACAATTTGGGAAGTGCGTCTCTGCTAAGAGACTAAGTGTCTCTAGGCGCGATGCCGTCCAGGTGCCATCCGTTTTCTGGATGTGTCCTAGAGGTTTCGGATCCTTCGACAAGACTCTTCTAAATCTCTCACAATCATTTACGTTATCTATTGTCTCGCAATAGGCAACCCATGACGTTCTCTTTGCCTTTTTTAAATCTGCTTTGTATTTGTTAAAACTAATCTTATAGTTTTCCCAATCATCATTGCTCCTTGTACAATGAGCCCTATTGTACAGTTTCCTAGTAACCTTTCTGAGTTCCCTTAGCTCATTGGTCCACCAGGACGGTTGTGTTCTCTTTCCTGGAAAGGTTTTCGGACAAGACTTAGTGAAACTGTTTGACAGTGCTGATGTTAGGTTGTTGACATACTTGTCAATATCTTTGCCTGTGAACGTACTAGTTTGTAGATCAGTAAGATCTGTTTCCACGTAATGGTGAAAAGCTGACCAGTTTGTTCTCTTTGTGTTTCTATATGGTTTTGTATTACTGTGTTCTACATTAACTGTGAAGAGTATTCTTTTGTGATCAGAAAAGGAGTGATCACTAGATACTCGCCAATCTGTAATGAAGGTACTATCCATGTTTGTCAGAGTCAAATCTAAAACTTCTGACCTGACCTTAGTACCTACGTTACATATTCTAAGGCAGGATAATGTAATAAATTCAAAAACTTACTCACCTCTGTCGTTTATATCTTTGCTTCCCCATTGTGTGTGGTGAGCATTGGCATCACAACCCAGAATCAGCTTCCATTTGTTGCTTGATGCGTATGCTATGAGTTCTTCCGTGTTGATTCCCGGCGGGTTTTGTTGTTCATAGGGCATGTATATGGAGGCAAAAGTCAAGGTCTCCCCGATGGTTGTCTCCAGACACGCCACTGTCGCATCACCAGAACTAAAGCTCGTAGATAAGATTAAACCAAGAATTTTCTTAGCTCCTATGCATGTTCTTACTTTTTCATCCATGCTTGGTGTTATGACCGTGTAGTTGGTGTTAGCCGCTAGTCCCCTCACTTTGTTGTGAACGATCCACGGTTTCTGGACTAGGGCTACGTCTGTGTCGTGTTCGGCTATATTAATTAAAAGGTCGGCAGCAGCGGCTTGGCAGTGATGCAGATTAATCTGCACCACGCTGATCCTCTTCCTTTTCGGCTTTTTTGCCCTCAGCGTCAGGTATGCGGAATCTGACGGAGCCAAGCCCGAAATTGATGTTGCCTTTCCTTAATATAATTCTCCGATTCTTTGCTAATCACCAGGCGGAGATCCTTGCCGAAGTCTCTTTTACTGGTGGAAGGCAGAACCTCCCAGGACCCAGTATCGAGACCTCTGTTTTGTTTGGCTAACAGTCGCAGTATCATCTCATCCTCCAGTACTGGCGGGGGAAACCATACTACGACTATTGTACGGAGTGGCAGTGCTGACGTTGGTACCACTTCGAGGGCGGCGTTTGGCCATGGGGAGACAAGATTGTGAATCACAGATTTTAGAAATGTCAGAGACTTTTCATTACCACAATTCACAATCTTGGTTCCCTTGCAGCCATCTTTCAGCGTTTATCCTGCCATCAGGATCCGATCTGTCGATGACTGCTACTTGTAGTTCCGACGGAACTTGGAAGCTGCCCGTGTTCTTCTGCCTCTTCTTTTCCTTCACTTGAGGTTCATCCCCTGATCTAGCTCTTTTGAGAGCCACTCCAACATCCGAGGACTTGAGAGCCGCTTGGCTGGTGGAGGGTCCCACAACTGAGCTGCAGGCCTTGATCACTCCAGTGGAGGGAGGAGTAGAGGCAGGTTCTTTGCCGTCGTTTCGCGTATGTGTGCTGTTTTTGTCAGTTTCGTTGCCGTTTGTGTCGTTTCCATGTGCGTTCTTTGTTGGGTCCACCCCAACCCTGGATTGGGTCGAGGTCTTGTCCGTCGCGTGCGATGGAAGGCTGCTATGCCAAAAGACGATCAACAGTGATGTGTGGATAACTTCTTTCGATCTTAGCCACACACTGACGATGTCTCCTGAGTACCGCTTTTTCCCTGTCTGTGAACGTAAAATACCGCAGGAGCGCCTTAAGCCGCTTTTGGCCTTCTGCTCTGCTCGGACTTGCCCGTGGACTTCGCATCATCTGTGTTGGTCTTAGTTTCACCATCTTTAGGTTCCAACCGTAGTAGAGCTTTAGGCTCTTTAGAGGAACCTCCGGTGGTTACGCTAAGATCCTTTCCATCTGATCCTGGGTCCATGGCGTCTTTTCTTAGCAGAGTGGCCGCTGCTTCTGTCCGTGGCGGGTCGGCTCGTGCCGACTCATTGACCTCAGGTAGAACGAGAGTCATCTGTTGGATCTCACTGGCCTCAACGACTCCACCAGAAGGTTCCGGCCTTTCCTGGAACTCTTTTGGAGGTTGTGTCAGCGTGACATCAAGCTCCTCCGAGAGTATCCAGAGCTGGTCGAAACCCCCTATGGTGGTGTCGCTGAGCGATCCCAGAGAGGACTCCCGTTCAGCCTCTAGTTGGTGCTGGAGTTCAGACTGCTGCTCCAAAATGGCACCTGCTACCTGTTCGAGAGCTAGAGTCGTCCGTTCCCTCAATGGAAGTCATGTTGCGTTCGTTGTCAAGAGTGATCCGTGGGCATTCCGTAGTCAATTTACGTAAACCAGTAAGGCCGCTGGCGACACGTAGAGGAGACCCGACGTCTCCACCGTTGGGGTGTATATTACCACCTCCGACTTTTTTTCATTATTATTACTCATCCCATTGTATGCTTTTATTTTGCGTATTTGAACTATGTAAGTAGGTCCTAGGTGACTAGGACCAGATAGATTCAAAATACAGCCGGTGTGCACACAGGAACAAACACCGGCTATAGGGGTATCCTCGTGGGCTTATACGGTCTTCACCAGAGGATCGAACAGAGGGAAGTTATTTATTGTACCTTCCGTCTTACTGGTGTAGCTAAGGAATTACGGCTATTCCAGTTGCATAGGAAAGAAAGAGGCAACCTTTAGTCATGCAGACGGACAATCGGACTACCACCCCAATTAGTTCGACTGCACTTAAGCCCCTACATCGCGACAAGATTGTTACCTCCGGTAGGGGAATATTTTGGTGTATCACACATACAAAAAAAAGAGTTTTTGTTTGAACAAATAATGGAAAACTCTGTCCGGACACTGGACACTGGACACTAAATACCAGTGTCAGGACCAAACGGAGAATCCTCTGAAAAAGATCTTCCGCAGAATTATAAAGGAAGCCACTACGAACATTTTGGTGTATCGCACTTACCTAAAATGAGTTTTTGATTGAACAACTAATGGAAAACTCTGTCCGGACACTGGAGGGCAGTAACTAAATCCCAGCGTCAGAATTAAACGGAGAATCCTCTGAAAAAGATCTTATGCAGTATTGTAGAGGAGACCAATACCAACATTTTGGTGTATCACACATACCCACAATGAGTTTTTGATTGAACAACTAATGGAAACGTCTGTCCGGACACTGGAGGGCAGTAACTAAATCTCAGCGTCAGGACCAAACGAGGAATCCTCTGAAAAAGATCTTCCGGAGAATTATAGAGGAGACCAATACCAACATTTTGGTGTATTACACTTACCCAAAATGAGTTTTTGGTTGAACAAATAATGGAATAATGTGTCCGGACACTGGATGACAGTAACTAAAACCCAGCGTCCGGACAAAACGGGGAATCCTCTGAAAAGATCTTATGGAGAATTATAGAGGAGTCCGATACGAACATGTTGGTGTCTCACACTTACCCAAAATGAGTTTTTGGTTGAACAAACAATGGAAAAATGTGTCCGGACACTGGAGGGCACAAACGGGAATCCTCTGAAAAGGATCTTCTGCAGCATTGTAGAGGAGACCAATACTAACATTTTGGTGTATCACATTTACCCAAAATGAGTTCTTGGGTGAACAAATAATGGAAAAATGTGTCCGGACACTGAAGGGCAATAAAAAAATCCAAGCGTCAGAAGCAAACGAAGAATCCTCTGAAAAAGATCTTCTGCAGAATTGTAGAAGAGACCAACACGACCATTTTGGAGTATATGTCCGGACACTGGAGGGCAGTATCTAAATTCCAGTGTCAGAACCAAATGGAGAATCCTCTGAAAAAGATCTTATGCAGAATTGTAGAGGAGACCAATACGAACATTTTGGTGTATCACACGTACCCAAAATGAGTTTTGATTGAACAAATAATGGAAAACTCTGGAGGGCAGTAACTAAATTCCAGTGTCAGGGCGAAATGGAGAATCCTCTGAAAAAGATCTTCTGTTAAATTGTAAAGGAGAAAATACGAACATTTTGATGTATCACACATACACAAAACTATTTTTTTTTTGTTGAACATATAATGGAAAACTCTGTCCGGACACTGGAGGGCGGTAACTAAATCCCAGCGTCCGGACCAAATGGGGAAACCTCTGAAAAAGATCTTCTGGAGAATTATAGAGGAGATCAATACAAACATTGTGGTGTATTACACTTACTTATAATGAGTTTTTGATTGAACAAATAATGGAAAACTCTGTCCGGACACTGGTGGGCAGTAACAAAATCCCAACGTCAGTACCAAACGGATAATCCTCTGAAAAAGATCTACTGCAGAATTGTAGAAGAGACCAATACGAACATTTTGGTGTATCGCACTTACCTAAAATGATTTTTTTTTGTTTAACAAATAATGGAAAAATGAGTCTGGACACAGGTGTGCAGTAACTAAATCCCAGTGTCACGACCGAGCGGAGAATCCTCTGAAAAAGATCTTCTGCAGCATTATAGAGGAGACCAATACGAACATATTGGTGTATCAAACTTACTCAAAATGAGTTTTTGGTTAAACAAATAATGGAAGACTCTGTCCGGACCCTGGATGGCAGTAACTAAATTCCATTGTCAGGACCAAACGGAGAATACTCTGAAAAAGATCTTCCGCAGAATTATAAAGGAGGCCACTACGAACATTTTGGTGTATCACACTTACCTAAAATGAGTTTTTGATTGAACAAATAATGGAAAACACTGTCCGAACACTGGCGGGCAGTAACAAAATCCCAGCGTCAGTACCAAACGGAGAATCCTCTGCAAAAGATCTACTGCAGAATTGTAGAAGAGACCAATACGAACATATTGGTGTATCACACTTACCTATAATGAGTTTTTGGTTGAACAAATAATGGAAAACTCTGTCCGGACACTGGAGGGCAGTAACTAAATTCCAGCGCCAGAACCAAATGGGGAAACCTCTGAAAAAGATCTTCTGGAGAATTATGGAGGAGACCAATACGAACATATTGTATCACACTTACCTATAATGAGTTTTTGGTTGAACAAATAATGTAAAACTCTGTCCGGACACTGGAGGGCAGTAACTAAATACCAGTGTCAGGACCAAACGGAGAATCCTCTGAAAAAGATCTTCCGCAGAATTATAAAGGAGGCCACTACGAACATATTGGTGTATCACACTTACCTATAATGAGTTTTTGGTTGAACAAATAATGGAAAACTATGTCCGGACACTGGAGGGCAGTAACTAAATACCAGTGTCAGGACCAAACGGAGAATCCTCTGAAAAAGATCTTCCGCAGAATTATAAAGGAGGCCACTACGAACATTTTGGTGTATCACACGTACCCAAAATTAGTTTTTGGTTAAACAAATAATGAATGACTCTGTCCGGACACTGGATGACAGTAACTAAATTCTATGCCTGTCATCCTTCCTAAATAGCATAGATAGCAATCTGTTAAGCGACGCTCAACATGTCTATCTCAAAGGCAAATCTACTGAGAGCGCAGTTGTCAGCTACATAGAAAGAAATATGGAATTGAAAGAGTATACTCTTGCAGCGTTTCTAGATGTAAAAGGAGCCTTTAATAACATAGAGTCCGACACCATCAGTGGCGCTTTAAGGGATCTACACGTTCCGAGCTTATTCGTCGAGTGGATAGACTCGATGCTAAGGCATCGTATTATCAATTCGACTCTGGGGATCGGAATGATAAGGAAACTGGTGACTGGTGGGGATAAGACCCACAAGGAGGGGTCTTATCCCCACTTCTGTGGCTCCTCGCTGTGAACAGTATCCTCAGATCCCTTTCTGATGATGGCAATAAGGTAGTTGCACATGTGGATGACGTAGTCATCATGGTAGGGGGAAAATTTTTACCAACTATCAGCGATTTAATGCAAGGTGCACTGAGGAAATTATCAGGATGGGCTAGTAGTAGTGGCCTGGGCATCAATCCTAGGAAAACCGAACTAGTTCTTTTTACAAGGAAATACAACATAAATCCATTCAGGAAACCAGTACTGGATGGTACCGAACTTCCCCTTTCACAGGAGGCTAAATATCTTGGGGTTATTCTAGATCGCAGTTTGAATTGGATCAGAAACACTGAGGAAAGATATTAAAAAGGCCTAAATGATCTCTACATGTGCAGGAACTCCATAGGTAAGAGCTGGGGTCTGAAACCGGAAGTTGTAGATTGGATCTACCGGTCGGCCCATTACTACCTATGGCTGTTTAGTCTGGTGGAGTGCCATGAGAAACGGGAAACTATTGGCAAAACTAACTAAGACACAGAGACTAGCTAGCCTGAGTATCATAGGAGCCCTCGAAAGCATCCCGCAGTCAGCATTGGATGTAATATTACACCAGCTACCTCTGGATCATTTCACAGAGATGGCTGCTGCAAAAAGCGCTTTAAGGCTCAAGGAATCAGGCTACTGGAAGAGTAGACCATTCGGTCATGCGATTGTTATTCAAAGCAATGTGGAGAACTTTCAGCCAGAACCAGTCTTCAATGAAGGCACCGATTACATGGTACCGGTTCTGGACTTCTCAACAGTACCACAGATGATTATACCGAAAAGAGCAGATTGGGACAATGGCGAGCCCTTTACAGGCTTGGCTGTCTACACTGATGGCTCTAAGATGGATATAGGCACAGGTGCGGGTTTCTACATTAAATCACTGCAGATACGTAAATCTTTCAGACTCAACGATAACTGCAGAACTTTATTAAAGTTAGGCAAAGTAGAGTTGCGTACGCTCATAGGAATCTACACAGGGCACTGTAACATTAGAAGCAGGCTCAGCAGGTGGCACATAGGTATTGTGGACTATTGCCGACTGTGTGAGGACGACGATGAGATTGAGACGATCGAGCACATATGATGTATGTGCCCCTCTCTCTGTGTACGTAGGAAAACAATACCTATGAGATTTTATAATTAGGAACATTGATGAAATTGAAACCCGCACCATCCATGACCTGCTGAGATTCTCGAAGGGCCTGGACTGTATTATGGGTAGTTTTTGATTTACACTGATGATAACAATGAATCTGGCACCTATCAGTAAGAATGAGAACCATAAGGTATGCCAATGTCAAGCTACCCAGAGGTATCCTCGAATTACTCATAGGCCACAGCAACTACAAGGAAGAAAGAGTTTTACCTGACAACTGCACAGTCAATCTAAACTCGACTTCCTAACTCATTTCACTCACTTGACACCTCATATTTCACCACAACCCATATTCCCGCTTTTCCTCTATCCCCTCACCACCTGTACAATGTATCCAATAGGGCCTCCGAGTGCACAGATTGCGAAAGCTTTCTGGTCCTTTAAACCAAACCAAACTAAATTCCATTGTCAGGACCAAACGGAGAATCCTCTGAAAAAGATCTTCTGCAGAATTGTAGAGGAGACCAATACGAATATTTTGGTGTATCACACTTACCCAAAATGAGTTTTTGGTTGAACAAATAATGGAAAACTCTGTCCGCACACTGGAGGGCAGTAAGTAAATCGCGCGTCCGGATTAAACGGGAAATCCTCTGAAAAAGATCTTCTGGAGAATTGTAGAGGAGACTAATACGAACATTTTGGTGTACCACACTTACCCAAAATGAGTTTTTTGTTAAACAAATAATGGAAAAAAAGTGTCCGGACACTGGAGGGCAGTAACTAAATCCCAGCGTCAGGACCAAACGGAGAATCCCCTGAAACAGATCATCTGCAGAATAATAGAGGAGTCCAATACGAACATTTTGGTGTATCACACTTACCCAAAATTAGTTTTTGGTTGAACATATAATGGAAAAATGTGTCCGGACACTGGAGGGCAGTAACTAAATTCCATTGTCATGACCAAACGGAGAATCCTCTGGAAAAGATCTTCTCCAACATTGTAGAGGAGACCAATGCGAACATTTTGGTGTATCACACTTACCCAAAATGAGTTTTTGGTTGAACAAATAATGGAAAACTCTGTCCGGACACTGGAGGGCAGTAACTAAATCCCAGCGTCAGGACCAAACGGAGAATCCCCTGAAACAGATCATCTGCAGAATAATAGAGGAGTCCAATACGAACATTTTGGTGTATCACACTTACCCAAAATTAGTTTTTGGTTGAACATAAAATGGAAAAATGTGTCCGGACACTGGAGGGCAGTAACTAAATTCCATTGTCATGACCAAACGGAGAATCCTCTGGAAAAGATCTTCTGCAACATTGTAGAGGAGACCAATGCGAACATTTTGGTGTATCACACTTACCCAAAATGAGTTTTTGGTTGAACAAATAATGGAAAACTCTGTCTGGACACTGGAGGGCAGTAACTAAATCCCAGCGTCAGAACCAAATGGAGAAGTCTCTGAAAAAAATCGTCTGCGCCATTTTAGAGGAGACCAATACGAACATTTTGGTGTATCACACTTACCCAAAATGAGTTTTTGGTTGAACAAATAATGGAAAACTCTGTCCGGACACTTGAGGGCAGTAATATATAATTTGTTCAAAACATTTCTGAATAATTAACAGATTATTGATAGAAAAGCCGAATGTAATTTAATAACAGTGACTTGACTTTATTTACGGGAGAAACATCCTGCTACATTCGAAGAAGAAAACGACAGGACACAGTGGCCTTCATAGCTCAGTGGAAGTGTGCGCGTCTTGCAATCTGAAGGTGCTGGGTTCGATTCCCGGCCGGCGCACTGGTAAAATTCAACATCAACAAATTTTTACTTTTCATCATAAATAAGAGTTTCTGCAGCCAATTTTCTCATCCGAACACACTTTCACATAAAAATAGTCATTTCGATTGCTCCAAGGTCCAGGGAAGAAACTAATAGCCATTAGCGATACATAACATGGCTGTTAACATAAACAATGCAGCGCCCCTAGTGGAAGATAGGGGTACAACTCGATTAACATCCCATTCCCTTAACATTAACATCAACCTTGAAGAAGATGCAAACAACAGCCGGACAACATGAGAACGATGATGAATGAAGGTTCCCGCGATAATCGGATACATGCCCTACAAAAAAGTGACAACAAAACAAACCATGGAACCTTCTGCCTGTGAAGATTTGAAAGCTTTCGAGAGACGACTCACAGAAGTAGTGTCTTCCTACAAACCCTCGACAGTACGTTGGAGAATTCTAGCTGTAATTTCATTGTGTACGGCAATTGGTGCTTGGTATTGGCTAAGAGATCCCAGAACGTCGGTGGTGCCCCTCACAGAATCACTGCTCATACATCCTGTTTTTACCTTTGCCACATTAACGCTGCTCGTTCTATTTGTATTTGGTATTCACAAACTGGTGATTGCCCCACAGATAATCACATCACGAATGCGAATAGGATTGGGCGATTTCAATATGAGCTGTGATGATACGGGGAAACTTATATTAAAACCTCGACCGAATAACAACTGATGCTGAGTCCAAAACACAAGGACATGAATTAAAGCATGCATCGTGCTGCTTGCCTTTGAATGATAAATTGTGAGGATCTTCATTCGTTTGTAAAATAGTCTGTAGCTGAAGTTATTCTTTGTCCTCCATACATGATTATAATTTTATATAGTCTTTTTGTTTGTTTGTTTGTTTATACGACTACGGTAAGAACGAAACACTGTACAGCTGTTTGTTGTTACTACTAATATATTTTTTAATGAGACCTCATAATATGCTTTACACACCCTCAAGATTAAAATTATGTAAGGAAAAATAGAAGAAGCCATTGAAAGGAAAAAAAAGTAAATCCCAATCAGGACTAAACGGAGAATCCGGAGATGGTGTATCACACTTACCCAAAATGAGTTTTTGGTTAAACAAATAATGGAAAACTCTGTCCGTACACTGGATGGCAGTAACTAAATTCCATTGTCAGGACCAAACGGAGAATCCTCTGAAAAAATCTGCGGAATTGTAGAGGAGACCAATACGAACATTTTGGTGTATCATACATACCCAAAATGAGTTTTTGGTTGAACAAATAATGGAAAACTCTGTCCGGACACATGTGGGCAGTAACTAAATCCCAGCGTCAGGACCAAACGGAGAATACTCTGAAAAAGATCTTTTGAAGAATTGTAGAGGAGACCAATACGAACATTTTGTTGTATCACACTTACCCAAAATGAGTTTTGGAAAACTCGGTCCGCACACCGAAGGGAAGTAACTAAATCCCAGCGTCAGGACCAAACGGAGAACCCTCTGAAACAGATCATCTGCAGAATAGTAGAGGAGTCCAATACGAACATTTTGGTGTATCACACTAACCCAAAATGAGTTTTTGGTTAAACAAATAATGGAAGACTCTGTCCGGACCCTGGATGGCAGTAACTAAATTCCATTGTCAGGACCAAACGGAGAATACTCTGAAAAAGATCTTCCGCAGAATTATAAAGGAGGCCACTACGAACATTTTGGTGTATCACACTTACCTAAAATGAGTTTTTGATTGAACAAATAATGGAAAACTCTGTCCGAACACTGGCGGGCAGTAACAAAATCCCAGCGTCAGTACCAAACGGAGAATCCTCTGCAAAAGATCTACTGCAGAATTGTAGAAGAGACCAATACGAACATATTGGTGTATCACACTTACCTATAATGAGTTTTTGGTTGAACAAATAATGGAAAACTCTGTCCGGACACTGGAGGGCAGTAACTAAATTCCAGCGCCAGAACCAAATGGGGAAACCTCTGAAAAAGATCTTCTGGAGAATTATGGAGGAGACCAATACGAACATATTGTATCACACTTACCTATAATGAGTTTTTGGTTGAACAAATAATGTAAAACTCTGTCCGGACACTGGAGGGCAGTAACTAAATACCAGTGTCAGGACCAAACGGAGAATCCTCTGAAAAAGATCTTCCGCAGAATTATAAAGGAGGCCACTACGAACATATTGGTGTATCACACTTACCTATAATGAGTTTTTGGTTGAACAAATAATGGAAAACTATGTCCGGACACTGGAGGGCAGTAACTAAATACCAGTGTCAGGACCAAACGGAGAATCCTCTGAAAAAGATCTTCCGCAGAATTATAAAGGAGGCCACTACGAACATTTTGGTGTATCACACGTACCCAAAATTAGTTTTTGGTTAAACAAATAATGAATGACTCTGTCCGGACACTGGATGACAGTAACTAAATTCTATGCCTGTCATCCTTCCTAAATAGCATAGATAGCAATCTGTTAAGCGACGCTCAACATGTCTATCTCAAAGGCAAATCTACTGAGAGCGCAGTTGTCAGCTACATAGAAAGAAATATGGAATTGAAAGAGTATACTCTTGCAGCGTTTCTAGATGTAAAAGGAGCCTTTAATAACATAGAGTCCGACACCATCAGTGGCGCTTTAAGGGATCTACACGTTCCGAGCTTATTCGTCGAGTGGATAGACTCGATGCTAAGGCATCGTATTATCAATTCGACTCTGGGGATCGGAATGATAAGGAAACTGGTGACTGGTGGGGATAAGACCCACAAGGAGGGGTCTTATCCCCACTTCTGTGGCTCCTCGCTGTGAACAGTATCCTCAGATCCCTTTCTGATGATGGCAATAAGGTAGTTGCACATGTCGATGACGTAGTCATCATGGTAGGGGGAAAATTTTTACCAACTATCAGCGATTTAATGCAAGGTGCACTGAGGAAATTATCAGGATGGGCTAGTAGTAGTGGCCTGGGCATCAATCCTAGGAAAACCGAACTAGTTCTTTTTACAAGGAAATACAACATAAATCCATTCAGGAAACCAGTACTGGATGGTACCGAACTTCCCCTTTCACAGGAGGCTAAATATCTTGGGGTTATTCTAGATCGCAGTTTGAATTGGATCAGAAACACTGAGGAAAGATATAAAAAAGGCCTAAATGATCTCTACATGTGCAGGAACTCCATAGGTAAGAGCTGGGGTCTGAAACCGGAAGTTGTAGATTGGATCTACCGGTCGGCCCATTACTACCTATGGCTGTTTAGTCTGGTGGAGTGCCATGAGAAACGGGAAACTATTGGCAAAACTAACTAAGACACAGAGACTAGCTAGCCTGAGTATCATAGGAGCCCTCGAAAGCATCCCGCAGTCAGCATTGGATGTAATATTACACCAGCTACCTCTGGATCATTTCACAGAGATGGCTGCTGCAAAAAGCGCTTTAAGGCTCAAGGAATCAGGCTACTGGAAGAGTAGACCATTCGGTCATGCGATTGTTATTCAAAGCAATGTGGAGAACTTTCAGCTAGATCCAGTCTTCAATGAAGGCACCGATTACATGGTACCGGTTCTGGACTTCTCAACAGTACCACAGATGATTATACCGAAAAGAGCAGATTGGGACAATGGCGAGCCCTTTACAGGCTTGGCTGTCTACACTGATGGCTCTAAGATGGATATAGGCACAGGTGCGGGTTTCTACATTAAATCACTGCAGATACGTAAATCTTTCAGACTCAACGATAACTGCAGAACTTTATTAAAGTTAGGCAAAGTAGAGTTGCGTACGCTCATAGGAATCTACACAGGGCACTGTAACATTAGAAGCAGGCTCAGCAGGTGGCACATAGGTATTGTGGACTATTGCCGACTGTGTGAGGACGACGATGAGATTGAGACGATCGAGCACATATGATGTATGTGCCCCTCTCTCTGTGTACGTAGGAAAACAATACCTATGAGATTTTATAATTAGGAACATTGATGAAATTGAAACCCGCACCATCCATGACCTGCTGAGATTCTCGAAGGGCCTGGACTGTATTATGGGTAGTTTTTGATTTACACTGATGATAACAATGAATCTGGCACCTATCAGTAAGAATGAGAACCATAAGGTATGCCAATGTCAAGCTACCCAGAGGTATCCTCGAATTACTCATAGGCCACAGCAACTACAAGGAAGAAAGAGTTTTACCTGACAACTGCACAGTCAATCTAAACTCGACTTCCTAACTCCTTTCACTCACTTGACACCTCATATTTCACCACAACCCATATTCCCGCTTTTCCTCTATCCCCTCACCACCTGTACAATGTATCCAATAGGGCCTCCGAGTGCACAGATTGCGAAAGCTTTCTGGTCCTTTAAACCAAACCAAACTAAATTCCATTGTCAGGACCAAACGGAGAATCCTCTGAAAAAGATCTTCTGCAGAATTGTAGAGGAGACCAATACGAATATTTTGGTGTATCACACTTACCCAAAATGAGTTTTTGGTTGAACAAATAATGGAAAACTCTGTCCGCACACTGGAGGGCAGTAAGTAAATCGCGCGTCCGGATTAAACGGGAAATCCTCTGAAAAAGATCTTCTGGAGAATTGTAGAGGAGACTAATACGAACATTTTGGTGTACCACACTTACCCAAAATGAGTTTTTTGTTAAACAAATAATGGAAAAAAAGTGTCCGGACACTGGAGGGCAGTAACTAAATCCCAGCGTCAGGACCAAACGGAGAATCCCCTGAAACAGATCATCTGCAGAATAATAGAGGAGTCCAATACGAACATTTTGGTGTATCACACTTACCCAAAATTAGTTTTTGGTTGAACATATAATGGAAAAATGTGTCCGGACACTGGAGGGCAGTAACTAAATTCCATTGTCATGACCAAACGGAGAATCCTCTGGAAAAGATCTTCTCCAACATTGTAGAGGAGACCAATGCGAACATTTTGGTGTATCACACTTACCCAAAATGAGTTTTTGGTTGAACAAATAATGGAAAACTCTGTCCGGACACTGGAGGGCAGTAACTAAATCCCAGCGTCAGGACCAAACGGAGAATCCCCTGAAACAGATCATCTGCAGAATAATAGAGGAGTCCAATACGAACATTTTGGTGTATCACACTTACCCAAAATTAGTTTTTGGTTGAACATAAAATGGAAAAATGTGTCCGGACACTGGAGGGCAGTAACTAAATTCCATTGTCATGACCAAACGGAGAATCCTCTGGAAAAGATCTTCTGCAACATTGTAGAGGAGACCAATGCGAACATTTTGGTGTATCACACTTACCCAAAATGAGTTTTTGGTTGAACAAATAATGGAAAACTCTGTCTGGACACTGGAGGGCAGTAACTAAATCCCAGCGTCAGAACCAAATGGAGAAGTCTCTGAAAAAAATCGTCTGCGCCATTGTAGAGGAGACCAATACGAACATTTTGGTGTATCACACTTACCCAAAATGAGTTTTTGGTTGAACAAATAATGGAAAACTCTGTCCGGACACTTGAGGGCAGTAATATATAATTTGTTCAAAACATTTCTGAATAATTAACAGATTATTGATAGAAAAGCCGAATGTAATTTAATAACAGTGACTTGACTTTATTTACGGGAGAAACATCCTGCTACATTCGAAGAAGAAAACGACAGGACACAGTGGCCTTCATAGCTCAGTGGAAGTGTGCGCGTCTTGCAATCTGAAGGTGCTGGGTTCGATTCCCGGCCGGCGCACTGGTAAAATTCAACATCAACAAATTTTTACTTTTCATCATAAATAAGAGTTTCTGCAGCCAATTTTCTCATCCGAACACACTTTCACATAAAAATAGTCATTTCGATTGCTCCAAGGTCCAGGGAAGAAACTAATAGCCATTAGCGATACATAACATGGCTGTTAACATAAACAATGCAGCGCCCCTAGTGGAAGATAGGGGTACAACTCGATTAACATCCCATTCCCTTAACATTAACATCAACCTTGAAGAAGATGCAAACAACAGCCGGACAACATGAGAACGATGATGAATGAAGGTTCCCGCGATAATCGGATACATGCCCTACAAAAAAGTGACAACAAAACAAACCATGGAACCTTCTGCCTGTGAAGATTTGAAAGCTTTCGAGAGACGACTCACAGAAGTAGTGTCTTCCTACAAACCCTCGACAGTACGTTGGAGAATTCTAGCTGTAATTTCATTGTGTACGGCAATTGGTGCTTGGTATTGGCTAAGAGATCCCAGAACGTCGGTGGTGCCCCTCACAGAATCACTGCTCATACATCCTGTTTTTACCTTTGCCACATTAACGCTGCTCGTTCTATTTGTATTTGGTATTCACAAACTGGTGATTGCCCCACAGATAATCACATCACGAATGCGAATAGGATTGGGCGATTTCAATATGAGCTGTGATGATACGGGGAAACTTATATTAAAACCTCGACCGAATAACAACTGATGCTGAGTCCAAAACACAAGGACATGAATTAAAGCATGCATCGTGCTGCTTGCCTTTGAATGATAAATTGTGAGGATCTTCATTCGTTTGTAAAATAGTCTGTAGCTGAAGTTATTCTTTGTCCTCCATACATGATTATAATTTTATATAGTCTTTTTGTTTGTTTGTTTGTTTATACGACTACGGTAAGAACGAAACACTGTACAGCTGTTTGTTGTTACTACTAATATATTTTTTAATGAGACCTCATAATATGCTTTACACACCCTCAAGATTAAAATTATGTAAGGAAAAATAGAAGAAGCCATTGAAAGGAAAAAAAAGTAAATCCCAATCAGGACTAAACGGAGAATCCGGAGATGGTGTATCACACTTACCCAAAATGAGTTTTTGGTTAAACAAATAATGGAAAACTCTGTCCGTACACTGGATGGCAGTAACTAAATTCCATTGTCAGGACCAAACGGAGAATCCTCTGAAAAAATCTGCGGAATTGTAGAGGAGACCAATACGAACATTTTGGTGTATCATACATACCCAAAATGAGTTTTTGGTTGAACAAATAATGGAAAACTCTGTCCGGACACATGTGGGCAGTAACTAAATCCCAGCGTCAGGACCAAACGGAGAATACTCTGAAAAAGATCTTTTGAAGAATTGTAGAGGAGACCAATACGAACATTTTGTTGTATCACACTTACCCAAAATGAGTTTTGGAAAACTCGGTCCGCACACCGAAGGGAAGTAACTAAATCCCAGCGTCAGGACCAAACGGAGAACCCTCTGAAACAGATCATCTGCAGAATAGTAGAGGAGTCCAATACGAACATTTTGGTGTATCACACTAACCCAAAATGAGTTTTTGGGTGAACATATAATGGAAGACTCTGTCCGGACACTGGATGGCAGTAACTAAATCCCAGCGTCAGCACCAAACGGAATATCCTCTGAAAAAGATCTGCAGAATTGTAGAGGAGACCAATACGAACATTTTGGTGTATCACACATACCCAAAATGAGTTTTTGGTTGAACAAATAATGGAAAACTCTGTCCGGACCTGGAGGGCAGTAACTAAATCCCAGCGTCCGGATCAAACGGGGAATCCTCTGAAAAAGATCTTCTGGAGAATTGTAGAGGAGACCAATACGAACATTTTGGTGTATCACACTTACTCAAAATAAGTTTTTGGTTGAACAAATAATGGAAAAATGTGTCCCGGACACTGGAGGGCAGTAACTTAATCCCAGTGTCAGGAACAAACGGAGAATTCTCTGAAAAAGATATTCTGCAAAATTGTAGAGACCAATACGAACATTTTGGTTTTGAAGATAAAATTTTTTGATTTTATATGTTCACAATTTTTGTTATTTATGACAAGAGCTACAGCTTCACACCAGAGAGTAAATCAAAATTCAAGGCGGGTTTTAAGATATGAGTCTGAGAAAATGATCACTTTTTTTGCAAAATGACACCGAAGCCCCAAATCTTTGGGGGCCCATAAAAAAGCGCATGACTTTTATCACGTAGTGGTGTCCGTATATGGTTATATTTCCATGACTTAAAACATTACACACAGTGTAATGTGTATTCTAAAAATTAAGGAGAAAATCAGGTTTTCGATCTCCTGTAAAGTAGTGTTTTTTTTTCATAGCCACCTTTGAATGTAAGCCCACGATATATATTATATATATAGTTGCCGTAAATCAAATTTATCTCAAAAATTGTGTTAATAAGGTTCAATTTAACATGCAAAAATGTCTTGGTAAATCTTATTTCGCAAAGTGCACGTTACTGTCCAAATTCCTTTTTGGTACTTATTATCGCAAAATAAAATTCCGCAGTGTTTTTCAATTCCCAGGTTTTCGCTTTATTTGAAAAACGGTAATCAACATCTCAAATGTTGCTTTGTTCCATATTCTATTGAACTAATATGCATGTTAATTGGTCCTTCCAGCAACAGACTCAAAAATCTACTTTCCGACCACATATCCAAAATAGCAATAATATGCCGTGATTAATATATATATATATAATATTCAAAATTATTGAAAAACATTTTGCAGAATTGTCTTCGCGCACAGATCTAAATTACAAAATCGGACAAATTTTCATGTCTCTAAGATCGAAAAAGACAATTCAGTTAGAAAATAAAAAATATGACGGTTTCAGAAAGTAGATGAAAGGGTAAATTGAACTTTTTCCAGGTCCATTCCGTCCAGCAACGAAAATCTAAACCTACCATAAGTATGTGTCCTTCATTCCATTCCGTAATATATTTATTGAAACTTGGCTACGTTCCGATGCAATATGTGAAAGAAAGCAGAAGCTTGTGTTGTACGTACAAATAGTTCATTTATATGAATTAAAGAACATTTTGTCCCGCCACTTTGTGGGAATAGTTCTACAATTCATACATCGTCACCTTCGTCGCCATGATCAGTATTACATGTGTTTCAGCTTTCACTATTTCAAGGACCATTCTGCCCATTGACCGTAAATAAACATACCCAATTTCCAATCATTTCCAACATTATTATATTGCATTTATTATATAGGAAAATAGTATGGAAAGTGATTAAACGTTGCTCAAAATACTAGTATGCCAAATTTGATGCACGTTTTTAATCACCGTTGTATGAGAAGAAGTTTTATGTCTCATAAAATATCCTTGAATTTGAGCTGGACTCACTTGTTTCCCAACACTTAGAACAGATTCAGCAAATTCCTCCGCGCAATTCACTGGGCGTTGTTGATAGAATCTGTTATACATTTCAATTAATTGATATTTTGAACAAAAACCTATAAACCTATTTTTACTTAAACTGAGGAAAATTTTATTTTATACAAGGAAAAAGGGTGAAATTAAAATAACTTCAATTTAACTAAAAAATCAAACAAATAGTTTTGCGTCAGAGTATGCAAAACTGATACAAAAAATGACAACATGAAATATTTTTTAAAAGTTTCATGATACCTCTGCCATAAAGAGTTGAGTTATTAGTCCATGATTGTTGCGAAGGCAAAATAGGCGCCTTCGCAGTGGTTGTTTAGAATAATTCATAAAGTATTTAAGAAATAAGTCTCTGCAAACGAACGAAAATTGGTTCTTCGATTAATATTCAAGATTTTTTTTAAATTTCAAATGTTTTTTATAAGTTCATTAATACTTAAATGTATGAAGAACTCGGCATAAATTTCAGTAAATATTTTAACTTCATTTTAGGAAAAAGCACATTTTTAAGTTAAAATTTCCTAAATGGAATTTTTTCCATACAAAAAATTTCAGATTTTTTTCTCACTTAAAACCTTGAAAATATTCTTCAACGTAAGTTTGAATTTACTCAATTGTAAGAATTTTTTATTAGATCCAAAGAAATGTTTTTAAGTAAATCTACACCCTTTTTCTAGTAAATGAACTATTTACTATGGCTTTGAAAGAAGGCAACTTTACTCATACTTAGTTAATTTTTCAGCTTTTTAGGAAATTTTTACTGGAGCGTTTTGAAACCACTCATATGTAATTGGCAGGATCTTCGAGAAATATTTTGATACATTCGTCCGACAGACATTGTCGGCAAAATTGCATTTCAGTAATCCATCATCAGTACACTCAAAGGAATATGTCAGTAAAAGAAATCAGAAAGTCTACTGAAAGAGCAGATTTTCTGCTGTTAAAAAAGACACAGCAGATTTGTATCTGCTGAGATGGTAAACAGCTGTTTGCTGTTTTTAGCAATATATATGATACGCAGAATGTCCCAAGCTAATATAAAAGAAAATTCGAGCTAAACTCGCTTATGAACGCTTATCTATTTTTATATTTTAATTAACAACAGCCAATTTTAGCAGACTGCAAACTCTTTAGCAGTGTGAATGGTAAGATTGTAGAAAACTGATGTTATGTCAAAAAACAGCTGTAATAGTTGATAGGCAGCAGACTATCGCTGTTTTTATTAACAGACTTGTTCTCTAAGTGTAGTTGTTTGAAATTACATACATACATATCGAGGGCTTATATTCATAAGTGGCTGTGAACAAAAACATAACTTTTCAGGAGAGCGAAAAACTTATTTTCTATTATAAATTATTAATCGTTCTTCTACAGTTTAATCTAAAAAGGATTACTATTGCTACGATTAAAAAGAATTTCCTACTATTCGCGGTTTCATAGTTCATAGCGACTTTTGTATGTTTAAAATTGAGCACTATGAATGTTGAAATAAGAATAAGATTTATAGTAAACTCCATAACTTTTTCATGAAATCTTGACAATGTTGTATAGAAAACGCATTTTCTGTGATGTATATAGCGAATGTAAAGATTCCAGCTTCATTCAGATTGGTCGCTTGTAACATATAAGTAGCCAATCGCGAAAATCGCTGCAATTGACGAAAAATCCAAAATTCGCGGTTGCAATTCCTTATATTTTAACCTTCTTCATTCATAAGTCTGAAACTTTTCATACACAAATATTCCCCATGAAGTCAGCAATCACATGCAAAAGAAATATTTTGGTATTCTCAATATAATAAAAAGTTACGCCGGGTTTTCTAAATATACTTTTCACAATTTTTGACTTTACAGCCACCATTTTTCCTATATTTGCCTCATAACTGGTGAATCAAAATGCTATTAACGCGAAATGATGGAATTTGATAGTACGATATGCCCTAAATCTAGAAAAATGTTTTAAACAAAATCTTTGTAGCGAATTATACCCTTCGGTTTTATGCTGCTCCATTGTTGAACTATTTTATTTCTGTTATTTTTATGTTCATAGCCAATTATGCAGTCACAAACTAACGTGCGAGGGGATAGCCAAATCAGAAAATTAAAAAAAAAAATGGCTTTAGAAAAAATCTTTTCCAAATTTATATGACAGATGACATCCAAATCTGAGAATAGTTTGGCATCAAAAACTCATTTGCGAGAAAATGTTTCATAGCAACTTTCGAACATAAGCCCTTCAGTCCCGCATTTTTTCTGTGATAAATGCAGAAAATTCCATATGCTTTTTGACAAAGTATGGGTCTAAATAGGATGTCTAAAGAGTTTTGGGGTTTTTAATTTATATAGGACATGAGTAACAGGATGTTTACTCAAAATCTTTATACGCATATTCCGATTAAATAAAAAATTGGAAATGTTTCTTTATTATTATAATCTTAAATATGTATAAATTCAAATAACAAATACAGTTTTTTGTATTCGATGAAATGCAAGAAGAAACAACTAGAAATTTTAATTCCAAAAAACCAAATAATTGGTATTTTAGAGTTTCGTTTTCCTACGTAGATCCAAGTTGCTGAATTTGTTGTTTCTCTTTTGAATAATACTTGTTACATATGTACAAAAAATACTAACTCTGAAAAATATTTGACATAAGTGATAAATATAACATACATTTTAGTAAGTTAAAACTCATTTCCTATTGTTTCGCAACTTTAAAGTATATTTAAAAAATACCTACACGCAGAGAAAAAATGCATTTCGTAGAAACGAAATTTTAAACACGTTAACATCGTTTTTGAGTTTCTTTTGTGGGAAAATTAGTTTGTTTGCGGTAAACATGTCATCAGTTATTGTAAATGAACAAAGAGAAATAAGTTTATGTATATCAAACAGTTTTCTTCGTTTGTCGAAATGGATTTGTATAATAATTGCACACTCCCAAAACATTGGAAGTAACAGAAATCGTTGTTGTTGCATCTGTGATGAAAGTAGGACACACCGGTTCAGATTTAGATACAGCTCCATAAAAATTTCCAATCACAAATATTACATCTTTGCGCTCTACAAGCATCAATCAAATTATTTGCTTTTATTAAGAATATTTTAGATTTCATTATGATATCATAGTGATTCTTATCTACACTTTTTTAAAATTACTAAACGATTTTGTTATTAAATTTCCAAACTTTTATTGCAGTACACAATTAAAAGTTCATAAGATATAGCTCTAG
Source organism: Polietes domitor (assembly GCA_947397865.1). Classification (NCBI taxonomy): domain Eukaryota; kingdom Metazoa; phylum Arthropoda; class Insecta; order Diptera; family Muscidae; genus Polietes; species Polietes domitor. Next base: position 109,145,508 of record OX377619.1, read on the forward strand.
TCGAATGTCAAGAAGTGGTATCGCTTAATAAAAATGAAAAAATTCCGATTCAGACGAGTTAATTTAAAAAGACTTTAAAAATTCTATATTTTATTGCTTCAGAAAGTCTAGAAGGTTTTAAAAAGTATATGTTCGAAACCTCTCTGGGGGGGTTTGAAACCCCAAAACCCCCCCTGCGCACGGCCCTGTCGACACGACCAGATCTAATTAACGCAGGATCCAACCTATCAATGTAGTTCGTTGTCATGAAAACAATACGTGCTTCTGTTGACGCCACACCATCCAAACAAACAATTATATATATGTATATATATATACATATATATAAATATAATTAATTTTTATAATATAAATAAATAATAACTAATAAATTATTGCTTTAATATAACTAAATCACAGCGTCAGGTCCAAACGGAGAATCCTCTGAAAAAGATCGTCCGCGCCATAGAGGAGACCAATACGAACATTTTGGTGTATCACACATACCCAAAATGAGTTTTTGGTTGAACATATAATGGAACATATAATGTGTCCGGACACTGGAGGGCAGTAACTAAATCCCAGCGTCAGGACCAAACGGAAAATCCTCTGAAAAAGATCTTCTGCAGCATTATAGAGGAGACCAATACGAACATATTGGTGTATCACACTTACTCAAAATGAGTTTTTGGTTAAACAAATAATGGAAGACTCTGTCCGGACACTGGATGGCAGTAACTAAATTCCATTGTCAGGACCAAACGGAGAATACTTTGAAAAAGATCTTCTGAAGAATTGTAGAGGAGACCAATACGAACATTTTGGTGTATCACACTTACCCAAAATGTGTTTTTGGTTGAACATATAATGGAAGACTCTGTCCGGACACTGGAGGCAGTAACTACATCCCAGCGTCAGGACCAAACGGAATATCCGCTGAAAAAGATCTGCAGAATTGTAGAGGAGACCAATACGAACATTTTGGTGTATCACACATACCCAAAATGAGTTTTTGGTTGAACAAATAATTGAAAACTCTGTCCGGACCTGGAGGGCAGTAACTAAATCCCAGCGTACGGATCAAACGGGGAATCCTCTGAAAAAGATCTTCTGGAGAATTGTAGAGGAGACCAATACGAACATTTTGGTGTATCACACTTACTCAAAATAAGTTTTTGGTTGAACAAATAATGGAAAAATGTGTTCCAGACACTGGAGGGCAGTAACTAAATCCCAGTGTCAGGAACAAACGGAGAATTCTCTGAAAAAGATATTCTGCAAAATTGTAGAGACCAATACGAATATTTTGGTGTATAATCTTTATGGAACCTTGAAGATAAAGTTTTTTGATTTTATATGTTCACAATTTTTGTATATATATATCTATATCTATAAAAGAGAATGCCGTCCGTGTGAACACGCAAAACTTTATAACGGATCGTCTGATTTTCACGATTTTGGGCTTGATGAATTCGTGTTGGCCCAAGGAAGGACATAGGATGTAAAATTGGTACATAAATATTACTGACCACGAGAATGATAAATATGATGCCGAAATTTGGATTTTCATTTTATGTGTGTGGCAATAGTGTTTTTTTGAGCCAGAAGGCTGCAAATTGGAACGTATATATTACTGACCACAAGAAAGATAAATATGATGCTGGAGTTTGAATTTTCGTTTGGTGGGTAGTTGGGGCGTGGCAAAAGTGTCTTTTAGCTAGAAGGCTGAAAATTGGAACGTATATATTACTGACCACGATAATATCAATATGAAACCTGATTTTAATTTTACCATTTGTGTTTTTGCCTGGCGAAGCGGGCGGGGTTCAGCTAGTGTATACATATATATAAATATAATTAATTTTTATAATATAAATAAATAATAACTAATAAATTATTGCTTTAATATAACTAAATCACAGCGTCAGGTCCAAACGGAGAATCCTCTGAAAAAGATTGTCCGCGCCATAGAGGAAACCAATACGAAAATTTTGGTGTATCACACATACCCAAAATGAGTTTTTGGTTGAACATATAATGGAACATATAATGTGTCCGGACACTGGAGGGCAGTAACTAAATCCCAGCGTCAGGACCAAACGGAAAATCCTCTGAAAAAGATCTTCTGCAGCATTATAGAGGAGACCAATACGAACATATTGGTGTATCACACTTACTCAAAATGAGTTTTTGGTTAAACAAATAATGGAAGACTCTGTCCGGACACTGGATGACAGTAAGTAAATTCCATTGTCAGGACCAAACGGAGAATACTTTGAAAAAGATCTTCTGAAGAATTGTAGAGGAGACCAATACGAACATTTTGGTGTATCACACTTACCCAAAATGTGTTTTTGGTTGAACATATAATGGAAGACTCTGTCCGGACACTGGAGGCAGTAACTACATCCCAGCGTCAGGACCAAAAGGAATATCCTCTGAAAAAGATCTGCAGAATTGTAGAGGAGACCAATACGAACATTTTGGTGTATCACACATACCCAAAATGAGTTTTTGGTTGAACAAATAATTGAAAACTCTGTCCGGACCTGGAGGGCAGTAACTAAATCCCAGCGTACGGATCAAACGGGGAATCCTCTGAAAAAGATCTTCTGGAGAATTGTAGAGGAGACCAATACGAACATTTTGGTGTATCACACTTACCCAAAATAAGTTTTTGGTTGAACAAATAATGGAAAAATGTGTTCCGGACACTGGAGGGCAGTAACTAAATCCCAGTGTCAGGAACAAACGGAGAATTCTCTGAAAAAGATATTCTGCAAAATTGTGGAGACCAATACGAATATTTTGGTGTATAATCTTTATGGAACCTTGAAGATAAAGTTTTTTGATTTTATATGTTCACAATTTTTGTTATTTATGAGAAGAGCTACAGCTTCACACCAGAATATGGTTAGATTTCCGTATATGGTTATATTTCCATGACTTAAAACGTTACACACAGTGTGATTATTCTAAAAATTAAGGAGAAAATCAGGTTTTCGCTCTCATGTAAAGTAGTGTTTATTTTTCATAGCCACCTTTGAATGTAGGCCCACGATATATAATAAATATATATAGTTGCCGTAAATCAAATTTATCTCAAAAATTGTGTTAATAAGGTTCAATTTAACATGCAAAAATGTCTTGGTAAATCTTGTTTCGCAAAGTGCACGTTACTGTCCAAATTCCTTTTTGGTACTTATTATCGCAAAATAAAATTCCGCAGTGTTTTTCAATTCCCAGGTTTTCGCTTTATTTGAAAAACGGTAATCAACATCTCAAATGTTGCTTTGTTCCGTATTCTATTGAACTAATATGCATGTTAATTGGACCTTCCAGCAACAGACTCAAAAATCTACTTTCCGACCACATATCCAAAATAGCAATAATATGCCGTGATTAATATAATATTCAAAATTATTGAAAAACATTTTGTAGATTTGTCTTCGCCCACAGATCGAAATTACAAAATCGGACAAATTTTCATGTCTCTAAGATCGAAAAAGACAATCTAGTTAGAAAATAAAAAATATGACGGTTTAGGAAAGTAGTTGAAAGGGTAAATTGAACTTTTGCCAGGTCCATTCCGTCCAGCAACGAAAATCTAAACCTACCATAAGTATGTGTCCTTCATTCCATTCCGTAATATATTTATTGAAACTTGGCTACGTTCTACGTATATGAATTAAAGAACATTTTGTCCCGCCACTTTGTGGGAATAGTTCTAAAATTCATACATAAAAAAAGAAAATTATCGTAAGTGGGCGGATGAAAAATAAAAAATACGTCTTCGTCACGTTCGTCGCCATGATCAGTATTACATGTGTTTCAGCTTTCACTATTTCAAGGACCATTCTGCCCATTGACCGTAAATAAACATACCCAATTTCCAATAATTTCCAACATTATTATATTGCATTTATTATATAGGAAAATAGTATGGAAAGTGATTAAACGTTGCTCAAAATACTAGTATGCCAAATTTGATGCACGTTTTTAATCACCGTTGTATGAGAAGAAGTTTTATGTCTCATAAAATATCCTTGAATTTGAGCTGGACTCACTTGTTTCCCAACACTTAGAACAGATTCAGCAAATTCCTCCGCGCAATTCACTGGGCGTTGTTGATAGAATCTGTTAAACATTTCAATTAATTGATATTTTGAACAAAAACCTATAAACTCTTGAACATCGACACGACCAGGTCTAATTAACGCAGGATCCAACCTATCAATGTAGTTCGTTGTCATGAAAACAATACGTGCTTCTGTTGACGCCACACCATCCAAACAATTCAACAATCCGCTAAATGTAACCCGGTTTAATCCCTCGTACGCTGACTTTTGTTGAGACACATCTTCACGAGATGCAAAGGCTGCATCAATGTCCTCTAAGAGAATTATCGATTGCTCGGGAGCAACGTTTAATAGGTGGTTTAGTCTGTCATCTGTTAATCCTCGTTCCGACAAATTTAATAGGCAGATTCCGTACTCCAATACCCCGGCCAAGGCTGTAATAAAGCTAGATTTGCCACAACCTGGAGGTCCATGCAATAAATATCCCCTTCGATATGGAATTCCTCTATCTGCATACCACTCCGAATTGTCAATAAATTCTTTACAATCAGTTACAATTCGGTCCGCTATACTTTTATCCAAAATAACTGAGGATAAAGGACGCCGGCGACGAGGATGTCCAAACGGTCTCCATTCTGGCCCTAAAGCCGTATACATCATTGTTTTCCCTTCTGTTGCTTGTAAAGCAAAGAGGCGTGCATCTTCCAATATATCAAAATAAAGTTGCTTATTTCTTCCGAATGCAGTCAGAGTTACAGATTCCCATGGTACGCCCATATGAAGATCTAGTGTTTGCTGCTCCCTTGTGCGTTCAACCTGTATCCACACTCCTTCATAACGCATTATATGTTTTCCAATACTGGGAATAAAATCGTATTTTGTTTTAACTTTGCCCGTCTCTTTTTGTACAAAAGAAGTTTCAACGCTTAAATGTTGAGTGTCACGAGCCGCTCGAGCTGTTATCCATTGTAGCAGCCACTGGTAAGACTTATCGCGACAGGGTACTTCTAATGTAATCATGAGATGACGCCTGAATAAAATTAAACCGCCCTGTAGTCCTTTACGAAGAAGTGCAGCACTTGCCCCAATACCAAAGAGCCCAAATCCAGCGCCGAAATATGGGTTTGTTGTCAAACTACTTATAAGATCGCTTATCATATTTAAATTATCTTCAGTACAGTTTTAGATTTCCCTACATGAAAATGAAACAGTTTTTATTTGCAACACAGCAGTTATTATAAAGTTATACATGGACTAAACTTTTTGCGTAATTATTTCCATTGTTGCTTCGGCCAAGACTTAACCCCTCATATTATAAATAGGGCTGCGACATCGACTTCTATGTTTTGGAATTATCGATATTTAGTAATAACATCGATTACTATTTACATCGATGTTGTAGTACCGATGTTTCTTTTTAAAGGCCAAAACACAATCAAAGTACGCTTTGGGGCGGCGGAGATTTTGGGTAAGACCAGTGTACCAAAATAGAAATGTTGATGGGCTTATTGCGTTAAGCTTTGAACATTTACACAACAATGACCACGAACAATTCCATAAAATGGTAAGGACGACACCACAGGTCTTCGACCAACTATTTTCCATGATGGAGGAAGACTTGACTAAGCGCAGCAAACGGCAGCCAATATCAGCTAAATGTCGGCTATTTTTGACTCTAGTGTAAGTAAATTGAAAAAGATTATGTATATACAAAGGGATTTATAAAGTCTTTTTTATACAGCTATTTTGCACATGGGGATAGCACGCAATATCTTTCTCTTACATTTAAAATGGGTGCATCAACAGTGCGAAAAATACTACGAGAGACATGTGAAGTAATTTGGGCTAAACTCTTTCCAAGCTACCTCGCAATTCCAACCCGACACGAATAGCATAAAATAGCAAATGATTTCGAAATGTTGGCGCCATCGTCCGCAGAATCCATAGTTAAAGCGACGGCAACACTTCACAACTTCTTAAAAATGAATGATGAAAAATATTGTCCTCTCGAATTTACAGACAGTGATAATGGAGAAATTTCTGTTGAAGGACTATGGAGGAAAGAGGTTGGTTCGTTGCCAAAAGTAAAACGAAGTCACACAAACAATGACACAAAATTAGCCTTTTGCGGGATAAGCTAAAAGATTATATTTTAACAAAATAAGTTTTTTTTGAAGTTTTGTTCCGAATACTTTTGGAGTTCTTTTATTTGAAAAAGTTGAATTCCATAAGACGACTCCACCTGGAGCCATGTCTTAACCTTAATTTCCGAAAAATAAATGTAATACATTTTTGGAAGTTATACAAAAATCGTTTTATTAATTACTTATTACATATTCACCAAGGCACATATTAAAAAATATCACAATTCATTTGTATTTTAGGTTTCAGTCAAACTTAAAGTTTAGCGTTTTAAGAAGATAAATACAAGACACAATTTGGTGGAATAAATGAAATATGAATATTAAATCTCATGTTAAAAGTAATTAGTGTTGTGTACTCATACGCAGCAGCATGATGAACGAGAACAAACAAATGTCCGGACTGCAAACTGTTGCAAGAAGTGTCATTACGCCTATTATCTATATTATTTCTCTATTTAAACACATTACACACGGTTTTGGAGCTACATAGTCTTTCATATAAGACATGGCAGGCGTAAATTTGCATTGTGCAGTTTCCTCCGGCGCCACGCTTCCAGATGACATTCTTGAATTTTCTCTGACAAAACGATCCCGTAACGTCTTCCATAGACTCTGGCATTTATCAACTTCACATTTTACAAATATATTTAAGAAAATATATAATAAAAAGGTTAATCAATTACCGAGATATAAAGTGAGCATTTATTTTTCGTCCGAATGTACTTACCTGGCATATCCACAGCTCTTGATATTGATTTCCAGGCTGCCCTTTGATAAATTTATTTCTAAATGATTTGTGCGATTTATTATATATACATTGATATATTTGCACCTCATTTATTAAAACATTTTCCTTTTTATTTTATTTTTCGACTAAACCGGTCAGATTTTTTCTAACTAAACGCGCAAACAATACTCAAAAAACATATGTTTTTACGCTTTCATATAAGACATGGCAGACGTAAATTTCCATTGTGCAGTTTCCTTCGGCGCCACGCTTCCAGATGATATTCTTGAATTTTCTCTGACAAAACGATCCCGCAACGTCTTCCATAGACTCTGGCATTTATTAACTTCACATTTTACAAATATATTTACGAAAATATATAACAAAAAGGTTAATCAATTATAGAGATATAAAATGAGCATTTATTTTTCGTCCGAATGTACTTACCTGGCAAATCCACAGCTCTGGATATTGATTTCCAGGCTGCCCTTTAATAAATTTATTTCTAAATGATTTGTGCGATTTATTATATATACCTCATTTATTAGAACATTTTCCTTTTTATTTCATTTTTCGACTAAACCGGTCAGATTTTTTCTAACTAAACGCGCAAACAATACTCAAAAAACATATGTTTTTACGCTTTCATATAAGACATGGCAGACGTAAATTTCCATTGTGCAGTTTCCTCCGGCGCCACGCTTCCATATGATATTCTTGAATTTTCTCTGACAAAACGATCCCGCAACGTCTTCCATAGACTCTGGCATTTATTAACTTCACATTTTACAAATATATTTACGAAAATATATAACAAAAAGGTTAATCAATTATAGAGATATAAAGTGAGCATTTATTTTTCGCCCGAATGTACTTACCTGGCAAATCCACAGCTCTGGATATTGATTTCCAGGCTGCCCTTTAATAAATTTATTTCTAAATGATTTGTGCGATTTATTATATATACCTCATTTATTAGAACATTTTCCTTTTTATTTTATTTTTCGACTAAACCGGTCAGATTTTTTCTAACTAAACGCGCAAACAATACTCAAAAAACATATGTTTTTACGCTTTCATATAAGACATGGCAGACGTAAATTTCCATTGTGCAGTTTCCTTCGGCGCCACGCTTCCAGATGATATTCTTGAATTTTCTCTAACAAAACGATCCCGCAACGTCTTCCATAGACTCTGGCATTTATTAACTTCACATTTTACAAATATATTTACGAAAATATATAACAAAAAGGTTAATCAATTATAGAGATATAAAATGAGCATTTATTTTTCGTCCGAATGTACTTACCTGGCAAATCCACAGCTCTGGATATTGATTTCCAGGCTGCCCTTTAATAAATTTATTTCTAAATGATTTGTGCGATTTATTATATATACCTCATTTATTAGAACATTTTCCTTTTTATTTTATTTTTCGACTAAACCGGTCAGATTTTTTCTAACTAAACGCGCAAACAATACTCAAAAAACATATGTTTTTACGCTTTCATATAAGACATGGCAGACGTAAATTTCCATTATGCAGTTTCCTCCGGCGCCACGCTTCCAGATGATATTCTTGAATTTTCTCTGACAAAACAATCCCGCAACGTCTTCCATAGACTCTGGCATTTATTAACTTCACATTTTACAAATATATTTACGAAAATATATAACAAAAAGGTTAATCAATTATAGAGATATAAAGTGAGCATTTATTTTTCGCCCGAATGTACTTACCTGGCAAATCCACAGCTCTGGATATTGATTTCCAGGCTGCCCTTTAATAAATTTATTTCTAAATGATTTGTGCGATATATTATATATACATTGATTTATTATATATACCTCATTTATTAGAACATTTTCCTTTTTATTTTATTTTTCGACTAAACCGGTCAGATTTTTTCTAACTAAACGCGCAAACAATACTCAAAAAACATATGTTTTTACGCTTTCATATAAGACATGGCAGACGTAAATTTCCATTGTGCAGTTTCCTCCGGCGCCACGCTTCCATATGATATTCTTGAATTTTCTCTGACAAAACGATCCCGCAACGTCTTCCATAGATTCTGGCATTTATTAACTTCACATTTTACAAATATATTTACGAAAATATATAACAAAAAGGTTAATCAATTATAGAGATATAAAGTGAGCATTTATTTTTCGCCCGAATGTACTTACCTGGCAAATCCACAGCTCTGGATATTGATTTCCAGGCTGCCCTTTAATAAATTTATTTCTAAATGATTTGTGCGATTTATTATATATACCTCATTTATTAGAACATTTTCCTTTTTATTTTATTTTTCGACTAAACCGGTCAGATTTTTTCTAACTAAACGCGCAAACAATACTCAAAAAACATATGTTTTTACGCTTTCATATAAGACATGGCAAACGTAAATTTCCATTGTGCAGTTTCCTCCGGCGCCACGCTTCCAGATGATATTCTTGAATTTTATCTGACAAAACGATCCCGCAACGTCTTCCATAGGCTCTGGCATTTATCAACTTCACATTTTACAAATATATTTACGAAAATATATAACAAAAAGGTTAATCAATTATCGAGATATAAAGTGAGCATTTATTTTTCGTCCGAATGTACTTACCTGGCAAATCCACAGCTCTGGATATTGATTTCCAGGCTGCCCTTTAATAAATTTATTTCTAAATGATTTGTGCGATTTATTATATATACATTGATATTTTTGAACCTCATTTATTAAAACATTTTCCTTTTTATTTTATTTTTCGACTAAAAAACATATGTTTTTACGCTTCTGCTTAACGAAGCACACAAAAAAGTTCAGCAACTTTTTGTACGCTTGATACACACTTTTGGGATGCATGCTTCTTCATATGTTTACATACATTTCAAAACTGCTCGAGACACGCATGCTTAAAAATATACGTATATTTTTCTAATTGTGTTTTGACCTTGACATTCAACATATGTTTATTAACAAAAAATGCCGCAAAAGTGATATTTGGAAACATTTTACAAGAAAAACAAACAATTCTGCAATATATCACTCGTGTAATAAAACTTTAAAAACAAGCGAAACCAAGAAATTCTGCACCAATTAAGACTCCAATGAAATATTTACCAATAATGGATAAATCCTTCCCTTGTGAGAGATTGTTTCGATGGTTTTAGATGGTTAACCCAAATTGTTTCTACTATAGCTACGTAACATAACTAAATATATAGACACTGTAATGGTTTAAAATAGAAAAAAAGATATCCATAGCGCAAAATATAAATTCGGCAAAAATATCGATGTTTTTCCCCGATGATATCGACATCGAAGTAACTCATTTAAAACATCAATGTTTTACAACATCGATGTTATGAGTTCGATGTCGATCGAAAATAATGATCGCAATATCAGTATTTAAAAATAAAGAAATAAATGTACAAATTGATAGAACATAAGTAATCCAACGCCATGTTTCATTTATTTAAATTGGAATGTTTTTTAACTAAATTTAATAATATGAAAGACCTTAATCTTTTTATTGATTTTCTGTTTCCCACTCAAATAAAAACGATGATGACTTAATTTTTTTTAGCTTTTTGTTCTTCCGTCTGGAAACAAAAAATAGCTGTGTTCTTTTCGTATCCTATATACGCTTAGACATATAAACGAAAACGTATATACGGTTTAACAAACTTTTTATACACAGTAAGTAAAGCGGGGATAAACAGGTTGCCTATTTACCAAAACTTCATATGGATAACAATTATAGGTTGACAATTTTATATCCATTTGTGACAGTTTGTGAAATAAATGTAAGCAGAAATAAAATTTTTGAAATCAAACAAAACAGAAAGATATTCGTGTATATTTTGTTGCATATTGTGAGAAAAAATTAGCGTTTTAATCCAAGACCAGTCTGTATTAAATTGTATTACTCCTTATGTCTGAACTGGGAAGTGTATTTTTACACCCTACTCACATATTCTAAATTATTCCAAATGCATAATTGGTATGTATGTGTGCGTAATTACAAAACATGAACCATATGCACATTATGGCTGTTTTTCTTTAAGACTGGATAACTAAGCTGTGATAACAAAAATCTAAACAAAATGTTAAAATTTCACTCAAAATAAAAAATTCCTTTTTAAAATTGTCACCAAAAGCAATATCATATGTGTGTGATTTTTTATTTTGAGCAAAAAATTAAATTTTTATTAACGTTTTTGTTATCCCGGCTTAAAGAAAAACAGCCCTAATAGGGCTCTGAAATATAACTAAAATTTATATTAATAAATTAAAAGATGAATCAATCTTCATTTTGCGAATAAATAAATAAATAAATTTCAATTTCACCATACTTACTTCTTCGTCTGTTGTTTCTTGTGTTCTGTTGCTTTTGGCTTTCTTGTAATTCTAATCGTCGAAATTCAGTTTGAATACGTATTTTTGCAAGTATCTGCTACAAAATTAATGAAATTAGCAAATTACATATTCATACTTACATCATTATCCAACTAATTAATATTAACAAAGAAAGTTGTGTAAAAGCCACAAAATTCTAAATTGGGAAAAAAGAAGAACATGGTTGAATATTTTAAGGTACATAAGCACTGAACACCTACCAAGTAAACTTAGTTATTTATACAAATGAAGCACATGTGTAATTTACACATGTACGAGGGAAATTTGGCATTTACTTGTATGACTTCTATCAGCTCTATATAAAAAGATTTACAAACTTGAATTCGGTATTTTTACACAAGTTTTTTTCTATGTGACAAGAACAACATTTTATTAAATAACAAGGTAAGTGTGTGCTTTGAAATTTTTTGAAAATTATCTCTTTAGATGCTGAACACGAAACTTCCAATAAGCAATATGGTCCAATTTGTATGTTTTTCACAAAGGCGACAAAATTATATCGCTTGCAACAACAGTCAGGCGTTCCCCTCGTCCCATATAAAATTTTAAAAGAAACTATTGATCGGTGTGTTTGTACATACTTATGCGTCTCTTCTTTGATACGTCTTCCTTTTTTAATGTAGGTTTGGTTTGGTTTAAAGGACCAGAGAGCTTTCGCAATCTGTGCACTCGGAGACCCTATTGGATCCATTGTACATATAATTGTACCTGCAATTTATATATGTAAAAGTGAATTAGGTGAAAGGGAGGGACAGGAGGTGAGGGATAGAGGAAAAGCGGGAATATGGGTTGTGGTGGAATAGGAGGTGTCAAGTGAGTGGAAGAAGTTAGGAAGTCGAGTTTAGTTTGACTGTGCAGTTGACAGATAATACTCTTTCTTCCTTATAATTGCTGTGGCCTATGAGTAATACGAGGATACCTCTGGGTAGCTTGTCATTGGCGTACCTTGTGGTTTTCATTCTTACTGATAGGTGCCGGATTCATTTTTATCATCAGTCTAAATCAGCAATCAGAAACTACCCATAATCCAGTCCAGGCCCTTCGAGAATCTCAGCAGGTCGCGAGTTGCGATTTCATCAATGTTCCTAATTATATAATCTTCTAGGTGTTTTTCCTACGTACACAGAGAGAAGGGGCACATACATAAAATGTGCTCGATCGTCTCAACCTCATCTTCGTCCTCACACAGTCGGCAATAGTCCACAGTACCTATGTGCCACCTGCTGAGCCTGCTTCTAATTTTACAGTGCTCTGTGTAGATTCCTATGAGCGTACGCAACTCTACTTTGCCTAAATTCAATAAAGTTCTGGTTTTCTGTTTGTCTGCCTTTGGCCAGGTGGCCCTAGCAATCCTACAGGTTGATAAATTAATCCATGTTGAGTTCATCATTGCCCATCTGCGTGACTCAATCAGTCTATAGAAAACGCCTATCGGTGGTTTCACTGAGTTTTCGGCTTGCGAGATTTCCATGGATGAACCATTTCAGGCCAGTTCATCTGCTATTTCATTCCCACTGATATTGCTATTTCCGGGAACCCAGCAGAGACGGGCCACATGGCTTCTGAGGTCATCCAGCGAGCGCTTGCAACTCAGTAAATGCTTTGATTTGACTTGATTTGATTGATTTAATGGCTGCCTGACTATCTATGCAAAAGTTTATACCTGTTTCCGCCGGAATTTCTATCTCCGCTAGAAATTCTGCTGCTTTTTTGATTGCAAGGATTTCAGCAGCCAAGCCTGTAAAGGGCTCGCCATTGTCCCAATCTGCTCTTTTCGGTATAATCACCTGTGGTACTGTTGAGAAGTCCAGAACCGGTACCAAATAGTCGGTACCTTCATTGAAGACTGGTTCTGGCTGAAAGTTTTCCACATTTCTTTGAAAAACAGTCGCATGGCCGTATGGTCTACTCCTCCAGTAGCCTGATTCCTTGAGTCTTAATGCGCTTTTTGCAGCAGCCATCTCTGTGAAATGATCCAGAGGTAGCTGGTGTAATATTACATCCAATGCTGAGTGCGGCGTTGTTTTGAGGGCTCTGTGTCTTAGTTAATTTTGCTAATAATCTCCCGTTTCTCATGGCTAAACAACTATAGGTAGTAATGGGCCTGACCTGTCCTCAGTGATCCTGATCCAGTTCAGCCTGCGATCTAGAATCACTCCAAGATATTTAGCCTCCTGTGAAAGTAGAAGTTCGGTACCATCCAGTACTGGTTTCCTGAATGGATCTATGTTGTATTTCCTTGTAAAAAGAACTAGTTCTGTTTTCCTAGGATTGATGCCTAGGCCACTACTACTAGCCCATCCTGATAATTTCCTCAGTGTACCTTGCATTAAATCGCTGATGGTTGGTAAGAATTTTCCCCCTACCATGATGACTACGTCATCGGCATATGCAACTACCTTATTGCCATCATCAGAAAGGGATCTGAGGATACTGTTCACAGCGAGGAGCCACAGAAGTGGGGATAAGACCCCTCCTTGTGATGTTCCCCTAGTCACCAGTTTCCTTATCATTCCGATCCCCAGAGTCGAATTGATAATACGATGCCTTAACATCGAGTCTATACACTCGACGAGAAAGTTCGGAACGTGTAGATCCCTTAGAGCGCTACTGATGGTGTCAGACTCTATGTTATTAAAGGCTCCTTCTATATCTAGAAACGCTGCAAGAGTATACTCATTCAATTCTAGATTTCTTTCTATGTAGCTGACAACCTCATGAAGTGCGCTCTCAGTAGATTTGCCTTTAAGATAGGCATGTTCAGCGTCACTTAGCCGATTGCTATCTATGCTATCTCTTAGATACGCATCTAAGATACGTTCCATTGTCTTAAGGAGGAAGGATAACAGGCTGATTGGTCTGAAGTCCTTAGCGGACGAGTGACTGGGTTTGCCTGCTTTGGGTATGAAAACAACCCTTACCTCCCTCCAGTTCTTTGGTATAAATCTGATGCGTAGACATGTTTTAAATATACGCAAGAGATGTTTTACAATCACATCCGTCGTCTGTTGCAGCATGGCTGCAAAGATACCATCCATACCCGGGGATTTGAAGGGCTGGAAGGTATCAATTGCCCATTTTATTCTATTTTCGTTGACTATGTTATTTATGCTGACTTCATCGAATAGATAGATTATCTATTGTGGTCATAGTGACCTCACCGATATCCTCTGTACAATTAGGAAAGTGGGTCTCTGCTAAGAGGCCGAGTGTCTCTTGGCCCGATGCCGTCCATGTACCATCCAGTTTCTGGATGTGTCCTAGAGGTTTCGGGTCCTTCGACAGGACTCTTCTGAATCTAGCTCCCTCGGTAATGTTGTCTATTGTTTCCCAATAGGCAACCCAGGACGCTCTATTTGCTCTTTTAAGGTCTGCCTTGTAGTTGTTAAAACTAACTTTGTAGTTTTCCCAATCTTCATTGCTACCTGTCCGTTGAGCCCTATTGTACAGTTTCCTGGTGTTCTTTCTTTGCTTTCTAAGCTCAGCGGTCCACCAGTACGGTTGAGTCCTTTTTCCTGGGAACGTTTTAGGACATGACCGAATGAAACTGTTTGACAGTGCCGACGTCAGGTTGTTGATAATTGTCAATATCAGCTCCCGTGAACGTATCGATCCTGAGATCAATGAGTTCGTTCTTTTGGGATTTCTATATGGTTCTATGTTCTTTTGTTCAAGGTTAATCTTGAAGAGTATTCTCTTGTGATCAGAGAAGGAGTGATCACTTGATACTCTCCACTCTTTGATAAACGAACTATCCATGTTAGTCAAAGTTAAATCTAGTACTTCCTCTCTAACCCTAGTTTTGAAAGGGGGGGGTGTTACCTACGTTACAAATTCTTAGGCTAGACAGTGTAATAAATTCAAAAAGTGACTCAACTCTTTCGTTGATATCTGTGCTACCCCATTGTGTATGGTGAGCATTGGCGTCACAACCCACGACAAGTCTTCATCTTTTGTTGGACGCATATGCTATAAGTTGTTCCGTGTTAGTTCCAGGTGGACTGGGTTTCTCAAATGGCATGTAAATGGAGGCAAATGTCAGGGTTTCCACAACTTTAGTGAAAATATTAAACAAATACGTTTTTGCGTCTTGTCACACTACATGGGAAATCTAGTTTAAATGTCAGATGCCATACAAATTTGACATATCAAAATCGACCTTATGTCATTTAAACTAAATTTCGCATGCATTGTGACAAGGCTATTAGACTAAAAACATCAATTGGTCAAGTGCAATACACCCAAGTGTCCGTGATGATGTCCTCTATAACTCCATAAAATCAGATTTTTAGTATCCGACCTGATTTTATGTTATTACCCCAATAACCAGACACTAGGCCTATTCGATTGGGCTTACTAGATTAAAATTAAGAGACTTGATAAGGTGGTAACATTGTTATCCATTGGTTTTATTTAAATAAATCAGAGATAAAATCTGGCACCACCTTACGCGGTAACTAAGAGAGTAGTAACCAAGTTTCTTGTTAAACGAGTAAATTCCATACAAATATTAAGCTAGTAAACACAATCTAACAGGCCTATTTTTTCTGCAAGCAAAAACTTATTTGAAATTCTGGATATAAGCTTGATTGAAGGCGGCAATGTTCCCTACTTATATTCAGAATTTTGATTTACAAATGTCGGATCTCAAACAAATTTGAAAATCGACAATATAGCCTTGTCAGACTGTAGGGGAAATCTAGTGAAACTTGTTTTCGAGCTAAATTGACATCAAATCTAATACTTTTTTCATACAAAATTTTTGAATACTGACCTCGAAATCTAATATTTACACCTTACTGACATTTGTAAATCGACCTTATGTCAATTCAGCTAGATTTCGAATGCAGTGTGACAAGACTATTATAGCCTTGTTACACTGCATAAGAAATCTAGTATACATAATATCAAATGTGCATGGCATCTGACATACGCAAATCGACCTTATGTCATTTAAACTAGATTTCGCATGCAGTGTGACAAGGCTATTAGTGGTTTAGTGCGGAAAAAATAGTTTAAAAGCTCATGATTAACTTCCTTGGTTATTGTTGTGGTATTTGTTCGTTTTAGCGGAAGAAATATAGTTTGTATACCACTGGGTAGGAAATTTAAATTTAAAGCACCATCTTGTGGCTATAAAATAAGATGTCAATTTAGTATTGATCAACAATGGAACAATGTAGATGGGGCCTGTCAACATGTTTGTAGATGTAGTTCGGGCTTTTGTTTATCGTACCCGTTTACACCTAGTCCTTAATGGGCATGCTATTTTGTGCCTACCTTAAAGGCCAAAAAACAATCAAAGTACGCTTATCGAGCATGTATGCATTATACGTATTTTTGCTGTTTGCAAGACACATAGAGAGTATGCATATACGCATGAAAACATATGTTCTTATTTTTCTTCTTCTTCTGAGCTTATTGTTTGAATGTAAACAATAACAAATGTGCGACATAATTAAAATGGAAATAAATGAAATAGCTTCGTCGGCGTAGATTTTGGGTAAGACCATTATACCAAAATAGAAATGTTGATGTTTGCGTAAAGCTTTGAACATTTACACAACAATGACCACGAATAATTCCATAAAATGGTAAGGACGACACCACATGTCTTCGACCAACTATTTTCCATGATGGAGGAAGACTTGACAAAGCGCAGCAACCGGCTGCCAATAGCAGCTAAATGTCGGCTGTTTTGACTCTAGTGTAAGTAAATTGAAAAAGATTATGTATATACAAAGGGATTTATAAAGTCTTTTTTATACAGCTATTTAGCACATGGAGATAGCACGCAATATCTTTCTCTTACATTTAAAATGGGTGCCTCAACAGTGCGAAAAATAATACGAAAGACATGTGAAGTAATTTGGGCTAACCTCTTTCCAAGCTACCTCGCAATTCCAACCCGCCACGAATGGCATAAAATAGCAAATGATTTTGAAATGTTGTCGCCATCATCCGCAGAATCCATAGTTAAAGCGACAGTAACACTTCACAACTTAATAAAAAAGAATGATGAAAAATATTGTTCTCTCGAATTTACAGATAGTGATAATGGAGAAGTTTTGTTTCGAATACTTTTGGAGTTATTTTATTTGACAAAGTTGGATTTCATGGCTCCACCTGGAGCCATGTCGTAACCTTAATTTCCGAAAAATAAATATAATACATTTTTGTTAGTATAAAAATCGTTTTATTAATTACTTATTACATATGCACCAAGGCACATATTAAAAAATATCACAATTCATTTGTATTTTAGGTTTCAGTCCAACTTAAAGTTTAGCATTTTAAGAAGATAAATACAAGACACAATTTGATGGAATAAATAAAATATGAATATTAAATCTCATGTTAATAGTAATTAGTGTTGTGTACTCATACGCAGCAGCATGATGAACGAGAACAATCAAATGTCCGGACTGCAAACTGTTGCAAGAAGTGTCACTACGTCTATTCTCTATATTAATTCTCTATTTAAACACATTACACACGGAGCTACATAGTCTTTCATAAAAGACATGGCAGACGTAAATTTCCATTGTGCAGTTTCCTCCGGCGCCGCGCTTCCAGAATTCTTGAATTTTAAATTTTCTCTGACAAAACGATCCCGCAACGTCTTCCATAGACTCTGGCATTTATCAACTTCACATTTTACAAATATATTTAAGAAAATATATAACAAAAAGGTTAATCAATTACCGAGATATAAAGCGAGCATTTATTTTTCGTCCGAATGTACTTACCTGGCAAATCCACATCTCTGGATATTGCTTTCCAGGCTGCCGCTTTAATAAATTTATTTCTAAATGATTGCACCTCATTTATTAAAACATTTTCCTTTTTATTTTCTTTTTCGACTAAACCGGTGAGATTTTTTTCTAACTAAACGCGCAAACAAAACTGAAAAACATATGTTTTTACGCTTCTGCTTCACGAAGCACACAAAAAAGTTAAAAGTTCAGCAACTTGTTGCACGCTTGATACACACTTTTGGGTTGCGCGCTTTTATTGTACGCTTCTTCATATGTTTACATACATTTCAAAAGTGCTCGAAACATGCATGCTTAAAAATATACTTATATTTTTCTCATTGTGTTTTGGCTTAAATCCTATGAACACCTGTTCTGTAACTCCCACATCAAGAAAACATGGAACATGTGATGAAGCAGAAGCGTTGTAATTTTACACAAAAAAATTGTTTTTCGCATGCAACTACGCCTATAACTTTGATTTTTGAGAACTTGTTTTTCTCTCATTACTGGAAAAAATGCGACAAAAACTGTCAAGTCGAGAAGTTCAACTTCGAAATGTATATATACTCACAATTAAAAACATTGCGAGAATGAGTATTTCACACATTTGTTAACCAAAGAATAGACAAAACCAACGCAAAAAAGTTATTAGTGTTGTTATTTATTTATTAGTTTGTAAAAGAAGTATTTTGATTCGACTGAATCGATCACATTCATTACTCAGTTACAATCAGTTATACGACATACATTAAACCACACAACAAATAACTTATTGACACTTTTTAATAGATTTAATTTCGTATTTCTTCTTATTTTTTGATTCTTTACTTGATGTTTTTTCTTTTGTTTGTTTACTTTTTTGACAGGTGACTGGAAAGTTCCAATAATACATTGTCGTTTTTTAAATTGATTACAGATAGAATTTTTACTCACATATCGAGAAAAAGTGGAATTTTTGTTTCACACTTTCTCAATGCGAGATGTTCTCACTTTCACATTTCATTTCAATTATTCAGTCAATGGAAGTCAGGGCCGTGCGCAGGATTTTCCCCTGGGGGGGTTTTCATCTAGTTTTACAAAAAATAAAGTCAGTCTATGGCGCAATGATAAATGACGTTAAGTTGATTATGTGTGATGACGTGAGCGTTTGGCAACCGTTCATATTTTATTACCATGATCTTCGAGAAATATTTTGACATTGCATTTCAGTTATCCATCTACCAGTACACTCAAAGGAATTTGTCAGTAAAAGAAAGCAGAAAGTCTACTGAAAGAGCAGATTTTCTGCTGAAAAAGAAACAGCGGATTTGCTGATCTGCTGAGATAATAAACAGCTGTTTGCTGTTTTTAGCAATATAGAAAACTGTAACTGTAAGCATATGTACAGAACAGTATGACCACTTAAATATACATATTAACTAAACGTTTTTGAATAGAAGTTATTATAAAACAATTTATTACCACGGGAAGATATTGCGATTGTCTTTTTAATTATACGCATATTGTCCCAAGCTAATATAAAAAAATAATTAACAGCAGCCAATTTTACCAGACTGCAAACTCTTTAGCAGTGTGAATGTTGACGTAAGATTGCAGAATAACTGCTGTTATGCAAAAAACTACCTACTAACTACTGTTATCTAAAAAAAATACTACTACTAGCAGAAAAGTTTCTGTTATAAGCAGCAGACAATCACTGCTTTTATTAACCGACTTGTTTTCTAATAAATAGTTGCTTGGAAGTACATACATACATATATATTTTGAAGAAATATTACACAAAAAACGATCGAATTCCTCGACGATTAAATCCCCTTCAGGCCCCGCATTTTTCTATGATAAATGCAGAAAATTGGATATGCATGTTGACAAAGTATGGGTCTAAATATGATGTCTAATGAGTTTTGGGGTTTTTAAATTATGCTGTAGCTACATGAGTAACAGGATGTTTACTCAAAATCTTTATACGCATATTCTGAATAAATAAAAAATATGTGGAAATGTTAATTAATTTTTATAATCTTAAATATGTATAAATTCCAAAAACAAAGACAGCTTTTTTGTACTCGATGAAATGCAAGAAGAAACAATTACAAATTTTAATTCCAAAAACCAAATAATTGGTATTTTAGAGTTTCGCTTTCTACGTAGATCCAAGTTACTGAATTTGTTGTTTCTCTTTTGAATAAAACTTGTTACATATGTACACAAAAATACCGACTCTTTGATTCTGACAGTTACGTGCGATTAAAATGTAAATGAAAGAGCGACACTCTTTTTTTGACTCTTAGGTGAAGAATGGGTGTTTCAAAATGAACATTTTTCGTGATTTTTGTTTAATTGTGAATGAACTAAAGAAAACATCACAAAAATACGACAAAAAAACATTAAAATACTGAAACCCCGTGTCCTGTTTTACTCGAATTTTGTGAACATTTTAATTATTTTATTTTATTTAACTAATTGCAAAACATTTTTTCGAAAAATAAGACAAAAAATATCCTATTCTTCTTTGTTCCCGGCATTCTTAATTTTGAAATTTTCATGTTATTTTGAATGATTTCTGTCAAAACCAATTTTATTATTCACATTTTAATCTAACGTAACTCGCTCAATTTTTGAAATGAGACGGACGGACCTTCTTTTTCATTTATGTTTTTTGAGATAAAACTCATTTCTTATTGTTTCGCAACTTTAAAGTAGATTTTAAAATAGAGACCCACCCGCAGAGAAAAACGTAGAAACGTGAACATCATTTTTGAGTTTCTTTTGTGGGAAAAATTAGTTTGTTTGCGGTAAACATGTCATCAGTTGTTGTAAATGAATAAAGAGTATAGATAATATGTTTTCATAGAGAATATGTTTTATTTGTTTGTCGAAATGGATTTGTATTATCATTACAAATTCCCAAAACATTTAGAAGTAACAGAAACCGGTGTTTTTTCATCTTTGATGAAAATATGTCACATGGGTTCAGATTTAGATGCAGCTCCCTAAAAATTTCGCATCGCACATGTTACAAACCACGCATTGCAAACTGAATATACGAATAGCCACACCATATTATATTTGAACTGTGAACATCTGTTCTGGAAGTGGAATATGTGGGCCAATGTTTTGATATAGCCCTTATACAAATGTCCCACCCGATTTCTATACCCAGAAATTTAAAAATGAAAATTGTATTTTATTTAATTTATTTCTTTTGTATAAGTAAACACGTAAGGAAAGGCTAAAGTCGGGCGGGGCCGACTATATGATACACTCCACTTTCTATTGGAATACAATTCAGTAAAAAAGTGAAACGGGAAAATTTTTTGTATGTTTCCTAATCACAGGCTAATATGACCTGGTCCAATTTGTCAAATCGAGAATAGTATTTGTATCGGGGCTATATCCAAACAAGTGACTAACTTTCACAATAAGTTCTTCTAGTTGAAATATAACGTTATGTTATATGTTATATAAGTTAGCATTAACCATATTATTAAGCCTACTACTTACGAGTACTAATAGCACGCGCAGACGAATGGCGTATCATATTTCTGCAATGCATTGCTTATGTTTGGGAAATGATGATTCGCTAGTTGACTCGCGGTGCATTCACCTAACAAATATTCATATTTGCTGGGAGAATGCAAACTAAGCATTAATAACTATAAATTCTGTCAAAGCATAAAGTGTAATAATATTTTATGAAATGAATAAAAGTCAGATTCTTTTACAAGTGCGTGTACTTCAGACTGGAATTCTCTCTGTTCTTAACTGGCGCCCAACGTAGTCTAAAAGGTTTTTAAATTATTTATCCTGTCAAAATCTCAGTAAAGAGAGAAAAAATAAATAATTAAAACAAAAAATTCGCGGTAAACCGAATTAAAAAACATCAAAGTTTAAAAAAGGTTTTTAAATTATTTAACCTGCCAAAATCTCAGTAAAGAGAGGAACAAATAAATAATTAAAATAAATTCACGGTAAACGGAATTAAAAAACATTAAAGTTAAAAGGTTTTTAAAATTATTTGACCTGTCAAAATCTCGTTAAAGAGAGGAAAAAAATAAGTAATTAAAAAAATCACAGTAAAGCAAGTGAAAAAAGAACAACTAAATTTAAAATAGTTTTTTTGAAATTATTTTACAAATAACATCTCGGTAAAGAGACAAAAATATAATAATCAAAAATCGTGATAAAACGAGAAAAAGAAACTAATTTAAAACAAAGACAAGAAAATAAATAATTCAACCTCAACACATAAGGTCAACACCAAAAGCCAGAGCAAGTAGCCAAAAAGAAGAGAAAACAAGAGGAAAGCAGCACTACACACAGCACCGAACATCAACATCAACACCAAAGGAACGAAGGAAAATAGATTAGAGTAACCAAATGGAAAATTTTTTGTAAGTACCAATTTATTTTCGAATTTCTGTGTTTTCGGCATTATCAATTTTTTGCGCGTTAAAGAAAATCTAAGTTTTCCAGTACTTTTTGTTATCGTGTTTTGCTCGATTTTTTTTGGTTATTCGTTTATTCTTCCGATTGACAATGGCAAGCAGGGACGAAATTGTAAGCATTGTGACGGCGGCTGTTGATGCCATGACCGATGACTTGAGAGAGCAAATCGATGCACTCACACGACAGTTTAGTAGTTTACGCACCCCAAGAGTGGAAACATACGAACCAGTAACCTTAGGAAGGGCTCGGGGTACTTCATTTGATTTGGTAAAATCGCTTCCTGAATTCCGGGGGGAATTCGCTATAGGTTACTATGAAGAAGGATCAGAAAATTATTACATTGCAATGGGAATATTGAGGTACAAAATTACGGGTATGGCTAATGATAAATTATCATCCTTCAATACAGTATTGAACTTTAATGCTTTAATTGCTAGATTAGATCAAAGTTTCGCTAACAAGAGGTCATTACAGGTTTTGGAGAGTGAATTGAGTATTATTAGGCAAGGAAAATCGCAAATAACAGATTTTTATGATGATGTTGACAAACATTTGACTTTGATAATAAATAAAAATAAAATGAGTTACCCTGGAAATGAGGGCCAGAGACAACGCATTGTGTGTATTTATTTCGGGTTTAAGGAAACCATTAAGTGACATATTATTTTCAACCAAGCCAAGTGATTTACCGACGGCTTTAGCCACTGCACAGGAACTGGAGTCGGACCAACGCAGACAAGAGTTTGCGAGGATTTTCGCAGAGTTGCTCACATATCACGAACACACCAAAATTCCCATCCATCATATAAACGTACTGCTCAAAACGCAAATGGAGCTCCCACATTACAACAGGAACCAGTCCCAATGGATGTCGATCCAGGATCATCCATGTTTCGACGACCCACAGCATTTACTGGACATAGACCCCAACAACCTAATGGAAACACTGCTAGAACTCCAGTGGTTAAGCGTGATAGAGAACCTGGTTCCGGGAGGAGCGCACCCATTCAGAAACAACAACGTGTGAACCATTTGGCCACTGATCCACCGGAAGAGGAAGATGTGGACGATTTGAGTTCCAATTTTTCGCAGTACGAAGAGGAAGACGACGAGCAAGTGGTAGAAGAGTTACATTTTTTAGACTAGGCTCGCTCCTTCCCTTTATCATAAAGACAATAAAGGGTAGGGAGTTAAAACTATTAGTGCATACAGGAACATCAAACAATTTTATTAAACCAATAGATGACTTAATTTTTGCAGTTCCCCTCGGGAAACCTTTTAATGTAAATACCTTGAACGGCACAAATTCGATAAATGAAAAATGCACGATGGTTTTATTGGTTATGTTACTACATTTTACTTACTTGATACATTACGGAATTTTGACGGAATTAGTGGTTATGAGTTTTTAAAACAAATTAATGGTAAATTGAATATGACGGACGATACTTTAACTTACGAAAAAAGTAAAAATCCTGTTGTCAGAGCAGACGAATAGATAAATTTTCACGCAATCGATAAAGATTTGGTACCACAAAATGTAATAGAGGAGTTCAACAGAATTATATCGGGAAATTCTACTGCTTTTGCAGACCCAAACCGAGCATTACCATACAATACCAGCGTAGAGGCGACGATTCAGACAAAAGTGAGGAACCCATTTATTCAAGATCGTACCCATATCCTGTGACCATGTCGGACTTCGTCAATAATGAGATTAAAACCCTTCTTCAGGACGGAATAATAAGAAAATTTTTCTCTGCATATAATTCTCCGGTACTTGTTGTAAGAAAAAAAGGTTTAGACGAACAAGGAAAACAAAATCACAGACTGGTAATAGATTTCCCAAAATTGAATGATGCGACGGAAAACGACAAATATCCAATGCCCGATATTCCAGTAATATTATCAAACTTAGGAAAATCACAATATTTCACAACACTGGATCTGAAAGCGGGTTACCATCAGATCCTATTAGCTGAAAAGGACAGAAAAAACAGCCTTTAGTGTCAATAATGGGAAGTATGAGTTTTTTAGGTTACCGTTTGGGCTGAAAAACGATCCAAGCATATTTCAGCGTACAATTGACGATATTTTACGGGATTTCATCGGAAAGATATGCCAAGTCTATATGGATGACATTATAATATTTTCTCCAGATGAGTACAGCCATCTGGAGCACATCCATACAATTTTGAACGAGATAAGTAAGGCCGGTATGAGGATATCCGCGTCAAAGTCTAAATTTTTTCGGACGGAGGTAGAATTCCTTGGTTTCGTAATTACCAGAAATGGCATTACAACATGCCCAGATAAAGTCAAGGCCATTAGGGAATTTCCAAAGCCAGACAATTTGAGAAGTCTTCGATCTTTCTTGGGTCTTTCCGGTTTCTACAGAAGATTTATGAGGGATTACGCAAAAATTGCGAAGCCTCTGACTAAATATTTAGAGGGCGATAATGGTAAAGTTACAGCAAGAAAATCTAAAAGTATTAAGATCGAACTGAACGCAGATGCACTGGCTGCATTTGAAAAGTTGAAACAAGTTATAGCATCAGAAGATGTCATACTTTCCTGCCCAGACTATGAAAAAGCGTTTGAACTTACGACGGACGCGTCTGCGGTTGCCCTCGGAGCAGTGCTCTCACAGGAAGGTAGGCCTATAACGATGATATCTAGAAATTTAACAGCAACTGAATCAAATTATGCTACAAACGAAAGAGAATTACTCGCGATCGTATGGGCCCTGAAGGAATTAAGACACTATCTATATGGTGTTCTGGATATCCATATTTTGACCATCAACCTCTAACGTTTTCAATGTCGGATAAAAATCCTAATTCAAAAATGAAAAGATGGCGATCTTTTATCGAGGAATACTCGCCCAAATATATTTATAAACCCGGTAGAGAGAACGTGGTGGCTGACGCACTATCCAGGCAATTAGTTAATCATTCACTGGACGATTCGGATGACGACTCCGTTCATAGTGAAATATCCTTGACACAAGTTATAAGTTCAGTCAAATATCCACTAAATCAATACAGAAATCAGATATTGATATCAAAGGGTTCATCATGTAATAAAACAGAGAATATAATTTTTCAGAAATTCTTGAGACACATATGACAATACGGAAAATTTGGAGAAAATTCTTTTGGAAGTCGTTAACCCGAAGATAGTAAATGCAATTTGTTGTGAACTTCCTATTTTGGCTGAGATTCAAAATTGTATCATGACGAGGTTTCCGTCAATAAAATTTATTCACACGGAAAAATGCGTTATGGACGTAATCCGGGAAGACGATCAATGGGACATAGTGACTACTGAGCACAACCGAGCTCACCGATCAGTACAGGAAATTTTTAAACAGATTATTAGTGAGTATTATTTCCCGGGTATAAAGAAAAGATTAAAATATGACATAGCCAACTGCAAAATTTGTAGGGAAAGGGATAAATACCAAAGAAGGCCGGCTAAGGTAAAAATAGCTCCAACACCAATTCCTGAGTACCCTGGGCAAATTTTACATGTTGACATTTTAATAACAAACAAGTGTAATTTTTTGACATGCTTAGACAAGTTTTCAAAATTTGCTACACTTGTTCTCGTAGCATCCAGGAATGCAATAGATATTAAATCAGCTCTGTTCCAAATTTTGAACAGATTTGGAAATGTGAAGCTGGTTGTATCGGATAACGAGAAATCATTCCAATCGAGTATAGTTGGAACGTTCCTTCGAGATCATTACGGAGCGGAACAATTTTTCGTACCACCGATGCACAGCGAAAGCAACGGTCAAGTAGAGAAATTTCACTATACCCTCCTGGAGATTGCGAGATGTGTGAAGGTACAACAGAAGGTCGATGACACTATGGATCTGTTACTATTATCAACATTCAAGTACAATAATTCGGTACATTCAGTGACAGGTATGAAACCAGTTGACGTCATAAATTCAATTTCGGACAAAGTTGTAGGCGAGATAAGGACAAAATTACAGTTAGCTCAGGACAGGACTTTACGAACACACAATGAAGACGCATCAGTTAAAATTTTCCATCCAGGCGAGAAGGTGTTTGTTAGAAGAAATCGCAGATTAGGAAACAAATTTGATAAATGGTACGTCGAGGGTACAATTGAACGCGACTTAGGTATCACAGTACTAATTAACGGAAGGAAAGTTCATAAAAGTAACTTGCGGTAGTGTTTTTCTTTTCAGATTTTTTATGATTTGGGTAACTCTGACATCAGCGAAGGTGCTGGATTACACAGTGCAACACGAAAAAAAATAACCATATACGGACACCGCTACATGATAAAAGACCAAAAAAAAAGACCCGTGTTTTTTTTTTCCCCAAAGTCATGCACTTTTTTTTTATGGGCCCCCAGAGATTTGAGGCCTCGGTGTAATTTTTGGAAAAAAGTGATCATATTCTCAGGCTCATATCTTGCAAACCGTTCGGAATTTTGATTTACTCTCTGAGGCAAAGTTCTAGCTCTTGTCATAAAGAACAAAAATTGTGAACATATAAAATCAAAAAAACTTCATCTTCAAGGTCAAAATCGCAAAAAACTTAAAAAAAATCGAGCAGTGCTCTCACAGGAAGGTAGGCCTATAACGATGATATCTAGAAATTTAACAGCAACTGAATCAAATTATGCTACAAACGAAAGAGAATTACTCGCGATCGTATGGGCCCTGAAGGAATTAAGACACTATCTATATGGTGTTCTGGATATCCATATTTTGACCATCAACCTCTAACGTTTTCAATGTCGGATAAAAATCCTAATTCAAAAATGAAAAGATGGCAAAAATGAAAGTTTTTTGCGATTTTGACCTTGAAGATGAAGTTTTTTTGATTTTATATGTTCACAATTTTTGTTCTTTATGACAAGAGCTAGAACTTTGCCTCAGAGAGTAAATCAAAATTCCGAACGGTTTGCAAGATATGAGTCTGAGAATATGATCACTTTTTTCCAAAAATTACACCGAGGCCTCAAATCTCTGGGGGCCCATAAAAAAAAGTGCATGACTTTGGGGAAAAAAAAAACACGGGTCTTTTTTTTTTTGGTCTTTTATCATGTAGCGGTGTCCGTATATGGTTATTTTGAAATGACTTCAAAAATGTTGCACAGTGATTATACTGACTCACACTTCATAGCTATAAGGGGCGGAGATGTTGCTATTTACGAAAACTTTAAATACATCGTGCATCGGACAAACCTGACAGTATACGAAATTATTTTAAATGATAATGCGGAACTGATAAAAAATTTCAAGGATGAAAGAGAGACTGACATCATTATGGACCAGACTAGACAAATACAGCGCCTGCTGCGGGTACTTTTGGTGAATAGACGGCATGCAAGGTCATTGGATTTCATTGGATCAGCACTTAAGTTTATTGCGGGTACGCCGGACCGAGGTGATTTCGACCTATTAATGACAAGAGAGGACATGTTGGCACAGAACAATAATAAACAGACTGTTGTAAATTCTGCACTACAAGACAAAATTAACGAGTTGACAGAAAGAATAAACGTAATGCAGAAGGCATCAAGAGATTCTAATGCTATTAATGCTGACCAACTATTATTTCTCGAACTTTTGAGTGCCAGGAATGGTGAAATTATTTTTTTCCTGAACCAATTGACACTATCCATTACTTTGGCAAAGACGAATGTAGTAAAACCAATAATAATTGATAATGCCGAAGTTAATTATATTCTCGAGAATGAATTGGTACCAATAAGTTTAAATAATCTTCTAAAATCAAGTACTGTAAAAGTTTATCAAACTAACAATATCATTTACTATGTTATAAAAGTACCCTTAGTAAAAGAAATATGTAATTTTTTAAGAATATTCCCAGTAGTCCATAATAACTCTGTAATTCAAATGGGGATACGGACATCTTCACAGTGCAATAATCGTCATACTCCTATAACGGACTGTGTAAATGCTGGAAATATCAGTATTTGTAGAATAACCACGGATGATGAATGACAATTTTGCTGTTCAGATTTATATATAGCTCCCATACAAATCAAGTGTTTCGAGCAAATTAGTATTTTCAAAATAAATTCTGTGAAGGTAAGGAAAGATTTATATTATGTCCAGTCTCTTTTATGTTATGCTGATAAGCAGCAGACAATCGCTGCTGTTAATGACAGACTTTTTTCTTTAAGTGTATGATTAAAAATGTTACGTAGTAAATATAAGTATGTATAATTATAAATTATTTAATTATTGTTACAAGTAATAATTTTATGTTATATTTTGATGGGCAAAAATCTATACATGGCATGGAATCTTTTTGAAGACTTAGGTTAATGGAAATTATATAAAAAAGTGTGTGGATTAAGGGTTCTTTATGACAAGAGCTAGAACTTTGCCTCAGAGAGTAAATCAAAATTCCGAACGGTTTGCAAGATATGAGTCTGAGAATATGATCACTTTTTTCCAAAAATTACACCGAGGCCTCAAATCTCTGGGGGCCCATAAAAAAAAGTGCATGACTTTGGGGGGGAAAAAAAAACACGGGTCTTTTTTTTTTGGTCTTTTATCATGTAGCGGTGTCCGTATATGGTTATTTTGAAATGACTTCAAAAATGTTGCACAGTGATTATACTGACTCACACTTCATAGCTATAAGGGGCGGAGATGTTGCTATTTACGAAAACTTTAAATACATCGTGCATCGGACAAACCTGACAGTATACGAAATTATTTTAAATGACAATGCGGAACTGATAAAAAATTTCAAGGATGAAAGAGAGACTGACATCATTATGGACCAGACTAGACAAATACAGCGCCTGCTGCGGGTACTTTTGGGGAATAGACGGCATGCAAGGTCATTGGATTTCATTGGATCAGCACTTAAGTTTATTGCGGGTACGCCGGACCGAGGTGATTTCGACCTATTAATGACAAGAGAGGACATGTTGGCACAGAACAATAATAAACAGACTGTTGTAAATTCTGCACTACAAGACAAAATTAACGAGTTGACAGAAAGAATAAACGTAATGCAGAAGGCATCAAGAGATTCTAATGCTATTAATGCTGACCAACTATTATTTCTCGAACTTTTGAGTGCCAGGAATGATGAAATTATTTTTTTCCTGAACCAATTGACACTATCCATTACTTTGGCAAAGACGAATGTAGTAAAACCAATAATAATTGATAATGCCGAAGTTAATTATATTCTCGAGAATGAATTGGTACCAATAAGTTTAAATAATCTTCTAAAATCAAGTACTGTAAAAGTTTATCAAACTAACAATATCATTTACTATGTTATAAAAGTATCCTTAGTAAAAGAAATATGTAATTTTTTAAGAATATTCCCAGTAGTCCATAATAACTCTGTAATTCAAATGGGGATACGGACATCTTCACAGTGCAATAATCGTCATACTCCTATAACGGACTGTGTAAATGCTGGAAATATCAGTATTTGTAGAATAACCACGGATGAGTGCTTATCACAATTGCTGAATGACAATTTTGCTGTTCAGATTTATATATAGCTCCCATACAAATCAAGTGTTTCGAGCAAATTAGTATTTTCAAAATAAATTCTGTGAAGGTAAGGAAAGATTTATATTATGTCCAGTCTCTTTTATGTTATGCTGATAAGCAGCAGACAATCGCTGCTGTTAATGACAGACTTTTTTCTTTAAGTGTATGATTAAAAATGTTACGTAGTAAATATAAGTATGTATAATTATAAATTATTTAATTATTGTTACAAGTAATAATTTTATGTTATATTTTGATGGGCAAAAATCTATACATGGCATGGAATCTTTTTGAAGACTTAGGTTAATGGAAATTATATAAAAAAGTGTGTGGATTAAGGGATAGTTAAGAGCATAATTAGTACGATGCAGTGGGACATTAAAAACATCAATGAACCTCAGATTTCTTGGAGGGACATAAAACGGAATCAGAGAAACCAAATCTGGACTATCAATAATATTATTTAATAAAGCAGCTTGAAATATTCCTCGATACTCCAAAGTCTGCAAACCCAACAATAAACATTTCGATCGATAAGGTGTGTGATTTGGAAATATGAATGAACTCTTTCAATACGAGATATATGTTTGTCACAATGAGGATTCCTAATTAATGACGCATATCCCAATTTTGATCTGACAAATGCTGTATAAACCAATTTTAATGTATTAGGGTCAGAAAAATCTGAACAATTTCGTTTTAGAAATGCAAGCATTTTGTGAGCTTTCGGGATAATGTAATTCACATGTGGTAAAACGACATAGATAAAACGAAAATATCCCCAAGATCACGTACTGATGTAGTCGTTTGCAAAATATCACTATGTACCTATTTTGAAAATTGCTTGTATAGGATTAAGAGATCTATAAAACGAAATATGAAAACAGTTCGTAAGATTTAAATGGAGTCTATTTATCGCGCACCACTCCAGTAAATTATCTAAATCGATTTGTAAGTCAAAATCAGTACGTAATGAGTTAACTTTACAAAAGAATTTTAAATCTTCCGCATATAAAAGAAAATTTGAGATACCAAAGCATGAAGAAATATCATTAATAAATAAGATTAAAAGCAGTAGTCCTAATATACTACACTTGAAGAATTTTCCTTCATGATATTTATGAAGCGATTTCATAAAAGGTTTTTCATAAATTTAGTGAATTTTTTCTTAATATGTAAAAAAATCATAAATAAAATGAAAAGTTTCATAAAAAAAATTCATAAATATTTCATAAAACAAAATTGTTAAGTTAGTGAAACGTAGTTTCATAAGATCAAAGAAAGATTTCGTAATATTAAGGAAACATTTCTTAAATATTATGAAATATGCCATAACCAATAAAATATTTGTGTTATGAAATGTCTTCATAAATATAATGAAGGATTTCATAGTTTTTATGATAACGTACAACTACATTTTTAGTGTGTCGACTTCTTCGGTTGAATGCTAGCAATTATCATTTGTCCTCTGTTAACTCTGACATAAGTATTTATCCTGATTTTGGTCAATGACATATACATTGTAAAGACTCTCGCAATGATGGTGTGTGTTGATTGTTTAGTCAACAAGTCAGACCTTTTTTCATTTTTGTTTATAGTGGAGACTTCAGTATAAATTATGAAACTTTTCATAAAATTAATTAAGTTTCTTCATAAAATCTAGTAGACTGTTATGCGATTATTTGTCAAAAGCTTTTGAAAAATCAGTATAAATTGGCTCGGCTTGGTTACCTGGGACTAAGGCAGATGTACAATGTTCACTAAATATTAGGCCTGTTCGATTAGGCTTACTAACTTATGATTAAGAGACTTGATAAAGTAGCAACATTGTTACTCATTGGTTTTTCTTAAATGAATAAACAAGAAAAATCTGGCAGCAATGCTAAGAGAGTAGTAAGCTACTTTCTTGTTAAACGAGTAAAATCCATAATAAAATTAAGCTAGTAAGCCCAATCGAACAGGCCTATTGTTAAATTTGTCGTAGTGGAAGAATAATAAACCTTGCTGTTTTGGAGAAATATAAGATTTCGTTTGAAAAAATATTCTTCTAATCTATGCTCAAAAACTTTAGAAACGGATAATTTTGAAATTGGCCTGTAACAAGTCACATCATTTTACTTTCCATCCCTAAAAGCTGGCGTAATCGAAGCCATTTTCCAACTGTCAATAAAAAAGTATTCTTTAAGGGAGAGATTAAGTATGTATGACAAAGGAAACGTTATGGCACAGGAGGCCATTTTTTAAAAGATGATCTCATATACCATCAACATCAGATTTGAAGATTATGCCATCTAAAACTTCATCTTCCGAGACCACAATATTACCAATATTAACCATAGAATACCATAACCATACAATTATTGGACGAAGACTCAAAATTTGATTTTAAAAAGTTAGCAAACATGTTAACCGCATCATCACACGATTGAGATACATATGTAGCCATTATACCTGACAGTACATGGGATGTCGGAAGATTTTATAAAGGTCCAAAATGAATTAGGGTTACCTCTAATTTCATTCTCTTTTCCCAGAAGAAATTTATTATAAAGACATTTATTTAATCAGTTAAATTCCCGTTGGCAATATATAAACTTAGCTTGGCAATCAGCATCACCCGGCTTCATGAAGTGCTTATTAAATTTATTGCGTAGGTTCTTAAGCCTTTTAAGGCCTCTAGTATACCAGTGAAGCTTATAAGGCTTATCTTTTTAATAGGGATATTATCCCATAAAACACCTTAAATTTCAATCAAAGATGTTTTATAACAAACGGAAGTTACCTTGCCAGCCAGTCCACCGAGTCAAATATAGCATTTAGCACATCAAAATTACAGTAGTTGAAGTTAAAATCCAAATATTTAGGCAAAGGAGAATATTTAAAGAAACAATTAGACCCCATTTCAATTACTAAAGGTATGTGATGTATATTAGCAGTAAAGACACATATAAGTTGAATTTACAATCGTGTGGAACAAAATGAGATCCAAAAATCAGTGCAATCGATTAGAGTAGTAGTAGTAGTTCGAAAACAAGAGGATTCCTCTGAGGAATAATGTCTTTCCTCAGAGGAATATGTGTTATGAGGTAATTAGAGCAATTCCTCTGAGGAATATGTGCAATTGCTCTTGATTTCGAACATACATTTGTTTTTGGGGGTATCATATTTCACGACGCGGACACGTTGGTGTGGACGAGGGAGGGTGGGGAAAAGTTGGGAATGAGGAAGTGTATGTATGTGCGTATGTATGTACCCGCTTGTTCGGCAAAACTGTTATTGACGTTATTTCTGTACTAAATTCGTCAATTACAATCGCCAGTACCTACTCTAGTGTAACTATGTATTATGTGAATTCAATACTAGCGAATTCGTTAAACAGCATATGTACATATTTCGTTGAATCAAAATAAGCAAGCAAGCTACCTATAACAACTATTGGTACACATTTGTATGTCATGTTTTGCATGTTGTTGTTGTACGTCATATTTTCGTTTCTATTTATGCGCCGTTGTGCAGTTATTCCCTATTTTACTTCTGCTGTTGTCTTCTCTTTTTTTCTTGTACTGTCCAGTGTTGCCTGTAGGTAAGAGAAAAAAGTGTAAATTGCGAAAATTTTACAAATTATTTTGCATCTGAAATTTTTTTTTGTGCACCTATAATTTGTTTTGCTATACAAAGCGAATACAATTGGCATACAATTAGTAAACATACTGGGAATATTGGTTTTTATAGTAGAAATTTATAATGAGAACCAAATTTAACTAATAATATTACAAATAACTAATAATATTACGAAAAGTGCTATAACTAATAATATTACAAAAAGTGCTAACAAAAAAAGTGACGAAAGAGTGCCGACCTGGTAACACTTGTAATGTCATGTGTTTGCCGGCGTTTTGATCAACAAGTGTGTAGTCCAGAATAGTTTAATAAATATTTCTAAGTGAGGAAAATCTAATACAATTTGAAAATCAGATCAATCCCGAAAACAAGAAACAATACGTAAGATTTATTTGTGCTCCCATTATTTAAATAGGTATAAGTTATCTTTCAATTATTTTTGTTTAGATCAAAGCCATGAGGGGCATGCTAGAACCTGCTATATATAGTTGCTATAGTTGCTTTGTGCATAATGGTATAATGACTGATGTAATGTATACTGGAACAAGCGGGTAAGTATGCAAATGTACGTGTATGTATTGTTGTGTGAATATAGTATGCTCGAATGTGTGTATGTAAGTATGTGAATGTACTTGGTTGGGACTCTCTGACTCTAATCTGTATCAATTCGTCTGTTCTTGTTTGCACTCAAAAACAAGTTCTATTGTCTAACTACAACAACAACACTGCTAATGGTAGTTTAAAGAATAGCGGTGTCCTAAGCAGAGCAATTGATTTTGCTATGATGATGATCATTGCAACTTCATTTCTTTAGCTACGTTTTTTTGTTTGCTTTAACGGAGTTTCAGTCAGTCTGTTCTTTAATTTTGTACATATCGACATCAACAAGAAGTTGTCGCATTTATAACCAAAGTGAATTATGAAATAATAAAGAATTGAAATAAACCAAAAAATATAATTGTTTTTAATCGCACATCTCGCAACTTATCGCACCTAAAGGATACCGAAAAAGCTCGTTGTCCTCCCCATCTAGGTCCTTCGAACCGGATCTACACGTCAGTTTAATTAAAATGTCGAGAACGCCAGCCGATGACCACATCCTTGAGTGTGGAACTCCTTCACAAGTTACCAATAATATTCGCCTCCGAATTTTACGTCGAGAACAGCTGGAAAAGAGTTTGCTATCGAGCTGCAACAACTTGTCAATTTTCGATGCAATGTCTTTGTCACAACTAGAAGTGAAATTGAGTATGTTAGACGTCAATTTGAAACCCTCGACCAATTGCAGTCTGAACTTGAATTGCTAGATGAATCTCAGTTTAATGAAAACCATCGCGATCGATTTGAGGAAGCATATTTTGAAATCAAATCAAGGATTGTCGAACGAATGGCAACACTTAGAGTCGAAACAAGTGAAACATTTTTATCAAGCACCCATGTCATGTCCCCAGGAACTGCTCTTTCGAAAAATGCCTTTTTGCCTAAACTCCAATTAAGTAAATTTAGCGGACAGCATAAGGAATGGCTGGAGTTTTTTAACATGTTCACCACACTGGTTCACAACGATAGAGAATTGTCTCCCATTGCAAAATTCCAATATCTTCGATCATGCCTCACTGACAATGCTATTCGTCTAATACAATCACTGGATATTACGCCCGAAAATTATGTGAAGGCAATTAATCTCTTAAAGGCAAGATACGACAACAAACGAAGCATTTTTCAGTCTCACGTTAATGACATATTCGCCATACAGAATATTCCCAAGCCCTCAATGTCTTCGCTTCTTGATTTCATTGATAGCTTCAATTCCAACTTACGCGCTATACAGTCAATAGCAACTAACCAACAAATAGCAGATGGTATCATCTTACACCTGGTCGTGTCCAAACTTGACAGTGAAACTCAAGCCAAATGGGAAGAAGAAGTCGCTGTAAAATGGGATAAACAAAGCGATTCAAGTGAACTTCAGCTGCCAACTTGGGACAACCTTGCATCATTTTTGGAGCGCCGCTGCAAAACTTTAGAAATTATAGAAACCAATAGTACTCAATCAGCTAGACCCCATGCTCGTCAGAATAACTCGTCGTCACAACACCATTCACGTTTGTCGCATTCAAATCGTCATTCTTCTCAAGTGTCTTTTGTTGTTGCAGACAATCAATCATCAAAAAAATGCCTACTATGCAACAACAGTCCCGTTCACAACGCTTTCCAATGCTCAAGCTTCGTAAATCTCAGTCTTTCAGATCGTTTTAATCTTGTGAAAACCAAAAAGCTCTGTTTAAACTGTCTTCAAGCTAACCACTTCGCTATCAAGTGTCCATCTCCGAATAAATGTCAGGATTGTGACCACAAGCATCACACCCTGTTACACAAACCAAAGTCAGCCCTATCATCACTATCTCCGGAGCTCCAACCATCAGAATCAGCACTACATGAAGCAGCAACAAATTCACAATCTTCGGTAACATTAAAGGTATCACAAACAAAAAGTGACGTCTTACTTGGAACGGCTCAGGTTGAATTGTGCAACCCAAATGGAATTGCAGTAACAGGTAGAGTACTGTTGGATTCGGCATCCCAACTAAACTTCATTACAGAACGCGTAGCACAACACCTTCGATTATGTCGCAAAAAGATAAATATTGAAATCAACGGAGTTGGTGAGACTGGGACAGTTGCCCATCAATTATGTTCTGTTGTCATTAAATCCCTTGTTAACGGATTTTCTGCTCAACTCGATGTTGTTGTTATACCATCAATCACATCGTATCAACCTCGCAACAAGTTAAATACAGAGCACTGGAAAATTCCTAATAATATAGTGCTAGCAGATAAGTCATTTTATGATCCAGGTCCCATTGACTTGCTTATTGGAGCTGAACTATTCTACAACTTACTTCTCGTCGGTCAAATCAAGATGGACAACGCGCCCATCTTACAAAAAACGAAACTAGGATGGATTGTAGCGGGGTCTGTAAATTCATCTTCAAAACAAGAAAATACAGATGTTCAATTGTCATCACATGTCGTCGCACTACAGTCATCGTTTCCATACCATTGCTTCACCGTGTCATTATCACAATCACCTTTAGATCAAATATTGCAAAAATTTTGGAATTTAGAACATTACAGTCCAGCATCATCTACGCTATCATCAGAAGAGGAATATTGTGAGTGGTATTTCAATAAAACCACTACAAGATGTCCAAAGACGAACAAATTTGTTGTCCGATTGCCATTTAAGGAGAATCCGTCGACACTAGGTCAATCCTTTGAAATTGCTCGTAAGAGATTTTCTTTTTTGGAAAATAAATTTGCTCGAAACATTTCTTTGTCAGAGGAGTACACCAAATTCATAGACGAATACATTGAGCTGAATCACATGAGTTTAGTAAAACCAACCGATTACGACCGCCGTTATTTCATCCCACATCACTGTGTAATAAAGCCAGACAGTTCAACCACTCGTTTGCGCGTTGTTTTTGATGCCTCATGCAACACTACAAACGGAAAATCGCTTAACGATATACTATGTGTGGGACCTACCATTCAAAACGATATTTTCAACATACTGAGCAGATTTAGATTCCATAAGTATGTACTAGTAGCTGACATAACTAAGATGTATCGCCAAATCTTAGTTGATGAACGAGATGCCCGCTGCCAATCTATAATTTGGAGGAATATAAAAACAGAGTCCCTGTCCGTATTTCAACTGCAAACCGTTACTTACGGCACAAGTAGTGCACCATATCTTTTCCCAGAAGAAATTTATTATAAAGACATTTATTTAATCAGTTAAATTCCCGTTGGCAATATATAAACTTAGCTTGGCAATCAGCATCACCCGGCTTCATGAAGTGCTTATTAAATTTATTGCGTAGGTTCTTAAGCCTTTTAAGGCCTCTAGTATACCAGTGAAGCTTATAAGGCTTATCTTTTTAATAGGGATATTATCCCATAAAACACCTTAAATTTCAATCAAAGATGTTTTATAACAAACGGAAGTTACCTTGCCAGCCAGTCCACCGAGTCAAATATAGCATTTAGCACATCAAAATTACAGTAGTTGAAGTTAAAATCCAAATATTTAGGCAAAGGAGAATATTTAAAGAAACAATTAGACCCCATTTCAATTACTAAAGGTATGTGATGTATATTAGCAGTAAAGACACATATAAGTTGAATTTACAATCGTGTGGAACAAAATGAGATCCAAAAATCAGTGCAATCGATTAGAGTAGTAGTAGTAGTTCGAAAACAAGAGGATTCCTCTGAGGAATAATGGCTTTCCTCAGAGGAATATGTGTTATGAGGTAATTAGAGCAATTCCTCTGAGGAATATGTGCAATTGCTCTTGATTTCGAACATACATTTGTTTTTGGGGGTATCATATTTCACGACGCGGACACGTTGGTGTGGACGAGGGAGGGTGGGGAAAAGTTGGGAATGAGGAAGTGTATGTATGTGCGTATGTATGTACCCGCTTGTTCGGCAAAACTGTTATTGACGTTATTTCTGTACTAAATTCGTCAATTACAATCGCCAGTACCTACTCTAGTGTAACTATGTATTATGTGAATTCAATACTAGCGAATTCGTTAAACAGCATATGTACATATTTCGTTGAATCAAAATAAGCAAGCAAGCTACCTATAACAACTATTGGTACACATTTGTATGTCATGTTTTGCATGTTGTTGTTGTACGTCATATTTTCGTTTCTATTTATGCGCCGTTGTGCAGTTATTCCCTATTTTACTTCTGCTGTTGTCTTCTCTTTTTTTCTTGTACTGTCCAGTGTTGCCTGTAGGTAAGAGAAAAAAGTGTAAATTGCGAAAATTTTACAAATTATTTTGCATCTGAAATTTTTTTTTGTGCACCTATAATTTGTTTTGCTATACAAAGCGAATACAATTGGCATACAATTAGTAAACATACTGGGAATATTGGTTTTTATAGTAGAAATTTATAATGAGAACCAAATTTAACTAATAATATTACAAATAACTAATAATATTACGAAAAGTGCTATAACTAATAATATTACAAAAAGTGCTAACAAAAAAAGTGACGAAAGAGTGCCGACCTGGTAACACTTGTAATGTCATGTGTTTGCCGGCGTTTTGATCAACAAGTGTGTAGTCCAGAATAGTTTAATAAATATTTCTAAGTGAGGAAAATCTAATACAATTTGAAAATCAGATCAATCCCGAAAACAAGAAACAATACGTAAGATTTATTTGTGCTCCCATTATTTAAATAGGTATAAGTTATCTTTCAATTATTTTTGTTTAGATCAAAGCCATGAGGGGCATGCTAGAACCTGCTATATATAGTTGCTATAGTTGCTTTGTGCATAATGGTATAATGACTGATGTAATGTATACTGGAACAAGCGGGTAAGTATGCAAATGTACGTGTATGTATTGTTGTGTGAATATAGTATGCTCGAATGTGTGTATGTAAGTATGTGAATGTACTTGGTTGGGACTCTCTGACTCTAATCTGTATCAATTCGTCTGTTCTTGTTTGCACTCAAAAACAAGTTCTATTGTCTAACTACAACAACAACACTGCTAATGGTAGTTTAAAGAATAGCGGTGTCCTAAGCAGAGCAATTGATTTTGCTATGATGATGATCATTGCAACTTCATTTCTTTAGCTACGTTTTTTTGTTTGCTTTAACGGAGTTTCAGTCAGTCTGTTCTTTAATTTTGTACATATCGACATCAACAAGAAGTTGTCGCATTTATAACCAAAGTGAATTATGAAATAATAAAGAATTGAAATAAA
The DNA here is from genome assembly GCA_947397865.1 of Polietes domitor. Taxonomy (NCBI): domain Eukaryota; kingdom Metazoa; phylum Arthropoda; class Insecta; order Diptera; family Muscidae; genus Polietes; species Polietes domitor. The sequence goes on from OX377619.1 coordinate 109,185,022, forward strand.
CCAAAAAATATAATTGTTTTTAATCGCACATCTCGCAACTTATCGCACCTAAAGGATACCGAAAAAGCTCGTTGTCCTCCCCATCTAGGTCCTTCGAACCGGATCTACACGTCAGTTTAATTAAAATGTCGAGAACGCCAGCCGATGACCACATCCTTGAGTGTGGAACTCCTTCACAAGTTACCAATAATATTCGCCTCCGAATTTTACGTCGAGAACAGCTGGAAAAGAGTTTGCTATCGAGCTGCAACAACTTGTCAATTTTCGATGCAATGTCTTTGTCACAACTAGAAGTGAAATTGAGTATGTTAGACGTCAATTTGAAACCCTCGACCAATTGCAGTCTGAACTTGAATTGCTAGATGAATCTCAGTTTAATGAAAACCATCGCGATCGATTTGAGGAAGCATATTTTGAAATCAAATCAAGGATTGTCGAACGAATGGCAACACTTAGAGTCGAAACAAGTGAAACATTTTTATCAAGCACCCATGTCATGTCCCCAGGAACTGCTCTTTCGAAAAATGCCTTTTTGCCTAAACTCCAATTAAGTAAATTTAGCGGACAGCATAAGGAATGGCTGGAGTTTTTTAACATGTTCACCACACTGGTTCACAACGATAGAGAATTGTCTCCCATTGCAAAATTCCAATATCTTCGATCATGCCTCACTGACAATGCTATTCGTCTAATACAATCACTGGATATTACGCCCGAAAATTATGTGAAGGCAAGATACGACAACAAACGAAGCATTTTTCAGTCTCACGTTAATGACATATTCGCCATACAGAATATTCCCAAGCCCTCAATGTCTTCGCTTCTTGATTTCATTGATAGCTTCAATTCCAACTTACGCGCTATACAGTCAATAGCAACTAACCAACAAATAGCAGATGGTATCATCTTACACCTGGTCGTGTCCAAACTTGACAGTGAAACTCAAGCCAAATGGGAAGAAGAAGTCGCTGTAAAATGGGATAAACAAAGCGATTCAAGTGAACTTCAGCTGCCAACTTGGGACAACCTTGCATCATTTTTGGAGCGCCGCTGCAAAACTTTAGAAATTATAGAAACCAATAGTACTCAATCAGCTAGACCCCATGCTCGTCAGAATAACTCGTCGTCACAACACCATTCACGTTTGTCGCATTCAAATCGTCATTCTTCTCAAGTGTCTTTTGTTGTTGCAGACAATCAATCATCAAAAAAATGCCTACTATGCAACAACAGTCCCGTTCACAACGCTTTCCAATGCTCAAGCTTCGTAAATCTCAGTCTTTCAGATCGTTTTAATCTTGTGAAAACCAAAAAGCTCTGTTTAAACTGTCTTCAAGCTAACCACTTCGCTATCAAGTGTCCATCTCCGAATAAATGTCAGGATTGTGACCACAAGCATCACACCCTGTTACACAAACCAAAGTCAGCCCTATCATCACTATCTCCGGAGCTCCAACCATCAGAATCAGCACTACATGAAGCAGCAACAAATTCACAATCTTCGGTAACATTAAAGGTATCACAAACAAAAAGTGACGTCTTACTTGGAACGGCTCAGGTTGAATTGTGCAACCCAAATGGAATTGCAGTAACAGGTAGAGTACTGTTGGATTCGGCATCCCAACTAAACTTCATTACAGAACGCGTAGCACAACACCTTCGATTATGTCGCAAAAAGATAAATATTGAAATCAACGGAGTTGGTGAGACTGGGACAGTTGCCCATCAATTATGTTCTGTTGTCATTAAATCCCTTGTTAACGGATTTTCTGCTCAACTCGATGTTGTTGTTATACCATCAATCACATCGTATCAACCTCGCAACAAGTTAAATACAGAGCACTGGAAAATTCCTAATAATATAGTGCTAGCAGATAAGTCATTTTATGATCCAGGTCCCATTGACTTGCTTATTGGAGCTGAACTATTCTACAACTTACTTCTCGTCGGTCAAATCAAGATGGACAACGCGCCCATCTTACAAAAAACGAAACTAGGATGGATTGTAGCGGGGTCTGTAAATTCATCTTCAAAACAAGAAAATACAGATGTTCAATTGTCATCACATGTCGTCGCACTACAGTCATCGTTTCCATACCATTGCTTCACCGTGTCATTATCACAATCACCTTTAGATCAAATATTGCAAAAATTTTGGAATTTAGAACATTACAGTCCAGCATCATCTACGCTATCATCAGAAGAGGAATATTGTGAGTGGTATTTCAATAAAACCACTACAAGATGTCCAAAGACGAACAAATTTGTTGTCCGATTGCCATTTAAGGAGAATCCGTCGACACTAGGTCAATCCTTTGAAATTGCTCGTAAGAGATTTTCTTTTTTGGAAAATAAATTTGCTCGAAACATTTCTTTGTCAGAGGAGTACACCAAATTCATAGACGAATACATTGAGCTGAATCACATGAGTTTAGTAAAACCAACCGATTACGACCGCCGTTATTTCATCCCACATCACTGTGTAATAAAGCCAGACAGTTCAACCACTCGTTTGCGCGTTGTTTTTGATGCCTCATGCAACACTACAAACGGAAAATCGCTTAACGATATACTATGTGTGGGACCTACCATTCAAAACGATATTTTCAACATACTGAGCAGATTTAGATTCCATAAGTATGTACTAGTAGCTGACATAACTAAGATGTATCGCCAAATCTTAGTTGATGAACGAGATGCCCGCTGCCAATCTATAATTTGGAGGAATATAAAAACAGAGTCCCTGTCCGTATTTCAACTGCAAACCGTTACTTACGGCACAAGTAGTGCACCATATCTAGCAACAAAATGTTTGAATCAAATTGCACAAAAAGAAGAATCAAATTATCCAGTTGGTTCAAAGGTTGTACAAAATGATTTCTATGTAGACAACATGATGACAGGCGCAGAAACAATAGAAAACCTCATTGAGATCAAACGCCAAGTTATTGATCTTCTCAAGTGCGCCGGTTTTCCATTACGTAAATTCGCTTCAAATTGCCCAAAAGCAATTACCGACATACCACACGAAGATAGAGAAGACATAATACACGTCCCCAACATGCAATATGTAAAAACCCTAGGTTTGAGATGGTCACCCACAGAAGACGTTTATAGCTTCGACTACCACCAGCAATATTCATCAAAGAGAACTACGAAGAGAGGAATTCTTTCGCACATGGCCTCTTTTTTCGACCCATTAGGAGTAATAAACCCCATAGTGGTTAAGTGCAAACTTCTAATGCAGCACTTATGGTCATTGAAGCTAGATTGGGACGATAGACATTTTTACGCAATGGGAACACATCAAGCAACAATTTGAACTTATAGGCACCATAAAAATTAACAGGTTTGTTTGCTTTAACATGTCTACTGAAATTCATGCCTTTTCAGATGCCAGTACAAAAGCCTATGGTGCTTGCATTTATGTTGTAACTGTGTCCGACGAAGGCCAATCATCCGTCCTATTGTGTTCCAAATCACGAGTTGCCCCACTCAAGCAGATCAGTTTGCCCCGTCTCGAATTGTGTGCAGCGTATCTATTGTCAGAACTTCTTCACTCTGTAATTCACATGTTACCAACAAGGCCGCGTGCAGTAAAGTGCTGGTCCGATTCAACAGTCACACTAGCGTGGATAGCAGGAGAACCAGCAAGATGGACTACATTTGTAGCTAATAGGGTTACGAAAATACAAGCCCTCACATCTAATGTCAAATGGAGACATGTTCCTTCTTCTTCGAACCCTGCTGACTTGTTATCACGTGGAACCACTGCAGACACGCTCATCAACAGTAACTTATGGTTCTATGGGCCCTCGTTTATTCGGATGCCGAAATCTCAATGGCCACCTGAAAAACAAAATGAAATTGTAACTATGGAAGTTCGCCCATCTATGCTAGTGTTCACAACAACTACTGTGCCAGATCTGATATGCGATCACAAATTTATAAACAACTACAACAAGATGGTACGTATATTTGCACATATCAATCGATTCATTGCATCTTGTCGCAAGGATAGAGTTGAACAAGGGCCTATTACTTCAACTGAAGCTATTTATGCCATCAATACCATATGTCGAGTAATACAATATTCACACTTTAGAGACGAACTTGATTCTCTATTAAGTAAAAAGGTTTTAAAACCACAGTCAAAATTAGCACAGCTCGCACCATTTTTGCATGACAATTTAATAAGGGTGGGTGGACGGTTGAAAAATTCGTCGCTAACCTTTGATGCGAAACATCCCATCCTTCTGCCTTCTTCACACCCTTTCATTAGAACATTGATTCGTAACTTCCATTGTAAATATCTTCACGCTGGCACTTTGACACTACACAACATTATTCGAGATAAATTTTGGATAATAAATGGAAGAAACACCATCAAAAGCGTAATACACAGCTGTACATTATGTTTTCGTTGCCGTCCGGTAACTGAACACCAAATCATGGGTGAACTACCACATGATCGTGTGGTGCCATCTTTCCCCTTTGAAATATGTGGAGTAGATTACTGCGGACCACTGTTAATGACACAAAGAATTCGTGGCCGAGCTGCGGTGAAAGTTTACATAGCTGTTTTCATCTGCTTCACTACGAAGGCAGTCCATTTAGAGTTAGTGCCTGACTTGTCAACCGTAGCATTCATTGCTGCACTGAAGCGGTTCATCTCAAGGCGTGGCCGCTGCCGAATAATCTATTCAGACAACGCTACCAATTTTCAAGGAGCTAACCGGGAATTGAAAGAGCTGCTAAACGATTTTTTAACACAATCACATATAGATACAGTTACCGAAGCGTGTCGAAATGAAGGCATCGAGTGGAAGTTCATTCCGCCCCGATCACCGCATTTTGGAGGCTTATGGGAGAGTGCTGTCAAGCAATCAAAGCACTATCTCCGTAGATCGATTGGTACACACATCCTGAGCCAAAATGAACTACACACGGTATGTTGTCAAGCCGAGGCTATTATCAATAGCAGACCTCTTACCCCACTATCAAGTGATCCGAATGATACACGCGCACTCACTCCATCGCACTTTCTAATAGGTCGAGTAGCCACCACAGTACTAGAGCCTTCAATTTCACACATCAAAACCACATTACTTAAAAGGTATCAAATTGCGCAGTGGATTCATCAGCAGTTTTGGGAACGATGGTCCCAAGAATACTTAAAAACCTTGCAACAAAGGCCTAAGTGGACTACTAGTCAACCACCAATACAAACGAATGATCTGGTTGTACTGAAGCACGAAAATACTGCTCCTCTGAAATGGTCATTAGCACGTATCATGGAAACAATACCAGGAAGAGACGGCCAAGTGAGAGTAGTAGTTGTCAAGACATCAGATGGAACATTCAAAAGAGCCATAACCAAAGTCTGCAGAATACCTTTGGAATCTTAAGCTGCAAATCTAACAAAATTGAAAGCGAAGCTTTCAAGGGGGAGCATGGTTGGGACTCTCTGACTCTAATCTGTATCAATTCGTCTGTTCTTGTTTGCACTCAAAAACAAGTTCTATTGTCTAACTACAACAACAACACTGCTAATGGTAGTTTAAAGAATAGCGGTGTCCTAAGCAGAGCAATTGATTTTGCTATGATGATGATCATTGCAACTTCATTTCTTTAGCTACGTTTTTTTGTTTGCTTTAACGGAGTTTCAGTCAGTCTGTTCTTTAATTTTGTACATATCGACATCAACAAGAAGTTGTCGCATTTATAACCAAAGTGAATTATGAAATAATAAAGAATTGAAATAAACCAAAAAATATAATTGTTTTTAATCGCACATCTCGCAACTTATCGCACCTAAAGGATACCGAAAAAGCTCGTTGTCCTCTCCAGTACTCTTATGTACGTATGAATATGAGTTTGCGTGAATCTACGTATGCGAATGTACGTGTATGTATGTGAGAATGTACGTGTAATTTCAATCGATTGGCTGAGTTGCTGGCCGATAGAGATCGTTGCAAAGATCTTCGTTGGTGGTTCAGGGGTGGGTGAGCAGTGACCAACTTGGATGGGGAAAGAAGACTTGGAATTATGGTACCGCTTCAAAACAAATGTATGTACTGACTCAAGAGGAATTACACATATTCCTCAGAGGAGAATGTGGAATTCCTCTTGATTTCGAACTTACATTTGTTTTTGGGGGTATCATATTTCACGACGCGGTGTGTGGTTGAGGAAGGGGTGGGTGAGGGTTGGAAATGAGGAAGTGTATGTATGTGCAAATGTGAGTATTCGCCAATGTACGTGTATGTATGTGCGAATGTGAGTATTCGACAATGCACGTGTATGGATGTGTGAATGTACGTGGGCGGCCGATGTTTGCAGAGCCAGGGGTGAGTGAGTAGTGTCCGACTTGAATGGAGGAAGGGTGGGAAGAAGTCTTGCAAATGTACAGCTCAGATGCGATGATGAATTCCTATTGAGTTAGAACATGTGTACACACATGCACTTATTTGTATAGGAGGAAGAGATATGTATTGTGAGGAAGAGATCTTAACATTGTGTGAGTGTAGTTATGTACATGACTCAATTTTGCGTATGTTGTTCTGAACTAGCATACCATGGTCAGTAATTATACATATTTCTGCAGCAGTATAAGAACGTTCGTGTGAGGATACAAACCTAAAATAAAATGCATAAATATTCATACGAAAGACGAAAGCTCTCAGTATTGATAAAATCTTTGAAACCATGGTATTGAACGGCGATCTTATACCCACATTCAATTACAAGAAGATCCATAAGGCCAAAACACAATAGAAGTACGCATATCGAGCATGCATTATACGTATTTTTGTTGTTTGCAAGACACATAGAAAGTACGCATGAAAACATATGTTCTTATTTTTCTTCTTCTTCTGAGCTTATTGTTTGAATGTAAACAATAACAAATGTGAGACATAATTAAAAATGGAAATAAATGAAATATCTTCGGTTGTCGTGCTTATTATAATTACGTATAACTATTAAAAAAAATTGGGGCGGCGTAGATTTTGGGTAAGGTCGTTATACCAAAATAGAAATGTTGATGGTTTGTTTGCGTTAAGCTTTGAACATTTACACAACAATGAACACGAAAATTTCCATAAAATGGTAAGGACGACACCACATGTCTTCGACCAACTATTTTCCATGATGGAGGAAGACTTGACAGAGCGCAGCAACCGGCTGCCAATAGCAGCTAAATGTCGGCTGTTTTTGAATATTGCAGCTTTGTATTGTCTTTATCTTCCTTAGTGTTTATTGAGTTGTTAATTCTTTGCTGGATTCTTAAGCTCTCTAGTGTGTAATTATTAAACATAAACAACAAATTGGTGGTAAACAAACATCAAAAACTAAAAGATTATATTTTAACAACTAATAGTTTTTTTTAAGTTGTGTTCCGAATATTTTTCGAGTTATTTTATTTGAAAAAGTTGGATTCCATAAAACGACTTAGCCTGGAGCCTTGTATTAACTTTTATTTCCGAAAAATAAATATAATATATTTTTCGTAATTATACAAAATTCGTTTTATTAATTACTTATTACATATGTACCAAAGCACATATTAAAAAATATATCACAAATAATTAGTATTATAGGTTTCAGTCCAACTTAACATGTTTAGCGTTTTAAAATAATAGAGATTAAAAGTAAAAATAAAAGGATTAAAGACATTACTATGTGGAAGAACTCAAAAGGAACACACAATTAATCATATAAAATAAGATAATGTACACATTAGACTTACAGTTAATAATTTTTTGTATTACCGCACTGTTTTTTTATTTCGTCTACTTGATTTATTACGAAATTTTTAGTTTTTTTTAATTTGATTTTGGAAAGGCTCGTCGACTTGGCATATAATACCCTAAAAATTTATAGAAAGGATCATTGCTACAATAAGCTTAACTGCGCTCTTACCGCGTTTCAGGACTGGAGACACATTTGAATGTTTCTTTTCTTTTTTAGGGACCGGAGAGTCTTGAAAAAGATTCGAACTCGTCGTCATCAAATATATGTTGAGTATAATTGAAGGTATATTCATTATGTTTCTTCGGAGCTGGAGAGTTTGGAAGACATGCTCGAAGAATCATCCCCGTACATTGCCGACACCAAGTCTGATGAGGAGTTGTAGGGTGAAATATATTTTTCTGAAAACAGCATGATGAACGAGAACAAACAAATGTCTGGGCTGCAACTGTTTCAAACAACAAATGTCCGGACTTCAAACTGATTCTACTGATTCTGCTTACCTGGCGTATCCACAGCATATTGCTTTCCAGGCTACCACTTTAATTAATTAATTTCTAAATGATTTGTGCGATTTATTATATACAAATTGGTGTTTTTGCACCTCATTCCTCAAACATTTTCCTTTTTATTTTCTTTTTCAATTAAACCGGTCAGATTTTTTCTAACTAAACGCGCAAACAAAACTCAAAAAAACATATTTGCAAGTTTTTGGGCCAACTACATTTAATTTTTACTCACGTCATGCTCAGTCTTTATGCTTTTAGGTCTTTGCATTATGGTAGCGAAATTACACTAAAATTTTTAGTGTGTACACACAGAATTTCATAATTCTAAGTGTCGTCATATCATTGATACCATTTTTATCCCTTTTTGTCCCATTTCGCTCGCAAAAACTTTTATTCGCTTTTTGGTGCTTTCACGCTACAAGAGGAATGTACGCAACAAATTACAAGTGCATAGAAAGTAGAAATTTTCAAAAAATTAGCTTAATAATCTAAATATTAGGGGGTATTTTCAGTACTTGTTATGGAATGTTTTCCCTCTGCGCCGATTTCGCTCACTTTCAATCCCAACCGGTCTGGAACCATAAGAGACAATTGGGAAATTTTGAAACTCCTAGCTCATTTCGTTCGGCGACTAGCGAGCTTTCAAGAGACAGACATTATTACTTTATGGAGTCTCCGATGAATATTTCAATGTGCTACAAACGGAATGACAAAATGACATATACTCCCATCTTTAGGTGGATGGTATAACAAATGATATTCCGTTATGCCAATCGTAATGTTAATGTAGGTCTCATATAAAAGAATATTACTTCCATAGAAAAAAAATCAATTCATTTTGCAAAACAAACACATACGTTTCACTCGCAATATCACTTTAAATTTGAACATTTTACAAGTATTTGTAATTAAATAAAAATATCGATCTGTCGAAACCACTCTTAAACAACAGTGTATTTTTCATGTATAAGTCTTAGATTCCTGCTATGTGGTTTAATTTTTTTAAGGTCTCCTTATTCTAGAGTATTTCCAAATTTTTTAAATGACGTATTGGAAATGGTGTATTGGAAGTGTGGACGCATTGGTTTATACTGGTTGTATTTTATATGTTAAGTTATTAGTAATATTATTTTATTGATTGGCTCAGCTTGAGGTAAAAGTCTCTCTTTGTCGGCTGTATTTTTGTATTATATGTATGTCGATAAGCTTTCGCGCAATTCTCTGTGTCTGTTTTGTAATTCATTCTCTTCTCAGTGGGAACGTCAATAATGTCCAATACTTCAAGAGTAAATCTTCGCTTATAATTTCTCTCCTCTGCTAATATTTTTACGTCTTTGAAGTTTTGCGTATGGCCTGTCATAGTACAAGTTAATATCACACTTAACTTCATTATCATCTTTGAACTAATAATTAAAATACCACACCCAAAGATGATCATGTTGCATTAATCGTATGAGTCATGCATCAACACGCATTTAAATAAGTAAACAATAAACTAGACTGTTTACGAAATATGAAATGAAAAGTTAATGACTTGTGTCAAGTGCATCATCCAAGACGAAAGAATCAAATTCGGAATCTATTAGTAAACAAGCCATAACGCGCGAGTTGTTATCAAAAGGGAATTATGTTTCTTTTAATTTAAACAGAAGAATCTCTTGTTCCTTTTGCTTTAAACAAAAGAATCTCTTTGATTGCAAAACATATAAATATCAGAAATGAACAAATGGGAATCAGTTCACCCCTGTTCATCATAGACGTCAGTCAAAAGTGTTTAAACTAGTTCGCAGTCAGAAAGTCATCTCGATCGGTGATCAAATCGTGTCTAACCCATATCAAAGAAATACATTAATATACCAAAAGTGAAAGTGTAAAATAGAAATAAATAATAAGTATATAGGCTTATAATAAATAAAATATATTTTTTTGATCAACCCACTGAATATTTAATTAATTGGCGCCCAACGTGGGGCACGAGCTACTACGAACGAAAGGTGTAATTCAAAGTAACCAGTATCCTTATAACGAAAAGGAGAAAACGGCAAATAAAAACAACCCCAAACCAGTATCCTGACCAAAAGTGTAGACGGCCAAACAAAACCCCCAGTACCTTTTGAAAAAGAGTAAGGAGAACACGGTAAAGGAAGGAAAGACGAGAAGATAATTCTTAAGGAATTAATGGAACAATATTTCACGCGAAATATTGATAACACTTCGGATTTAAGCGCAGAATCGCTTGAATTACTACAAGTAGAGTCCTTTGATAGGATCTACGAATCCGAAGAAGGGTACGATAGTACAATAACAACCCAGGAAGGCGAAAAAGAAATCCTCACAAGGGACAAGGATAATCGTAAGGTTAAGAAGAACCTGAAACGCGAGCATAGTGGAAGTAGTGATCCCAAGAAAGATCAGCGAAAACCTATCAAAAAAGTAAATATAGAGGAAGTAGTGATCCCAAGAAAGATCAGCGAAAACCTATCAAAAAAAGTAAATATAGAGGAAGTAGTGATCCCAAGAAAGATCAGCGAAAACCTATACAGTAGAAGTAAATGATTCCAATAAAAATCATTGAAAAAACTATTAGAGAGCAAGGCGATTTTGAGCTAATAGTAATACAGCTGACCGAACATTTTAAAAACGTACCAAGTGGACTGTTGTATAAAAGACTCAGAGAATTCGAACTTCAGTTGGAAAGAAGATTTGGAGGCCCTGATACAGCAATACAACAATCTGAAGAAGATCCTGATACAGAAGAATCTGAAGACGAAACAGACGAGGATTGTATCGAAGTAGAGGTCCAAGATTTTACGCCAAGCACATAAAAAGTGAAAGAAGTAGCCAAGTCCAAAGAAGGAAGTCCAAAGAAGTAGCCAAGTCCAAAGAAGGAAGTCCAAAGAAGGAAGTCCAAAGAAGTAGCTAAGTCCAAAGAAGTAGCCAAGTCCAAAGAAGGAAGTCCAAAGAAGTTGCCAAGTCCATAAAAGTGAAGAGAAGCAAAGAAATATTAAAGGTAGATATATAATAAGTATTTATCAAAATATAAAAACTGTGAACAATTAAGTCAGCTTTGGTAGGAATAAAGTTTTAATCATGGCATTAACTGCAGATGAAATTAAAAGAATATTTAATGAACAAACTAAGGTATTAAGAAAAGAAGTAGTATCGTTAAAAACGCGATTGAATACATTCACAGGCGAAGCGCAGGTAACAGAATATAAGGATGAAGAGTTGAACGAAACAATAAACGATAAATCGGATTCAGGAGTAATAGACTCCTTACCAAAATTGTTTAATCAGGAAAATTACGTTAGTTGGAGACAAGCGGTCCACAATGCAATGAAGTTACATACGAAATTTAGCAGAGCATACATATGTTCACTAAATAAATTAAGAAATAAGTGTTTAGGCGAAGCAAACACAATACTTGTGAGCCATAACACACCACTAAATCTTGACGCAATTATTGCAAGATTAGATTGTGCTTTCGCGGACAAACGTCCCAGACATATTCTGGAAACAGAATTAAATATGTTGATACAAGGTAATATGTCTATAATGGAATATTACAATAAGGTAACGGAGAAACTAACACTCTTGATAAATAAAACGATCATGACTCATGGAAATGATAGTAGCATGACAAAAGATTCAAATAATTTCCATAGACAAACAGCTTTGAAAGTATTTGTATCAGGTTTGAATCCTCCATATGATAATATCATATCTTCAATGCAACCTCAAGATTTGCCAAACGCATTGGCAAAGGCACAAGAGATTGAATCAAACTACCATAGAGCGCATATAGCTTATACATTTGATAAGAATTTCAGAAACCCAAATTCTAACTCCCACCATAAGCAAAAAGGCAAACATCACAAAGGCGATAATGTTCTTAGGTTCCCAAAAATGGAACAGAACAAGGGATATCAAAAACCCGAACCAATGGATGTAGATACAAGCGGACAATTCAAAACTCCCAACCAACATTTCGGTGGAAATTACAGAGGTTTTAGGCACAAACATTTCAATAAGGGATTTAATCCACGAAATGATGGCAATAGAGACGTTAATCATCAAGCGCAAAAGAGATCAGTCGAAGCGTCGAATAGTCAAGGACATACTCAGCCACAGGCAAAAGCTCAACGTGTAAATAATATCAATGAAGACCATTTTTTAGAGTAAGGTTGAACCTACCTTACATTTTCAAAAAAGACATAAGGACAGGTCAACAATTTAAAATATTGGTAGATACAGGAGCAACGAGTAGTTATATAAGAAAAGGAATTTATTCAAACAGGAATAAATTGGCAATACCTAAAAGGGTAAGAACCATAAATGGTCATCAAATAATAGAGTACTACCACGCAATAACCGTGTTAGGCTACAAATGTATTTTCTACGAAGTCGACAATTTAGAATCAGACTTATTAATAGGATACAATTTCTTAAAAGAAATTAAAGCGGAAATTAATTTGAATAATAGCGAATTAATTCACCGAACAGGTGTAGAGAAAATACACATAACTGATGAAATTACAGCAGTTACAGAAATTCCAAAAAAGGAAAATATAGAGGTTCATACGCTAAATATGATGCAAAATGATCACTACGGAAGCGATAATAGTGAATCAGGTGAGACGATCGATTCAAACTATTCTAGTATAGGAGAACAAAGCGAGGAATCAGATGCGGATAATAATGAACCACTCACAGAGGAAAAATATGTGAGTAAAGCGAAAAAATGTTTAGGAGAAACATATCAATTATATGAGAAAAGGGAAATACCGAAAGTAATAAAAACTGATGCTACAGTGCCTATAGAAAGGAACAAAAATATTGAGAAATTGAGCAATGAGATAAAACAAGAAATATACAATCTACATTCAGGAATAGATACAAATTTACCTTTCAGGACAGATATTAAAGCAGAAATCAGGACAAAGAGTATTGGTCCAATATGGAGTAAGCAATATCCATATCCCTTCTCAGCAGCAAAATTCGTAAATGAAGAAATAGAAAAATTATTAGATGAAGGTATAATAAGACCTAGCAAAAGTCCATATAATTCACCCATATGGGTAGTACCGAAAAAAGGTTTAAACGAGGATGGCACAACAAAACAAAGAATGGTAATTGACTATAAGAAACTAAATGAAGTAACTACAGCAGATAGATACCCAATACCATTACCAGATGTTATATTATCCAATCTCGGACAATCACTATATTTTAGCACTCTAGATTTAGAATCTGGATTCCATCAAATATTAGTTAGAGAGAAAGATATAGAAAAAACAGCATTTTCTGTCAGTAACGGAAAATATGAATATCTTAGAATGCCATTTGGATTGAAAAATGCTCCGAGTATATTCCAAAGAGCGATGGACAATATATTGCGGGATTATATAGGAAAAATATGTCACGTCTATATTGATGACATAATAATCTATTCTTCTAGCTTAGAAGAGCATACGAAACATTTACGAATAATTATAGATATTTTGAAAAATGCAAATATGAAAATATCATTGGAAAAGTCTAAACTATATCAACAAGAGGTTGAATTTTTAGGATATATTATCTGTAAGGGAATAATAAAGACGGACCCTAAAAAGATAAAAACCATAAATGAATATCCATTGCCAGAAACTCTGAGACAATTGAGAGGATTTTTAGGAATCACAGGATATTATAGGAAGTTTATTAAGGATTATTCAAAGATAGTAAAACCTTTGACTAAACATCTATCAGGAGAAAATGGTAGAATATCCCAATATATGTCAAAGAAGACATTGGTTATATTGGATGAAAACGGAATAAAAGCTTTCAAAACATTGAAGGAAATGTTATCAGCTACAATAGAATTAAATCAACCAGATTACGAAAAGAAATTTGTCTTAACGACAGATGCATCAAATGAAGCAATAGGGGCAGTGTTATCCCAAGATGGAAAACCAATAATATTTATATCTAAAACATTAGATAAAACCCAACAAAATTATGCGACAAATGAGAAAGAATTATTTGCGATAATATGGTCATTGAAGTCACTTCGTAATTATCTGTACGGTGTTAAAGATTTAGAAATCCATACGGATCATCAACCACTGACTTATGCGATTTCACCAAGAAATCCAAATTCAAGGATAAAAAGATGGTTGTTAGCTATTGAGGAATTTTCACCAAAATTAATATATAAACCAGGGAAAACTAATGTAGTCGCAGATGCGTTATCTAGACAACATTTAAATCAAATATCAGATGTGTCAACTAGATCACAAAGTAGTCTTGCAACACAGCACTCATCTGACAGCGTAGACTTAAATCAGATAGCAAGCACACGTAAACCTCTTAATCAGTTTAAACAACAATTTGTAATCAATAAGACGAGCTTTACGGTCCATGAACAATTAAGCGTTTTTGAGAAAACTAGACATTTAATTGAATATGACACAACAGAAAACTTAAAAACAATATTAGTAGAGTTTTTAAATCCAAGCATAATTGCAGCAATATTCTGCACACCAGAAGTTCTATACGACATTAAAGGAATGTTATTGACAACATTTAGTGCAACAAAATTTATTCACGCACAATTCATGCCATTAGATGTGACAAATGATGATGATAAGAAAAACATTGTTGAGAATACACATAATAGAGCTCATAGAAATTATTATGAGAATTACAGTCAAATAAAGGAGATGTATTATTGGCCAAATATGATAAGAGAATTGAAACAATTCATTAGACATTGCGGTATTTGTAATGAAAACAAATACTTAAGGAAACCGATAACTATACCAATTGGCGAGGCTCCAATTCCAAACAAGGAGGGGGAACAGCTACACATCGACATATTCTATGCGGAAAATAAAAAATTCATAACATGTATGGATGCTTATTCTAAATATCTTGTAGTTAAGAAAATAGATGACAAACTTAACTTAGATGAAAAGATTTTAGAAGTTTTACAGAATTTTCCAGACGCAACAAATGTAATGTTAGATAATGAACCAGGATTCACATCCGTACAGTTCAAATCACTAATGCAAAGATTGGGAATCCAATTATACTATTGCAACCCAGGACATTCAAAAAGTAATGTACAAGTAGAAAGAGCACATTCGACTCTAATAGAGATGTCAAGATGCATTCGGAAAGAATATCGAATAATAGACAGCACTGAAGCTATATACAGAGCAGTCCAACAATATAACAAATCGATACATTCAGTAACCCAAGCAAAACCATTAGAGATATTGTTTAACAAAGTAAAACATACAGACATCCCGGTCAAACTAAAAACTTCACAAGGACAAATGCTTGAGAGGGAAAATAAAAGGAAACGTTTAAGAACTTTCCAAAAGGACGATATCATTTATGAAAAGATATTAAATGAGAGAAACAAATTGAGACCTAAATACCGACGACAGGTAGTGGAAGAAGACTTAGGCAATTCAGTAAAAATCTATTCGAACAACCGTATAATTCATAAGGATAACATTAAATAAATTATTCTTACAGATGTTGTTAGTGACTATCATTCTACTCATCGACTGTATCTTCGGCGATATTGTTGATTACACGAGGGAAGATTACGCTTTAATCGAAAATGGAAATTGCGCGATGTATTCAAATCTAGGACAGATATTTCACGTAACTAATTTAACTTTATATGAGGATATAATCACGGAACATAAGTTAACACTAGGTAAACAATTTCAACCCATAGTAATTGAAAATGATCAAACTGAAGGACCATTTATAACTTACTTACCAGATACAGGAAAACAATGGGCAACATTGGAAATAGAAGTTGGATTAATAGAAACCATACTAGAGGAATTAAAAGTGAACAGAATAAAAAGAGGTATTAATGAATTAGGAACCCTATGGAAGTGGATAGCAGGTACTCCAGATCATGATGACTTCATCACGCTCAATGAGAAAATAGAGGAACTGACCATGAATAATAATAAACAGTTCGTAATTAACTCTAAACTGTTCGATGTAATTACAAATCTTACCAATACATTGGGACGATTATCAGCTGAAGATGATAAATTCAGACTTACTAGATATAGGAATCAGTTAATACTAAACGATTTAACCAACTTAGTACATGCAATCAGCTTAGCTAAAGCAGGAATAATTTATACCGGCATTTTAAATTTAAAGGAACTCAGAGAAATAATGAGGCTCGAAAATAAAAGAGTTACCATAGCCGACTTGCTTGATGTAGCAACATTTAAAATTGTTCAAACCAAAGACTGCATAATTGTATATATAAAGTATCCAATAATAGATAAAGTATGTAGACTTTATGATGTAAGACCAATTGTAAGAAATAATGAAAAACTCATTATACAAAATGAGATTGCAAGATGTAAAGGTATATATACAAATATTGAAAAATGTAAAGTAGAATTAAGAAATACCTATTGCAAATACTCACAAGAAAAATCATGTTTAACAAAAATATTAAATTCAGAAAATGCTCAATGTAAAAAGGTTAAAGATACTATTCAAAAAATAGATGTTATTAAAGATGGAGCACTATTAGTTAATGGAAATCATACTATAAACGAAACCGAAGTTAACGGTACATATTTAATACTTTTTGAAAATAATGTTAAGATTGATGGAAAATTATATGAAAATCCAACATCAATAATTTGGAACTATTTAAAACATAACAAAATACCATTATTTGATGTTATTGATTTAATCGAAGAAGAAAGGAATATAACTTTCAGTAACATAGATTACCTAGCGTTGGAAAAGAAAACATCAAGTAATGATACGAAGTTTATAATAACAATAAATTTTGTAATATTGTTAATTGTAATTTATATAGTCTATAAGCTAAGAATTATTATAATGCGATATATAAACGCAAGAAAATTGAAAAAACAGAATCACGAGATCGAAATGAAAGAAATAGCTTTAGACGAACTAAATAAACAAATAAGCGATTTAACGGATAGAGACGCGGGTCGCAGCTCTTAACAATGAGGGGAGTTAATATCACACTTAACTTCATTATCATCTTTGAACTAATAATTAAAATACCACACCCAAAGATGATCATGTTGCATTAATCGTATGAGTCATGCATCAACACGCATTTAAATAAGTAAACAATAAACTAGACTGTTTACGAAATATGAAATGAAAAGTTAATGACTTGTGTCAAGTGCATCATGACGAAAGAATCAAATTCGGAATCTATTAGTAAACAAGCCATAACGCGCGAGTTGTTATCAAAAGGGAATTATGTTTCTTTTAATTTAAACAGAAGAATCTCTTGTTCCTTTTGCTTTAAACAAAAGAATCTCTTTGATTGCAAAACATATAAATATCAGAAATGAACAAATGGGAATCAGTTCACCCCTGTTCATCATAGACGTCAGTCAAAAGTGTTTAAACTAGTTCGCAGTCAGAAAGTCATCTCGATCGGTGATCAAATCGTGTCTAACCCATATCAAAGAAATACATTAATATACCAAAAGTGAAAGTGTAAAATAGAAATAAATAATAAGTATATAGGCTTATAATAAATAAAATATATTTTTTTGATCAACCCACTGAATATTTAATTAATTTACAGTGCTACAGTGCGCAAGAGCTGTTTTTTTGCTCTATTGTTTCTGTTAAAAGTTTCTATTTTCTCCCACTTTCTCTCAATAGTCTTTATCTGTCTGTTTTCCCACCCTTGTCCGAATTTAAAGAAGATAAAATATACAAACAAAAAAGAGGCCTACCAACGGTTTCGCCGGCTTCTCCAATTGTTGCTGATATAGTGATGGAGAAGCTACTTGACACTAGTATGGACAACTTGACAACAAAGCCGGCAATTCTAACCAATTATGTGGACGATTTATTCGCAGTAGTTAGGGAAGGTGCAATCGAAGAAACGTTGAAAACTCTCAAGAATTTCCATAATAACATACAATTCACTTTAGAAAAAGAAATCAACTGCCAACTACCATATCTGGACACCTTGGTGATAGGACACAACAACCACCTACAAATTGACTGGTATCAAAAACCTACAGCATCAGATAGATTAATTAATTTTTATTCAAAACACCCTAAGAGAATAATAATAAACACCGAAAAAATTAATAAACAGAGTATTATCGATCAGTGACGATAATTTCCACGATGTAAACATAACAAAAATCAAAAACATTTTACGCAACAACAATATCCCAAAACATCTAATAAATACACTAATTACAAGCCATTATAAGGAGAAGCCAAAAAATCTCTTGAATATCGAAGAAAACAAAACATATAAATCAATGATTTATATTCCTTCTATATCAGAAAGAATCGAAAATTCCAAAATCTACGATGAAAAAAGATACAATATTGCCTACAACACAAATAATACACTAAGACAGCTTTTCAGCAACACAAAAACGAAAATTCCGACAACAGAGAAGAGTAATGTAGATGTCCCAGATGTTGAAAATGCCATTTTCGAATTTCGAAAAAACAAAAGTTGTGCTGAATTGTGCTAGGTTTGTGCCCAATTGTGCCGTAAAAAGTTTTTCGAAAAATTGAAAATTGACCGAGATATTGCGAAAAAACTTTTTTTTCCAAAAAAAATCGCTGGGATTGCCATTTCGTTTTTTTTTGCAAAAACAAAAGTTGTGCATAAACGGAGTACATAATTGTGCCGTTTTTAAAAAAGTTCTATCTCAATCCGTTTTCGAAAAAATCGCTATTTTCGAAAAAATCCTAGAATTGCCATTTTGTTTTTTCGCAAAAACAAAAGTTGTGCTGAATTGTGCTAGATTTGTGCCCAATTGTGCCGCAAAAAGTTTTTCGAAAAAATGAAAATTGACAGAGATACAGCGAAAAAACTTTTTGCAACAAAAATCGCTGAAATTTTCATTGTAGGTTTTTTGGGCAGCAAAAGTTGTGCTAGGTTCTTCTAGAGGAGGGTGTTATTGTGCCGTTTCAAGCTAAGTTCTATCTCAAACCGTTTTCGAGAAAATCGCTAATCAAAATTTTGGCGATTTTTCAAAAAAATGCTCTAATTTTGTTAAAATCGCGATTTTTGCAAATCCAAAAACTGTGCTGAATTGTGCTCGCCTAGCACAATTTTTTCGTGATACAGCAAAAAGTGCTCATTTCAATGGTTCATAAAAATAATCGCCATTTTAACTTTTTTAGCCATTTCCATATAACTTTGCAAAAAACGCGAATTTCAAAAATCCAAAAGTTGTGCTGGATTGTGCTCGCCTAGCACAATTTTGCTATCATATTCCAAAAAGCGCCAACTTTTTTCGAGAAAATCGCTAATCAAAATTTTGGCGATTTTTCAAAAAAATGCTCTAATTTTGTTAAAATCGCGATTTTTGCAAATCCAAAAACTGTGCTGAATTGTGTTCGCCTAGCACAATTTTTTCGTGATACATCAAAAAGTGCTTATTTCAATGGTTCATAAAAATAATCGCCATTTTAACTTTTTTAGCCATTTTCCATATAACTTTACAAAAATCGCGAATTTCAAAAATCCAAAAGTTGTGCTGGATTGTGCTCGACTAGCACAATTTTGCTATCATATTTCAAAAAGCGCCAACTTTTTGTAAAAGTCCCAAAAACACCAAAAATTCTAGAATTGCCATTTTGTTTTTTCGCAAAAACAAAATTAGAGCATTTTTTGAAAAATCGCCAAAATTTTAATTAGCGATTTTCTCGAAAACGGTTTGAGATAGAACTTAGCTTGAAACGGAACAATTGTCTACGCGGCTAACACAATCCAGCACAACTTTTGTTTTTGCGAAAAAACAAAATGGCAATTCTAGAATTTTTGGCGTTTTTGGGACTTTTACAAAAAGTTGGCGCTTTTTGGAATATGATAGCAAAATTGGGCGAGCACAATCCAGCACAACTTTTGTTTTTGCAAAAAACGAAATGGCAATCCCAGCGATTTTTTTTGGAAAAAAAGTTTTTTTGCAATATCTCGGTCAATTTTCAATTTTACGGCACAATTGGGCACAAACCTAGCACAATTCAGCACAACTTTTGTTTTTTCGAAATTCGAAAATGGCATTTTCAACATCTGGGACATGAAGAACATGCAAAAAACAAGACTGTGTGCACACAAATCAGACTTAAAACTTCGGAAGTCCAATACAACTCCGAAAACAGCACTCGTGAGGGTTACAGAGTGAGGAAATACACAGCAAACGATATACATTAGAGATGTTCCACATTCTTAACGTACCAACAACAAAACGAATGAATTTTAAAACAGACGTAGAGAATTGTGCGTTGAGTTATAGAGGATTGGCGAACAAAACAAAAAACACACAGAGATCACGGTGCAGTAAGTAAGAAATAAACAGTGCAATATTGGTGATAGTCAAACTACAATAGTTTTAAGTAATGTTTGTCTCATGTTTTTTACGTGTGAGTGATCAATGTGAATTTGTTGTTAACCATCATTTTTAAAATGCATAATTCTCTGTGATATATGTAATCTGTATCTGTTTATTTATTGTAGTGTAATACCCTGAAGATGCAATTCATGAAATTGCGAAATATCGGAATATAATAAATATATAAAAAACAAAAACAGACCTCGCGCTTTAACAATTATTATTTAATAGTCGAATATCAGAAATGTCGAATAAACAACATAAATAAGTTAATAAGAAAATAATAATATATTAATTTTAAATTCGGACAAGGGTGGGAAAACAGTGGCAATAAATAAAAATGATTATGGGTTAAAAATGTATTCTTAGGTATTCTTAGGACATGTGCACTTATAGACGACTGAAAAGGGATCCAACATCTAAGTTGCAAAACAAAAACATTACACTAGTGGACAGTTTATTCAACTTGAACTTAATAAGTCTTATTGACAAAATTGACGAACAGAATAGCAATGGCACCAAGACTATATGGACTCCCGAAAATACACAAAGAAAACACGTCACTACGACCAATTTGCTCTTCGATTAACTCTCCATCCTATGAACTTTGTAAATTTATTGTTGAAATTTTAAAGAACCTGACAAAAGTTTCCTAATAACGTAAAAGACGCAGCAGAATTTAAATCTAGAATTAACAACACACACACATATTGACGACAAAGAGATTCTAATTTTATTAGACGTGGTGTCCTTATTCCCTAGTATTCCAGTAAACTTAGCGATATTGAGAGAAAGTGGGAGAAAATAGAAACTTTTACCAAAATACCCAAGGACTTATTTCTACAAATATTAACATTTTGCATCAAGGACACCCGACATTTTAAATATAAGGACAATGTATATGAACAAAGGAAATGAAACCCAGGCTTGCCCTCTGATCGCTGACATTATTATGGAAGAGCTACTAGACGCTACAATGGAGAAATTGACGATGAAACCGAGAATTCTCACAAAATATGTAGACGATTTGTTTGAGATACAAAGGAAGGAAGAAGTTGACAATACCCTAAAAACACTGAACTCATTTGATCAACAAATACAATTTACTATGGAAAGAAAGACAATAAACTCCCATACCTCGACTCGATAATTCATAGGCAAGGAAGCCTGCTTAAATTGAATTGGTACCAGAAGCCAATGTCATCTGGAAGCCTCATAAATTTTCATTCCAAACACCATAGACGAACAATAATCAACACAGCGACGAATTTTATAAATAGGGTATTCTAAGATGAAAAAACATAAAAATAACAAAGAGAAGGAGGAGAACATTTACAAACCTCTGACGAATATACGAGTATTTTCTGAAATGTTCAACAATGCTGACTCTCAAAACAAATAGTACCGTTAATAATTTAGTCAGTAATACTAAATCTAAGATAAAAAAGAAGACAAGTCTAATGTAGTGTATAGTATACCTGTAATGGCGAAAAGTCCAACATATGTCAAAAGGTATATGTTGGTACTACCAAGACGCTTATCGACATACATATAATACAAAAATACAGCCGACAAAGAGTGACTTTTAGTTGATAATAATTTGTGCAGACAACAGGACGACGCTTATTAAGTTTTTTATTATATTTATTTGTTATAAATTGTATATATCTTTGTTTAGTGTTTATCCCCTGATGATGGTTGACGAAGGCAACCGAAATATTGGGAAAATAAAATAGAAATAAACACCGCCAGTTTTTTCATGGCCTCAAGCTGAACCAATCAATATGAAAATTTAACAAACAAAAAGGTCAACGATACATAAACAAGTTATTTGTATTATTTAAAACTACCTTGTACTACTGCTGATTTAATTGACTTGGTAATTGTACTATACCCCCGTTTATTAGTTTAATTGAATTCTATAAATAGTTTTAATCTGATTTTTTGTGGTAATAAATATTTCACATAGATGTGTTGAAAAACATTTACACAACCACACAATTACGCAGCAATTATTTAATCATACTTTTGAAGAAAATAATTCATTAATTTTTTCAGGCGGACAAATAATATACTAATTTAATTCTGAATATAAGTTTTTATAGATTTATTTGTACGAGTTGAAGTTGCATTGGAAAATCTGAACAGAGTTTTTCCCTTTAATTCCATATGCTAACAACGATGATATGATATGGATATGTGAAATGAGAGAATAAATAAAAATGAAATAAAAAGTGAACCTCAATTTTAAATGAACGAATTTAAATGATGGTGTTTAATTACAAATGTTGTCATTCTCAACTTCCACCTTTTCTTGGTGTGCGGCCTACGGTCAAATGGCATTCCTTTATTTATTCCCCTACGTTAGATTTTGTCTACTACTTTCTTCATACGACTTTGTGATATTACGCACAAAAAGAGTAGTAACACCTTCTAACGAGTAGCGAATGCACTGAGAGCCGCCTTTCTCCATCTAAGCTTTGCTTTAGTTTTACTCGTTATATTGTAAATCTCTTGTTCATTGGATTTCGTCCAAACATCATCCTCACAAACTTTTGTACAAAAGGTAATATTGTTTACGACAATAAATCGAATTGAGTTTTATTTGAAAATATTAAATTTTCGTATTTTTATTTATTTACATCCTTGCTACGCAAACATTGGTCCACACGAGCCGGATACTTGCTTCCAGCAATTAATTGGTTTTTTATTTTTTCTTCAAAGGCAAACCTGACTCCGTCAGCAACAACAACACCCACATAAATCAGCCATCTTCTTTCACCCATCTTCATCATATATATTATTAACAAAAGGTGCGTATTGTCAGTTTTTATTTAAAAGTGAGCATATCGCGTTTTGTTGGTTTATAAAGAAATATATTTCCGTACAAATAATAATAAAACGGTCGTTTTACAACATTGGTACCGCGTCGGTTTGTGTCTTTGTGTGATTCTCATGCATCCAGACGTACGGACATACATCCGTACATTAGAACATATTTTCGTTACGCGAAAATAAAGATAAATATTAAAATATTGCCGTCGCATATTCAAAATATTTATCAGTGAGTGAAATAAGAGAAAAGTGTGCCGTTAATAATTATTGAAACAGATAAATAAAGTGCTGGGTTTTCAACGTTGATCGGTGGTGGTTTTTTTGCAACAACAAAACATATGTACATACATATATTTTCTCTTATTTATTAGCGCGGGTCGTTCTCGCTGAGATTCGAAATTTATTAGCGTGGGTCGTTCTAGGTGACATTTGAAATTTTTTATCGTTTTTTTTCGTTTCGTATCTCGGGACATATTATTGTTGGACTATAGTAAAAAATTTTGGTTTCGCGACACCGTGTACCCTACAGTCGGTCTTCTACACTGTCAGAAAAATATTTTAAAAAATTTTCGGTTTTCGGTTTATTTTTGATTTTTTGCTTGATACGAGCGTACCTTTATTGCGTGCATCATACAGTCCGTGCACCCTACTCTCGGTCAAGTGAACATGCATAGGAATTTATATTTTTTTCCCGATTTTCCATTGACTTTCTTTTACAGAGAAATATTTTGGGGCATTTTCGTGCTTCTAAATAAAATTTCGGGTATTTTTCGATACACTGGGAAAAAATCTGTGAGGTTTAATAATTTTTAATTAAAATTTTTGTTAAATTTAATAGCAAGTTGGCCTAAGTTCGTGACTGAACTAATTTTCGTGTATTTTTCGATACATTTTGCGGAAATTTGGTTGGGCGTGTTCGAATTAACTCATTTTTTAGTATTTTTTAACTGATTTGGGAAGATTTCGAGCTCAGCTTTGAAAATTCAGTGTATTTTTCGATACATTGGGCTATTGTTGGGGTTTCCTTCTACCTTATTGCTAGACATCTTTCATTCGTTTAGCATTTTCGTGCTTTTTCAAAATAATCAGGGTATTTTTCGGTACACTGTGAATGTTTTTGGATTTCTTTCTGAAATATTTTTTGGATAACTTTGAATAGTTTTCATTTATTTGGCACTTACGTGTATTTTCCTGGTATTTTTTAATACATTTAGCAAAGTTTTTACTTTTTTGGATTTTACTTAATTCTAGCTTGGTTCAATATGCCTCTCACTCCACTCGACTTCTTTATCAGAGCAACTGATGCTTTGGTAAAATTTGATGCGAACTTCAGTACCCTACGGGATGAAGACATCGACATATATTCCCTTGAAATACAGGGTTCAGAAGCGAGAACATTATGGAGTAATGTTAAGGACAGGTACGATAAGTGTCTTAGTCATCTCCAAACTGCTCAGGATGCGGAGAAGGAGGACATAGATTCTGCTGACAGCAAATATGATGTAGCGTATAGGGCATTTGTACGTGTCCTCGCTATTAATAGGAAATTGGACGAACTTCGAGCTCCGCTGAAGTCAGCCCCTCCGACTCCGCCCGTACTTCTACGGATACATATTCGATAGATCACTTGGATTCTCCTTCTGATCGATCGAAATCGATAAGGGAGCAGCAGGAGCAATGTGGGGGCAGCAACAGTATGGCTCACGGCCTTTCGTTGCCGCCATGCGATACTGACGTTTTCCATGGCGATTTCCTATCATGGCCTACATTTAGGGATCTTTTTTCAGCGGTATATATTAATAACTCGCGCTTAAGTGATATTGAACGGCTATGTCATTTGATTAGGAAAACGAGCGGTGAGGCTCGCGAAATTGTATCCAAATTTCCACTCAGCCATCGCAGTTTTATTCTAGCCTGGAAAGCCTTGAAAGATGTGTATGATAACACTCGCATCTTGGTGAACAACCAGCTCAAGATGCTTTTTGATCTTCCGATCCTTGATAGCGAAAGTAGCTTAGGTTTGAAAAATTTGCAACGCGGAATAAATGGATGTCTTTCTGCAATGTCCATTTATGACGTAGCCACGGATAGTTGGGATCCTATTTTAGTTTTTTTGTGTATTCAGCGATTGCCCAAAAGTAGTGTAACGTTATGGGAACAGAGTGTGAAGAATAAGTCGGCTTTGTCTTCGTGGAAAGATTTGGATCTCTTTCTTACGGAAAGAATACAAACTCTGACATGTCTTCGTGACATAAAGGGTATCGATTCCACGAAAAAGTCCGACGGTAGGAAGGTGGGTGCTCATTTTACAAATGCAGGCTCATCAGGATCTTCTCGTTCTCATCAGAACAAACTGTGTATTCTCTGTCCCAGACAATTTCATCAACTTCGTGATTGTCCACGATTTGGGGGCCTTTCGGTCTCCGACCGGTTTGACACCGTCAAACGTCATCACTGCTGTGTAAATTGCTTGATGCGTGGCCACGAAGCTAGGAAGTGTGGAAGTATTCACAAATGTGGAAAATGCGAGAAGAGACATCATACTCTTTTGCATCGTGATACTTCGAATTCTTGGCGTTCGGCTGTTGTAGCGAATCCTGCTGGGAGTTTGGTTCCGATCACCCAGCATACTAATCCTCCATTTCTGAATCCTTCGCCGTCAACTTCTGCTGGAGGTTCATTTGGTGCTATAAATAGACAGGTATATCATTCTTCGCAGGATAGAACTGTGTTATTAGGGACAGCGATGGTAAATATCGTACACCAAGGTACTTCGTACCCAGCTCGGGCTCTTATCGACCCGGCGTCAGAGGCTTCGTTCATTACGGAACGATTGCAAAGTCTCCTCAACATGCCGGCCAGTTCCACTCAGGCTACAATATCGGGTGTAAATCAGTCATTCTCTGCTACTTTTCGAAAAATACGTTCTTTGTGTATAGGGTCTATTTTAGATACGGCGCTGTTGATGGAAACTAATGCCTTAGTTCTTCCGCATATTTCGGGCAACTTGCCATCTTTTTCAACGAAATCAGATGTGACTTCTCGTTTGCCAAATATTCGTGTTGCCGATACGCATATTTTTGATTGTCGACCTATGGACCTTTTACTGGGAGCAGATCTTTATCCGAGAATTCTCTTGGAAGGAACTCTTCAAAACGTATTAGGCTCATTGATCGCGCAAAACACGGTCTTTGGGTGGATCATTACTGGTCCCGTTTCCTCTTCTTACATTCGAGTTTTTTCTGCCTCCATTGAGTTCGTCGAAGAAGATAATCTTAACAAGAATCTTCTTCGATTTTGGGAACTTGTGGAGACCCCGAGAAGGTCTATGTTTTCTCCTTCGGACAAATTTTGTGAAGACGGAGGGGAGATATATTGTTACACTTCCCATTAAATCTGAATTCTGCGGACAACTGGACTTAGGACAATCAAGGGGAAATTGTTTACGACAATTTCTGCGCAACGAGGCCTCTCTCCTGAGAAAACCACATATAAAGACAGTTTATGACGGGGTGGTAAGGGAATATTTGGACTTGAACCATATGAGGCCAGTTTCAGACCCTTCTTCGGCAACCCCCACAGTATGTTACTTGCCTCATCATCCGGTAATTAACCCGGATAAAAAGACTACCAAACTTCGAGTGGTTTTTAACGCCTCATATAAAACATCAAATGGGAAGAGTCTTAACGACATTCTTCATATAGGTCCGACCTTGCAATTAGATCTAGTTCTCCTCATTCTGAGGTGGAGACTATTTAGATTCGTTTTAAACTGCGATATTGCTCAGATGTACCGCCAGATTAGAGTCGATTCGGCCCATACTCCTCTGCAGAGAATACTCTTTAGGGATTCTCCTCAAAAGATTGTTCAAGATTATGAGCTGCAGACGGTGACCTTTGTAGTTAACTGTGCTCCATATCTAGCCATACGGACTTTATTACAACTGGCCGACGACTCTGAAGACGAATTTCCCCATGCTGCACACATTCTACGAAAGTGTATATACGTTGACGACGTTTTAACGGGTTATGATCTTCATCTCTTTTAGTATATCGGCATAGCACCAATGGATCCAGTTATGCCGATATACTAAAAGAGATGAAGGCTTCGATAAAACCGGACGAGATTGGTGTAAAGATTAAGAAGATTCGCAAGACAAAATAAGGAAACGTCCTAGTCGAAATGATGAAGGGCGATGGTCAAGCCAAAATGCTGGAATCTGCAATAAAGGGGTCACTGAGACAAGAGTTGCAAATCCAAACCATAGTGGAAAAGTATCACCTTGACATAAGGGACATGGAAGAGTCCACACAAGAAGAAGAGATCATTGCCGGTATCTTACGCGCATCTGGAGAGGAAGATGCAAGCATGGTAAAGGTGAAAAACATACGAGATTTCTATGGAGGTACCAAGCAAGCCCTTGTAAGTGTCTCAGCAAACATAGCAGCTAAAATCCTTAAAGTGAACAGGATCAAGATAGGACTGGTAGTATGTCGTGTGAAAAGAAAGACTTTCGAAAGACGATGTTTCCGATGTATGGAACTGGGACACGTTGCTCGAGATTGCCGTGGGAAAGATCGCAGTCAAACATGTAGGAGATGCGGTATAAACGGACATAAGGCTAAAGAATGTAAAAGCGAACCTAGGTGCATTATATGTCTAGAAGCAGGCAGCCAGAACACAAAACACTATATAGGAACAGAGTCTCAATGTAGAAACGGATTAAACCATGGTTCTTAAGATTCTCAAAATAAACTTAGGAAGAGGACGAGTAGCACAGGAGTTAATGTTGAATTACGCCAGCCAGAAGGGAATCGATATTATTTTGGTAAGCGAACAGTATTGCAAAATCGAAAACAAGGAATGGTTTCAGGATATACTGGGAAAGGCGGCAATATGTGTATTAAACCCACTCATAACAATAGATAAAATTGAGGAAAATAACGAAAACTATGTTGTTATGTATACCAATGGCATTCGCATATACAGCTGGTACTACTCTCCTAACATTGAAACAAGTGATTTTCTTAGAAGATTAGAGCACCTTGAAGAAAATTTGAAACGAGAAACGAGTCCTGTTCTAATAGGCGGTGACTTCAACAGCAAATCGATGGAGTGGCGATCGAGATTGACAGACGAAAGAGGAGTAGCAGTCAGTGAAATGTTCGCTTCCCTCAACCTCATCGTGCTCAACAGAGGAAACTCTCCAACTTTTAGAAGAGGAGACTCTACTTCTTACACTACTACTTCTCTTTATATAACAGCAGCATCAATAAATATCGCGGAGAAAACAAACAAGTGGGTGGTCCTCGACGATGAGACACTCAGTGATCACATGTATATCGAGATAGAAGTGGACATGCATAGTAGATTAGAGAGCGAGAATACATCCCGACCTCGATGGAACACCCGTAAGCTAAATGTTGATCTGTGTAAACGAAAATTGATGGAGATACAGCCTGGAGAGCAGTTGGAAGGTGACTCAAACCTAGACAGTATAGTAGATCGTCTTGTTAAAATTTTAACCGAAGTAAGCAACGCCTCAATGCCAAAAACGAAGAGTATTGGAAAATCTCGAAAACCAGCATATTGGTGGAACCAAGAAATTTCCCAGCTAAGAACACAATGTCACAAAGCAAAAAGAATAGCTACTAGAAGGAGAAGGGACCTAGTAGCTATGGATGAATACAGAAAATGCAGGAAGATGCTGAGAGATGCAATAAAAAATTCCAAGAGGCAGGCATGGGAAAAACTATGTCAGGAGATAACAAATGACCCATGGGGTCTGCCATACAGAATTGTTATGAAGAAACTTGGAAGTCGTAAAAAAATACCAGGTATTACAAACCCTGCCTGGGTCCTCACCATCGTGAGTACCCTTTTTCCTTCGGTAGAACGTGCTGTGAATCATCGTCAACATGATAAGGATGTAAAAGAAAGTGATCTATTCACCATCGAGGAGATTAGAAATATGTGTCGATTACTAAAAAAGGGAAAAGCGCCAGGACCAGACGGAATTCCAAACGAAATTTTGTCAATAGTTGGTGAATTATGGCCTGAAATATTCTCAACAACCTTCAACCTGTGCCTCAAGGAGGGAATATTCCCAAAAGTTTGGAAGAAACAACACTTAGTATTGCTACGCAAAGGAGACAAGCCTCTGGAGAACCCGTCATCGTACAGGCCTTTGTGTCTATTAGATACATGCGGCAAATTTCTTGAAAAACTTGCATTGCAAAGACTAGAAATGGAACTGAAAGATCGCGGTGGATTTTCACCTATGCAATTTGGCTTTGTGAAAAACAAATCAACAGTTGACGCTATTAATGTAGTTGTGAATTTGGCGAGGGAATCAATGGGAAAAATGCGATTTTGTACTATCATAACACTGGACATTAAAAATGCCTTTAATACTGCAGACTGGAAGGTTATCCGTAAGACAGTGCGTGACCGTCAATTTCCGGACTATCTTGTGAGAATGGTAGATAGTTACTTGGAAGACAGAGTTTTGGAGTACATTACGGATGGCGGACTCAAACAATATAATGTGACAGCAGGGGTTCCACAGGGATCCATACTAGGTCCATTTCTATGGAATCTGATGTATGACGGATTGCTAAATTTACCAATACCCGAAGGTGCGAAGTTAGTAGGGTATGCTGATGACGTAGCTCTTGTCATAGATAAGCCTTGCGTTGCTCTGACAGAAATAGTTGCAAACGATTGCTTGGGTAGAATAAGCAGATGGCTGAGATCGAAAAGCCTCACACTCGCCGCTGCTAAGACCGAAGCCATCATAGTAACAAGGAGAAGATCATTCGTTTATCCAAAATTGAAAGTAGATGGTCACGAAATCGCAATATCCAAAAGTCTAAAGTACCTTGGGGTACATATTGATAACAGACTCTGCTTCAAAGAACACATACAAATCGTTCCAGAAAAAGCAATACAAACGACCTCAAAACTGGCTCGTATAATGCCCAATGTGAGAGGACCGGGACAAACGACCAGGCGGATTATGGCAGCGGTTGCGTACTCACAGGTTCTCTATGCAGCCCCTGTTTTATGTCACGCTGTAGAGAATAATAAAACCTTGAGAAAACTCTTGGGAAGAGTACAGAGAGCAATTGTCTTACGCGTAACGTCAGCATACAGAACAATATCAACCTCGGCAGCAATCATACTAGCTGGTATACCACCAATTGACCTCCTTATAAGAGAACGGTATGACACATACCACCAATGCAGATCATTGGAACTGCGCAACGACAAAAAGAAAATTAAAGAGGAAATCAGAAGGAGACTACTCCTAACCTGGCAACGTCGATGGGATAGTGATGACAAAGGCAGATGGACCCACGAGCTTATCCCAGACGTACAAAAATGGGTGAGCAGATCACATGGTGAAACAAATTTCTATCTAACGCAGGCACTTAGCGGACATGGCAATTTTGGCAAATACCTGCACAAGTTCAAAATAAAGGCGTCTGGAGCATGTGAATTTTGCAATGCAGAGGAAGACAGTGTAGCACATACCGTCCTAAAATGTGATTTTTGGAGAACCATAGGCAGTAGTCTCGAAAATACATTCGGGAGCAATCTTACGATGGCCGAACTAATAAATGCTATGCTGGAAAACAGACAAAACTGGTCCCAATTCTCTGTAGTTGTTGAGAGTATATTGAGAGAAAAAGTAAAGCAACAGAACAATAGAATGCCGAACCCCTAATCTATTACAGGACGGGGGAGTAGGAATACGAGATACCTGCTAAATGCAGCAAATGAGCTCCACTCCGAAGCAATGCGAAAGCGGTCCCGGGTGGAGGCTCCTGTGTAGGACCACTAGCTGATAGCATGCTATCACTACGTCCCATAAAAAAAAAAATCGGGTTATGATCTGGAGACTGCATTGACCTCTCGTGATCAATTAATTTCAGCTTTGTCTTCTGCGAAATTCGATTTGAGGAAATGGACGTCGAATGACCGGACTATTTTAGAATGTTTTCCTACGGAACATTTAGTCGATCTTCTCACTTTAGTGGAAGCTAGTAGTTCTAAGCCATTGGGTATTCGTTGGAATGCTCAGTTAGATTTATTCTATTTCAATATGACTCCACCGGAGTCGGCTATAGAAGATGCGACATTACACATTGTGATTCGATACAGAAAATTTAAGGCTTTAAATCAGCAATTCTGCCTACGGTGGAAAGACGAGTATCTGAAGAGCTTATATAAAAGATATAAATGGAAATTTCCGCAGCGCGATGTTCAAATAGGCGATTTAGTTGTTATTCGAGACGAATAACTGCCTCCCACTTCGTGGAAATTAGGTCGGTTAAATAACGTCCATCCGAAACGGTGTTGTAAGACGACCTATAGTAAAGCTGGTCACTTTGACCCAGTAATTTAAAGTTTTTTTTGTGTAATACTATCGCGCAATTTCTATTTTCGTAGTACAATGGAAAGCATAGTGAACGTAGTAGTAGGACCACATCAAGGCTGGCCTTATGGGTCGTCGACGGCTATGGTGTGGTCAGCAGTACTTATGGTCTCTACGAGCTGTGGTACTGCGAATCTGGGCTCTACGAGCTATATAGGGTTTTGGATAATTAGTATGTGAGAAAAATTAAATCGAAATAAATGCTCATAAAAACTGACAAATACCCCTTTTATTTGCCTTATCAATAAGTGAATATACATATTTATATTACATTAGGGTTTGATTGAAATTGTTTAACTTTCTTTACAACATAGCGGGATGTTGCAAGGCGGGCGGCAATGTTTAATTACAAATGTTGTCATTCTCAACTTCCACCTTTTATTTGAAAATATTAAATTTTCGTATTTTTATTTATTTACATCCTTGCTACGCAATCAGATGGAATGAAATATATGTTAACACCAAAAATGATGATGATAGAATTAACTGGAGTTGCTTACCCGGAAATAATATTTAGTCATTTATTTACCATTAGAGCAAATATTGTTGTTATCATTTAGTTCTGTTATAAACACTGTAGAACACAAACACCTTAGTTAAAAACATATTCAATAGCATTAATCGAAAAACATTTCTTCATGTTTCACAATTTTTGGAAAATAAATTATTCTAATTCTGACATCAGAGAAAAGAAGTTCTACTTTTTATTATTTTATTAAAAAGGAACGAATAAAATATTAACTGGCGCCCAACGTGAATATCCAGCACCTCAATTAGCTGCACGGATAAATCCAAACTACACGGCACCTCAATAAGCTGCACGGATAAATCCAACCTACACGGCACCTCAATAAGCTGCACGGATAAATCCAACCTACACGACATCTCAATTAGCTGCACGGATAAATCCAACCTACACGGCATCTCAATTAGCTGCACGGATACATCCAACCTACACGGCATCTCAATTAGCTGCACGGATAAATCCAACCTACACGGCACCTCAATTAGCTGCACGGATAAATCCTACTTACACGAGTAATACTGACGCGGAGTTCCAGCACCTCACTTAGATGCGCAGAGAATTCTAACGTCGAAGATCCAACACCTCGGTAAGCTGCAAGCACGCTCCAGATACTGTAATCAACCGGTTACTAGACGAACTCCTGTGAACTTGCTGACGCCCAAGTATAAAGAGAAAGGGATTTGGTCGGAGTTCTGAGCCGTTATACTGGAGTTAGTTGTAAGTAAGAGTAAGTAATACTTAAGAAACTATTACCATAAAAATACACAAAACGAAGTTAAGAATTAGTTATTGTTTTATAAAAAAGTGAATTCATTAGCGATCGGTCCACACAAAATAATTAAATAATTCAAAAGACTGCTTTATTTTAATGGCAAATCCAAGTAACATTATAAGACCACCAATTCTTCAAGTTCCCCCTCCGGGAGAACAAATCATTAATCAAAACGGACTGGCCCCTAATATGGAAGAAATCGCACTTAGACAGTTCATGAGACCAAGCTCAGACATAGCTGGGGTTGACCAGGTGATTGAGGAAAGATTTCGTAATAACCTAAACGATTTGGACAAAGTTCCTGACGTGGTAAGGAGCTTGAGAGATTTTTCGGGAAATTCTTCAGAGTTTAGTTCATGGAAAAAGAGTGTGGACAGAATATTAAAAATCCTGCTTTATTTTAATGGCAAATCCAAGTAACATTATAAGACCACCAATTCTTCAAGTTCCCCCTCCGGGAGAACAAATCATTAATCAAAACGGACTGGCCCCTAATATGGAAGAAATCGCACTTAGACAGTTCATGAGACCAAGCTCAGACATAGCTGGGGTTGACCAGGTGATTGAGGAAAGATTTCGTAATAACCTAAACGATTTGGACAAAGTTCCTGACGTGGTAAGGAGCTTGAGAGATTTTTCGGGAAATTCTTCAGAGTTTAGTTCATGGAAAAAGAGTGTGGACAGAATATTAAAAATCCTGCTTTATTTTAATGGCAAATCCAAGTAACATTATAAGACCACCAATTCTTCAAGTTCCCCCTCCGGGAGAACAAATCATTAATCAAAACGGACTGGCCCCTAATATGGAAGAAATCGCACTTAGACAGTTCATGAGACCAAGCTCAGACATAGCTGGGGTTGACCAGGTGATTGAGGAAAGATTTCGTAAAAACCTAAACGATTTGGACAAAGTTCCTGACGTGGTAAGGAGCTTGAGAGATTTTTCGGGAAATTCTTCAGAGTTTAGTTCATGGAAAAAGAGTGTGGACAGAATATTAAAGTTATATGACTCAATTAGGGGAACTCCAAAATATTTTGCAATTCTAAGCACGATTAGAAATAAAGTTGTTGGAAACGCAGATGCTGCGCTAGAGTCGTACAACACTCCCCTTAATTGGGAGAGCATTTCTAAGTGTCTAACTCTGCATTACGCTGACAAAAGGGACTTAACTACATTAGAATACCAGATGACAAAATTAGGACAAGGAAATAATAGGGTCCAAGACTTTTACCAAGAGGTGTATGCTCATCTATCTCTTATTATGAACAAATTGTCATGTATGGACATAAGCAGGGAATCTCTTGACATCCTGTCACAAACATACAGAGACAAGGCTCTCGACACATTCATTAGAGGTCTCAAAGGTCAAATGTCAATACACCTTGGCATGAAAGAGATAACAGATCTTCCACAGGCACTTCAATTGTGTCTCAAGATGGAAAATCAGTTTGCCAGGGCTCAATTTGCCAACGACCATAACCAAGCTGGTAGAAACAGCAAACTAAACTTTCAATCATACCCATCATTTCCTCCAAAACCTCAATATCAAAGACAATATCAGACTCCCTTTTACCCACAATTGGCACATTTGCCACAACCTTCTGCAAATATGCAACACTATGGTATGGATACGCCAAGGTATCAGCAAAATACTGTTCCTCATTATCAAAGCCGAAATCAACAATATCAACCACCTAGACCTATTGCACCAAAACCCCAACCTAGACCCGAACCGATGGAAATAGACACATCTATGCGGACACGAGCTATAAACTATATGAATCGTCCGACGCAGGATAAAGGATATTTCGGAAAAAGACCTACAGACCAATCAGATCAACTGCGAAAACCTGATAAATTTTAAAGAAATTACCATTTGGAAACAGAAGACGGACAGATTCAAACTCCGCAGGAGTACGAGTCAACATTAAACGACTACGAAAATGAGGAAAAACTACCTCCACTGGACGATTATGTCCATGACCAATACGATGCTCTTGAAAAAGGCAATCAACTAGAAACACAAGATTTTGTAGATATCCATTTTTTAGATTAATGTATTCGTCTCTACCTTATTTCGAATGTAGGACGAAATCTGGAAAAGGCGTCAAAATTCTAATAGATACAGGGTCAAATAAGAATTATATTAAACCCACACTTGTAAACAAACCTTTGCAAAACGAAAACTCATTTTTCGCGAACTCAGTTGGGGGTAAAACACCAATTACACAGCACACATTAATTAATCTTTTTATGAATCATGTGAACCACTAAAATTTTTTTTATTTCCAACTCTAAAATCATTTGATGGCATACTAGGTAATGATAGTTTGAAGAGATTAGATGCAGTTATTTATACATCAAAAGATTACATGATTATAAATAACAGAATTAAAGTAAAAGTAAAACAAGAGATATCTCAATCGGTGAATACCATTAATATTAGGACTGATCATTTAACAAACGACGAAAAAAGAGAGTTGGACGTAGTCATTTCAGATCATGCAACATTATTTAATGAACCGAACGAAAAATTGACATTCACTACAACTGTGATCGCAGACATTCATACAAAGACAGAAGACCCCGTTTATTCAAGGTACTATCCATATCCGATACATTTAAAAGAAGAAGTTGAGAAACAAATTAAAGAACTTTTAGAACGGGGAATTATTCGACCTTCACGGTCCCCTTATAACTCTCCTATCTGGATTGTGCCTAAAAAAATGGACGCCTCAGGACAAAAAAAATTTAGAATGGTCATAGACTATCGTAAATTAAACGAACAAACCATTCCTGACAAGTATCCAATTCCAGAAATTAATGAAATTCTCCCGCAGTTAGGAAAAAATAAATTGTTCTACGTATTGGATTTGAAAAGCGGATTCCATCAAATACTACTTAGGGAAAGCGACAGACAGAAAACTGCATTCTCTGTCAATAATGGAAAATACGAATTTACCCGACTCCCTTTTGGTCTGAAAAACGCACCCTCAATTTTCCAACGCACTCTGGATGATATATTAAGAGAACATATTGGGAGAATTTGTTTCGTCTATATGGACGATATAATTATTTTCGCGGAAACCTTCGACTCACACATTAAGAATATAAGAACCATCTTCGGTACCTTGGAAAAAGCCAACATAAAGGTCCAGCTGGACAAATGCGAATTTCTTAAAAAAGAAGTTGAATTTTTAGGGTTCATAATCGCGGATACGGGTATAAAAACCAATCCAAAAAGAGTTGAGGCAATACAAAATGTCCCACTCCCAAAAACACTGAAAGATTTAAGGTCGTTCTTAGGTCTCTCAAATTTCTACAGGCGCTTCATTAGGGACTATGCTAAAATAGCAAAGCCACTAACTTTGCTCTTAAGAGGGGAGGCAGGACGCACGTCAAAACATTCTTCTAGCAAAATGGCTATATATCTAAATCAGGATGCAGTGGATGCATTTAACAAATTGAAAATAACGTTATCATCAGGTGATGTTATTTTAGCTTATCCGGACTTTAGTAAGGGATTTGACCTAACGACTGATGCTTCAAATTATGCAATGGGTGCAGTACTATCCCAGGACAATAAACCTGTTGTATTCCTGTCTAAGACCTTTAGCAAAACTGAGGAACACTATGCTACCAATGAAAAAGAAATGTTAGCATTAGTTTGGGTACTTAAGTCACTTAGGAATTACCTTTACGGTTCCACTAAGCTAAATATATTTACAGATCATCTCCCACTTACATATGCTTTAGGCAACAGGAATGTGAATTTTAAACTCAAGAGATGGAAAGCATTTCTCGAGGATTTTAATTACGAATTGAAATACAGACCAGGCAGCACCAATGTAGTAGCAGATGCCTTGTCTAGACTACCTAAAAATACAATACAAATCAACTTAATGACCTCAACGCAGCATAGTGATGACAGCTCGTCACCAAATTTGATACAGTACACGGACGCACCTATTAACGCATTCAAAAATCAAATTTTATTGTATGCAGACCGAGATCAACCTTCCTATAAATTTGAAATAGTTTTTCCTACTTATCATAGACACACCATTCATGAACCTAATATAACACACGCAACTCTTACAAACATTCTGAAAAAATACCTTAACCCATCTGTAACAACTTGTATTAGAACGACCGACGAAATTTTAGGCAAATTACAGGACATTTATCGTGGCAACTTTTCCCGATTTAAAGTAAAGTATTCTAGGACAATGGTAACAGACTTAAAAGAGGAAGAGGAACAAAATGAGAAAATCATTAATGAACACAACAGAGCTCATAGAAACAGTGTAGAAAATAAGGTGCAAATATTGAACAAATTTTATTTTCCGCAAATGCATTCGAAAATAAAGAGAATAACTAACCAGTGTACGATTTGTAAGGAGAATAAATATGAAAGGCATCCAAATAAAATTACCATTCAGGAGACACCCATACCCCAATATCCAGGACAAATAATCCACATAGACATGTACATTACCGAAAAGCGAACAGTACTTACCGCAATAGACAAATTTTCCAAATACGCTCAGGCAAAAATTCTCAATTCTAGAGCAATTGAGGACGTTAAAGAACCTCTGAGAGAATTAATTATTTCCTATGGTGTGCCGGAAAGTATAGTTATCGATATTGAAAAGTCTTTTAACTCAAATTCTGTTAAATTTATGTTGGAAAACCAATTTAACGTGAAGGTTTTCAGAAATCCTCCTTATAGCAGTAGTGTAAACGGTCAAATAGAGCGATTTCACTCGACTCTATCAGAAATAATGCGGTATTTAAAAACGGAGAATGTTCATGCATCATTTTCAGAACTTCTTCACAGATCTGTTTATGAATATAACAATTCGGTCCACTCAACCACTAAAGAAAAACCAGTTGAAGCATTTTTTGGGAAAAGGGTTCATATAAACCAACGGGATATTGAAAAGGAAAGACGGGAAACAATTCAAAGACTTAAAGAAAAACAAATAGACGATATAAATTATCACAATAAAAAGAAATCATCACCGAAGACTTACAAAATTGGACAAACTATTTTTGTGAAAGAAAACAGGAGAATCGGAACAAAACTTAGTAAAACATATAGACAGGAGATAATAAAAGAAGACAAAAACACTACAGTTATAACAGAATCCGGAAAAACAATTCACAAAAATAATATACGAAATTAATAAAAATTCAAAGGTACTTGGATAGTCTGAAATCTAAAATAGAAAGATTATTGAATTTTATCAGATCAGCATGGAACCGGATTGCGGGAGATCCTGATCATGATGTTAAGAAATCATAACATAGAGAACTAACAAAGTTCCTGTCAACAATAATGAACAGGTTGTAATAAATAAATTATCAATCAAAAGGAATAATGAGTTCACTTGTTTATATAATAAATTTATCAGCTACAGATGAAACCCTATAAAATAATATGTTAATCAAACTAGATAAATTTGTAAAATTTATAAACAAACTCTCACACAACAATGTAATATTATCTGTAATAAGTCAGACTTAAACCCTATAAATGGTAAAACACCCAATAGTAATGTAATAAATGATAAGACACATTCTACCATCGAAGAAATATCCCCTGGAACAATTTTGCTTAACCAGTATAACGGCACAGATTACATTAATGGACAATCCCAGAATCTCAGCGGCACATACGTTTTGCAATTTCATAACGTGACAGTAAAAATTTCGGACAAGTCATACAATTTTTGAAGCAATGACTTACCTGACTGACCTTACCAGCAATATTGCAACAAAAGCTCAATATAGAGGAAACATTGTCTCTCTAAATAATTAAAGAACTTCACGCAAACACCATTGAAGCCATCGACTTATTAAGGGGAAAAATAAATGGAGTATTTTCAGTAACAATTGTGCTACTCATTAAATCTGAAATTCGAAGATTCTCACATGTTCCATACTTTTGACCTATCGAGGACGTTCGGTAATAAGAGGGGAGGTGTTAACACCAAAAATGATGATGATAGAATTAACTGGAGTTGCTTACCCGGAAATAATATTTAGTCATTTATTTACCATTAGAGCAAATATTGTTGTTATCATTTAGTTCTGTTATAAACACTGTGAACACAAACACCTTAGTTAAAAACATATTCAATAGCATTAATCGAAAAACATTTCTTCATGTTTCACAATTTTTGGAAAATAAATTATTCTAATTCTGACATCAGAGAAAAGAAGTTCTACTTTTTATTATTTTATTAAAAAGGAACGAATAAAATATTAACTTATATGAATTTCCAAAAGAGAATTAAAGTAAAGGGAACATAACGCTTTTAATTACTCCTCTTTGATCTCTTCCTTCTTTAAAGCGCATAAACGTCAACATATGTATGATATCATGGCCGTCTAATCGTCTAACGGGTTTTTCTCAAGACTATCAAAAAATTTAAGAAAAATAGTTTTTTTAATAAGCAAATCAAATTTGCTATTTTTGTTGTTTATTTTAGATTTTGTAATGCAGACTTGGCAACTTTAATTGGAAACTTTTGGTAATTTTTAGTATTTCATTATTTTCTGAAAGGATTTTGCTTTTTGTGGCACTTTGGTTCTGGGTTGTTGTTGTAGCAGCTTTAGAGGGAGCTGAAGTGATAATCCTTACTTATGAATTGTACTAGACTTCGTTCCGGCATGTATCCGATTATCGCGGGAACCTTTTTTCATCATCGTTCTCATGTTGTCCGGCTGGCTATTTGCATCTTCTTCAAGGTTGATGTTAATGTTAAGGGAATGGGATGTTAATCGAGTCGTACCACTATCCTCCACTAGGGGCGCTGCATTTTTTGTTAACAGCCATGTTATGTATCGCTAATGGCTATTAGTTTCTTCCCTGGACCTTGGAGCAATCCAAATGTCAATTTGTATGTGAAAGTGTGTTCGGATGAGAAAATTGGGTGCAGAAACTCTAATTTTATGATGAAATGTGAAAATTTGTTGATGTTGGATTTTACCAGTG
Organism: Polietes domitor; assembly: GCA_947397865.1. Taxonomy (NCBI): domain Eukaryota; kingdom Metazoa; phylum Arthropoda; class Insecta; order Diptera; family Muscidae; genus Polietes; species Polietes domitor. The sequence goes on from OX377619.1 coordinate 109,225,262, forward strand.
CGCCGGCCGGGAATCAATCGCAGCATCTTCAGATTGCAAGACGCGCACACTTCCACTAAGCTATGAAGGCCACCTGGGTCTGGGTTAATTCCAGGCGGTCCGTGTTTTTGTTATTGCACTCAGATGGACTGCAATATGGATGGTATTTTTTGTGTTTTTGAGCCTTTCACTTTTAAATTACCATCTTTCTAATATTTTTCTCTAAGTAAAATTTCAATATTGTCCATATTTTTTATAATATTATTTGACGTCAGAACTCCATTCTTGCTACACGACACTAAATTGTTGCGCTTACCGTCAACGAAGAGATAGGAATTGCAGTCGCTGAATCGTCACCAAGCAGTTCCTTATTGCTGATTGTGGACTGTATTGCGGGTGCTTGGTGATCACAGGGATATACAAGTAGTATGCGAATGAACTAAATAAAGTTGGAATGGTTAGATATAGAGTGATTTTTTTGAGGTTAGGATTTTCATGCATTAGTATTTGACAGATCACGTGGGATTTCAGACATGGTGTCAAAGAGAAGATGCTCAGTATGCTTTGACATTTCATCATGAATCGTCTTACAAACGAACAACGCTTGCAAATTATTGAATTTTATTATCAAAATGCGTGCTCTGTTAAGAAAGTTCATTGCGCGCTTCCATTTTATGGTCAGTTTAATCGACCCACTGAAGCGGCTATTCGGGCTATTGTGACTAAATTTCGCACCAAATTTACATTGTTGGACATTAAACCACCAACACGCTTACGTAGAGTGCGAACTGAAGAAAATATCGCAGCTGTATCGGCCAGTGTTAATGATGACCACCATTTTTCGATTCGTCGCCGTTCGCACCAATTGGGTCTCTGTTACTGAAAAACGTGGAAATGCCAAAATTGGACTAAGCGGATGGACCACCTAAGACGCAGCCGCGGTCAACATTTAAATGAAATTATCTTCAAAAAGTAAATGTCATGGACCAATCTAACGTTTCAAATAAAGAACCGATGAGATTTTGCAAATTTTATGCGTTTTTTTTTAAAAAAAAGTTATCAAGCTCTTAAAAAATCACCCTTTATAATTTCCCAAATTAGAGAAATTATGTGCGTTTATGTAATAGAAGCATGAAGTGAAATGGATAAAGAACAAGAGTTAGTTCAATATCAAAGGTTATAATTCATTTGAGTTCGAAGATAGGTTGACCAAATTATACGAGTGATTTGGTCAGCCACTGATGCACAGTGGTTCAGAATCAAAATCCATCGGCCAAAATTCAATAACTTTTGCTCTAGTAAACAATTTTGAGTTATGTATAAAATTGTAATTATACAATGACCCAAGGATTATTTTGAGATATTACCATTTGAAATACGGCAAATCGGAATATCAATTGAACTCAATTCAATGGATACCTTTATTGTTTCCTTTAATTCTAGATTTTGTATCTATTCATTTTTAACAATTTTACACGTGACAGAGAAAAATGACATACTTTTAAACCGATAAATCAATTTTTGGTTGCGTGTTTTGGTGTGAATTTCATCTCCTTTTCAGTGTAGGCACGCTGATGCATTATGTATATCATTAGGGAGAGAGAAAATGTGTAACGCATCGAAGGAGTGATTATGACTCGAAGTATGTTTCACGACTTTTTAACCTGATTGAGCCATGTTCGTCCGTCCGTCCGTCTGGCTGGTGTACACGATAAGTCTCGAAAGGATTTAAGGAATCACTTCAAACTTTGTACATGGTAAGAAAAGCGAAGATGAAATCCTGGATGAACTTCTGCGGGGAACTAGAAGGCACAAGTGAGACGTCTCGTCTTCGTAAAGTATTATCTAAAGTCCCAATCACTCCAGGCTTTCTATCAAGAAACGATGGTTCGTTCACCGAAAATAACCAAGAAACTTTACAACTTTTGATGGAAACTCACTTCCCAGTATGTCAGGAGGAACGTGATGACACGAACGACTCCACTAATCCATTGCCTGGCGTCCCGGACGAGTTCATAAGAAGTATTGTTGACGACGAAAAAATTGTGCGGGCGATGCGTACCTTCCAACCGCTTAAATCAGCAGGTCCGGACGGAATCTTCGAAGCACTACTGCACCAATCTCTAGATATTATCCTACCCTGGCTTAAGAATATTTTCACTGCAAGCTTGGCATGGTCACACGTACCAAAAATGTGGCGGGAAGCCAAAGTGGTCTTTATCCCCAAGGCGGGAAAAATAAACTATAATACGACAAAATACTGCAGACCAATTATTCTATCATCGTTTTTACGTAAAATACTGGAACGACTACTTGATCTGCACGCTAGAGAGTAATTGACGCATGACAACTTCAGCGGGGCACAACGCGTGTACCTAAAAGGTAGGTCAGTGGAGACAGCCCTACATGAGGTGGTTAGTTGCGTTGAAGACTCTCTACAGCACAAAGAATATACATTGGCAGCCTTTCTAGATGTGGAAGGAACTTTCAACAACGTAAAAATACAATCAATCATTGCCGCTCTAAACCGTATAGGGGTACACCCTGGAATAACATGGCAACATGCTACACAGCAGAGTGATTAATTCATCCTTGGGAGATGTGCTCAGAATGCAGGTAACGAGAGGCACACCCATTGGCGTAGGACGGGTGGTCCTGGAGGTGTTTTTTTTCAGTTTTGGAAAAAAGTAAAAATCACTGTCAACACAAAAAGAAAAAATAGGAGTTTTCAAATTGAACGTGAAGAAGTAATTAATAATGTTTCATCAGTTTTTATACATTCGCAAATAAGGGCTATAGCCGTGTAAACACCCCTAAGAACGTTGTAGGAACATTCGTTAATGGTAGTGATTTCTTTAACTGTAGTATCTACACAAACAACTTAAAACTGTTTTCAGTGTACCGCACAGAGTAGGGGTACAGTGTTATATTAGGGCTGCTTTTCTTTAAGCCGGTATAACAAGCTGCGATAATAAAAACGTCAATAAAAAATTAATTTTTTGCTCAATACATTTTTTCACATTGTCGCCAACTACAATATAAATATTTTTATCAAAACAAATGTTCCAAAAAAGTATTTTGTGTTGACTTTTTTGGACTTATCCTCGATAACCATAAATTTTACTTGCACTGGATAATTATCTAGGCTATGTCCGAAATTTTTAATAAAAAATTATTTTTTTCTAAATTTGTTTTCATGCATACTTTAATATTGCTGTTGGCGGAAATTTTAAGAAATATTTTTTTTGTTTTGAGTGAAATTTTAACATTTTGTTTAGATTTTTGTTATCGAAACTTAGTTATCCAGTCTGAACGAAAAATAGCCCTATTATCGATGCGGCTATAAATATTTTTTATTTTGACTTTTTAACAAAAAAGAAATTGGGGGAAGATTGATTGAGATTTTTCACCCCTACTATGCAATCTAGTGATAAATGAAATCCAGTTGGACCTCAACTGAGGCACCAATGCATATGCCGACGACGTTGTGCTGCTGGTTCGAGGCAAGTTTCTGATTAGTGAGGTCATGGAACGATCACTAAAAAGCCTGTCATGATGGGCAACAGAGAATGGGTTAGGTGTTAACCCGACGAAAACAGAACTGGTTTTATTCACCCGAAAATACAAGATTCTCAACTTCGAACTCCCTAGATTAAATGGGAAAGGCTACAGTTGTCTAAGGAAGCAAAATACCTAGGCGTAATCCTCGACTCCAAACTCTCCTGGAAATGGAATACCGAGGAAAGAAAGCTGTCTGTGCTTTCTACAGCTGTAAGAAAATGTTCGGTAAAAATGGAGTCTTAACCCTAAAATGTTATACTGGATTTTCTGTTTGATGAACTGTTTTTCAGGCAGAAGTGGATCTCAAAGCCCTAAATTCAACAGTCACCAATTCACGATGTGCTAGAAACTGTATAAACTCATTCACCCAAATCCAAACTCATGACATCACGCTAACTTGGGTACCAGGTCATAACAATATACTTGGTAACGAAAAAGCGGACGAGTATGCCAGAAAAGGCTCGGAGGAAGTGAACACACCAGAAACCCTACGTTACATCCCAAGTGGGAGTCTATGCACATTTGCAGAATAACAGGACTACGAAACTATTAACTTTTGACAATAGATCGCTGAGCACGCTTACAGGAGAACTTACAGTGCGATTGGCAAGATGGCTGAACGCATCTGTATCTCATGCGAAGACTACTGCAGGAGTTGCTTAGATGAGGATGAAGAAGAATCAGTGGAGCACTTGCTTTGTAATTATCCTTCCTAGGGAGTATGTCCTTCGCTGATCTGGCGGACTGAGCAAATGTACCTCTATGGAATCTGCTCATCAAGAAGACAAAAAGCTTTCAGAAAGATGCGATCGATACTTTATGATTATACATCCTAATATCTTCCCCTATCCCGTATCTCTTCCTTACTATTATACTCGCTCTTCTACCAGCTATACTACTCTAAATGACACTTCTATCTTGTTCTCTCTATTCTCTTCCTATTAACTATATGGGTACCACAATGGGTCACTACTAGCGGACAACCTTTTCAACCTAACCTTACCTTTTACATGGTAATATTTTTCCGAACTTAATTTATGTTCGAAGATGGGCGAAATTGTCACGCCCCTTCTTGCACCTCCCACACATATGGCCCATATTCCTCTGTTAAATTAAAACAAATGTAACTTTCACTCGGATATTCGGAATCAGTTATATTTTGGTATTTGCTATTTTTTATAATCACTTAAAGCTTACAAAATATGGAAGAGGTTGTCTCTTCTAGTACCTCCCACACAAATCACCCTAATCTACGTAAAATTAAAGCTTACAACTTATATACGGACTAGCAAATACCCGCTACTTCGTACGCGTTGTAAGGATATTCCTTTCAGGGTAAATCGATCGTAAACGCTCAAAAAATTTGAAAACACAAAATTCTCGATTCCAAATCCTAGGTAGCTGGAGGAATACACTGAATTGATTTTTACTAGGAATATGGACTATATGTGTGGGGTACCATAAGTGGTATATCAATTTCATTCATGTTTTGTTCCAGAAGTACAACGTTATATGAATGATAAAGGCTTGCCATTTAAAATTCTTTTGTTGGTAGATAATGACCCTGGTCACTCAATTTTAGTGCATTTTTTTAACATTTTTAACAATTCGTTTTATTTATGATAATTTATGTATGTATGTAATAATTGCTTTTAGGTAATTGATTTAATACTTATGTATTTAAAAAAACTTCTCGAATAACAATATCGTACGTATGTAGTACGTTTGTTTAAAACCTATGTATATTATAATTATTTACACGTGTTTAAAGCTGTTAATTTAAATAGAATTATTTGTTTTCGTTTCAATATCCCACAGCCTCTCTCTAAAAAACGTTTATAAGTTTTTTTACAGTGTCAAGTTTTTAAAATTCTTTTTAATGTAAGGTTAAAACAAACACTTCTTTCTTTTAAAACACTTCTTTTTTAAATTATCGTTATAAAAATGCAACTCAGTTCGTTCTTACATAGCGAAATGGATGGAAAGTGAATATTTAACTTAAACAATATGTTTCTTTTAAGAATCGAAAGGAGGAGGGGTGGATAAAATGCAGAACATTTAGACATCTTGTATATCATTCCATACGTTACTCTTCTCGGGAGGTTTCTCCAATGGTGGCACAATATTTTGACATTCGTTGAGAAAAGTTTTAATACCTTGGTAAAACCACCGACCATGTGTCATTATGTGAACCACCAACAAATTCTAACATACGTTTCCGATCACTGCCACAAGCCGTATATAAGGAACGCATCATACGAGGTGGGACTAAGTTATCCGCTAATCCGGATACAAACAAAAATGGCACTGAACATTTAGAAATTTTTCCAATTGGATCAAACTTATTTTTATACAAATTATTAGGTACAAACTTGACCGAAGGATGAACCAACTCTACCGCCATTTCAGGGATGCTGGAGAATGTATTCTCAACGATGGCACACATGATTTTCTGACCATACACCGCATCTGCAGCTACATCTATGGCAACCGCACCTCCCAGCGAACGACCAAACACCACAATCATCTGGTGATCCAAATCATGACGCGTATACAAATAATCTATGGCTGCTCTTGCGTCGGTAACTAGACCCTTTTCACTGGGAGCCCCCGTTGAAAGACCATAGCCCAGATATTCCACCGTTAAAATATTACAATTTAAACTATAAAATATACCCCAGACATTTTGCATCCGATGTCCCATATTACCGGCATTACCGTGAAAGTATACGAATGTTGGAACGCTTTTTGAACGTTCTTCGGGCTGGCTCACCCAGAAGGCATGTAGGGTAACCTTGTCCGGTGTCCGTATACTTAGTTTCGTGAGGAAGGTTATGCATGGTGGGTATGGCTATATAAATACGCGAATTTGCGGGCAGATCAGGATGATAGAGTAGTACATCTTGGGCATAATAGAAGATTCCCAACAAAACCGAGCCTACTAAGGCCATGGTTAAATAACCACCATAGAAATAGTAAGAAATGAAGCATAAAAGAAATGAGGCCACCGAAATGGCCCAAACACTACGTGAGATAGACTGTGGTAGTTTGACCATGGCAATATTTTCCTTATTTAAATTCATCTTAAGATGGTGTCCCACTAATTTTTGGAATCAGAGAACAAAGCCGACCCAAATCGTCGACGTTGGCGGCTCAATAGGATCATTCTAATGTAAAAATAGCTTCAGCCATTAGACCAAGCGAACATTTCAATATATTTTTTAATAAAATTTACAATGCCGTTAACACTACTGCTATTGATGCTTGGAAAAAAATGTCCATAAAAGATTGAATAATACATGCTGCTTTGACCTTTTTAGAAATAAAATCATCGACCTTAAATTCATGTTGGAAGTTGTGATGTAACTCCATATATGGTCGATGAAGTGTGTTCAGAAATAATCACTTTGGCACAACCAGTTGGAGGGAAGGGTTTGATAATTTACTGATGATGTAAACGAAATAATTGTTGATAGAGTTCTTAATGAAGATGAGTTATTAGAGGTTGCACTGAAAGACGTTGACCTAAATGATAGCACTGATGAGGACGAAATTCCACCAATTACCACCAGCTCAATTCTTGATGGCCTTCAAATGAAGGCCATTTTTGTTGAAAGCACCATAGCGGACGATCGAAATGAGCTAGGAGGTTCAAATTTTCCCTAAAACAAGGACTGAAAGTACTCCATAAAATTTTAAAATATTTAAGCATTTTTTTTTAATTTCTGCTTTGAAATTTGTTGCGTACATTCCGCTTGTAGCGTAAAAGCACCAAAAAGTAAATACACGTTTTAGAGGGCGAAATGGGACAAAAAGGGATAAAAATTGTACCAATGATAAGACAATAGCTAGAGACATGAAATATGGAATGTACATCCTTCTAATTGCATACGTAAAATAGAGGGATTTTTCAAAATTCGTACTTTTAAGGGATACAATTGGAAGAGAGGGATAAAAATGGTACCTACCAACCAGCAGAAGTTGAAATCATCGGTGCGTACATTCATCTGACTGTGAAGATGCATAATAAAAAGGATTTTATTCGAAATTGGTACTTTCAGCCGGAAAATGGTGCGAATGGGGAAATGGTACCAACCAAACGGCTGTGTATATTCATCTGACTGTGAAGATGCAAAATAAAATAATAGGTCGTCATTGATCGATTTTACTCATTCAACAAGTGTCGACGAACGCGATAGTTAAAATGAGCAAACGTTCGCGAGGATTTGAATGCAATACCAATCCAAGTAATTTTTGTTACATGTGCGGAGAATACGTTTCTGAAAAAAAACAAGCGTTGTTTTTCACCTAAATTGAGAGATTCATTTGAAGAGAGCTTCAATTTAAAGGTCTCAAACATAGATGAGCGGTGGACACCAAGTGCTCTATGTCCAAGGTGCTACGTACAGCTAGCTGACTCAAGGTAAGTGTAGATTACGAAATTCAAGAACATATATAACTTATTATTGAAATTCTTTCAGACGACAGCCGAGAATCATCATGCCAATGCTTTGGAGAGCTCCGCTTTGCCATGTAACAGATTGCTACTTCTGTCTTAGCAAAAAAACAGGCGTGGGAAAAAATATACGATGGACTTACGCTGCTGTTTCAACAGTGAATTTTCCAGTGCCATTTTGCGAAGAACCAGTGGACCCGCAACCGTCCGTTTCAAGATGGGCATCTAATAATGAGGCGATACATCCAACATCAGATCCGGAGACAGTAGAAACCACATCAGAATGCGAGTCAACATATACATTGCATGGAGGTCAACGCTTATGTTCCCAAGCAGAACTGAACGATTGGGTTAGAGAATTGAAACTCTCCAAGGAAGATGCAGAGTTGCATGCATCGCGCATGCAACAGTTCGGTTTCTTGGCTCCTGGTGTGGTGACAACAATCTACAGGAAGCGTCATGAACCATACGCAAGGTACTACACAAAAAAAGACAACATCTGTTTTTGTAAGGACATTCCCGGATTATTTGGTGAACTCGGGTACTCTTACGATCCAGGAGAGTGGCGTCTTTTCATTGACAGCAACAAGCAGAGCCTTAAAGCAATTTTACTGCACAACGGCAACGAGAAACCTTCGATTCCAATTGCTCATGCCGTTGACACCAAGGAAACATACGAAGTCATGGACAATCTACTAAAGTGCCTTAACTATGAGAGGCACGATTGGAAAGTTTGTGCCGACCTTAAGGTTATCGGTATCCTTTGTGGATTACAAGGTCGATTCACAAAGTACTGTTGTTTTCTCTGCCTTTGGGACAGCCGCGATCGTCAACATCATTACACCAGGAGGAGTTGGACAGAAAGAGTTAACTTCATCCCCGGCAGCGACAACGTTAAATATACACCACTCATAAAAAAGGAAAATGTTTTTCTCCCACCTCTTCACATAAAGCTCGGACTCATAAAAAACTTCGTGAAAGCTATCAACAAAGATGGCGAAGCGTTTGCCTATTTAAAAACCATTTTTCCTCACCTTTCATCGGCAAAGATTAAGGAAGGCGTTTTCGATGGTCCGCAAATTAAAAAGTTGTTGCAAGACCAACAGTTTGAGCACATTTTATCACCAAATGAAGCTGCAGCCTGGAACTCATTTCGCAAATTGTTTCCGGATTTCTTGGAAACAACAAAAGCTCAAATTACAGAGAGATCGTCGAACAACTACTCCAAAATTATAAAAAAATTAGAGCAAATATGTCGCTTAAGATACATTTTCTACACTCGCACTTGGACTTCTTTCCGGACAACCTGGGCGATGTGAGTGACGAGCATGGCGCACATGTAACAAAAATTACTTGGATTGGTATTGCATTCAAATCCTCGCGAACGTTTGCTCATTTTAACTATCGCGTTCGTCGACACTTGTTGAATGAGTAAAATCGATCAATGAAGACCTATTTATACTGTGTATTGTTTAGTATTTTACTGACAGGTACTTATAAATGGGTGTATATTTTTTTACGGTGGCTACATACCTGTTTCACCATGTGTGAGTCTTAAATTTTCCGAATAATGACCACCCTTAAATGTGGGTTGCATTTCTGTAAAAAAATCATACAGGTAGCCAACGGAAAACCCAAATAATTAAAAAACTCCCCTTTCCTTTTTTCCTTTTAATTGTTCACGCACATTTATTAGCGTTTATTACTTTGCTTACGCAATCATAAAAATTAAATAACCCTTTGTTTATTCCGTTTTGTTGATTCTGAGAATCAAAAAAAAAGAAAAAACCTTCCCATAGACAAAGTTGTGCATATGTCGAGCAAATTTTTGAAATTCATACCTTTACTCAATTGCGAATAAAAGCGAAACGCGTGCATCGATTTTCATGATCTTTGTCTCATTTTGCTCATAGGTTATGTGACTTTACGTAAAAGTAATAAGATTTGACATTTTTTTCATTTTGGATTTTTTAAAAAAAATTTTAAATCTTTAGGCAAAAAATAAGTTTTTTCCTTTATATATTCATTTTTAACTTGGAAACTGTTGCTTGTATAGGAAAACAATATATGAACAGATTAAGGGAATTGTAATTTTAAATTTTTTAAAATTTAATTCAATTAAATCGGGCTAGTGGTTCCCGAGTTATGCCGGACGAAACAAATTAACCAAAAAAAATTTTTAAAATTTAAAAAAAAAAATAAAAAAAAAACCAAACGAAAAAAATTTTTTATTGCGTTTTTCGAGCTCATGTCAAGGTTATCTACACAGAAAAAATTATCGCATCCCGAGTACATTTGGACTGTTGACTAGTGTTATCTGTTTGAATATCCAGATATTCTACCCGGACTAAGACAAAGTGTTCCAGATTAATTAGCACTGCTGTTCCTAGCATCCATGTTGTAAAATATATATATAAAATATGTATATATATATATATGTATCTCACAAATACCAGATAAATTGTACTTTAGTACTGTGCGTAAGTCAAAATCACCTGGCACTAATAGACGTTAAATATTGTCGCACGATGATCGGGCATCAGCAGTGGCCTCACCATTCTGTGAAAGCTCTGCTAATCTACAACCAGGTTTAATGTAGGTATTTGCAAACGAAAGTTTTTAGAGAAATTTGGTGACGAATTGGTTTCAAGAATAACTCTCTAGCCGAAAGTGTGTCGTATTTGACTATAATTGGATTGCAGTACATGAGTGAATAATTTCATTTCTAAGTTTCTGTTAAGTTTCAAACTCTGTAAAGATGGGCATGTATATCTCTATACATTACATAAGAACGTTTCCTTTTGCATAGTATGATCAATAAATTCAAAATTTAAATTTATCGCGGTTGAGTGATTGTAATAAATTCTTGTGGTTTCGTTAATCATGTGTTTTAGGGCGATAAGGAGATTAACACGCACCCGATCCAGGGCGGGGACGCCAGCTATGCCATCATGCTAGTAGGTTTGATATCGACCGCTGCATAGACATCATCATCATGTTCTGTATGGAACTATTTGATTTACATCAAATCATTTTTGGAAAAAGGGATACAATATACTTACTTGGCTGTTAAAAATGTGGAAAATAAAACAATCAAGCTAATATTGTAGTCGTAAGATTTATTTTAATTACAACAAAACTGATTGTGTTTTATTTTATGGTGAAAGTTATGTTGTGCAGATAATGAAAATTTAATGATAATTTCTGCCCCAAAAATGCGTCAAGCAGCTCCACACGAAAGCGACCGATTTGAACTTGAGACAAGTTGACCACACGATTTTAATTCTGTGAAAACTTCGGTAAAGAATCCTGGTTCAGCATTAATTTTTAGCATTTTAGTACTTAATCGGTTGACTATTAACAGACATCTGCAAAGGAGTGAAATTATATTGAAATAATTAATAATATAGCAATAAATAAAAATGTTCTAATATGTATGTTTATAAAATTAAATTTATTATTTCAGATAAAAAGTCTATAAGTCAAAATGTAAAACTTCATTTTTAAAATAGTCGAAAGTTTACATTTTTATATCAAATATATAACAATATCCCAACTGCGATTATTCGCGAAGATGTAGTTGTTAAATAGTTTAATCTACTATTTTCAATTATTGTAAACAATATTGAAAATCAAAAATATTTTCTTAAAAAACATAAGATTATAACGTTATTCTAAATTAAGTCTAAAGTTTACATTTTTGTGTCAACTATATAACCATATTCCAGTATGTATTTAAGTATTTTAAACTACAATTTTGTATTACTCTAATCAATTTTCTTAAAAAAACACAAGATTGTAACCTTATTTTAAAAAAGTTTATATTTTTAGTTGTAGTTGACGCTAAAATTCTTGCTGAAGTTGGTAATTGATTTTGATCTAATATTTTCTATTATTACACCATATTTTAAACACATCATGTTGAAAATTGCAACAAAACAGTTTATATTTAAGAAAAATTTTAGATTTATGTGTCTACAGTCAACATGCTTAAAAATAAATTTAAATTATTGTTTGTATACAACGTAAGTATATACGTTATGTATATATCTACGTTATATGAAAATCACATCTGCGTATTATATGTATACACCCGAAAACCTCACCGCAAAGCGTTTTTGAATAGCGTTGTGTTCTACCTGAAACCTTTCTCATTACCATTTACTGTAGGTTGGTGGGCTTTTCAACACGACACAGCTTTTCCCCACGAAATTGTTAGACAACCACCCACAACATCAATGAGTGGTAGAGATGTGCGCGTGAGTGATTATTGGCTCACGTTCACGCACGCTCACGAAGGAAAAAAATTGAATCACGCACGAAGATTTTTTCATTACTCACGTTCACGCACGCTCACGTGAGTAAAATAAATTTTGCTCACGATCACGCGTGATTCACGTAAATCACGCAAACAATTTCCACAATATATACATTTTAAATCGTAATGAGTAACGCCCCGCAAATCCGAAAATTATTTAATTTAATTATTTAAATTTGCGATGTTTGATTTAAATTCATATTTTTAAAATAGTATACCATATTACAGTGTGTATAGTACACCATATTACACAGTTTAACGAAAAATAAGTTAGAAATCGGACACTGACATAAAATACAAGTAAAAAACACAGCATATACCCCGATACCAGTTGTGTGTTTTTTTTAATTGAATTAACACTAAGGATATAAATTCAGTGCTTAGTGTTGGTGCAGGGTATGCTTACTTAAATAATAAAAAATAGATATTATACCTACACTGAAGCACTCTGTTTTAGAAATAAATATGTCTATGACTTTTATATTGAATGGAAAATTTCACATTTTTAAACGAAATTAAATGAAAATAAAAGAATTAATAAATATGTGCGACTCACGAAAAAATCACGTGATTCACGCAGAAATTAGACTCACGCACATTCACGCACGAACATTTTTTCGTCCCTCATGTTCACGCACGTGATTCACGCAATTCACGTGAGTGGCGCCCATCTCTAACGAGTGGTGAAAATTCTATGGAAATGACTTTGTATGTTGATGTAGTTACATCCTATTTCATCTCATGTATCCTTATATTCGCCATCAAGTTATGATCACGCCGTGGTACGGAGCACAGCATGTCCGCCCAACGAACGTGCAACCCAGGTTCGAAACCTGGTCGGCCTAAAGACAATATGTGTCGAAGAAGATGAATTTTTGTTTCAACATCAGGGCAGGCTGTCCCAATTTTAGTTATTAGTTTTTTGCTGTTGATTAATGATCGATTGATTGATGAATGTAATACAGAATGAAATCTTTGTTTTGGTAATGGAAAGTAGGAGAAACCAAGATTTCATTCTTAATAAGAAATTACTTCATCGAATAGCTGAAATTCGAATGTATTACATTATATCAAAAATCAACCCGAGAACCAAAAATATATTGATTGTTTACAGAAAGTTAATAATTTAATTTCACAGATATTAAAATCTTAGCGTAACACTTACAGAACAAAACTAAACATTTAAAAATTTGTATAACATTCTTCTTAATTTTTAGACAGTGACTGGAAATTTAAAATTACACATTAAAAAGTACAATTAATGTAAATTTACACCTTCAATGATGAAGTATTAATGGAATTTCGAAAAATCCCTTTAATTAACGTGTATATGCGAAGGATGTACATACCAAATTTCGCTCAATTTGTAATTCTCTCCCTGAAATTGATCACTGTATGGTGTGCGTTCTTGCTAAATACAAGACAGAAATATTCGAAAATTTTTCATAATTACTCAAAATTTTAGAGGTTATTGGGGTATTTCCTGTCTTTGTTAGGGAAAATGTTTTCCCTCTGAACTTTCAAACCCAACCGATAGAGTGATCAAAAACCCGGCTTTTCTGAAAAAAATTTGTCTTGCTGAAATAGGAAATCGTTTTTAAAAACAGATAATATTTCTGTATCAATTACCCCATTCTGCGATTCTGATATCTTGTATAGAATAAAAAAAGCTAATATATATAAATAAGAAAATAAATCATAAGTTTGACATTAAATTCAAGGATTATGCGTATTTTTGGACTCTTTGAAATACAAGAATTTTTTTTCTTATATTATACCTACAAGGACGAGTAATATGCGTATACGGCTGGATCACAGTGTTGCTGTGTTCTTAATTTGTTTAGTTAATTTGCGGTCCCTAATAAAAAACGTTCTATGATGCTTGTGATAATATAAAAATGGCATATTATAAACAAATTGCCCCCGAAACAGAGACTTTTTTGCAATATAAAAACTGGTTGCGACCGACATAAAGAACCCGGGTTTCCCGGTTTCCCAAAAAACACGATTTTAAAAAACCCGGCGGCCGGTCTCAGATGAAAAGCCCGGTTTGGGTTTGGACGTCCTAGCTCCTTCCGTGTAGATGCTAGCGTACCTTCAACAGACGTGCGGACGGAAAATATAAAAACCTGAGTTAATTACTCTCATGGTTACACACCCTCTCTCGTCTTCGTACCTAGAGAGACCGTACTAGTTTTTCTTACAAATTTATTTTAGTCATTTGTTTGTTTTAGTGTGCCATTCATACAAAAACATATGACAGATAAAACAAAATGCAATAATACTTTGCAGTTTACAAGAAAAAATACAATAGCTGAGTTCACGATCTGATGAATTTTTGATAAACTTGATAAAGAAATTCATCTGTCTGATAAGCAGTAAAGATTTGTGCTCCGTGTTTTTTCTAAAAAAAATATTTATAATTTTGTGTTTCAAGTGGATATTTTCACAGCTAGTGGAATAATTTGAAGATAAGTGATTGTTTTTTTGGAGTACTTATTTTGATACTATTTTTGTTACTTTTTAATATTTAAAAGAGTAATTTCGGTTAAGAATTTTTCTTCACCAAACAACATCAATTACTGCGCTCCAGAACCATAATTTTTGTTATTTTGATTAACACTGTGTTTTGTCTTTAGCTTTAAGATTATTTTCGTTTTTGTTTGTCTATTCTGACAGTGTTACCACTGATTCGATTTTTTTAATTTTTTTTTCATGCGTGTATTTATTAGGCCTGTTCGATTGGGCTTACTAGCTTACAATTAAGAAACTATTCTTAAAGGGATTAACAGGAAAAATTTGCAACACAACTAAGCTACTTTCTTGTTAAGCGAGTAAATTCCATACAAAAATTAAGCTAGTAAGCCCAATCGAACAGGCCTATTATTAGTATCTCTCTACATTAATGGGTAGAATTATTAGGCCTGTTCGATTGGGCTTACTAACTTCATTTTTGTATGGAATTTACTCGCTTAATAAGAAAGTAGCTTACTACTCTCTTAGTTGTGTTACCAGAGTTTTCTTGTTAATTCATTTAAGAAGAACCAATGGGTAGCAACGTTGCCACGTTATCAAGTATCTTAATTGAAGGCTAGTAAGCCCAATCGGAAAGGCCTATTATTACCTTTGCTTATACTAATTATTTCTGTTCGTTCTGAATGTCTTGCTCATTCGATAATTGTAAAATTGTCGCTGACATTGAGATCACAATTGAGTGTTGGCTTTGCACAGGTATGCTAAGTGTGCCGGCATTAGTGCAAGAATTGTGGATGCTCTGCATGGAGACAACAATGGTTTTTATAATCTTTGGTCAATTTATACGCGGTTTTCGAAATTCGGTGATATTTTTGACAAATATCCTGAATTAGATAAGTTTGCGACATCACCGGTTGTTTCGGGACAGAAACGCAAAAGAACGGTGAAGAAATCTTCTAAATCAGTGACGCCGAGGATTGAGCATTCGGATGTTGCTGAACCTGCGGCTCCAGCTGTTGATGAGTTGGGATTGTCAAATGATATTAATCCGACCTATGCTGCAGTTTCTGGGCCACTGCATTGTGATAGTGATCGTACTACTAAAACTGTCACAGATCCTCCGCAGACCAGCGTGGAGGGCGACAATCCCGCTCGTCCTGCGGCAGCAACAAGTATGTGTCCACAGACCAGTGTGTATATAGCTTCATAAAATCCAAAATTAAGGGTAATTTTCACCTTAGATCGCTTAAATTGAAGTCGTCATTTTCTCAAAGTCGAGCTTCGTTTAAGATTATTACGACTAGGGAAATCTTTGACAGATTAATGATCGCTGACTTCCGGCCACCTAGGGCATTTACAAAGGAATTTGTGGATACGGTGGACAATTTGGCTCGTCTGGCTGTCCCAAAAAAACTAATTGATTCTTTTATATCGGGTACCAGAATGGCTTGAATACGAAATTGAATCAATTATTCGTTGATAGCTTTGCTCTCTGCTCTTGCATTTACACAAACTTGATTAAAATAGTCGGATTTAGATTCTGAGATTTTTTGTAGTATATTTATTATCTTCAGGAAGGATTGGTGGCGGTGTACTGTTGTTACTAATTCTTTCCCATCAGATCGTATTATCCTCCACGGGTTTGATGACATCGTATTTATTGCAGTTCTTATTAATTTAGGGCGCAATAGATTGTTCGTTACTTGCTCTTACATTCCTCCATCGCACAATGGGACATATCACTGGCCAAAACTCTTAAACCTCAAACAATTAATTTAAGTACAAAAAGTATATATTCTTCTTGACGAACGCTTTTCTTGAATTAAAAACACAAAATTAACCCATTTGGGACCGCTGTATTATTTTGGTCCACAAACCTTCATTTACAAAATTCTGTGCGTTTAGTAATACAATTTTACACGACTACTTTCTATTTATTGTTTAAAATTACTATTTTTAAAGCATTATAAAACTTGATTCAATTTGATTTTCCAAAAATATTTTGTCACGGATATTATTGTTCTCGTAGGTCATATAATCTTCATCAGCGTTTGAATTAAAATTTGATTTATGTTGTGGACTATATTTTTTACCATGTTCGCAAACTAATTATTAGAATTCTTTTACTTTAGTGGATCAGATGTATCCATGGCTCTTTTAAATATAGCATATTATTTGTATGGCTATTCTTCCGAGCGTGCTGTAATCTTCGATCCTTATATACTTTATGACAAGATTCTGAAAGTGACGAATTTTCCATAATCTGATTAGAATGGATAAACACTTTATGTACTGTGAAGTTATAGGTAACCAAAGGTATTCTTGCAATAATAAATCCACTATGTAAAAATACGCTAGAGCTTCATCTGGTAATAATTTCACTGACATTGGATCCTTTTGGAAAATGCTGACTTCATCGTTGGTCTCTTATGGGTTTCTTTGAGTACTGCTGCAAGTGCTACTTGTCCTTGATTGCGATCTCATTTTGCTTCTGCATATACATACCAATTCGATATCATTGTAATGTTGTTGTGATACTTATATACTTCTCTTCGCTTTTCGCGGTCAAATTTAACCGAGATCTTCCGAAAGTCACCGTCGGCATAACGGAGATTGGTTGAAAGAATCTCCATTATGCAGACGAAATCTCGTTAGCATCTTTTCTATATAACTTCACATTTTTAAATTTATGGCAACCGATACGACTAGAAATCCACACATACTTTTTTATCACACAATTTAAATACCTACCTTGTGCACTATCTTCCATATTAATACTTAAAATATATTGTCCACCAAATTTGTGAAAACGCTTACTTATAAATTAGAATGAAAGCAGGCCCTGTGAACACTTTTGCAACTAAACTATAAAAATACTTATTTAAGAGCTTGCAGATTTAACTGCATATTCTTTCCACGAACCCAAAGGCATTTTCTGTTACTCTGATGTGTAACTTGACTTTTGGACAGTGAAGTGGGTCATTTGTCCTATAGTACATCGTCTGAATTATGTGTGATTGATTCTTTCAATGTCAGGTGACTTAGACCGTACATTAATCTCAGAGGATTTTAATTTACTTTCGGTATCTTGTATCTTTATTCCAGGTTAATTACGTGAAGAATATAAGTGTAAGACTACTTGACCTAGCATTTGTTAATGATCATCATTACTTTGAGATCAGTATGGTTCTCCCCATATCTCTCCCAGAGGACAATTATCATACTACCTTAGGTTTATCGATGTTTTACTCTAATAAATCTCATTATTCTACCTCTCATGACAGAAGGACAAATTTTATACTGCTGAACTAGCTTCTCCGAAACGTTGATTGGAATTCTGTAGTTGTAGCCACTATACGGATATTGACGATGCTGTGGATAAATTTTATCGAATTCTTAGGGACTTCCTGTCACAATCTGTACCGAAAGTTCGAGTTGGGCAATCTGAAAGACTAACTTGGTCTTCTCGTGAATTGTCCAGAATGAATAATTCGAGAAGTAGGCTTTTTAAGAAGTTTAATAAATCTGGATTGAACTCCAATTATGTGAGATACTCTATTGCTAGGTCGAGATGTAACGTCGATTCTCAGAAATGTTATAGACTATACTTGGAAATGGTGAAGAATGATTTTCGAAATAACCCTAGACGATTTTGTTAATTTATTTATTAACTTGCCCTTGTCCTTATCAAGTTTGAATGATCTAGAATCAACAATAGGCCCCGATGGGGTGCCAAGTATAATTTTAAAATTCTGTGCTAGTTCCTATTCTTATGAGGTTAATATTTAATACTTCGTTGAGATTTGGATATTTCCCTTCGGCTTGGAGGCAGTTGTTCATTGATCGCCTCCATAAATCTGACAGTCTAATTGACGTTTCGGATTATAGAGGGATAAGTAAATTAAGAATTATCCCTAAGTTTTTTGAGAAACTAGTAACTAAGGTTGTGTTCATGCGAACACAGAATGTTTGCTGGGTGGCATCCTTTCTCTCCTAGCGTCTATCTCCATGTCCATGCAATTATAAGATCGACTTGGCTCTCCCCCTTCTCTCTATGTGTGCTTAGTTCAGTTGTCAACCTAACGCTAAAAGAGCAGGCAGTGCGATCTACATGCCCATCACGGGAACAACATAAAACATCAACACACGTTAACAGCAGCCATAAAAAGTTCCTCGAACAATCCATACTCAACATATAAGTGGATACGAATGAGAACAACTTTTACCCAACTTACATAGTGATCCTCACAACACACATTATATACTACAGTGAAACATACCTACTTAAACTAAAGTATAAACATTACTTGTAACGTAACTCAACAAATGAATTATTAAATCACACAACATAAGTTCAATACATATTAAACACAACACTTGCATAGTAACATACATACACACGTGCCAATAAAATACACTACACGGAACATTAGTTATAACGTTTATAGAAAATACACAGTGTTATTAGAGGGAAAGGTAAATTAGAGAACCCCATCTACCCCCTCTAACGCGTCTAAACATGGACCATACGAACCTATATTAGAAACAGTGTTTAAGATATTTATACAGTCCACACTAAAGTGATAAAATATATATGCACCGAACACTATATTGGAGATATCATCAGAAAGCAAAAAGCAGTACATGCGCAAACAAAAAATACAGTACATGCCGGTATAATCACTAACGTTGTTCGTTTTGTTCTTTCCACGCACAATATTGCTTAAACCCAAAAAACTATCAGCATATACTGTATTAAAGGTACACATCATAAACCAAAAGTACTGCAGTCGTAGCAGTAAATTACATTGGCAAGTACTCACTCTCATCATACTTCAAACAACATTCAAATAACTTACCCAAGGCATTACTTGATCGTTTGATTTCAACGATTTAAAACGGGAAGAAGACAATAAAGAGGAACAAAAAAATACCTGCTCTCATACCCATATACACATACACTTACACGCTCCCTCTCACTGATCGATCATTAAAGGTACGCTACATACTTGTGGTCAGTGAGTTGAGTTTTGTCGTTTCGTCAGGCAGTGTCACAGCATATGTTTATATATATATATATACACATATACACACACATACACATACACACTCGTGCTTAACAATAAGCGGGTACCCTGCACACATTTGGTCAGTCAACTTGATTCATTCATTGACAGTGTCACAGCATATGTTTATACATATACACACACATACACACTCGTGTTTAACAATAAGCAGGTTCCCTACACACATTTGGTCAGTTAACTTCATTCATTGATACACTTGGTAAAAAATTTAAATAGTTTTGAATACACGCAAGTACTTGCAATGGCGAAGCTAGTACATTTAGAATCCAGTTTATATCGAAGTATTACCTATGAATTAGAGGCATTTCAAAAAGACTATAGTGTTTCAGGGAAAGAATCTAAAACGTTGTCAGCTATTAAGTTTCACAAAACTGAGTTAGAAAAAATCTGGGAGAAAATTAGTAGCAAATGTGATGCTATACTCGAATCTGCCCTTCTGGATGACCCAGAAGAGGGAAAGACCGTAGATTTGAAAATGATTCAGCTTAAGTTTTTAGATGCAAAAAATATTTACAGGCGTGCAATGATTTACTTTGTAGAAAATATAGATAATCTTGAAGATAAGCAGAAGAAAAACCCACCCGACCCAAGCACGGCCACTTCTATCACATGTCGTTTCACTGTCCCACCCTTCGATATTGATGTTTTCGATGGCGACTACTCGTCATGGCCATCCTTCAGGGATTTATTCCAAGCCATCTATGGCAACAATACACGGTTAAGTAGTGTGGAGAAGTTATTCTATTTAAAGCAAAAGACCCGTGGGGAGGCAAAGGAGGTAATTGATAATGCGCCACTTACGAATGAAGGGTTTGAGTCAATGCTCAACTAAAGACGCTCTTAAACTTACCCACAGTAGAATTTTCATCTGGTATAGCTGTCCGAAAGTTACAACGTACAGTAAACGATTGTGTGAATACCCTTAAGACCCTTGCCATCAAGACTGAACTCTGGGACCCAATTCTGATATATTTATGTTCATCCAAGCTACCGGTAGACATCTTAACTAAGTTTGAAGATACGCTATCTGACCAATCGGTGCTACCTGCTTGGAATGAATTGAACACCTTCCTAACCAGTACTTATAAAGGTTTAGATTCAGTGGCAGACATTAAGCAAACAAACTTCACACCTACAAAGTTTTTTGATAATACAAATCAATCATATAGAAAACGAACCCATACCTCACGGCCCCAATCTACACTTACTCAACCCAACACTCCGAACAACACATATACGACACATGGAAAATTTTGCAGGTTATGCCAAGGCAGCCATGTCCTTCGTGACTGTCCATCGTTTTCGGACTTGCCTGTTAACGATAGACGAAAATACGTAACGGATAATGGCTTTTGTTACAATTGCTTAGCAATATCCCACACGGCTAACAACTACAGGAGTACATTTACTTGTCGCGGCTGCGGTGGTCCACACCACACATTGTTGCACATACCAGATACACATATTCCAAGTCCCGAAAAGCCTTCTTTCTCCAAACCAAACACCGCTCAGAGTTTTTCGACCCAAACTCTAACACAATCTCTAACAGACGATAGGGAAAGGCTAGTGGCCACAGCCATCTTAAACGTAGACGTACATGATTCGTTATTTCCAGCTAGGGCACTTGTAGACTCTGCCTCTGATTTTTCATTTATTGCTGACAGCTTAGTAAAGAAGTTACGGTTACCCACTACCCCTATCTCAGCTGAGGTATCAGCTTTGAATGGAGTTGTATCTGCCCGGCCGAACAGGCTTTGTGAAGTTACTCTAAGATCAAATACTCGATGAGAGTTCAGTATCAAGATCCGAGCAATAGTTGTCGAAACTCTTACCCAATCACTGCCTACACGAAAAATAGCTCCATCACTCGCACATGACATAAAGGATATTGATTTCATCATTGGAAGTGATTTTTACCCAAAGATTTTACGCATTGGTGTTAAGAGGAATATTGCGACTAGCTTGATAGCACAGGACACAGAATTTGGCTGGATTCTGACTGGACCTGTAGAGAAACAAGCAACCCACATGAAATGTAAAAAAAAAAAAATCACTTGACGCACCACTACCCAAAAACATTGTCCAATGATTATTTTTGCAATATCGAGCACAAAATGTCACTACCCACTATGTACGTTAACGACGTCTTAGTATATATATTTATTTGGAATACAATCCAATTTGAGTAAAGCTTAAAACAGTTAAACAGTTTTTGTCAGTCCGTCGTCCGATGCACTTGTGTTTCTCTGTCGTCCGTGTTGTGTGCCGTTCAGTTTTGTGTTAAAATAAAAAAGAAAAAATTCAAGCAAAATTACAAAAATCAAAAACAACAAAATAGAACTAATGAAAAAAACATGAAAAACAACCAACAACAATAATCGCGCCGCGCCGACCAAAAACAACAAAACAATCCAATTACCTAACAACAATAACATCGCAGCAGCATCCACAACAGCCGCACATCACTGACCACACATCACTGACCACACATCACTGACCACACATTTTATGTCCGCTCCGTAGTGTGTGCGTTGTCCCCTTCCCTCCCCGCCTTCCCATTCGTGCAGTGCAGTTGACACTCTTCTCTTTCTGTCGTTGTTCGCCCAATGCTTAAGGCATAACACTGAGCATTGGGGGAATACAGCAACGGCAGGGAGAGGAGTTTGGCAACTGTAGCTGCATACTGACTCTGTTTTGTTTTTTTTTCTTGTTTGTCTGTTCTAATGGTGGGTAAGTTTAAGGTACAATTTGCCAATGTACGAGGGCTGAGAGCGAATTTTTTTGCCATGTACGCTTCCATCGGCCTGATGTTTTTGCTCTTTGTGAGACCCAGGTGTGTGAGGATTCTGATCCACAGGATTTTCACATTCCTGGGTATCACACCCTATCCCTCTTTATCCCCACAGAGGTCTTTTGGTATACGTACGTAATGATATAGTGTTTCAGAGCCGGCATAACTTAAACTCTGAAAATCCAGAATTTAACTCCCTTTGGGTTAAATTCAAGATTGGAACACACGTACTACATTTCGGATTTGTGTATAGAAGTCCAAACGCGGAAAGTGAGGTATCCCTAAATGGCTTTGACGCCCTTTCCGATTCAATTACAAAAATTTTAGAGGATTGTCCTGATAGTGAAATTGTGGTTGCTGGCGATTTCAATGTCCATAATTCCTCTTGGCTTGTCCATTCGAGTCACTCAACACCGGAGGGTCAATACGAAGAGCTTTTTGCCGCGCATAATGATTTGACGCAACTAGTGAATGAACCGACTCACATTCCGTGTGTCCAAGGGCAACACTCTAATATTCTTGATCTTTTCTTAACATCACACCCTGAAAAGTATGAAGTTAACGTTCTAGCACCTCTTGGTAATTCGGATCACTGCATTGTTTCGGCATCCTTTTCGTATTCCGCTCTTCGTGTCGCTTCGACCCCAGCCCCAAAGCGGACAATATATATTTACGAAAAGGCACGTTGGGCCGAGCTCAACAACTTTTTCCAGCATTTCAATTGGAAACTTTGTTTTCTAAATGGCGATATAGATGCTGCGGCTGAAATGATTGAAAATATTATCTTGATTGGAATAAAGTCATTTATTCCAATTAAAGTTATTTCGGATAAACCATCTAACAAAAGTTGGTTTAACCAGACATGCAAGGCTGCTATCAGATCCAAAGAGGAAGCATTCAGGAAATGGCGTTTAAATAAAAATGCCACAACTGATCTGCTACGCAAGCAGACAAGAACCATGTGTGCCAGGGTACTTAGACGTGAAAAGTTTCTGTACGAACAACGTCTTCGTGCTAAAGTTCTTGCTTCTCCCAGGGGAAGTAAGAGCTTTTGGTCATTTGTGAGAAGAGTAAAGGATAACTCCTCATCTATCCCAACTCTTGTTAAAGATGACCAGATATTCACTAACCCGGTTGACAAAGCTAACCTATTGGCTGAAATGTTTGCAAGGAATTCATCCTTGCCGGAAAGCAATCAACCACTCCCCGTGATCGAAAATGTATCTAGTTCCATGCCTCAGATATTTTTTCGAACACGTGGAGTTAAAAGGGTTCTCGCAAATCTCGACGTAAATAAATCTCCAGGCCCGGATGGCATTTCAGCACTTGTCCTATGTAAGTGCTCTTCGACGCTTGCCCGTCCCCTTCGTAATCTTTTCAACCTTGCATACCGTGCAGGGGTTTTCCCAGCGCGTTGGAAGATTGCGAACATCCAGCCCATCCCCAAAAAAGGTGAGGCTAATAATCCTGCTAACTATCGACCGATCGCGATATTCTCAGCGCTTTCGACCTAACGCTAAAAGAGCAGGCAGTGCGATCTACATACCCATCACGGGAACAACATAAAACATCAACACACGTCAACAGCAGCCATAAAAAGTTCCTTGAACAATCCATACTCAACATATAAGTGGATACGAATGAGAACAACTTTTACCCAACTTACATAGTGATCCTCACAACACACATTATATACAACAGTGAAACATACCTACTTAAACTAAAGTATAAACATTACTTGTAACGTAACTCAACAAATGAATTATTAAATCACACAACATAAGTTCAATACATTGTAACAAATTTTCATATTCAAGTTGTAGGCAAGATATTGGATGAATAATTGTATGATGTTACAGATTATCAGTGTCTAATATGCGATTACCCGTATCCGTGAATTTTACATCACCAATAATATTTACACGTATGTTCAAAAGTGGCATCACCATTCAATACCTAGTTTCTGAATTGCTGAAAAAATTCTGGGTTAATGAAGTACAAAATCAAGTCTGTACTGATTCATTTCCTGTCTATTTTAACAAATAAGCGAAAGAGACAACGTCACATAAGAAGAAATAATCTTGCGTGTGTTAAAAAAATCTTAAAATATCTTAAAATTACAGAAATTGGTAAGTCGGTTATTAATACGTGTTATTATTACATATATGAAGTATCAAACGTAATAAAGTATTTTCTCTTAATTGAGAAAATTCAATATATTTTCTATTTGAGTGGACATAAAATTTTGGAAAAGGTAATTTGATTAGCGTTCTCCTCTGAATTAAAGTGAAGCTTAAAGTGTTTTTATAGGAATTAAAACGTGAGAATCTCCACAGTGAAGTATATGCTTCTGTCAATTATTTGTGCTATTAATTTGGCATATGCCACTAATTAACATAACTAGCACGAATATTCTACATAGCAGGTAATTTTAATATATACATAATTATGTCCGAGCATAATTTAATAAATGTATTTATATTAAAATACCAAGATCTAGATTTCCAAACGGGTGCATTAATTGGAGTAAAATGCAAGAGACAAATACTACAGGAACAACCACACGTGTTTCCACTTTCATTCATGCTTAATTGCATTCACGACGTCAGCAAGTGATTCATTCAAGCAGATAAGAAGAGAGTGATAAGTCTCCAAAACAGCTGACAATTGCACCGATTGGAGTAGACAGACGGAATAGGAAAATGTATGGAGTAGAAGAATGTCCATTAAATTAGTTTGTTACTAGCTACCGTGTACGAAGTGTGTTAATGTAGTATTTTTGTAAAATTGTTCTTTTTTTACCTCCTTCTGAGAGACTATTGACAGTTGTAAATTCGGACGGACAATAAGTGAGTAAATACAAAAAACAACAAAAAGAGAATAACAAGAAAGGCTGAAAATCACAACTAAAATAACATCAATTAATTTGCCTATTTGCCTTATATTTTTGACTACATTTTTGTTTTTGTTGAGTGTGTAAAACTACTAACTCTAATTACAGAGGGTTATATTCATCACGATTGCTGAGTGGCCATTTCATCGATCGTCGTAAATCAAAATCACCGTAAACCCAACAACAACAAAATCTACGAAATCAAAAACAGCATAAGGTAATTTATTACAGTACAGCATCGCTAAAACGTACAGGTATTAGATTCAGAATATTTACTCAATTATTTTTAATTATTATTTTTTGTATTTAAATGACGAGACTGAGTATGTTTTTTTTTTGTATAATTTAAATTTGATTTTGCCTTATCTGCTAACATAAATTTATTTCGATTCGAATAAGTACACATAGGTCATAGCAAATTATAGTTTTAAGATATTTGCATATAATTGGTAATTGATACAATTTAGTTTCTAATGATTTTTTTTATCTGCTAAGTTTATAAAAGAAAGCATGAAATACTAAAGTCTTTTCAAATAAAGGGAATGCTTATAATCCCGAATGACATGAATAATTAGTTGCTGCACTTTCATTTTTAGGGGCAATTTCTCCAAATATTATGGGTGTTCTATTGCCATAGGCGTGCTACAAAAAGTAGTGATCGGGTAGGGAACAATTGCACCCCAAGGGGAAAACATCACTCTCCTTTGAGGATCTTTTAAGCTGATTTGTCTGCTCTTAATTGTTTTGGCATGTATTTTCTCTATGAGTGCACGTATCCTCTGGGGTACCGAACAACGCCTTGACCGTCTGAGCTGGTCGTTCCATCCTTCAACATGCCGAGGTACCATTTTAGGATAGGTTGTTTGCAACCGAGCGTGCAACATAGATGGCGCCCAACGAAACAAAGGCCAACATTTTACAGTCTTTTCATACATTAATTAACAACTTGGATAATTATGTCTTTGTATAATATATTACCACAAATCATATAAAAGATTTTCTCAGTATTGATTGGTGATAATTTTTTGAGTATAGGATAACATTTATATTTTACCATCGGATAATGATAAAGCTTAAATTAGTCCTACGAGTAAAATAGAGATAAACATATTTTCCTTAGTTGCATTTTCGCTTTAAAATTATTAATTTTACTATACAGTTTTAGTTCTAGTTCTAAAGTCCCAAGATTTAGGGTATAACTCTGGAAATTGCGTTGTAATAGAATTGTAATTAAAACATATCTTTTGTGTTCACAGTTAGCCCATTTTATACTATTTTCTTTTGAAATGGTAGTGATGCAATTGATAGAATACTTTAGAAACAGAAAAAAATTATCATTTTGTGATGGATGATAGATCCGAAATTTAGCTCAGTTTATGGCGGGATTCGAGACATCATCTGTCGTGGAAGTTGTAGCACTATTTATTTAATGCATTTCATGGTTTACATTGCATTCCCTGAATACTCCATAACTAAACTGTTCATTACTAGTTCAGTCAACATTTTTTTGTTTTACATATTTCATGTCAATTTACGTTAAAATGAATACAAGGGGTGCGTCGAAAAATTCGAAATCGAGGCCTCAAACTAGTTCTTCTGGAAACAACATGCCGATCACATTTGATGAGGGATACGCATTTCCACTCCCTTCTTCAAGGGTGGTACATACTCCACAAAAATCGACAAATTCTGGACAACTAATGTCTTGTGGAAGTTTAAATGCTAATGTGGAACCTTTTGTTCCCCAAGAATCAGATTTAAATAAAATAAATAGCTCAAATCCAAATAACTCTTCACATATTGATGCATCGGCACAAAACTCCAGTACACAATTTCAGGACTTACCTCAAGCCCTACCAACAGCAACAACTTATATTAGTCCCCCTACTAATCTCTTGAATGAACAACAGTCTAATGTAAATAACAATGCTTCAATGGACGATTTCATTAGGATGTTCCAACAAACCCTGCGTAATACTCAGGAGGCGAGAGATAAATTCTCTTAAAAGTAGTATTCGCAGAGAGTCAGATACTGATATTCCCATGCATAACAACAATACAACACCAGTAGTTGCTTCTAATTCAAATTCATCTGTAAATTATGGCAGTTTTGTTCGTTTACAAGAATGGAAAATTTCATACGATGGAAATAGCTCCGTTTCTGATTTTTTATTCAAAGTGGAAACCCTTCGTGAACGCTACAATTGCCCTCATGACCAACTAATGTCCAACTTCCAAGTTCTTTTAAGCGACAAAGCTGAAAAATTCTTCTGGCAATTCACCAGACAAAATAGGAATGCAGATTATGCATTGCTAAAATATGCTTTAACTAAGGAATTTGGACATCTTGAAAGCGACCATGATATCATCCTGAAGATATCCTTACGGAAGCAACATCATAAGGAGTCGTATGACGATTTCCACTCTTCCATTATTGATATGAGTTCTAGACTTCTAAGTCCAATGCCTGATAAGTCCTTAATTGATATCATCAAGCGGAACGTGAACATTAACCTCAAGTTTATGTTGTTCAATTCCCAGCCCAGGACCCTCAATGACTTGCGAGATATGGCTCGCAAAGCCGAAGAAGTTTTACGCGATGGTAGAATTCACCCATTGAATACGTCCGTCAGACACATAAATGAGATTAAAGTTGAGGAGGAAGAGGTTTCCGAGAACGAGTTAACTGATCCACAATTAGATGCTCTACAATTTTCAGGGCGTTACATTAAGTCAGACTATTCAAAAATTCAGTGTTGGAACTGTTCGGCCTTCGGTCACTCATACATTTACTGTCCTGAGGAGGTCCGAAATACGTTTTGCTACAAATGCGGTTTTAAAGGTGTTGTAACTCCAAACTGTCCAAGGAAACATTCGGAAAACTTGAAAGGCAACGAGATAAAATCCGGGATACCTCGTTTGACAAATCAAAACCCGGGTCCAAACAAGCCATTGAATTAAACTCTTCCAATTTTGTACAAAATTGTGAAATAGACAAAAGTTGCCTCAAGAATTCAATTATGCAGACGGAAACTTCCATTGAAAATAATACGAACCAAAATTGTCCAAGTAAAACTTTTGATCTACACTCTAACCAATATGTTAATGATACCTTCACACAGGGGAACGTAAGCAGGCTTGCTTCCACCACTATTCAGATTGAACCTAAATTGTCATCCCGTTTGTCTAATAAAATTGCTAAGTGTCGTGAGAGACACAGAATTCGGAAGCATTTTCGTAGAAAGATTGAATCCACAATTATCTCAGGTAATGATGATCGCCCATTCGCGAAAATGACCATTTGTGGTGAGTCATTCTTAGGACTGCTCGATTCTGGTGCGAATATTTCGGCACTTGGTAATAATTGTATGGAATTTATTTCCCGAAATAACGTTCCTTTTAAGAAATTTAAATCCTCTTTATGCACGGCTGACGGAGGGAAACAGGAAATTATAGGGTTCTGTACACTACCAGTCATTTTTAAGAATGTGTCAAAGTACATAACATTTTACCTAGTCCCAAGCCTAACCCAGGTCGCATATTTGGGAGTGAATTTCTGGAAGGCATTTGCCCTGGCACCTGAAATTATACCATGCATTTCAGAAATTAACCATTTGTCCGATCAGGATGATCTCAAATTTCATTACTTAACTCCGGAACAGATACTGTTATTAGACAAAGTGGTCCTTGAATTTCCGTCCTTTGAGAAAATGGGTTTAGGATGTACAGATCTTTTACAACACCATATAGATACTGGAGACTCAGTTCCTATAAAGGTCAAACATTACCCTTTATCACCACCTAGACAATTGGAGGCATTCGAAGAAATAGACCGTTTACTATCCATGGGTGTAATCGAAGAGTCTAATTCTCCGTGGTGTTCACCAGAAGTCCTCGTACCACATCAAACCTAGAACCTCCTAGCCTCACAACTTTGACTCTTCAAGAGTGCAAACCACCTTGTCTACTACAAAGTAGAGAAACTTTGCTGTTCACTGCCATAGTTCAAGTCGAGTCTCGAGGACAGAAATACGATGCCAGAGCAATAATTGACCCTGGATCTCAATCAACTTTCATTTAGGAAAAACTCAAGAATTTTTTAAGACTTCCTACGAGGCGCAACTTAGTTCACGTGACCGGTATAAATCAGGCCGTGTCAGAAACCTCTACAAAAGCTTGTCTTTTCAACCTTTGCTCACGAACAGACCCTAGATTTAATTTAGAAGTTTGGGCACCGGTCTTGAAGACCTTACCTTCTAATTTACCACCTAGAACACTGGAAAAACTCAAATGATTGAAGCTTCCAAACTGGAACTGGCAGACCCTCGTTTTTCGCAAGCCGACCTATTGATCTTCTGATTGGAATGGATATCGGACCCCTAATTTTCGCAATTGGCTTTACTATGCAGTCTATCGGGTCACTATTAGCTCAAAAAACCCTATTTGGATGGATTATCGGTGGACCCATTACTCAGGAGACTCAAGTCGAAAACCACATTTTACTTTGTAACACCGTCTCGATTGAGAAAATCCTCACACGTTTTTGGGAGGTGGAGGAGACCCCAAAAAAGATTTTGCGGTCAGAAGAGGATAAATTTTGTGAACAAAATATTAAATATACAACTCGTCGACACAAATCTGGAAGGTACATTGTGACTTTCCCGTTCAAAACTTGCGAAGAATTGGGAGCTTCCAGCAACATTGCTATGGCGCAGTTTCATCGAATGGAGAAAATGTTACTAAAAACGCCGGACATCAAGCAGCAGTATGATCAGGCCATTATAGAATACTTGGAATTGGGTAAGCGCAGGAGGTTGATGATACACCACACTATTATGCCGTCATTAAGGCAGATAGGGTAACGACCAAACTGAGAGTTGTATTCAACGCATCCAGCCCCTCGTCTAACAAAAAAATCCTTAATGATAATTTGTTCCCGGGACCCATTCCTCAACAAGATCTTGTTTTACAAATACTAAAATGGAGATTTTATAGGTTCGTTTTTAACACCGACGTCACGAAAATATACAGGAAATCTCCAAATGATCCTATAGAGGATTTTGAACTCTTGACTGTAACTTTTGGAGTTAATTGCGCACCATTCCTTGCCATTCGGACACTTCTTCAACTTGCCGAAGACGAGTTTCGAGTTACGGAAGTGGACATCAAATAACCCACTTATAATTCAAGATTTACATCCAGACTCTCTTCTTCCTGTCAATTGGTTAGACATATGAGGGAACATCAACGAAAACCCTAGGTATCAGGTGGAACATATCAAGTGACTCCTTTACATTCACTTCACCGCCGATTGAGGAAAGTATAGCGCACACGAAAAGATCAGTCCTTTCCACAATTGCCAAGTTTTTCGACCCTTGCGGGTGGTTGGCACCAATAATTGTGATAGCTAAGCTGATAATGCAACAAGTCTGGCTGGATCAAATTGATTGGGATGATTTTGAAACCCATAACTAACATAAACTGGCAGAATTTCATTAAAACTTGTCCATCAATTGATACTGTTGCGATTCCTAGGTGGGTTCAATTCAGACCCTCTAGTTCCATTGAAATCCACGGATTTTGCGACGCATCGGAAAGTGCATACGCTGCCACATTGTATATACGGGTACAACACTCTGATGACAGCACAGATACTTTTCTACTGGCAGCCAAGACTGTTAGGGATTTAGTGCGAGAAAATTTAATTTCTCTCAGTGCAACAAGTTGTCGGCATGGCACTTATCTTTTTCGGAGATTGTTGGCAACCCTTTCACAGTTGTCAACAATTTATATTTCATTCCATCTCCTTCTGCTCCTTCGTCGAATTGTTTTTGTTTCGCTAATTTGGTGAAACAAACAACAGTTAGAAGAACGAAAAAGATGGCAGATTTGACGAAGAATTGACAGCGTTTGGAGTCTTGACAACCAACAAAGCGGACGGTCAGTCATAGTCAGTTTTCGGTTTAAGATTGGAGAAAACAACGTGCTACATAGTAAAATTAAGAAGCAAAATTAGAAAGACAATACAATACAATGAAAGAAAAGAAAAAACTATTCTAAATCAACTTGAAAAATAGGAAATAAAAAGGACAAAATAAATTGATAATAATGACAATGATCGTGTGTCCAAATTTATGTCTCCTCCAAGATAATCGAACAAACTGAAATAAAACACTAAATAATTTCAATAAGAGAAGTGCATTTTGTTTTGCGTAACAACATTTGTGATAATTGCAAGTTAACTTAATAATTTGTGTTAAAGTAAATTAAAGGAAAAAGAGAAAATTTTTAACATAAGTTTGAATTTTTACAACAATCACAAGAGGAAAACCCAATAAAATCAACATAACCTCAAAATAAGAAATGAAAAAAAGTTATAAAAGAAAACCTAACCTTAAAAGAAAAATTGAAAACATAATCTTGAAGAAATTGGTAAAATTTATGAAAGAGGAAAACCCAATAAAATCAACATAACCTCAAAATAAGAAATGAAAAGAGTTATAAAAGAAAACCTAACCTTACAAGAAAAATTGAAAACATAACCTTAAAGAAAATGGAAAAAGTTATAAAAGAAGAAAGAAACCAATAAAATAAACATAACCTCAAACTATCAGACAATACATAACCAAAAAGAAACAAGAGAACACAAAGGAAGCTGAAATGATTTGTCTAAGAAGAAGAGAGAACGAAGATCAGTAGCTGTAGATAAGTAACTAGTTATAAGAAAAATGTATTTTTAATTTTTTTTTAAAAAAAGTTATACATGTACAAATTATTAGGGTAACAAAATATTGCTTTTTTTCTCGTGAATTTTATTATAATTGCCTAAATATCTGGGAAAAAAAAATATTATATTGAATTATAACTATATACATTAACTAAACTCACCGATAAATACCACATTCATATACTATACTACACTACACTTATATCTAATTATATTAATATTATTCTAAAACTAATTATATATAAATGTACTATATCTAAACCTAAATTGTAAACTGAACTATGTACTATACTACACTTATATGTAATTATACTATTATTATACAACTAAATATATAAATTTACTACTATTCTACAACTAAATAAATTTACTATTATTCTAAAACTAAATATATAAATTTACTATATCTAAACGTAAATTTTAAACTCAACTATATATGCATAGACAAACGTAATAGCATTTAATATGAACTTGGTATACTTAATTTTTACTTGTCTCTCAACTCATACCACATTTTAAATAAAATTATACTATAGAAATGAAATTCTAAACATCATGTAATTTTTCTTGAGAGAGGAAGGATTAGGATTAGGATTACAATATTCTCTGATCCGCATGGATTCGTCCGGTTTGTTGCCAACAACACAAGTTCTTTTGTTTTTCTTCTTTTTTTATTATGTGGCTTATACGAATGGCATTTTTTTATTCTATGCTTACGGGTTGAAGTACATGGGTCGGAAACCACGCCACGAGAGGCAGAGCTAGCCCTAAAGTTTATTTTATGCCATTGACCCCCAAAATTAATTAAGTTTTACAAGTATCTGAGATTTAAAATTTTCCAATGAACCCGCTCGTAACAAGGTCTCACTTGCCTTTTTGCTAATTTTTGGGTTCTGCTGAAGACTTCAGCACAACCTTTGGTCTTGAACCAAAATAAATGACAAACACATACAACATAACAGACCAACTATATATACAACAACAATACACACGAGGTACAGTGAAGACGGGACATACCGTACAACAACAACCTTTGCATTGTTGCGAGCGATGCGAGCACATGCACAACATTGAATTGGCAAAGTGAGATTTTTTAGTGTGTCGACTTAGTTCGGTGGAATATTTTGTTTATCAGCGCTTCTCATTGGAAATATGTGACCGCTGTTACTAATATGAACCCTGATTTAAGTCAAAGACATACATTCGTTGCGAAAGTTCTGATGACCTAATACATTTTCACCATAGGTGTTTCTAGTTGAAATATAAGATGTTTTGCCAGTTTTGAAGACAATCTGATAAAATATGTGATTCCTAGAGCGGAAAAAGTCAAATTGGGAGCGAAATTTGTGTGGGAGCTATATATAAATCTGAACCGATCTGACCCATTTTCATATTCAAGTGGAAATATAAGATACTTTGCCAAATTTGAAGAAAATCTGTTAAAATATGTGGTATCTATCGTGAAAGAGTCAAATCGTGACTGAAATTCGTATAGGGGCTATAACTAACTAAATCTGAGCCGATTTTCTTCAAATTAAATAGCTCGTCCTTGTCCCAAAAAACTTCGTTGTGCAAAGTTTCGTTTGGTTCTGGCTACAATTGCGACCTGTAGTTTGATTACAAGAATAGATGGACAGACAAACAAACAGAAAGACATTGCTAAATCGTTTCAAAAAGTGATTCTAAGTCGATCGGTATACTTAACAATGGGTCTATCGCGATTCCTTTTGGGTTTTACAAGCAAATGCACAAATACATAATTCTCTCGTGTAGTGTATAAAAAAGAAAATGCGAACGGAAAGACAAGCGAAAAACAATAAATTAGTACTATGTTGACATCAGTACGAACTCACACATAATGAACGGGTGAGTTAACAACCTACGAGTTATCACTAATTGCGTTCGGATGTTTTTTCCATCACGCTCTCTTGCGTCCCATTCTCCATTCATTTGATGTCAGGAATTCGTCCTTTATGATAAAAAATGATGAGCGTTCCAGACTTGGAGTGTTTTTCTGTCGTCCGTGACGGCACACAGTCTTTATTTTGTTCAAATTAAAAACAAATCTAAAGAAAGAACTATTATTAAACTAAAACAGTGAACAGTAAAACAACATTTTCTAACCAAATACAAATAAAATTGAAATAGCCAAATAAAATGAATAAAAATAGCTAACAACAAAAACAACCAAGCAAAATAATAACGCGTCGCGCACCTTACAATCCAAAACAAAACAAATAAATAACAAACACATCTACAGCATCGGCAAAAACAAAATCAACAGCAGCCGCGCTTCACTGACCGTTATTGTGTGTCCGTTAGCCCCCTGTCCCACCACTCCCTTTCGTGTAATTCAATTGTCGATCTTTTCTTCTTGTCATTGTACTCTCAATGCCTTAGGCATAACACTAGGCATTGGGTGAGTATTGGGTCTGACAATTGTGGTTACATATTTTGACTATGTGTTTTTTTATTTCTGTAAATCATAATGGTTGGTAAGTTTAAAATACAATTTGCCAACATACGAGGGCTTAGAACGAATTTTTTGCCGTGTAAGCTCACGTATATTTCCGTCGGCCTGATGTTCTTGCTCTTTGTGAGACTCAGGCGTGTGAGGATTCTGATCCACAGGATATTCACGTACCTGGGTATCACACCCAGTCGCTTTTCGTTCCCCACAGAGGCATTGTGATCTAATGTTAATGTTCTTGCACTGTATTGTTTCAGCAGCCTTTTCGTATTCCGCTCTTCGTGTCGCTTCGACTCCAGCCCAAAGCAGACAATTTATATATTCAGTAATTTTCGCTTATAACGAACCCGCTTAAAACGAACTTTCGCCTAAAACGAACCAATTTCAAAAGCACGCGCTTTATTTCTAATAAACCATGAACTTTTTGTCGCTTATTACGAACCCGTTTAAAGCGAACTTTCGGTTATAACAAACTTTATTTGCATTCAAAATTTGTTTATTTTTCGGGTCAAACGAACCCATTTGTTTATTTTTCGGTTAAAACGAACCCATAAGTGGCGCTATGAATAAAACATGATATTTTTGCGCTGGCAACACTGTATTACGCAGTGTTTTAGTTTTCCGATGTTCTCGAATCAGGGGATTTCCCTAAGTTTAATGTTTGTTTGTGTGAAGGCGATGTATAGACAGCAGTTGAAAATTACAAAGCTAGAAGATGGACGTAGTAACAGTTGGACATCAAAGAAAGTGTTTTTCTATAAAAGAGAAGTATGAAATAATTAAACGATTACAACAAGGTGTAAAACAAAAGCAAATATGTCAAGAAATGGGTTTCAGCAAGTCAACAATTGCTACAATTTGGAAAAATAAGGACTAGGTGCTAAATAATTTTGAGCAAAACTCCTCAAATGTAAAGAAGGTTAAAACCCCTTCTTTCATGGAACTGGACCATTGCCTACTAAAATGGTTTACTCTGAAAAAAACAATAATATGACTATAACCAATGCCGCTTTACAAGCTAAATCACAAGAATTTAGAAAAAAGCGTAACTGCTGCGATTTTATGTTGGATTGTTCGATTTAAAAGACGCTACAACATCACTAGTGGAAAAATTGATTGAGAGGCGGCTGAAGTCAATGTTGATGTGGTCAATGATTGGTTGCAAAATAAGTGGCCAGATATAAGAACAAATTATAAAGATAAGGACATAATTAACGGCGATGAATCTGGTAAACTCACTCCTAATAATACACTGCTATTCAAAGGTGCAGGTGGTAAACTATCAAAGGAACGGCTAACAGTGCTCGTAGTAGCTAGTCCCAGGTGCTCTAAAAACATTAAAAAATTTCCAGTTAATTACCAGGCTAATAAAAAGGCTTGTATGACATCCGAAATTTTCACCAGCGAATTAAGACAATGGGACTATAATTTACGCCGTGCGAATCGAAAAATTATACTTCTGGTAGACAACTGTCCATGTCATCCAGATACAAAGAACTTAGAGTGCATTAAATTAGTGTTTATGCCACCAAATACAAGCTCAGTTTTACAACCTATGGACCAAGGTGTCATTCACGCATTGAAAAGTAAATATCGCCACTTGCTTCTCTCAAAAATTGTTAATTCGGTTGATATGGGTGAAGATAAAGATAGTATACTGAACGCAATCAATTTTTTGCATATGGCATGGTTAAAAGTCAGCAAAACAACAGTTGCTAATTGCTTTCGTCACGGCGGATTTACCAGCAATGAAGATGAGTTCGACTCGGATGATGATCTGTCATTAATAGAATTGCTAAATCAACCAATGGAAACATTTACAGATGGTAATAAAAAGTGTTTGCTGAGTTGTCGTACTTTAAATGTTTTGATGACGACCTTGTAACTACGGAAGAATTGGACGACGGAACTATTTTGCAGTCTGTTCGCGCTGATGATGACGACCTTGACGACGATATGGACAACGAAGAGCCAATCCGAGTCACAACTGCCCTGGATGCAATGTGTAGTAGTCACGCGACACTCCACAACAACTTCTTGATCACTTGGCTCAAGTAGAAGTGTATATAAATGAAACTAATATTGGTACTAAGCAAACTCAAATAACTGATTTTTTTAAAAACTATTTTTCTATACATATGTATTAAAATATCCCAAAATTGTCTTTAATAAATCAATGCATGTGCACTTACACACATAAATTGTTTTCTTCAAGTCTTCATTTAAACCGAACTAGTTTACCCAGTTCCTTGAAGTTCGCTTTAAGCGAAAATTACTGTATATATGTATATATGTATATATATGTATATGAAAAGGCACGTTGGGTCGAGCTCAACAACCTTTTCCAGCATTTCAATTGGAAGCTTTGCTCTCCAAACAACGATATAGATGCTGCGGCTGAAATGTTTCAAAATTATCTTGATTGGAATGAAGTCATTTATTCCATCTAAAGATATTTCGGATAAACCACCTAATAAAAGTTGGTTTAACCAGACATGCAAGACTGCTGTCAGATCCAAAGAGGAAGCGTTCAGGAAATGTTTGAATACAAATGCCACCACTGATTGCTACGTAAGCAGACCAGAAACATGTGTGCCAGGGTACTAGACGTGAAAAGTTTTGTACGAACACCGTCTTCGTGCCAAAGTTCGTGCTTCTCCCAGGGGAAGTAAGAGCTTTTGGTCATTTGTAAAAAGAGTAAAGGATAACTCTTCATCTATCCCAACTCTAGTTAAAGATAGCCAGATATTCACTGACACGGTTGCTAAAGCTAACCTATTGGCTGAAATGTTTGCAAGGAATTCATCCCTGCCGGAAAGCAATCAACCTCTCCCCGTGATTGAAAATGTATATAGTTCCATGCCTCAGATGTTTTTTCGAACACGTGGAGTTAAAAGGTTTCTCGCAAATTTCGACGTAAATAAATCTCCAGGCCCGGATGGCATTTCAGCACTTGTCCTATGTAAGTGCTCTTCGACGAATGTCCATCCACTTCGCAATCTTTTCAACCTTGCATGCCGTGCAGGGGTTTCCCCAGCGCGTTGGAGATTGCGAACATCCAGCCCATCCCTAAAAAGGCGAGGCTAATAACCCTGTAACCACCACCCGATTGCGATTTGTTCTGCGCTCTTGAAGTTTATGGAGAGTATGGTCACCTTCTTCTGAGGTATTTAGAAACCAATGACTTACTTAATGATCGACAGTACCATAGGAATCGATCTACGGAAGACCTGATGACACTGCTATCCGAAAAGTGGAATCGATCCATCCCCCAGCATGGTGAGAGTAAGGTCATTGCTCTAGATATCTCCAAGGCCTTTGATAGAGTCTGGCACGGCGAACTCATATCAAAGCTTATCGCTTTTGGTGTTGGTAGTGACTTCTCTCGATTTATATCGAGCTTCCCCAGAGAACGCTCTATACGTTGTTGTAGATGGGTTCTCATCCGACGAGCATAGGTTAACGCAGGAGTACCACAGGGCTCTGTCATTTCCCCCTCCCTATTTCTTTTTTCATCGACGACCTCTTGGATCGGACTTTGAATCCAATATACTCATTTGCTGATGATAGTAACCTCTGTCATTCAAATTCATTCGATCATAGACCAAGTCGTCAAGAATTTGACTAACGGCTAACCACAGTGGTTCAGAATCAAAATCCATCGGCCAAAATTCAATAACTTTGTTCAAGTAGATATTTTTGAGTTCTGTACAAAACCAAAATTAGACAAGTACCCAAGGATTTTTTTGAGATATTAACATTAAAAATCGGGAAATCGGATATATTTTAGAAATTGGCCCAAAGCTGAGTACTTTTCGCATTTTTCGGTTAAAAAAAAAACAAAAAATTTGTTTTTTTGTGTTTATGTTTTATTTTTCACATATTTTTACGAATTTGTTCATAATGCGAAGAAAAAATTTTACTTTTTTGTTTTACAGATTTTCACGTTTTTCAGATTTTGAAAATTGAGAAAACGTAATTTCTTTTTTTGACTTTGTCGAACTGTTTCTCCCACATTTTAAGAGATTTTGCTCTCAGATCTTTTTATTAGAAATTGTGGTTTCCTAGCTTTATTATGGCGCCAAAACTATGTTTGTGCCAAATATAGTTTGTTTGTATTGAATATTGTAAAAATATCATTTTTTAAACAAATATTTGACTTTGGACCAACACAACTTTTTTCCTTCAAAAGCCTTTAACGAAATGTATACATATTTAGAAAGGTTGAAGAGTTTCCCGCTTTTGCAGGGTAACTTTTGCCTGCACGAAATTACACCCTTGGAAGATAGGATTTAGTGAAAAAGTCAGATTTTTTAGTTCCACATCGTAATTTAGTCATTTTCGTCTCATTAAATTCTGAAAAGTAGGTTCGCAGATAAAAGGTGAGTAAATTTTCCTTTATCCTCATGCTAAATTTTATAACAATCGAAATATATCCGGTTTCCTGATTTTTAATGTCTAATTTTGAGTTTTTACAGAACTCAAAAATGTCTACTAGAACAAAAGTTATTGAATTTTTGGCCGATGGATTTTGATTCTGAACCACTGTGCGTCACTGAGTTATAACTCCGTAAAATCTTACTACCAAAATAGACAACAACAAATTACAAAAGAAAATATAACTGTCGACTGTAGTGGCGCTTGTAGATACGTTCATGTATGTCTGTGTGTGCGAATGATTATATTATCTTTACATTGTTGGCGATAATTGGTTTAGGTTAATGACATATTTTTAGGAGGCGGTGTAATTTGAATATGTACAGTACCGTGTCAAACTGGTAGGATATACGATTAGCATCCGGGAGACCCAGGTTCGAAACTCAGCACATTCATTTATTTTTTTATGGAAAATTTTCTTTTCCCTTTTGTTATTTTTTTGTGGTGAGTTTCAAGAAACGCATATGTGTTTAAGCCTAATCGATAAATGCAGATACTTTCTATTCTGCTTTAGCTTTTCTTTTTTTCACTGCGGTGGTTTTCCTTGGCAGACATATTGGTGCTGGAAAGTGTTTGGAAAGAACTGAGGGTTTAAAAGGAACCAGAGGTGCCTCCATGAGACCTTTTTGATATCTAACGTCATCACCGAACGCATACCGTCTGATTTGTGCCACAAGAAATTTTTTATTTTTTTTGTGAAGTTTTTTGCTTGGTTAAATAAAATTTTCCTTTAATTAAAATACATTTGGCCCACGTACACATATATATGAGAAGTAAGTTGTTTTTTTCCTTTTACTTATGTCCCATTAGATCATGTATGTGTTTGTCTGCCCATAGAAATCTTTGGACAGCTGGTGGAACTTAGTTGGATCACTTGGTCATTTTTTTTTTGTGGTCTGTAGCAAAACGCAAGTGGTAAGAGACCTACAATTTCTCTTAAGTACAGGCTTCATCCTAACGGTGTCCATTTATCTCCAGCATTGGCATCCAATGGTCAGCGAAAACCCGATCTCTTTGTTGTCTTTTGCGCCCTACCGTATTCGAACAGAGAGCCACCAAAGATCTGGTATGGAAACAAGGTGTTAGTTCGATTTTACAACCGTCGTGGCTGCATCGTGCTGGTGAAATTGTGACCGTAAAAGTGACCAAGTAAAAGAAAGATCGGTGCCAAAACGTTGATCCAGAATAAATTCTGGGAGGCCAACCAAGTGATTATAATATAAACTGTGGTTTTTGCGAAAGAATACTTGGACGAGGGTCTGGTTTTTCGCAAACGTGGATTTTTCACTTGGTTGGAAATTGTATGAGTGATTAAATTACGGAAGTGTTTGAGTGATTGCCATGTTCTCTAAGCATATGTTTCAATTTATTCTTATTTAATTTTTTTTAACATTTGAAGTGTTAAATCTATTCCTTTAAAAGTATTTCTTTATTATCATAAAATCCATTTACAAATTAATGTTTAAATTCTGGCTTGGAAGTGAAATAATTTTTATACAGTACCTGAGCCAGA
This sequence comes from Polietes domitor, assembly GCA_947397865.1. NCBI lineage: Eukaryota > Metazoa > Arthropoda > Insecta > Diptera > Muscidae > Polietes > Polietes domitor. Next base: position 109,265,969 of record OX377619.1, read on the forward strand.
TAAAAGAAGAGAGAAAAAAATAGCAACCATACAAAGTGAACCAAATTAATGCATAAACCATCCAATTTCTCTTAAATCATTTTGGGGACAGAGGATCACTGGAGTACTGTACACATTGAAAGGCCTTTCATCGTGGGAACCGAGGTGAGACGTAAGTGACTTCCCATTTTATTATTACATTTGTGAGAGACGTACATTCTCAGAGGGAAACTGAAATTCCGTTATCTCTCTGAGATGAACATTCGTCATAAATAATTTTTATTTTATTTTAATGTATCATTAATTGGATTTGTTTCCTATAATTAATTCAAATTTTACATTTGAATAGTTTGAAGGAAACAATTCAATAGGATGTCTTTGTTGTGAATGCACACGAAATGAACCAATTTGAAACTCAGCAACAACTCAGAATAAGTGCATATATACATACTTACATATACACCTAAATGTACAGTTTGAAAATCACTGCTACATGTATGAAATACAATAGGAAATAATATTTAAATGCAATAAAATTGGATTTCGTTTGCATTCATGAGACATTTTGGTTATTACTATTGTATTAATTTGGTTCAATTATCATTACATAAAATAATCAGCTATATATAATTAGTAAACTAACTTTGAATTGTTCATGGTTTACCCAGCACTTCTTTGTTGTTGCTGTTCATCACTGATGATACAGACATAAACGAAACATGATAAGCCATCGACCCTCAAGTGTGATCAGCTGTTTGTTCATATTTATGTATGTAGTTATGTTTCTTTCGTTTGGTTAACGCACAGCAATACATCAAACGATTGAGCTGCAATTTTGATATTTTTGTCTGGTGAAGATTATTAAATATGGTTTCTAATGCAGTTTGTTGTTAGAAAATAACTCTTTTGGTTATTTATTTTCTCTCGCTTCCAAATCAGAATATTTTTTTTTCATTCAATTAAATTAATTTTTTTATTTTTAATATCTTATTTCAAAATGATTAATAATTTGATCTAATAACTCGAATAATATAAACTCGAATAGAATAAATCTAGTCTATTATATTCATTTGGTAATCGTAATTATAAATGAATTTCACTTGAATTATCTTTTATTCTTAAGAATTATGAAATTCTATAGCTTGATTGTCGGTAATAAATTTCCCTTAATTTTCAATATGTACTAAAGTAATTGCAGCGTTTGATTTCTGCCAACCGGAAATAGAGTAGCGGGTATCAAAAGTGGGTCTATCATAGATTTTTCCTAGTGGATGCTGGGTAGACAGGTTGGGAGGGCTGATAGTTTGTGAAAATTTTCCATCGTATTCACAAACAAAACAATCTTTGAATATGGATCCTCTTTTCTTTTGTATCGTTTACCGATCTCCGGTTGTATTTGTTCACCAAAGCACGCATTATTTCATTTAACGTTTTATAGTAGCTGAATTCGAATGAAGGATGGCAAGATCCCCCCCCCACCGACGAGTAAGTAAGCCGGAAAACATGCGTGCTTCCGCCGCTCCTATCATTCAAAAACCAAATGCAGAGGCTGTTAAAGGTCTGTTTGAAACCTTGTATGCTACAATTATAAAATTTTTGGCGCCCAACGTGGGGCCCGAGCGAATTTAAACTTGGTTTTGTTATTTCAGCATCTTGATACTTTGTGTATCGTAGAATATTCGCTCAGCTCCTATTTCTTTTCCTGTTTTATTTTTTTTTCTAGATTTTTTTCGTTTTTTTTTTTCTATTTTCTCTCGGGATAAATTCATTCATTGGAATATATATTCTGAAAAACGCAGAGATGCTATCAGATATAGCCGGATATAGAATTGTTCTGTGCCCCTTCTTCGTAATAGATCTGTTGATATTTACTTTTTTTGTTGGAACTCAGTTTTTGGAATGTCATTTCTATTTCTGACCATTAAATTGGAGTATTATGAACATTTCTATCCTGTTAATTCACCACTGGAACATAAACATGTTACTGATGACGTGCTTATCCGGTGTGAATTTTCATTTTTCTCTCAATCTTTACTTTTACTTTTCCTGTGTATTTTTCTATCCATATTCAAAGTTAAAACATTATTTTTCTTACCCCTATTTCGTTTCCGGTTATGTGTATGAAATCAAATAGCTTCTTGTGGACATATTTTGTTTAGAAATTAAATTTTCAAATTGAATATTGGTATATATATATATATTATTTTATTTACTTTTCCTATTTATTCGAATTTGAATATTAATCATAGAAACTTAATTGTGGTTTTTTTGGAATTACCTGGAATTTTTGATTTTTATGCTTTGTTGTTGTTGGTTGGTATCAACACGATGTCTCTCAACAGGAGTACGGAAGACATTCGCTCTGCAACCGCAAGTGTTAATAACGACCTAATATGTAGCATTTGTGAAAATGTTGTACATACTAGATAGAGCATCAACAACTGAAACGCCGTGTAGGCATAGATTCCACAAAATATGCATTACCATTTATTTGAAAACGAACTCAAATTATCCAATATGTGGTTATAGAATTGGTAAAGAATCTACTTCAAGGGCATCTCAGAAACCTAGTTCTCCGATAGTGACTAGATCCACCTCCAAAGCCAAAAACTTTGATTCATTCAGACCTACCGATACTATTACATCCGCCGAAGATCAATCGGCAAATGGCACTTCAAACCTGGCATTACCTCATTCCACTATTTCTGTTAACACTATAAAAGATGTTGTTTCTTCTATTGTGACAGAGCAGCAGTCGCAATTACTTACGGCATTGTCCTCACAAATATCCTCTTTGGTAGAGAAAAGCGTTGAGGCTAGTTTGTCCAAGTTGACCTTGACTAATCCTTCACAGACATTACAATCTTCATCACCAAATCGTGACCCGGTTATGCAAACCTTGCCCGATGTTGAACGGCGCACGTTAGAGCAACTCTTGGGTATACCTGCGACATCTCGCAATCAAAATAACAGCAGTCGAAATGTCAATGTTTCACAGCATGGTATAGTTTGTAACGAGGCAAATCATTCACGTTCTAGTCAGAATAGTACGGTGGCAGACTTGTCATTTCGTCCTGATAGAGTGAGTCAAATTATGCATAACTGGAAGCTTAAATTCACTGGTGGTTCTAATTGTTTACCAGTGGACAATTTTATTTATCGTGCAGAGGCTTTAACGAGGCAAACTTTAAATGGAAATTTTGATATATTATGTGGAAACGCTAGTAGCTTATTCGAGGGAAAGGCGAGTGACTGGTTTTGGCGGTTTCATAAATCTGTGGATGGTTTTCATTGGTCAGATCTTTGTAGGGCGTTGAGACAGCAATACCGTGATTCTAGGACAGATGTAGATTTCCGCGAAATGATTCGGGATCGTAAGCAGAAGTCGAACGAATCATTCGATGCATTTTATGAATCCGTTATAGACCTTGTAGATAGGTTGAATCACCCTCTAGATGATCGTACGTTAGTTGAGATATTGCGCAGAAATTTGTTGCCGGAAATACAGCACGAGATTTTGAATTTAACTATTCAATCTGTTGGTCATTTGCGTGAGATATGTCGCCGTCGGGAATTTTTTCTTCACGATATGCGCACAAGACATTCCAATCCTGGCAGTAAGCACCCTCAATTTTCGAAACGAGTTTCAGAGCTAGAGGTTGAGGATGACGCTGTCCCGGAAGTGGGTGAATTTGACGAGGTATCCGAGGTGAATCTAACCTGCTGGAACTGTAGACAATCTGGCCATCGTTATCAGGACTGCACTGCTGAACGTTCGGTATTTTGCTATGGTTGTGGGACTCCTCAAACATATAAGCCAACTTGTCAGAAATGTAACGCCAATTCAAAAAACTTTCGACAGAACGCACCAAAGGGTGCTTTCAAATCGAGTCGCAGCCAACAAATACCGGAAACCAATTAAAATTCCTCATACGCAACCACAATAAACACGACATAGTTAACAGCTACAATACCAATGGACTTAACACTAATTATACCAGATGTAATCTAGACCAAAATAGTACCGGGAATGAAAGAGTCATAAAAAAAGTAACAGAAAACATAGGTCCTCGCCCTCTTAAACCACTGCATGAAAGAGTCAAACTTTATTATGAGGCACGAGCTCGAATTTTTGGTGAAAATCCCAAGCTGACAAGATCTAGTTGCCGTATGAAGAATTTTTGGAAAAATGTTAAGTCGTTTAGAAGGAATTTTTCAGTTTCAGTGTTAGACAGGCCAGGGGATGTGCGTCCATACGCCGAGGTTCAACTACTGAACAAAAAGCTGATAGGTTTGTTGGATACAGGAGCATCCGTTTCTTGTTTAGGGGCTCAGGCTGCAATGGATCTTTTAAATTCAAAGGGGTCATTTAAAAAATTGAATACGTCAGTGAGGACTGCTGATGGAAAGCCTCAACTTGTCATTGGAGTTCTGACGACTGATGTAGAGTTCAAAGGAGAAGTTTTGCCCTTGACTTTATTCATTGTGCCAAGTTTATCCCAAAATCTAATTTTAGGAATGGATTTTTGGAAGATGTTTAATTTGCTTCCACCTGCTTTATTTTCTTCCACTGCGTACGACCCGCCTACAATTAGCGATATTTCAGATCGAAGACCTCTTTCTTCTGAACAACAAAAGCAATTAGAACAAATAATAAATATTTTTCCTTCCTTTGCCAAAGAAGGTCTTGGTCGAACCAGTGTCCTATGTCACGTTATCGACACTGGAGATGCCAAACCTATTAAGCAAAGACACTTTCCCGTTTCTCCAGCGATTGAGAAACTAATTTACGATGAGCTTGATAGAATGCTTGCTATGGGAGTTATTGAGGAGTCTGGTAGTGCTTGGTCATCTCCAGTTGTCCTTCATAGGAAACCTGGCAAAAACAGATTATGCTTAGATAGCAGGAAACTTAATTCAGTGACTGTAGGCGATGCTTATCCGCTTCCTCATATAGACGGAATTTTAAGTCGTCTGCCAAAGGCAGAGTTTATTAGCAGCCTTGACCTCAAGGACGCTTTTTGGTAGATACCTTTAGATCCTTCATCGAAAGATAAGACTGCATTTACCGTTCCTGGGAGGCCGTTGTATCACTTCAAAGTTATGCCCTTCGGTTTGTGCAATGCACCTCAGACTATGTCCAGGCTAATGGACAAAGTGATACCAGCGACTCTCAGGACGGAGGTGTTTGTGTATTTGGATGACCTCTTGGTGGTGTCTGCTTCATTTGAGCGTCATATCCATGTCTTACAGGAAGTGGCTAGGTGTTTGCGTGCATCCGGACTGACTATAAATGTCGAGAAAAGTAAATTTTGCATGACAGAAGTCCGATATCTTGGTCATATTGTGGGGAATGGGGTTATTCGTACAGACCCAGAAAAGGTTTCCGCCATTACAGAATTTCCGACTCCGAGGTCTGTCAAACAAATCAGACGATTTTTAGGGATGTCAGGTTGGTATAGGAAATTTATACGGAACTATGCTGCAATTTCTACGCCCTTAACAGACATGCTGAAATCTAAGCGTAAATTTGTATGGTCTGAGATGGCACAACGATCATTTGAGGATTTGAAGAATATTCTGAGCACAGCCCCTGTTTTGCATAGCCCTGACTTTTCACAGCCGTTTTATATACACTGTGACGCTAGCAAAACAGGAATAGGAAGTTTCCCATAGCATTTATGTCAAAGAAGCTCAACCAAGCCCAACGTAACTATAGTGTCACCGAACAAGAATGCCTAGCAGCAATGGTAAGCATTAAAAAGTTCAGAGCTTATGTCGAGGGACATGAGTTCACAGTGATTACGGATCATGCTTCTTTAAAGTGGCTCATGTCCCAAACAGACCTAAGTACTAGGCTGGCTCGGTGGGCTTTGAAACTTCAAGGGTATCGTTTTAAAATAGAACATAGGAAGGGCTCGCAGAATATTGTTCCGGATACACTTTCCCGTGTCAACACTGATGATTTGTCCGAGGTCTGCTGTTTGTCCGAAATAGGGAATGACAGTGGGGTTTTTGTAGACTTAGATTCTACCCATTTTCACTCTGACGAATATAACGACTTGATTAGAAGGGTTGTAGCAAATATTGATACCACTCCCGACTTAAAAGTTATTAATGGTTACTTGTACCGCAGGACTGAACACTCGGTTGGGGAACAAACGACTGATGACCTGACTTGGAAACTATGGATACCGCGAGGATTGATCCCTGAGGTTTTGAAGAAACATCATGATGATCCATTATCTTCTCATTCGGGGATAAATAAAACGTTAGAGAGAATACGGCGTTACTATTTTTGGCCAAATCTCGTCAACGATGTTAAAAACTACATCAATGCTTGTGATGTATGTAAAACCACAAAACACCCGAATCGAGTTATGCGACCACCTATGGGAAAGACTGGGGAAACACACAGGTTCTTTCAAAAGTTGTACGTCGACTTTTTAGGTCCTTACCCAAGATCAAGATCCGGTAATATTGGGATATTTGTAGTCCTTGATCATTTTTCTAAATTTCCTTTTATTCAGCCAGTAAAGAAATTTACAGCTGATGTGATAGTAAAATTTTTGGAAGAAAGCCTTTTTCATACCTTCGGCATTCCTGAAATAATAGTTTCGGATAATGGAACTCAATTTAAAGCGCATAAATTTAATTCACTTCTTCAGAGTTACGGAATTTCTCATGTATACACTGCTGTCCACTCTCCTCAGGCAAATGCGTCTGAGCGAGTGAATAGGTCAGTCATTTCAGCTATAAAAGCTTATGTACAAACCGATCAGCGAGACTGGGATGAACAACTGAGTAGAATTTCGTGTGCTCTCAGGTCGACGGTGCATTCTTCAGTAGGTACATCTCCATATTTTATGGGATTTGGTCAGCACATGGTTACTAATGGTTCTACTTATCAACTTTTGAGGAATTTAAGTATGCTTGAGGATCGCTCAGTCCAATTCAACCGATCTGACACTTTTGATGTTATTCGAACCAAAGCTACGGAGGTCATGCGGAAACAATTCGAACGCAATGAAAAAGCTTACAACACCAGGTCTCGTGAAGTATCATATAGAGAAGGTCAGGAAGTGTATCGTAGGAACTTTCGGCAAAGTAACTTCGAAAAAGGATTTAACGCGAAATTAGCACCTACATTTATTAAATCCCGCGTACGACGTAAACTTGGCAGTGCTTACTATGAGCTAGAAGATTTACATGGAAATCCCATTGGAAAATATCATGCGAAAGATATTAGGCAATAGACTCAAATTCTACAAGCGGTATCATCTTTCGGCTCTGGTGAATCCCCGAAATCTGATCTTTGTGGGGGGTAAATGTAGTGGCGCTTGTAGATACGTTCATGTATGTCTGTGTGTGCGAATGATTATATTATCTTTACATTGTTGGCGATAATTGGTTTAGGTTAATGACATATTTTTAGGAGGCGGTGTAATTTGAATATGTACAGTACCGTGTCAAACTGGTAGGATATACGATTAGCATCCGGGAGACCCAGGTTCGAAACTCAGCACATTCATTTATTTTTTTATGGAAAATTTTCTTTTCCCTTTTGTTATTTTTTTGTGGTGAGTTTCAAGAAACGCATATGTGTTTAAGCCTAATCGATAAATGCAGATACTTTCTATTCTGCTTTAGCTTTTCTTTTTTTCACTGCGGTGGTTTTCCTTGGCAGACATATTGGTGCTGGAAAGTGTTTGGAAAGAACTGAGGGTTTAAAAGGAACCAGAGGTGCCTCCATGAGACCTTTTTGATATCTAACGTCATCACCGAACGCATACCGTCTGATTTGTGCCACAAGAAATTTTTTATTTTTTTTGTGAAGTTTTTTGCTTGGTTAAATAAAATTTTCCTTTAATTAAAATACATTTGGTCCACGTACACATATATATGAGAAGTAAGTTGTTTTTTTCCTTTTACTTATGTCCCATTAGATCATGTATGTGTTTGTCTGCCCATAGAAATCTTTGGACAGCTGGTGGAACTTAGTTGGATCACTTGGTCATTTTTTTTTTGTGGTCTGTAGCAAAACGCAAGTGGTAAGAGACCTACAATTTCTCTTAAGTACAGGCTTCATCCTAACGGTGTCCATTTATCTCCAGCATTGGCATCCAATGGTCAGCGAAAACCCGATCTCTTTGTTGTCTTTTGCGCCCTACCGTATTCGAACAGAGAGCCACCAAAGATCTGGTATGGAAACAAGGTGTTAGTTCGATTTTACAACCGTCGTGGCTGCATCGTGCTGGTGAAATTGTGACCGTAAAAGTGACCAAGTAAAAGAAAGATCGGTGCCAAAACGTTGATCCAGAATAAATTCTGGGAGGCCAACCAAGTGATTATAATATAAACTGTGGTTTTTGCGAAAGAATACTTGGACGAGGGTCTGGTTTTTCGCAAACGTGGATTTTTCACTTGGTTGGAAATTGTATGAGTGATTAAATTACGGAAGAGTTTGAGTGATTGCCATGTTCTCTAAGCATATGTTTCAATTTATTCTTATTTAATTTTTTTTTAACATTTGAAGTGTTAAATCTATTCCTTTAAAAGTATTTCTTTATTATCATAAAATCCATTTACAAATTAATGTTTAAATTCTGGCTTGGAAGTGAAATAATTTTTATACAGTACCTGAGCCAGATAAAAGAAGAGAGAAAAAAATAGCAACCATACAAAGTGAACCAAATTAATGCATAAACCATCCAATTTCTCTTAAATCATTTTGGGGACAGAGGATCACTGGAGTACTGTACACATTGAAAGGCCTTTCATCGTGGGAACCGAGGTGAGACGTAAGTGACTTCCCATTTTATTATTACATTTGTGAGAGACGTACATTCTCAGAGGGAAACTGAAATTCCGTTATCTCTCTGAGATGAACATTCGTCATAAATAATTTTTATTTTATTTTAATGTATCATTAATTGGATTTGTTTCCTATAATTAATTCAAATTTTACATTTGAATAGTTTGAAGGAAACAATTCAATAGGATGTCTTTGTTGTGAATGCACACGAAATGAACCAATTTGAAACTCAGCAACAACTCAGAATAAGTGCATATATACATACTTACATATACACCTAAATGTACAGTTTGAAAATCACTGCTACATGTATGAAATACAATAGGAAATAATATTTAAATGCAATAAAATTGGATTTCGTTTGCATTCATGAGACATTTTGGTTATTACTATTGTATTAATTTGGTTCAATTATCATTACATAAAATAATCAGCTATATATAATTAGTAAACTAACTTTGAATTGTTCATGGTTTACCCAGCACTTCTTTGTTGTTGCTGTTCATCACTGATGATACAGACATAAACGAAACATGATAAGCCATCGACCCTCAAGTGTGATCAGCTGTTTGTTCATATTTATGTATGTAGTTATGTTTCTTTCGTTTGGTTAACGCACAGCAATACATCAAACGATTGAGCTGCAATTTTGATATTTTTGTCTGGTGAAGATTATTAAATATGGTTTCTAATGCAGTTTGTTGTTAGAAAATAACTCTTTTGGTTATTTATTTTCTCTCGCTTCCAAATCAGAATATTTTTTTTCATTCAATTAAATTAATTTTTTTTTATTTTTAATATCTTATTTCAAAATGATTAATAATTTGATCTAATAACTCGAATAATATAAACTCGAATAGAATAAATCTAGTCTATTATATTCATTTGGTAATCGTAATTATAAATGAATTTCACTTGAATTATCTTTTATTCTTAAGAATTATGAAATTCTATAGCTTGATTGTCGGTAATAAATTTCCCTTAATTTTCAATACGTACTAAAGTAATTGCAGCGTTTGATTTCTGCCAACCGGAAATAGAGTAGCGGGTATCAAAAGTGGGTCTATCATAGATTTTTCCTAGTGGATGCTGGGTAGACAGGTTGGGAGGGCTGATAGTTTGTGAAAATTTTCCATCGTATTCACAAACAAAACAATCTTTGAATATGGATCCTCTTTTCTTTTGTATCGTTTACCGATCTCCGGTTGTATTTGTTCACCAAAGCACGCATTATTTCATTTAACGTTTTATAGTAGCTGAATTCGAATGAAGGACGGCAAGATCCCCCCCCCCCCCCCACCGACGAGTAAGTAAGCCGGAAAACATGCGTGCTTCCGCCGCTCCTATCATTCAAAAACCAAATGCAGAGGCTGTTAAAGGTCTGTTTGAAACCTTGTATGCTACACGACTTAGACAACCTACATACTACTGTGAAATATATGGATCTTTCTTTGAATTTGGTATTCCACTATATGATGACGTATATAGAAAGTTGAATGATGTATTTTGATTTGAAAGTCGCATTTCCTATAATACCTCATATGAGAAGCTGTAATTGCAGAAATATTTATTAAATTCATCCATAATATAAATTTTGGGAATGGATTCCCACTCCCAAAAAATAATTGTATGGGTTAATAATATGAAATTACGGGAACTTTTGCTAATATTAATATAGGGTCCGTCATCTAACGTTTTTTTCAACTGTTCAAACGTTGTACTATTATTTGTGGGGTGCCGAGGCAGCCATTTGAATGAAATTATTTTCCATTATTAACCGGAAGGATTGTACTTTCAAATAAAAAAGAAATTTGAGAAAATATTCAGTAGTTTTTTTATAGCATTTTCAAAAAAAAGTTATTTGGCGGACGTAACGTAAGTAACGTAAGGGTCCGCCATCTAACGTTTTTTTTTTTCAACTATTCAACCGTTGGACTATTATTTGTGGGGAGCCGAGGCAGTCATTTGAATGAAATTATTTTCCATTATTAACCGGAAGGATTGTACTTTCAAATAAAAAAAGCAATTTGCAATTTGAAAATATTCAGTAGTTTTTTTTATAGCATTTTCAAAAAAAAAAAAAGTTATTTGGCGGACCCTATATTAACGAATATTGAATTGCTTGCCAAAAAAATAATAGAAAATGTATTAAAAATCATTAGAAATTGTTCCTTTCTTTTCCTAAATTTGTCAAATAAATAGGGGTGATCCAATAACAGAACGAGCCGACAGATTAGCCGAAAGCCGCCGCCGCCGATAATTTTGGGTCGGCTTGTAACTCTGTGATGGATGAGTCACTCAGCCAGGATTTACTGGCCATTTCCGAACGGAGTCAAGATAATGGAGTTGATTTCAATGCACGTAAGACCCAGTCCTCCTTGTTGTCTCATAAGCGATTCACTGATCCAACGGTGTCGTCGATTTCAATGAATGAAACGGTATTTTTGTTGAGTAGTTTTTTTAGCCATGTTAAAAAAAAAGTATTATATATGCATTTTGTAATTTGTTTTAAATTGGCCCGATGGCTTTGAATTACAAGTTGAAATAAATAAATCAAATCAATGGTGTATATATTGAGCAATCAGATACTCTTGATGTTCTAGGCATGAAAATACAATGCGATGTTTGTTGGGCAAAACATGTATTTGAAGTGTCGAAAGAAGCATTCAAGTGTTTAGGCTTCTTAAGCCGGCGTAAGAAATACGTCATTCCCTCTGATCTTCTAAATATCTACACCGCCTACATCAGACCAAAGATGGAAAATAACTCCCATATATGGTTGCGAGATTCACTGGTTCTTCACTGGAGCTATTTGACCGTGTCCAGAGGAGGGCGATGGTGTTGATAGGTGATGGTAGGATATCCAATTCTATGGTTTCCCTTGCACATCGTCGTAATGTGGGTTGTGTGTTCTTGTTCAATCGATACTATCATGTTTGTTTTACTGATATTCGTGATCTTATACCGTCCGTGAGATCGTTCGGTAGAGATACGCGGCTTTCCAGGAACTCTCATCCAATTGTTGTGGATTGGACAACCGACCGGACCACACATTACAGAATGAATTCGTTCTTCGTCCGCACTATACGTATGTGGAATCGACTTCCGGCAGATATCTTTCCAGCCAATTATGATATTCAGAAGTTTAAAACAAGAGTCAACAAATACTACTCCCTCTTTCCTACTCCCAATACCGTAACTACCTTCCGCCAATGCAATGGTTCAGTGAAAAAAATGGTACCAATTTCTTTGGTAGAAGCTTGTTTAAGCTTCTAGATGTGAAAAGCATAAAAATATACATGGAGAGTTTCTCAACAAACAGCCTTTTTCTGAAATGGTCTAGTAAACCATATGTGAATGGAAATTATAATGATGAGCGTTCTAGACTTGGAATATAAAATTGACTGCGGACAGTATTCATCATATCTAGACAGAAGAATTATTGTCCGATTGAGCTAAAATTTGTTATTTAGACAAATGTCGCAAATCGAATTCCGACCGCAAAACAAAAATATGAATTTTTTATGCAAAATATAAGCAATGACATATGTAGTGAATATGCAAACAAATATGTACCTAAAACTAGCTGACCCGACAGAAACTTTCCTCTCCATATTTTGATTATTATGTGTATTTGTGATTTTTGTGTGAATTTTAAAGAGCTAAACGTTTAAACTAAAATTAAATAAAACAAGTAAGGAAAGGCTAAAGTCGGACGGGGCCGACTATATGATACCCTACACCACTCCCTGTGTATACAGTAGGCTTTGATTACTAATACCAGGTTGTTTATGGGGCGATTTTATGTAGGTCATATAAATTATAATATATAGTTAATTTTAACGAATATGGCTAAATTGATGAACATCTTTATGTTACTCATATGATGGGTTCATAAACAAACAAAATCGGTGTGATCCCATCTCATTGTAGCTGCGCCTAGTGAATAATAAGTTGAATCCTGAGCGTTATCAACAAATCGGAAGGTACATATAAGCGGTGACAATATATGTGCGTAATGGTCCACTTATATGGTCCATGGTAATATGAAGGTTTTAATGAAAATTGGAGGGACAGTTGTATTTGAAAACATGGACCTATATGATCTAATTTTCCGGCAGGTATTATACATGATCTTGAAAAATTGATAAAAATCCAATGACCAATGCAGATTTTACATCGGTAATAGGGTAAATCGTACGGAAATTTGTAGAGGGCCTATCACAACACTGGGGGCCTGTGCCAAAAACTTGGACCTATATAGTTCTCATTCACGGTGTATCATGATTTGCAAAATTTGATCAAGATCCGTTGTAAGATGAAGGTTGCAGAGCGGTAATAGAGTAAAATAACGGTTATATAAGGGTTATACCAAAATATGGACCCCTATATTTGACTTTCATAGTAGGTATTCTTAGTTGAAATATAACATGATCTGGAAAACTTCTTATGTAAACTATGGATTCTAGAGTTGTAAAAGTAATAAATGGGGGTCCTTATGTAAGGGCGCTACATTAAAAAGTGGGCACTTACAAATCACTTTCAAAGTAGGTATTCACATTTGATGTTCTGCAAAATATTATCAAGATCCAACGTAGTATGTGGGTTCTTGAGCTGTAATTATAAAAATTGGGGCCCGTTTGTAAGGGCACTACATTAAAAATTGGGCCCTTGTAGATCACTTTCACAATAGGAATTCTTAGTTGAGATACAACATGATCTGCAAAATTTTGTCAAGATCCCATACCAAAACATGGATTCATATATGTACATGACTTTCACAGTAGGTGTTTGATTGATGATGATGTTTGAAATTTCATCAAGATCCGAAGTCAAATGTGCATTTTAGAGCAATAATAGTGTAAATCGGTGGTACATTTGTATGGGGGCTATATCGAAACATGGACCCATGTAATCCACTTTCATGTTAGCTGTTTCTAGTTCCAATATAACATGATGCTTTCAAGATCCAATGTAAAATGCGTATTCTACAGCAGTAATAGGTAAATTGGAGGGATATTTATATCTGAATCTGAACCGATTCCCTCCATATTCAATACCTATAGTCCTTGGGCTAAAAAAATTGCTTCTGCCAAATTTCATTGCAATCATGCAACAGTTGCGACCTGTAGAGTGCGAACAAGCTTAGATGGACAGCAGACGGACGGACAGACAGACATTAAATCGACTCAGCTGGTGATTCTAAGGCGATCGGTAGCTCGAATATTTCTTGGTGTTACAAAAATTTGGCGGAAAATAAACTTATAATACCCAATTTCACGAGCGGTGTAGGGTATAACAACTTATCAGTGATCATTGTATCTATTGCGAGATGAATTCTTTCGGCACTATACTGCTGGAAATGTGTGCACATTCGCTCAACTTGATATTCAACCTTTCGGATGGTTTCGGGTTTTCATATGGTAAACTGAAAAAATCAACGCAGAATGTAAAGATCGATTTTTCCATTAACAATTTACAGCAATTGTCCATAAATAGGACAACTTCAAGCAAGCCTTTAGCTTAACGGCAGCAGCCGGCCGTGGGATCACTGGTAGTGGTTGGTAAAAATCACCAAAAAATCATTGCAGCACCTGACCTGATTTTATTGCAGCAGAAATTTAGCGGTCGAACAGATCTTCGAAATGTTGCACGTTGAAATTTTGTTAATTTGCATATTGAGCGGCAACCTGAGTACTGAATTAGCTGATAGTCTTTCAAGAAATTAGCTGCAAATCTAATTGAATTCTGCAAGATGGTCGTTTATTGCAGATTCAACAGCGGAACGTTGGTTAGAATTGATTCTCGACATGGTATTTTGATCGGAATCAGGATAGGCTATCAAAACGTCTTCGCCTTCGTTGTTTCCTTTAAGAATTGTTGCTGTTGACAGTGAAAAAGGATCTGAATTCAAATTGCGAGTAGGTAATATGGGTACAGAGAGTTTAAATTCGGTCGGGTAGTTCTCAACATTATATTGGCTAGATTCCGTTACTAATCCACCGATTCAATGTTTTTCGCAACAAATATAGGACGGTCGCTCAACCAAAATTTATTTTGGATAATATTTGGGAATACCTAATCGAGTTTGATCCCAAGGCTTATTGTGAGCCATAGTACACTTCTCCGAATCGATCAAAACGTTGTCTATCTCAGATGGAGTTTAGTCAATTTTGACATTCATCACATATGAATGTTTTTCGACTATGCCTGACTAATTGAGATAATATCAATCAAATGTCTTCAGTTAATGTCTGATTGTGAATTTTCGCCCTCAGTTTAACACCTGGACTATCAAACATGTAGTCTTTGTATTTGGTCCACAAATCATCACAAATCGGTAACGAAAGGAAGCATTTTGAGATAATTATAGAAAACTACTTTCGTATTGGATGGTGGTCGGTGGAAAATATATGAAATACCTGTAACAGGATTTCACTGTTATTGATACAAATTGTATTATTCTGGCATTGCGGAGTAGGACAGCGTTTGGATGTAGTCATCATTACAGTCGAAACTCTCTATAACAAACTCCTATATAACGAAGATTTCATTATTGCGAATATTTCCTTATAACGAAAATTTTTGCAAAGGGAGGACACTGGCATGGGTGGCAAGCAATAGACCGAATCCGATATTGCTAAGCCGTTACCCATATATGGACAACATTCTACATTTAAAGGTTTCCGCACCAATTTTTGAAAAGAAAAACAACCATTTACCTACAAATAACCTTTTCTTGATGTATTGAAGAAACGTGGAAAATAAATAAAATGTGTTAAATGGGCATTTTTTCTATACAACGAATTTTCCATATAGCAAAGTAATTATCAAGTCCCTTGCAGTCCGTTCCTATCGCCGATTATCATAAACGTGCATAAAAAATTAAAATTTTTTGCAATTTGGCCGAATTTTCTTTATAATAACCTAAATGTTTGTGTAGTAAAAACTTTCGCAGAATCATAGCGAACATAACAGAAGAGAATATCGCATATCCATTGCTTAAATCAAGACTTACAATCTTGAGTTGATACAAAAATGCTATAGAAAAAGGCACTTTCATTTTTTAAATATTTCAATTTTGCGGTCAACTTTCCCAAAGTATTTTCAACTTAAAATCTAGTTTGGACTACTAAGAACGCTTTGTAACAAAAATTAGCTAAATCGGTTCTGCCGTTCTCAAGTGATCCTATTACCAACGAAAATCATTTCATTTTTATTATATAGAAGAAGATATAAGTTTAATAATTAATTTAATATTTTCTAAATTTTTGTATAAACAACTATATATTTTAGCTGTCTACCTAAATAGAGTATTAAAAGGATGATTTTCTGTAACAGTAACACCCAATTATATAGACCCAAGATTTATTCTATCTATTGAAGTTAACCAAAAAGTACATACTGTTGTTTAATATAGGATTAACGGTCGTGTATGATTTCAAATTTCCTATTGTGAAATATAACTGTCTGACCAGTCTTGTATTCATTTTGCTGGTAAATATACACACTTGCGACTAAATTGACATGAAGCACTCTGAGCATTTATTACATTCTATATTATTGAGATATGTGTCAGTATTACGATGGATAGCATTCTTAAAATTGTTCTTCAGGTCATGTTAGGACGATATCGCTGATTTCGTGAAAAAAATCACATATTTAATTTTGATATTTTTAGGAGAACGATTTATAGATTATAAACCATCATTTATAATCCAGTATTAAGTTATAATACATCAGTGCGTTTTATTTTACATAATATATACAGCAATTTACATACACTATTTACTTATGCAAATATGCTCTTTGCATAGAAGTAGAAAAATATGTTCATATATTTCGAATAAATTTTTGATGGGAAACATTTGTGTGAAATTACCACTTCGATACAACCATCCAATCAAAATATGCAATTGTATATATTCCGATGTCTAATCATAACATCTGCATCTTACTTTTTTAAGTATTCTTTGCCACCAACAAGTTAATGGAACGATTAGATGCAGTTTCAGAGAAATAAATTAATAAATTTTAGAATAATATGTTGTCTTTATTTTACATTGTTATATAGTTAACGAATGCGCTAAGAAGTAAGCTTTATTAAATTATAAATTTGAACGAAATCCAACGTACACATATAAAATATAACATTCATTGTTATTAAATTCGAATTTTGAAATTATAATCTGTTAATTTCATCGGCTAAAAATAGTGTCTTATGGCATTATTTGACGGCCACATAAACCAACCAATCCATCGGCTAATAACAATACAAATTTATTTATGTAAATATACTATACAAATTTTTAAAAATATTCTTTATAAATACTGTGCCATCTTATTTTTAATTTCAAATTTAAAACTATATTGTTCTTTGAATAAACTTAGATACGTCAGAATCGTTCATGTGATATATATGTAGAGTAAATAATACTGAAAATTTGTGTCATATTTCTCACTTGTGTCAAATATTTTTCAGAGTTAATATTTTTTATTTTTGTATATGTATATGTAACAAGTAGTATTTAAAAGAGAAACAACAAATTCAGTAACTTGGATCTACGTAAGAAGACGAAACTCTAATATACCAATTATTTGGTTGTTTGGAAATAAAAATTGTAGGTGTTTCTTCTTGCATTTCATCAAGTACAAAAAACTGTATTTGCTATTCGAATTTATACATATTTAATATTATAAAAATGAAGAAAATTTTCCAAATATTTTTTATTTAATCGAAATATGCGTATAAAGATTTTGAGTAAACATCCTGTTAATCGTGCCCCAAATCTCATTAGACATAATATTTAGACCCATACTTTGTCAACAAGCATATCCAATTTTCTGCAATTATCTAGCGCCGAGGCATTCGATCGTTTTTTTGTGTAATATTTCTACAAAATATATATGTATGTATCTTCTTTCAAGCAACCATTTGAAAAAAAGTTATACACTTAGAGAACAATTCTGTTAATAAAAGCAGCGATTGTCTGCTGCCTATCCGCAGACACTTTTCTGCTATTACATCAGTTTTTGGCATAACAGCAGTTTTTCTGCAATCTTAAATCGCCATTCACACTGCTAAAGAGTTTGCAGTCTGCTAAAATTGGCTGCTGGTAATTAAAATATAACAAGTAAGGAAAGGCTAAAGTCGGGCGGGGCCGACTATATGATACCCTCCACTTTGTATCCCGTTACAATTAAATTCGGGGGAAAAGTGAAATCGGGGACGATTTTTTATGGTTACTATATCATGAACCGATGTGACTTACTTTCACAACGTATGCTTCCAGCTGAAATGTAACGTGTTCTGCTAAATTAGATCAAAATCTGTAACACATTAAGAAAAAAGAAGATGGACATTTGTATAAGGGTTGTATTAAAACATGAAAAGATGTGGCCCACAATCACAATAGGTTTTTCTAGTCGAAATATAATGTATTTTGCAAAAATTTTGAAGAACACCGGTTAAAATATATGGATTAAAGAGCGGAAAAGGCCAAATCAGGAGAGACATTTGTATGTGGGTATATCTAAATCTGAACCGATCTGACCCACTTTCACCACAGACGTTTCTAGTTCAAATATATGGTTTTGTGGCAAATATGAAAAAAAAAAAAAATGTGTTAAAATATGTGGTTTGTAGAGGTGGGGAAAGTAAAAGCGGGAGCGAAATTTGTATGGGAGCTATATCTAAATCTGAACCGATTTGCGTCAAATTAAATGGGTTCGTCCTTGGGCCGCAAAACTCACTTTTGTCTTTTTTGTTAGGATCCGATAATAATTTCGATCTGTACTTTGATTACAAGAATAGATGGACGGACAGACAGACAGACAGGGTTTATCTCGCTTTCTTTTGGATGTTACAAACAAATGCACAAAGACATAATACCCCAGTGCACTATGGTCCCAAATCCATTTTTTTGCAGAAATTCAAAAAAATTAAAATTGGAAAGTGGTAAATGTGTATATATTTTCTTTATGGCAACACTCCAAGCAATCAAGAAAATATACTGGAGAAAATTAGGTTGCAACACCACAAGCCTGAATGGTACTTAAACTTTGCGGTTCAAAAAAAGTGGGATTAATTTTGATATAAAGCAGTTTTACAAATTAATTAAAATCAAGACTTAAAAAGAAAATAATAAAGTGACTATATTATGAAAATTGACGGCAAGAGTTAGTAGTTAAAAAATTATATTTAACATTTTATGATTATTGTGGTCTTGTAAGTATTCATAGGTATTGTAATTTTGTGATTTGTAGAGAACATAATCTATAAATGTCGTGGACCAAAAGTTATATGTATGACTCAACTTGACTCAAAGTGTAAATGTGAAAGTGTTCGTCTGAAGTTGTAGTTTATGGTGGAATTATTTTTTTTTCGTCATTTTTTTTGTCATTTTATTTTAGCACAGATTTTGAGTAGCCATAGACATATATATGATTATATCTCTGAATTAGTTTTGTGTACGAGACCCATCAATATTTTAATAGGTATTGAAAGTACCTACCAATATTGTATGGTATACAACATCATTCACCTTTTTGTACACATGTGTACATTTTACTTTATTTCTTGAAATAATTATTTAAATTGCAGTTTAAAGTATTCTATTTGTATGCTATATTTTGCTTTTGTAATAATGTTTAGAAAAACACATTTCGTCAAAATAAACAACTCTTCATTCTTTTAAGCTTTCATAAAATTTTGTTTTTGGTCACCCTGTACCAATAAAGGGTAATAATTATGTTGGTTATATATTGAGTTTATATTTTTATTTTTTGCGTATGATATGTCTAGCAAATGTGCAAAATTACAAGACTGTATGTTTATTTTTCGACTTTATGCC
Source organism: Polietes domitor (assembly GCA_947397865.1). Classification (NCBI taxonomy): domain Eukaryota; kingdom Metazoa; phylum Arthropoda; class Insecta; order Diptera; family Muscidae; genus Polietes; species Polietes domitor. The sequence goes on from OX377619.1 coordinate 109,285,616, forward strand.
ATAAAAAATTGATTTGAGACCAGTGTGTAGTGGAGGGTACAAAAAGTGTTGTTAACATGTATAACATGGTTCTGTACATATGCTTAAAGTTTTTTCTATATTGCTAAAAACAGCAAACAGCTGTTTACCATCTCAGCAGATACAAATCTTCTGTCTCAACAACAACACAACAATTAGAACATTTAAACATGTTTTTTGAATGTCTGATTATATTTACTTGATATTTGCAATGCACATTACCCTATTACCATAAACGCCCATATAGTGCTTCTTATTTGTATGGAGTGAAATGGGACAAAAAGGATAAAATGTGTACCTATCAAACGGCTAGAGATAAATTCGGAGTGTATATTCCGCTAATTGTGTAGATACATAATATAAAATGATTTTTTTCCAAATTCGTACATTTAAGAAGTAAAATGGACATAGGGGATGTATATATGTATTTATTTGTAATATTTTGTTTTTTCAATATTTTTTGGTTTGGTTTGGCTATATTAAAAAAATCTGTAATGTACTTCTAATCTGCACATAATACTGTGGAAAGCAATCCATGGTGGAGGGTATATAAGGTTCGGCCCAGCTGAAATTAGCGCCATTTTTACTTGATTAACATAATTTTAGGCATTTGTTCATTATGCGCAGAAAAATTTTAATATTTTCGTATTGCAGATTTTCAGTTTTTGAAAATTGAAAAATCGTAATTTATTTTTTCAACTTTGTGAACTGTTTCTCTCATATTTGAAGAGATTATGCACTCGAAATTATTTTATTAGAAATTATGGTTTCTTAGCTTTATTATTGCGCAAAAATTGTGCCAAATAAAGTTTGCTTGTAATAAATATTTAAAAATATTCTTTTTGAAAAAAATATGACTTTGAACCAAAATAACTTTTGAAAGCCTATGAAGAAGCCTATTTAGAAATGTTGAAGGGTTCACTGTTTTACCCTGCACCTTGGAAGTACAAAAAGTCAGATTTTTTAGTTCCAAAACAAGAATCACCATTTTGTATCTCAATAACTATTGAAAATTAAGTACGCAATGAATTGAATGAATTCTTTCTGTTGTGATTTTCCTTTTACAGCACGCTATTCAGAATTTTTGTTGATCTCGATGGATATGCTGTAATTATTTTTTTCTATGACTTGTGGCTTTCTACATTTCCTTTCTGATTTGCGTCCGCATGTAAGACGTTTATCGATTCGAAAAACTTGACTAGATCGACCTGAGACCCTATAAAATATATATTCTTAATTGTCATAAAATTCTAAGACGGTTTAGCCATGTCCGTCCGTCGGTTGAAAGCACGATTAGCATCTAAAGAAAGGAGCTAGGATGTCCAAATTTTCCAAACTCTTAAAAATATTGCTAAAATTTCGGCTTTAAAAAAAAATTAAAAAAATATATTATAATTATTTTTTACCGCATATCTCTCTTTATCACTCATATCAAAACTCGTCGCTTGGTAGTGACTTCTTTCGGTTTGTATCGGGCTACGTCAGAGATCGCACTATACGTGTTGTTGTAGATGGGTTCTCATCCGACGAGCAGAGGTTAACCGCAGGAATACCACAACAATCTATCCTTCCCCCTTCCCTTTTTCTTTTTTCATCTTCAACCAATTGGATCGGACTTCGAGTCCAATCTACTCATTCGTGGATGATTGTAACATCTGTCATTCAAATTCATTCGATCATAGACCAAGTCAGTAAGAAATTGAGAAAGTACGAGTTACTCAGTCAGGATTTACTGGTCATTTCCGAATGGGATAGAGTGAATAGAGTAGATTTTTATGCACGTAAGACCTAGTGTTCCCTATTGTCTCACAAGCGATTCACTGATCCAACGATGTCGTCGATTTCTATGAATCGATGTGCTGCATTCATACGGTTACATCCCACGAGTGTTGGTTCTGTGATAAAAAGTGCAGGCAAAAAACAAGTAAAAATGGCGATAAGTTCGGCCTGGCCGAACTTTATATACCCTCCACCATGGATTGCATTCCATGCATTGCATGTAACTTAGCCAAACCAAAAAAAATAAAATATTGAAAAAACAATTTTATAAATAAATTTAAAATATTTATTAGTACAAACCACGCATATAAGGCCAGCCTAGTCAATTCAGAAAGTAAATATAAGATAGCAATCTTCAAAATAGTTGGTTGCATTTCCATCCTATTTTAATTCCAAAAGTATAAATTTTGAAAATCCATTATCTTTCACGTACACAGTGCAAGATAACCTAACTTCAACTAATTTTTGCCGTAAAAGTAAAAAAGTACGAATTTGGACAGTCACACGAAAGAAGTAAGAGTTTCCATTATATAAATAAAAGAGTATATCAGTGGCTATCCAGTGTTTGCAAATCGAGGGGGAAAACTTAAGGTTCAGGCGCATTAATTTTTCTGAAACTAGTCCAACACGTTCAGGAGATATCGTACTCTGCCGGAAAAATGATTGTGAGTTTTGATGTGAACGGTTCCTTTTCAAGTGGACACAGGGGCAATATGTTCACTGGTGGGATTATCCACACATAAGAAACTAGGAAACCCGATTTGCAATCCAAACGAGAAGCTCTTAAGAGCGTATGGCAGAAATATTCTTCCTCTAAAGGTTACTACTCCCTTTAGAGGAAGAATATTTCTGTTCTATGGAATGAGATTTCTCATGTGCTATCGTTATTTGTTTTTCAAAATGAAAATGCTGCAATATCCTTGGTTTGAATTGGTTCAAGAAGTTTCACTATACCTTAAATATTCCTTCTCGGGAAGCATCAGCCCTGTGCAATTCAGTTGCTTCTGATAATTCAAAAGACGACCTTTCAATTGCTTTATAAAATATTTCCAATTTGGGTCATTCTACAACGTTCAAGACTGAAATCAGACTGAAACCAGGATGTGCAGTTTGTTTGGATATCCTAGGCACAGGTAGAACAAACGAGAAACATATCGATAATCTCAATGCAATTTTTCGGCGACTAGAGCATCATGGTCTACGATGCAAGAGGGAAAATGTTTTTTCGCCCAAGATAAGATTGAATATCTCAGTCATATAATTTATAGTAATGTAATCGATCCATCAGATAAACGATTAAACGACATTGATACGGAAAAACCGGCCGCATTTGCTTCAAAAACATTGAATACGAGCCAGCGTAACTATTCTCAAATTGAAAAAGAAAACCCTTCTTGGTGTAACTCATTTTCATCGGTATATTTATGGAAGAAACTTTGAATTTACTACCGATCATCCAGCTCTCACAACTCTATTTCACAAGAAGCTGCTAGTTATGACCTTTAACGTTGGGCTATTATACTTCAATCGCCTGATTACAATATTCGTTGCGAAAGTACTAAACAGCATGCTAATGCAGATGCGCTGTCCAGATTAGCCATGGGTGAAGACGAAGAATTTGATAATCAGGAGAGAAACATGATCGATATTGATAATATTTACTAATCTACAATCTTAGAGTTACCAGTCAATGCTGAACTTTTTACTGAACAAACAAATCAGGATCCTGTCTAGAAAATCGTGGCTGAGTATATTGTGAATGGTTGACTAGAAAACGTTTCCAAATCTGAAGGTAATTTATTACCGTTCTTTAATAAAAAATTGTATTTGTCAATAAAATATGGAGTTATTTTATACCACTTGTATAAAATTCCACATGTAATTCCACAATTTCTGCACCAAAAAGTTCTCGGAATGCTTCACGTAGGACACTGGGGAATAAGCAGAATGAAACAAATGGTACGTCGCTAAATTTGGTTTCCAAAAATTGATGATGCTATAGAAAATATGTGAGAAAAATATAGCATTCGTCAAGAAAGTTGACGTAATCCAAGAAGTGAATTTTCGTCCAGGCCAGAACCGTCGGTAGTGAATTTTCGTCCTGGTCAGAACTAACGGACCCATGGGAAACAATACACATTGACTTTTCTGGGCCATTCTTTTCAAAAATGTGATTGTGGTTGATTCGTACTCGAAATTTCCGTACGTCATCCAAATATCATACACTTAGAATAAAAAGACTGCTATTAACAGCAGAGATTGTTTGCTGGTCATCAGCAGACACTTTTTCTGCTACTACAGCAATTTGTCTGCTATAACAGCAAATTATCTGCATATTTGCTTCAGCAGCCACACTGCTTAAAAGTTTGCTGGCTGCTGAAAACTGTTGATGTTAATTAAAATTAAAAAAGATTAATGGCGCCGGGTCTTATATTTTTATTAGTCCGAGACAAAAGCATTATATTTTTTAAAAAGCATAGATCTATAGTATGATAGACTATATCTTCGAAATTTCTGATAGTCCTCAAAATATTTTACTCCGAGTCATTTACAATGACAAAATAATCCGAATTAGCGGTAACGATCGGTTTTAGCTGTCAGTTAGTGTCACTTATTTAGCTATACATAGATCCATAAGGCACACATACATTTTACACTCTGAAACTGTATGATATGATATGATATGCTCGCTGATATAAATAATATAAATGCATTGATATATACGCAAAATAAAATTACCATGTCCTCAAAGTAATAAATAAAAAGTTAATAGTTTTTTTGTTTTCAGACTACATTTTTTTGCGTGAGGTGGCAAAGAAATGACAAATAATTTTGGAGGAAAATCTCTAGCAGAAATGTAGAGATGTAAGCTGTCTTCTTCTTTAGGGCATAAATCAACTCCATTCGCACAAAAATGGTTAGCAGACTCAAAAAATTCTAAGCCGATAAATTATTGTTTTTAGAATTAAACTTTTTGTTGCAATGGTTATGAAAGGTGTTCTAAAGGTCATTTTAAATATTTGCGCAAAACGTCGTGTTGCACATAATTTTGCATTTGTGGTTCTACACAAGAGTATGTAAAACACATTTTCGCATTTTGCGCAATACGTTTTTGCATAAATGTCTAAACAATATATCTAGATATAAACAATATATCAAGTAGTCTAGATATAAACAATATATCTAGTAGTCGATTACAGAATTAGAAAGTTAATTTTTAACCGTAAATTAAAACCTTCGAACACTTAACTTCCGAACACCTACATAGCTATCGACGTCATCAATGCACACGTCGAGAACGCCAGACGCTCGTCTCCCGACGCTAGTAAACAGTGAAAACCCTCAAATCTCAAAAAAAACGGAACAGAAAAATAAAAAATAATAAAGCGAGTGGATAGGAAAAAATGCATAAAGTTACTGCAGAAAGAAGCGAAAGCTTTCCATGGAACAAAGTAAGTATTTGTATGTGTTAGACAATGTTGTTCAGTTTCACAGCTGGCACTAAAATATTTCAAAAAATATTAGTGGGTCGGGATGAGTAAGGTTATACGGGTGTTCCGTCAACCCAGCATACTACAGCGTCTTTAGCAAGTATTCCACATTTTTTAAAGTAATCTGTGCGATCAAGCGTTGTTAATCAACCTTCTAGCGGATACGTATACGAAGATAGTGCAGATACAAAAAGTAATACATACAGCGGATAATAAAAACGAGTAAAAATTGTGGTGTTTGAACGAATCTGGATAAATCTTCTTCAAAACGGTGCCTTAAGCCACTACTTGACGATTCAATGAGAGCAGCCAGTGTTTATTCAATCAAGTTTTATTTTTTATAAGTAACAACAAACTGAAGTTATTTATATTCAACTGTAAGTTTAGTACTAACTTGACGTTACTTTTTGTATTTAGCGGAGGAAGAAGGTATTCATATTTTAATTAATGTCAAATAATTATAATTTATATTATAATAAAAACTAATTGAAAATAATATTTGGATATGTGTTTATTTATGAAGGAGGTAGGCTGCGTAATTCGCAAAAAAAATTATTCGCTGTTTTTGGAAATAATTTGATTCTATTCAATAGCAGAATCATGCTGCTGAAACAGCTACAATTGTCTGCTACAACAGCAGGAAAAAAGTCTGCTGAAAACAGCAAACATCCACCTGCTATTTCTGCAGCAAGTCTGCTTTCTCTTTTTTTGAGTGTATATATCGAATGCACAATCATGTAAGTCGCCAGAACTCTTACATGGGCGTCAACCTCGAACAATTATGTCTGCATTATTCCCCTCCAAACGCTTCAAGACTAACAATATAACATAATTTAAAGTTAATGGTTTAGTGTATGCACGAAATTTGGCAAGTGGGGAAAATGGATTAAAGGCATAGTCAATGAAATTTATGGGAAACATCTGTATACTGTTCAAACAACTTTATAAGAAGGCATCAAAACCAGTTGAAAACACGACATTGTCCACATGCACCAATACTAAACGAAAATCAACTTAACTTAACTCAATTAATACATACCATGACTATAGCTTTTCGTCTCCTCAGGCTACAATTAGAACAAGTGCAGTAAACTCACTACTTCGAAATGAGTCACCACCAGTTCATCAACAGCCAAGCCTACCAGTCATTCCTCAAAACAATTTACGACGTTCCAACCGAGTTAAAAAGAAGAAACTTGTTAAACTTGTACTGTGTATTTCGCACTGTGTACTGCGCAGTCAACTTTTAGCTGCAACAATAAAGGTCTCACTTTGCCTTTTTTGCTAATTTTTAGGTTCTGCTGAAGACTTCAGCACAACCTTTGGTCTTAAACCAAAATAAATGACAAGACATACAACATAACAGACCAAATATACATACAAACAACAACAATACACACGAGGTACAGTGAAGACGGGACATACCATACAACAACAACCTTTGCATTGTTGCGAGCGATGCGAGCACATGCACAACATTGAATTGACAAAGTGAGACTTTTAGTGTGTCGACTTAGTTCGGTGGAATATTTTGTTTATCAGCGTTTCTCATTTGAAATATGTGACCGCTGGTACTAATATGAACCCTGATTTAAGTCAAAGACATACATTCGTTGCGAAAGTTCTGATGAGATGGGGTAGCGCCCATCGAAACTTTGCAGTCAACTTTTAGCTGCAACAATAAAGGTCTCACTTTGCCTTTTTTGCTAATTTTTGGGTTCTGGTGAAGACTTCAGCACAACCTTTGGTCTTAAACCAAAATAAATGACAAGACAATGTTTCAGTTTTTCAGTTTTGCTTTGAGAATTCAATAAAGAATTGTTAAAAACAATTGTATAAACGATTGTGTCAAACATCTTCTTTTAAGTTATTTCACCTATGGAATTAAACCCAATTGTAGAAGTTGAAAAGGAGATGAGTCTTACGTTCAATACTTCCTACTAAACATCGGTAATATTTTGACGATGACAGGTTTTATACGATGACAGGCTAATACGACTACTTTTGACAAAAGATATTTGGCGGGTAGTGGAACAATAACCAGAAGATGGTATCGTTGAAGAGTCGTCTGGTAAGAAAGTGTAATGGAACTTCAAGCCTGTGCATATTATCAAAGATTACAAATAATTTAATAACTTAAATTACAAAATTAAATACAGTTTCCCCCTGCAACTGGATCTACAAAATGCTAAACTCTTCACTGCGGTGGCGGGCGGACCACGCACCAAGACGTGATCACAACTAGATGTCGAATAAAAAGTTCAACAAACAAGTCAATTCCAAGAATTTCACCTCTTGTTAAAGGTACAAGGTTTTAGGTAGATCAACACCTTATTCAAAATGCCTTGTGCTGAAGGCATTTCTCCAGGAAGGTCCACCATGCTCGAACTACGACGTGTATTAGTAAAGGAAAATATTATTAAATTTAAAAGTCCAAAGCGTAGCTTAGTTACAATGATGATCATACGGATTGCAAAGTTGCCTTTATGTTTTATTCACTTTTTATACCCCACACACAGGGTATAATGTGCATTGGTACTAACACCCAAAAGGAAGCGAGATAGACCCATTGTTAGTGTTAGATAGACTTAAAATCACTTATTGTCCGTCTGTCTGTCCATCTATTCTTGAAATCACGCTACAGGTCGCAATTATTGTCTGATTCTAACGAAACTTGACACAAACGATTTTTGCTCGTCGAGGACGGACGCTACTTAATTTGATGCAAATCGGTTCAGATTTAGATTGACTTTTTCTGCTCTAGAAGTCATATCATTTAAGCGATTTTGATCAAATTTTGCACAACACCTTATATCTAAGTTAAAAACATCTGTGGTGGAAATGTCAAATCGCTTCAGATTTAGATACTCCCACCATACAAATTTCGTTCCTTATTTGACATTTTTCGGTCTAGAAACCTTAAATTTTAACATATTTTCTTCAAATTTAGCGTAACACCTTATATTTCTAGAACCCTAGAAAAACTTCTGGGCAAAATGGGTCAAATCGGTTCAATTTTAGATATAGCTCCCATAAAAATTTCGCTCCCGATTTGAGGTTAACCGCTGTAGAACTCACATACCTTAACCGATTTTCTTCATATTCGGCAGGTCATCTTATGTTTACACTAGAAAGATCTATGGTAATGGTGGTTGAGATCGGATTTATATATAGCTTCCATACAAATGTCGTTCACGATTTTCACCGAATTGAATTGTAGTGGAGTAGCAAGTGTAGGGTATTATAAAGTCGGCCCCGATTTTAGCCTTTCCTTACTTATTTCATTTAATTCCATGAGAGCAGCCAGTGTTTATTCAATCAAGTTTTATTTTTTACTAGCTGAAACCACGCCCGCTTCGCCAGGCAGAAAAACAAACGGAAATAAAAATCATATAATTTTTTCTTGTGATCGGTATTATATGTACCACTTATAATCAAGGTATTTCCTTGAGATACAAAAGAAATGGATATGTTCCATGGCGAATAAAGGAAGAAATGTCAAAAATCAAATTGATTTTAGGTTGAGTGTGATTATCCTCCTTTCCATTACCAAAACAAAAAACTTCCTACGTAAGAAGAACTTACTTAATCGAATAGCTGGAGTTCGAATGTACTACTTTCAAAACACATAGAAAGTCAATCAAATTGTTCACTAATCAAACAACACAAAAACTAAAAAATTAATATAATTTCCGTTTTCTGGACTTAAGTCGGCTTTTGGCGATATTTCTTTTTTGTAATCTTTCTTTGCTATTATGCTAAGAAAATCCAAAGAAAATGAGTAATTTTACAAAATTTAAATCAAAAATTCCCCATCATTCAAATCCCGCCCATTTGTATAACAATATAGGAATCTCGGTGTCGACAATTTTTCAGCACTCTAGGTTCTATAGAGGTGATAATATTCAATAATAGGTTTTAACTTCGTATGTGAAGTACCACGCCCACTACCGCCCATTTTTGGTACAACTACGAAGGTTTATGCTAGATGCACTAACAAAAAATGCAGTATTGTAGCTGTTATAAAACTGAATATATTCAATAATAGGTTTTAAGTTTGTATGTGAATTTTATTCGCTGTTTTTGGAAATAATTTGATTCTATTCAATAGCAGAATCATGCTGCTGAAACAGCTACAATTGTCTGCTATAACAGCTGGAAAAAAGTCTGCTGAAAACAGCAAACATCCACCTGCTATTTCTGCAGTAAGTCTGCTTTCTCTTTTTCAGCAGACAAAGTCTGCTAAAAACAGCAGACTTTTCTGCTTTATTAATTAATATATTATTTAAATAATTAATATATATATATATATAAATTATTTATATAATATTATATAAATAAATATTAAATAATTAATAAATTATTTATATATATATATATATATATATGCACAAAATAATTATTTAAATATAAATAATATTTTATAAATACATAATTATAGAAATTATTTTTAGTAATAAAAAAAATAAAAATTCATATGAATTTCTTTTTCATTTATATATATATAAATAGCATAAATCTATTATCTTATATAAAACCTATAACAAAAATTTTTTTTTCTATAAAAAATTAATCTAAATAATTCTATTTAGAATTTGCATTTTTTTTTTTCGAAAAAAAAAAAATTTTTTTTTTAAATTTTTTTTTTACCAGTTGAATTTTATATTAGAGGGTTACATTTTACGAACTTGATTGGTATACTAAGTCCAACATCAGTAATATTTTGACGATGACAGGTTTTATACGATAACAGGTTTATACGACTACTTTTCACGAAAGATATTTGGCGGGTAGTGGACCAATAACCAGAAGATGGTATCGTTGAAGAGTCGTCTGGTAAGAAAGTGTAATGGAACTTCAAGCCTGTGCATATTATCAAAGATTACAAATAATTTAATAACTGCAACTGGATCTACAAAATGCTAAACTCTTCACTGCGGTGGCGGGCGAACCACGCACCAAGACGTGATCACAACTAGATGTCGAATAAAAAGTTCAACAAACAAGTCAATTCCAAGAATTTCACCTCTTGTTAAAGGTACAAGGTTTTAGGTAGATCAACACCTTATTCAAAATGCCTTGTGCTGAAGGTATTTCTCCAGGAAGGTCCACCATGCTCGAACTACGATGTGTATTAGTAAAGGAAAATATTATTAAATTTAAAAGTCCAAAGCGTAGCTTAGTTACAATGATGATCATACGAATTGCAAAGTTGCCTTTATGTTTTATTCACTTTTTATACCCTACACACAGGGTATAATGTGCATTTGTTTCTAACGCCCAAAAGGAAGCGAGATAGACCCATTGTTAGATAGACTTAAAATCACTTTTTGTCCGTCTGTCTGTCCATCTATTCTTGAAATCACGCTACAGGTCGCAATTATTGTCTGATTCTAACGAAACTTGACACAAACGATTTTTGCTCGTCGAGGACGGACGCTACTTAATTTGATGCAAATCGGTTCAGATTTAGATTCACATTTTCTGCTCTAGAAGTCATATAATTTAAGCGATTTTGATCAAATTTTGCACAACACCTTATATCTAAGTTAAAAACATCTGTGGTGGAAATGTCAAATCGCTTCAAATTTTGATACTCCCACCATACAAATTTCGTTCCTTATTTGACATTTTTCGGTCTAGAAACCTTAAATTTTAACATATTTTCTTCAAATTTAGCGTAACACCTTATATTTCTAGAACCCTAGAAAAACTTCTGGGCAAAATGGGTCAAATCGGTTCAATTTTAGATATAGCTCCCATAAAAATTTCGCTCCCGATTTGAGGTTAACCGCTGTAGAACTCACATACCTTAACCGATTTTCTTCATATTCGGCAGGTCATCTTATGTTTACACTAGAAAGATCTATGGTAATGGTGGTTGAGATCGGATTTATATATAGCTTCCATACAAATGTCGTTCACGATTTTCACCGAATTGAATTGTAGTGGAGTAGCAAGTGTAGGGTATCGTAAAGTCGGCCCCGATTTTAGCCTTTCCTTACTTATTTATTTTAAGAGCATCTTAAAAGTTTGTTCATGGAGCAATGATACAAGAGCTCTCTTATGACAAAATATTTGCTACAGCAATAACTAACGTCAATAATACGAAAGAATATATAATAAAGATGAGTTTAGTGCAATATTTTGATTTGGTTTAAAAACATAAGAAAAGTTTTATTAACTCGCCAAATTGTAAAGCAAGCTAAAAATATTCCAAACCATTTAAAAACAAAAGTTTTATCAAAAATGTCCGGCGCAACTCGCACTGCTGTGCGTTTCTTGTACAGAATCATGTCACGTCCCGTCTTTATAGCAAGCACTCGATAAAGTAAACCATTGATATTAAAAAACACCTAGAGATGCACATAGAGGTACCTGAAAATCTACGTGGCCAAATGCCAATTTTACAAAACGTTAAAAATGTAAAAGATAAATCGCATAAGTTTGAAGACTAACAAGACCCAGCACCTCCTACCTTTCTCTCTTAATAAAGGTGGTGCTCACAAAAAAAACATATGAAATATTCGGTTTGAAATTTCCGATTGCTAATACACACATCGAAACGAAAATTTCACATTTATTTTCTACAAGCTGAACCCCGCCCGCTACGCCAGACAAAGTACAAACGGTAATATTAAAATCAATTTTCATATTGATTTTTCTTGAAATACTAAATAAATGGATATGTTCCATGGAAAACATTGAAAAACAGAACGTTAGTTTACGGTGAATAAAGGTAGAAATGTCAAAAATCAAACTGATTTTTTGGTTGAGTGTGATTCTCCTTATTTCCATTACCAAAACAAAAAACTTAATTTGTAGCTTCCTACATTACTTCCTACAATTACTTAATCGAATAGCTGGAATTCGAATGTACTACATTCAAAACACATAGAAAATCAATCAATCAAAACGGATTTTAATTTCGTATGGGAAGGGTCATGGCACTTTTTGCCCATCTTTGTACTACTATTTACACTGGATCTACTCACACAAAATTTCAGCACTCTAGGTATCATAGAACCGACTATATTCGATAAAAAAAGGTGTAAACTTCGTATGGGAAGTGCTTTTCCAAAACCGCCAATTTTTGGCACAACTACGCCTGTGATGCACTCACAAAATTTCAGTATTGTATCTGCCTTAGAGCTAAATATATTCGAAAGTGGATTTTAACTTCGTATGGGAGGTGCCACACCCACTTTTCCAATACCGCCCATTTTTGGCAAAACTACGCACATTGATGCACTCACACAAAATTTCAGGATTCTATGTGTCATAAAACTGACAATACTCGACAATAGGTTTTAACTTCGTATGGGCGGTGCCACTAACAATTAGTGTGAACTTTGACAAAAATTCAAGGTCTTGCTGCAACAGTACTCCGAAAATGCTAATTTATATATGCCACGCCAACTAAAAAAAAACACACAAAAAATTATATAGCCTATTTTTACCACCGGTTCAGCATAAACATAAAATAAAATTTCAATAAGATCGGTCCATTAGTTTAGTCTGCTATAAGGAACAAACAAACTTACAAACACAGATTGATTTATCGCTTCTGCAGTGTTTGAGTCAAAATGACCCAATTATGAAATCTTTGACAAAGAACACAGCATCAAAAGTATTCAGTGTACATATTGCCAATGAAAGGTTAAACACAGCTTTACTCCAAAATTCCTTACATATGGCCTATTTCCTGTCTAATAAATAAAACTGAGCTACAATAAATATTTTGTTAACATATTATTTAATAAAAAACAGATTTAGTATGATTGGGTCAAATTGGCCCAAAACACCATATGTGTGGTATAAAATGGAATTACAGCGTGTTAACTCTATTTCAGTGTAGACTTTCTTATATATCGAGTGCTTATATTCAAAAGTGGCTATGAACCATTTTCTCGAAAATGAGTTTTTGATGCCAAAATATCCTCTGATTTGGCTGTTATCTGTCACTAGCTGAACACCGCCCGCTTCCCCAGGTCAGTAATATATACTTTCCAATTTTCAGCCTTCTAGCTTAAAAAACACTATTACCATGCCCACTCCGCCCAGAAAACGAAAATCCAAATTTCGGCATCAAATTGAACTTTCTCGTGGTCAGTAATATATACGTTCCATTTTTCAGCCTTCTAGCTCAAAAGACACTATTGTCATGCACACTCCGCCCACAAAACGAAAATCAAAATTTCGGCATCAAATTTATCATTCTCGTGATCAGTAATATATATATGTATATATAATATATATGTACCAATTTTCAGCCTTCTATATCTCCAAAACACTATTGCCACGCCCCCTCCACCCACAGACAAAATTTTTAAAAATTCTATAGCCTATAGTTCCTTCCAGACCTGCATCTATCTGTACTGAAAATTTCAACAACATCGGTTCAGCCGTTTACACGTGATTGCGGAACAAACAAACAGACAGACTTACACTAAGGTTTTATAATATTAATAGGGATATTAATATATTAATCTGTCATATAAATTTGGAGAAGATTTTTTTTCGAAATCAGTTTTTTTAAATAGTTAGTTTGTGACTGCAAAAGTTGCTATGAACATAAAAATGAAATACATAAATTGTTTAAAACATTTTTCTAGATTTAGGGTATATCGTACTATCAAATTCCATTATTTCGCCGTTAATAGCATTAAATATTGGCTGTAAAGTAAACATTATGAAAAGTATCTTTAGAAAAACCCACGCATGTTTTGATGTATACAATTACTGCTCTAAAATTGACATTTAAAATGGGATCTTGATCAAATTTCCACAAATCATGTTATATTTCCACTAAAAACGTCTAAACTAAATGGATCCATGCTTTGGTATAGGCCCCATAAAAACTAAGCTGGGGGCCCAGTTTACACTATTATCGCCCTAAAATCCACATCTTACATCAGATCGTGACATACAAAATACTGTCGAGCGTAGTGTGCGAATGACTAATCACTAATCAAACAACACAAAAACTAAAAAATTAATATAATTTCCGTTTTCTGGACTTAAGTCGGCTTTTGGCGATATTTCTTTTTTGTAATCTTTCTTTGCTATTATGCTAAGAAAATCCAAAGAAAATGAGTAATTTTACAAAATTGAAATCAAAAATTCCCCATCATTCAAATCCCGCCCATTTGTATAACAATATAGGAATCTCGGTGTCGACAATTTTTCAGCACTCTAGGTTCTATAGAGGTGATAATATTCAATAATAGGTTTTAACTTCGTATGTGAAGTACCACGCCCACTACCGCCCATTTTTGGTACAACTACGAAGGTTTATGCTAGATGCACTAACAAAAAATGCAGTATTGTAGCTGTTATAAAACTGAAGAACACAGCATCAAAAGTATTCAGTGTACATATTGCCAATGAAAGGTTAAACACAGCTTTACTCCAAAATTCCTTACATATGGCCTATTTCCTGTCTAATAAATAAAACTGAGCTACAATAAATATTTTGTTAACATATTATTTAATAAAAAACAGATTTAGTATGATTAGGTCAAATTGGCCCAAAACACCATATGTGTGGTATAAAATGGAATTACAGCGTGTTAACTCTATTTCAGTGTAGACTTTCTTATATATCGAGTGCTTATATTCAAAAGTGGCTATGAACCATTTTCTCGAAAATGAGTTTTTGATGCCAAAATATCCTCTGATTTGGCTGTTATCTGTCACTAGCTGAACACCGCCCGCTTCCCCAGGTCAGTAATATATACTTTCCAATTTTCAGCCTTCTAGCTTAAAAAACACTATTACCATGCCCACTCCGCCCAGAAAACGAAAATCCAAATTTCGGCATCAAATTGAACTTTCTCGTGGTCAGTAATATATACGTTCCATTTTTCAGCCTTCTAGCTCAAAAGACACTATTGTCATGCACACTCCGCCCACAAAACGAAAATCAAAATTTCGGCATCAAATTTATCATTCTCGTGATCAGTAATATATATATGTATATATAATATATATGTACCAATTTTCAGCCTTCTATATCTCCAAAACACTATTGCCACGCCCCCTCCACCCACAGACAAAATTTTTAAAAATTCTATAGCCTATAGTTCCTTCCAGACCTGCATCTATCTGTACTGAAAATTTCAACAACATCGGTTCAGCCGTTTACACGTGATTGCGGAACAAACAAACAGACAGACTTACACTAAGGTTTTATAATATTAATAGGGATATTAATATATTAATCTGTCATATAAATTTGGAGAAGATTTTTTTCGAAATCAGTTTTTTTAAATAGTTAGTTTGTGACTGCAAAAGTTGCTATGAACATAAAAATGAAATACATAAATTGTTTAAAACATTTTTCTAGATTTAGGGTATATCGTACTATCAAATTCCATTATTTCGCCGTTAATAGCATTAAATATTGGCTGTAAAGTAAACATTATGAAAAGTATCTTTAGAAAAACCCACGCATGTTTTGATGTATACAATTACTGCTCTAAAATTGACATTTAAAATGGGATCTTGATCAAATTTCCACAAATCATGTTATATTTCCACTAAAAACGTCTAAACTAAATGGATCCATGCTTTGGTATAGGCCCCATAAAAACTAAGCTGGGGGCCCAGTTTACACTATTATCGCCCTAAAATCCACATCTTACATCAGATCATGACATACAAAATACTGTCGAGCGTAGTGTGCGAATGACTAAAAACTAAAGTCGGTGATAAAATTGGGCCATATCAATGCGGCCATACGTTCAAAGGTGTATCAAGCCATGTCTGAGTTTGGTATCCCTTCAAAACTAATACAGCTTTGCAGGATGACTTTAACTTATACGCGATCCTCAGTTAAAATAGGAAAGAATCTCTCAGATCCGTTCAGTACCAAGCGAGGTTTCAGACAAGGAGACAGTCTCTCGTGTGATCTTTTTAACATCCTGTTAGAAAAGGTTATACGAGACGCAGATGTGAATAGGACTGGCACACTATACACAAAACAACACATGCTACTCGCTTATGCCGATGATATCGACATCATGGGTCGAACATTGTGAGCAGTAACTGCCGCCTTTGGTAAATCGAAAAGGAATCTGCAAAAGTCGGCCTGGCAGTAAACGGAGATAAAACCAAGTTGATGGTATCTACCACCAAGACTTCCAGCAGACTCGGACAAACAGTGGAAGATGAAAACCACAATTTTGAGATAGTCCATGATTTTTCTACCTCGGTACCGCCATAGACAAAACAAACAACATAAGTTTCGAAATAAAACGAAGAACAATACTGGTTAATAAATGCTACTTCGGACTAAGCAAGCAGTTTAAGAACAAAGCCACCTCTCGACAGACAAAAATCACCCTGTACAAACAATTATACTACCTGTACTGTTATATGGTTCTGAAGTATGGGTACTTGCGAAAGCAGATGAAGCAGTGCTTGGAGTATTCGAGAGAAAAAATCTTCGTAAAATATATGGACCAATCTGCGTTGACGTATGAACCACGATCTGTATGAGCTATATGCCGACATCGACATAGTTAAGCGTATTAAACTACAGCGATTACGTTGGATAGGTCATGTCGTGAGAATGTGTGAAGATGCTCCAGCTAAAAAGTCATTTTAATACGAACCTAGTGACGGCTCACGCAGAAGGGGAAGACCAAAACTCCGATGGAAAGATCAAGTGGCGAAAGACATCTCGAAAGTTGATGTCGCAAATCGGAGAAGAAGCGCAGAAGATCGAAGCGCTTGGAAATCTATTCTACGTTCGGCTACAGGAACCAATGTTCTGTAACAGCCGATTAAGTAAGTAATGTTACATTTGAACTAGAATCACCTGATGAGGCTACATGAGTCCATGTTTTGATATTGCCCCCATACAAATGTACCTCTGATTTACACTATTACTGCTATAAAATGCACATTTTACATCGGGTCTTGATCAAATTTCCCACATCATGTTATTTTTCAATAAAACACATTTTATGAAAGTCAACTATATGGTTCCTTTTTTGGCTTAGCCCTCATACAAATGGCCCCCCAGTTAACACTATAGTCGCTCTAAACTGGTGTAGTCTCCTTAATTTGGGTTCCAATTTTTGATATTACCGTTCCAGAACCCATATCAGAATCAGATCAAAAATGCACATTTTACATCGGGTCTTGATCAAATTTTCCACATCATGTTATTTTTCAACTAGAAACACATATTATGAATGTCAACTTACAGAACCCACATTTTGAATCAGAAGCAGATCAAATACCGATTCGTTTGCATAATATTCTACTTAATACTGTCAATCTTAATGAAAATGATTTTATATTTTTCTCTAGCTATATGAGATGGATCACACCGATTTTGTTTGTGAATGGGGCACTCACATGTGGGAGTAACATAATTAAAAAATTTTCATCAATTTTGCCAAATTCGTTACATTTGACTGAATACTGACTGTTTAATTACACTACATAAAATCATCTTGTCGATTCTAAAACACTTGGGTTTAGTAAACTATCGGGTATATACGCAGGGATTGGTGTAGGGTATCGGCTTTGTCCGACTTCAGTCTTTCCTTACTTGTTTTTGTTTACAGTGCCCTACTACAATATCCACTTTTTGAAAACTATTTAATCGTAGCAATTAGTAATCCTCTTTAGATTCAACTATAGAAGAATGTTGGAAGGACTGTCGGAAGTACATTAATCCATGAAACTTCAGAATTATACATTAGAGCGGCTTTAAAAGTCCTGTGTCATTTGTCGACCATACCGTTCGATTGCGGGTGATATGCTGTTGTTCGTGAACGTTTTGTACCAGTAAAGTTCTCAAGTGCTTTGAATAAGGCGCATTCAATCTCTATTCCCTGATCCGAAGTTATTGGCTTAGAGCAACCGTGTCTAGATATCCAGTGCGACCAGAATAATGTTGCAATAGTGTGAGCAGACATGCCTTTTAGAGGTACAGCTTAAGGTCATCGAGAGAAACGATCGATAATCTTCAAACAGTATCTACAACTTTGCACAAGGGGCATCACAACAACATCCAACTGCACATCATGAAACCAATTATCTGGAACATCTATCTTGTTAGAACATTTATCTGACACGACAAAAATTTTCGGGTCCAGCTCTGCTTCTTCATTCACTAGGGTGAGATAAGTTGTGAATGTGTAAGTTTATGATGCGTTTTAATCACAAAATGGCGAGCCTCTAGCTTATGGCGGAAATATTACGCAGTCTTATAAATCGCAAGCAATTCATATGTGCTGTAGTCCTTTCCGCCTTGCACTATTTTCTAAAAAAAAGAATACAAGTGGCCTCCATAGCTGTATCAGAAGCATTTGTTATGAGAGTTAAGTCCGAATTTGGTGCGAGGTGTGCAGTCACTAAGACTGTGTCGACATAAAGAAAATGTTTTCTCGGTCTCAGGTGTCCATGGTATTTTTCTTTTATCATTTTTCTTCGAGTTTTCAAGAAAATCTTTGAGTGGTGCCTGTAGTTGTGCAGCCTTGGCAATAACAGTTAATAACACCTAGGAATCTACGAAGCTCGCATATGGTTTCGAGTTTGGGGTAGTTCATGATGGCAGTGACACTATCAGTTGGCGGTCGACAACCACTAGCATCGGTGACGAAACAAAACACGTCTACCTCAGATTACCCGAAATGGCACTTATGGCGAAGATGTTCAAAAAACTGTCGTAAATGTCCTCAACAGATTCCAACATGATCAAAATATCATCAATATAACAATAAACGAAGTCAAGGCCCCTTAAAACACAATCCATGCACCTCTGGAATGTATGTGTGGCGTTTCTCAATCCAAGCAAGTAAGGAAAGGCTAAAGTCGGGCGGGCCGACTATATGATACACTCCACTTTCTATCCGAATACAATTCAATTCGGTAAAAAATTGAAAACTGGAACGATTTTTGTATGAATTTGTCAAAGAAGAATATTTGTATCGGGGCTATATCCAAACATGGAATAATGTGACCCACTTACACAATAGGTTCTTTCAATTCAGGTATAACGTGTTATGCTCAATTTAAAGAAATTCTCTGAAAACAAAAAAATCGTGAGCAAAATTTGTATGGGAGCTATATCTAAATCTGAGCCGATTTTCTTCAAATTACAAGAATAGATGGATAGACGGACGGACATTGCTAAATCGACTCAAAAAGTGATTCTAAGTCGATCGGTATACTTAACAATGGGTCTATCTCGTTTCCTTTTGGGTGTTACAAACAAATACACAAAGACATAATACTCTCGTGGAGTGTATACAAATTCGACAAGTTCAAAAGGGGTACATACAGACAGACTGCGCAATGTCCTCGTCGGCCATTGGTAGGCCTGTTCGATTGGGCTTACTAGCTTAATTTTTGTATGGAATTTACTTAACAAGAAAGTATCTTAGTACTCTCTTAGAGTTGTAGCCAGATTTCTCATATTGTTTAATTCAATGGGTGGAAAAGTTGCCACCTAATCAAGTATCTTAATTGTAAGCTAGTAAGCCCAATCGAGCATGCCTGGTATCAATTGTGTGCAAAAATTGACTTATCATAAACTTTTTTCGAAAAATCGTTGATGTTGCCTATGGGGTACCGTTCCGGAACAGTTTGTGAACTGAGTAATCAATCAATCGCCATCCACCAGTTTTTGGCAACCATTTGTATGGGACTGGAGCATGGGCTTTTAGATGACACCTTGCTCGAATAAAAATCGATTTCCGTTTTGGTTGAACTAAGTTTATCACGTACGTATTAAAATTGTTGTTGCAATATCAATAAATTCCTCAAGTAAATTTGTTAATGAATTTGTCCTTGTAGATAATGTTGAAATACTAAACATTCCAGTTTGACGAATTTCAACACAGCTCAGATTCGTAGTAGTTGCCGCCTTAAGTCAATACGTAAATTATTGTAAATCATTTGTACATCCGCATCCACTTCAGTTCTCGACGGAGACCTAGGTCCAATTTAACAACACCATAAGTGCGTGTTTCAGTATGGTTTACGACGACGAGCTTCGCGATTGTTGGATTTAACGTTGTCTTGATTAGAGATGGAGGTACTATGTACTTATGGGTACGCGGTACACAGAAAATATTGACAAAACTATTTTTACAAAAAGCTAAAGTGTATTGATTTTATAATTTGAGAGGTGTGTCTCCACACTACCCCCTTCTAGCAAAAATCGATTATTTTTGTTTATGGAACATTAAGTTCATCTGTTGGCGTGGTGGGTTTTGCAATAGGTGCAACTTTATATACGTCTTCAATTTTGCATGTGCTGGTTTAAGGCGGTCTGTTGAACCTGTGTCCCAATTGTTGTTTATAAGAATTTTGAAAAAAAAAAAAAAAACGATCAACAACATTAAATGGTCCAGCGTATTTATGAGATAATGGAGCGTTTTTGTGGTTGAAGATTGCGAACAACATCTTTTAAATCAGGAATATATAAATTTTCGCCATATAGCATTTCTGCAGCTAATGCGAAGAAGATATCAATTATTTGTATGGAGAACGAATGCCATCTTATTTAGACAACCATACCAGTTATAATAAAAATGTCTGCATATTGTTATATCCTGCAAAGGAATAACTTCAGACCATCGTAAAAATCTATAAATCTTTGCCTACGGAGAGTGGCAAAGGACCAACTATATCTATGTGCACTTCTGAAAACCGATTCGAAATCAGCTTGAAATGACAAAGTGGTGATTTTGTATGTGAATCACTTTTGATTTTTGACACTTCTGACAAAATTTTTACCAATTGTTGCAATCTATGTTCATGAAAGTCTTAACAAAAGATATGCAATCAGTTTTTTGTTGTTCTAGCTCCGGGATGGGAATGAGTAGAAGTAGATTGAAAGATGATTTGCTAAAAAGTTTAGGCAGGTAAGGCCTTGCTTTACTTTGGGAAATATGACGATATATCTTGAAATAGTGTTTGGTGTAGTTCCGGTATAGATAGATCCGGGAAATAGTGTTTGGTGTAGTTGAAGAGCAGAAGCAGTGGATAGAAGTCGTTGAAGTTCTTCATCTGAATATGGCGCTTCAGCTAACGTGACGTAATTAATTGCCTCAATTTCTTCAATGCTGGATAGAGCGTCTGCGTCTGTGTTGTCAACACTAGATATAAGTACGATTTTCGTTGTAAAGTGTCCAATAAAATATGAATGTCGATATTGTCTGGAGATTATTTGTTAGGATTACTGCTAAATACTGCGAATAAAAAGCTAGTGGTTGCTATTTATCAGATATTTTCTGCTCTAACACTACACCAATTGTATAATCGGAAGAATCGACTTTCAATGAATATTCAGTATATTCAACAGAATGAGCCAATAATGTTGTATTAGCAATGAGTTCTTTATATTTGTCAAAAGCTTCTTCCGCTACTTCTTTTTTGCTCCTTCATGTACGCGTTTAGAGGAGCTTGATAAAGTTCCGGATTTGGAATGAAACGTCGAGTACAAACAAATCGTCGTAGGTTCATTGATATGCCATCCCATAAAGTCAATTTCAGAGGATCCAAATTCGAATTTAGCATGATTTATTACTTAAGACTATTCTTATATGCTCAATGTGCTGCTCTTGCGTGTGTGACGCAATTAAAACATCATCGATGTTCACGAATACCAGGTCTACTCCACGGAGTATTTCATCCATTAGGCGCTGAAAACTTTGTGCTGAATTTCGAAGTCCGAAAGGCATTCGGAGAAATTCATAATGTCCGAAAGGGGTGATAATTGCAGTTTTGTAAACGTTATCAGGATGTGCCGAAATTTAATGGTATGCACGTACCAAATTGAGTTTCATGTAGGCTTTGCATTCGTGAAGTGCAGCTGCTTCAGGAACTGTCATTTTGTTTAAAAATCTATAATCCCCACATGGTCTAAAATCGCCGTTATTTTCCGAAAATATATGTAGTGGATACGACCATTAGCCTTTTTAATGACGTATTATATTGTTTATGCTTGACATAAACTGAAACTCGTTCTTTGCAATAGTCACACGTTGCTTGCCCATTGGTCTAGCTTTTGCAGAAACCGGAGATCCGGCAGTCTCGATATGATGAAAGATAACGTGCTTCTTGACGCCAAGTGACATCTCAGGATACTCCTCTAAAATTTTATCGAATTGCGACTGGTTCTTAGAAAGCGTAGAGATTCCGAGAGACATTTCTTTAGTAAAGCGTGTTTGAGAAAAAAAACGTTGTGCCGTCTACTAATCTTTAGTTCTTCAAATTAAATGAGCAAAGTGGCCCAGTTCCTATCAGCCACGCCGCCGATGACTACGGCTGAAATAGGCGCAGCAAAAACTAAAATTATAGTTTAAGGACATTTTGATATTTTTTAATCAACCATATAGGAATCCGAAATAACTATCAAATATTACAAGCGTTCATATGACTTGTTTACATAAACTGCCGTTACAAACGCGCAAAAGCCACAGCAAAAATCTAAATATGACACACCAACCATCTATTACTAAGTTTTTCACCAATAATATTGAAATGGATTTATAGGATTCGGACGAAGAATTCAATGTGGAAATCTAAAAAAAATTATTGGCGAAGAAAAGTTTCGCAATGGATGGCGCAAAAATCGTAATATCATTCGGACCTGGGGCTGAATGTTGGAAATACGACTTTATTTTTGATTTGGCGACATGGAGATTTTTGGGCGATTTATAAAATAGTTGGCGATTTTCTTGGCTAATTTTAGAAAATTTTCAATATATCCTCCGATTTTATTATATTGGCGTTACTTTGTAGAGAAATATATTATGTATATATTTGTATGCAAGTCATATTTATGCGTTCATGTCAAACCGAACACTTTTAAAATTACCATTTCCGATTTCTTTGCAACTTTGAAAATGAAACATTGAAAATGGTATTGTGTGAAAACATGTAGGTACAATTCAAAGAATGAACGAATGAATGTATGCATTGACTTTTCTACTAAACTTTACCAGCTAAGTAATTTCTAATTTTCATATTATAAGTACTGCTATGATTAGTAGTCTCTTTTGTAGTAGTTATTCGTGCTATAATTTCACAATATCCAGATTAAGCTGGTGTTTTCTTCATAATCTTTGATTGTGCAATTCACTTATAAGAGTAGTCTTGTCTTGAGTAGAGACTTAATATTGATGTCATTTTGTTTATTGGTTCTTGGGATTTATAGGGTATTATTAGTTGTTGTTATAAATTTTAATATTGTTTCTAAGTTGTTATTCATAATATAAGATGGAAGTATTTTTCAAAATGTATGCTTTTATTGAGATTTGTTTATCTTTCATTCCGTTTATAATACCTCGAATAAAATTTAGGAGACATTGGTCCATGAAAACGGGAGAAAGAGATTAACTCAATATATGTTTTAATGTAAATTGTTTTTAACCAGTAATCCCTGCGTTGAAAGTTTATTCTGCTTATGAATTGTCTAAACTAGGTTACGGTATAAGAAAATTTTTAACTTTTATTAAGAATAATAAATACTAATAAAATATGTTTTAATTCTATATCATGAAATGTTGAAAATATTCAATTCAAATATATATAAATGGAATTTGTCAATTTTTTAACAAAGCTTAAGTTGTTTAAATTTGGCGAATTTTGGCGATTTCTGACAATTGATTTGGCGATAGAGGTACGTAATAATCTGACAACCCTGCTGAAAGGGTGAGATAAATAATATTTTCACACATACATGTCATAAAGTAAAGGAGTAAGAAAAGACTAAAGTCAGGGTTTTGTCAACTGCAGTTACATATTTGAATCTGTTTTGTTTTTCTTGTTTGTCTGTTCTAAGGATGGACGAGTTTAAAGTACAATTTGCCAATGTACGAGCGCAAATTTTTTGCCGTGTATGCTCATGTACATTTCCATTGGCCCGATGTTTTTGCTCTTTGTGAGACTCAGGTGTATGAGGATTCTGATCCACAGGATTTTCTCGTACCTGGGTACCACACCCTGTCCCTTTTTATTCCTCACAGAGGTCTTGTAGTCTACGTACGTCATGACATAGTGTCCCACAGCCAGGAACACTTGAGCTCAGAAAATCCAGAATTTAACTCCATTTGGGTTAAACTCAAGATTGGAACACACGTCCTGCATTTTGGATTTGTTTATAGAAGTCCAACGGGGAAAGGGAGGTATCCCTAAATGGCTTTGACGCCCTTTCCGATTCAATTACAAAAAATTTTAGAGGAATTTGTGGTTGCTGGAGATTTCCATGTCCATAATTCCTCTTGGCCTTCCCATTCGAGCCATTCACCACCGGAGGGTCAATACGCCGAGCTTTTTGCCGCGAATAATGATTCGACGCAACTAGTGAATGAACCGACTCACATTCCGCGAGTCCAAGGGCAACACTTAAATACTCTTGATCTTTTTTCCGACTTCACACCCTGAAAAGTACGAAGTTAATGCTCTAGCACCTCTCGGTAATTCGGATCATTGAATTGTTTCAGCATCGTTATCGTATTTAGCTCTTCGTGTCGCTTCGACAACAGCCCCAAAGCGGACAATTTATATTTACGAAAAGGCACGTTGGGCCGAGCTCAACAACTTTTTCCAACATTTCAATTGAAAGCTTTGCTTTCTAAACAACGAAATAGATGCTGCGGATGAAATATTTCAAAATTATCTTGATTGGAATGAAGTCATTTATTCCTCTAAAGATATTTCGGATAAACCACCTAATAAAAGACATGCAAGACTGCTGTCAAGTCCAAAGAGGAAGCGTTCAGGAAATGGCGTTTGAATAAAAATGCCACCACTGCTCTGCTACGCAAGCAGACAAGAACCATGTGTGCCAGGGTACCTAGACGTGAAAAGTTTCTGTACGAACAACGTCTTCGTGCCAAAGTTATTTCTTCTCTCAGTGGAAGTAAGAGCTTTTGGTCATTTGTAAGAAGAGTAAAGGATAACTCATTATCTATCCCAACTCTTGTTAAAGATGACCAGATATTCACTAGCCCTGTTCCTGAAGCTAACCTATTGGCTGAAAAGTTTGCAAGGAATTGATCCTTGCCGGAAAGCAATCAGCCACTTCCCATGATCGAAAATGTGGAGTAGAGTTAAAAGGGTTCTCGCAAATCTCGACGTAAATAAATTTCTGGGTCCGGATGGCATTTCAGCACTTGTCATATGTAAGTGCTCTTCGACGCTTGCATACCGTGCAGGAGTTTTCCCAGCGCGTTGGAAGATTGCAAACATCCAGTCTCTACAATCGAATTCCCATCGTTAATTAGGATAATTACGGGTGAGTGATTCGATTTTTTCAATTCCTCTAAAAATGCCAAAATCCATATTATTGTCAGTCGGCCAGTATGTAGGCTGATGTGGAGAGATAAAGTCAAGGTCATTTCGACGTTCCATGAAACAATTATATATTTGTCTGCCGTTAGGATTTGGAAGGCGTGAGCCCCAATGTGTATGCTTAGCATTGAAATCGCCAGCAGCAAGGAAGTTGTGCCCAAGGCTATTACAATTTTGTAAATACTTCAGCAGATACGGAGTATCGTGGGGCAGTAAATTGCTGATATTGTCAGGGGACCACAACGGGACGATAGGACAAAACAGTCCCCTTATCCTATAGGCCAATAAGCTTACTTCCGTGCTTGTCTAAACTCTTTGAGAATATACATCTCGCCAAACTTAAACCATTTCTCGCATCTAAAAATGTGATTCCAGATTACCAGTCTGGATTTCGTTAAGGTCATAACACTATAGAACAGGTAAACAGATTGACCAATGAAATACGAATTGCTTTCGCAAAAAATGAATACTGTTGTGCTGTATTCCTCGACGTTGCCCAGGCTTTTGACAAAGTTTGACACGAAGGCTTGAACTACAAAATTCAAAAATATCTACCGGCGAACACACACAATCTTCTTAGCTCTTACTTGAAACAACGTAGCTTCAAGTGCGGGCAATAAATCAGCAGTAGTAGGGAAATAATGGCAGGGGTCCTACAAGGTAGCGTACTGGGCCCTATCCTCTACCTTAGGTATACTGCAGATATACCCATATATTCAAACGTCCTAATGTCAACTTTCGCCGATGACACAGCCATAATGAATAAATTTTAATACATGCCCAAAGGTAAAACTAAACAATGTTTCTATTCCACAATCTAACTATGTTACATACCTGGGTATCCACCTGTACCGCCGATTAACATGGCGAAGACACATTAAAGCCAAAAGAACTCTAATTAATCTAAAAATCCGACAACTTCATTGGCTGCTTAACCCGCAAAACGAAATTCAAAACATCACACTGAGCCATCAATAGAAGCTACAACGCCATGTGAACATCTTGGCAAGAAACGTTCTGAATGTTCCACGGGCTTCTCGCTTACGAAGAGGTGGACAACAAACTCTCTAAAACTAACAAGTAAAAACGGCGTTAAGTTCGGCCGGGCCGAACTTTATATACCCTCCACCATGTATTGCATTCCACAGAGGCTGTCGATTTTCGTAGAAGTGCAGTAATATTACAAGAAAATATATTTTTTTTAATATAGCCAAACCAAAACAAATACAAATATTGAAAAAATAATTTTATAAATATACATTATATTTTTATTATTTCAAGCCACGTTTATAAGTCAAGGCTACCAATTCGTTTATATTTATATATATGGAAATAATACTTCAAATTAGTTCAAAAACTAAATATAAGACAGCAATCCCCAAAAAAAATCCATTATCTCTCAAGTGCAAGATAAACTAACTTCATGAAAATATAAAAAATACAAATTTGGAAGGCTACCAGTACGGTTACACTATATATATATATACGAGCTGAACTCCGCCGCTTCGCCAGGCAAAAAAAAACAACAACAAATTACGTTCCAATTTTCAGTCTTCTAGCTCTCAAAAACACCTTTGCCACGCCCACTCCACCCACAAAATGAAAATCCAAAATACGCCATCAAATTCATCTTTGTAATGATCAGTAATTTATACGTTACAATATTCAGCATTCTACCTAAAAAAACACTATTTATTATTTATTTATTTATTTGCCAACTTTGCCCACAAAACGAAATTCCAAATATCGGCATCAAATTGATGTTTCTCGTGGTCAGTAATATATGTACCAATTTTCAGTCTTCTAACTCTCAAAAACACTTTTTCCACGCCCCATTCGCCCACAAGACGAAAATCCAAGTCAGCAATATACATGTACCAATTTTCAGTCTTCTAGCTCTCAAAAACGCTTTTGCCACGCCCACTCCGCCCACAAAACGAAAATATAAATTTCGGCATCATATTTATCATTCTCGTGGTCAGTAATATATACCGTCCAATTTTCAGCCTTCTAGCTAAAAAAACACTTTTGCCACGCCCACTCCGCCCAAAAACGAAATTCCAAATTTCGGCATCATTTTTATCATTGTCATGTTCAGTAATATACGTTATAAATTTCAGCCTTCTAGCTCAAAAAACACTATTGCCACGCCCACTCCGCCCACAAAATGAAAATCCAAATTTCGGCATATGTATATATGCACCAATTTTCAGCCTTCTAGCTCCCAAAACACTATTGCCACGCCCCCTCCGCCCACAGAGCAATATTTTAAAAATTATATAGCCTATAGTTCCTTCCAGACCTGCATCTATCTGTACTGAAAATTTCAACAACATCGGTTCAGCCGTTTACACGTGATTGCGGAACAAACAAACAGACAGACAGACTTACACTAAGGTTTTATAATATTAACTAGCTGAACCCCGCCCGCTTCGCCAGGCAAAAAAAAAACAAATGTTAAAATTAAAATCAGGCTTCATATTGATTTTTATCGTGGTCAGTAAAATATACGTTCGAATTTTCAGCCATCTAGTTCAAAAAACACTTTGACCACGCCCCCACCTGGCTCTAAAAAAATTTTGACACGCCCACTCCGCCCACAAAACGAAAATCCAAATTTTGGCATCAAATTGATCTTTCTAATGGTCAGTAATATATACGTTCCATTTTTCAGCCTTCTACCTCCAAGAACACTATTGCCGCGCCCACTCCGCCCACAACACGAAAATCCAAAATACGCCATCAAATTCATCTTTCTCATGATCAGTAATATATACATACGTTCCAATTTTCAGTCTTCTAGCTCTCAAAAACGCTTTTGCCACGCCCACTCCGCCCACAAAACGAAAATCCAAATTTAGGCATCAAATTGATCTTTCTCGTGGTCAGTAATATATATGTACCAATTTTCAGCCTTCTAGCTCTCAAAAACACTGTTGCCACGCCCCACTGCCCACCAAACGAAAATTTAAAATCCAGCATCATATTTATCTTTCTCGTGGTCAGTAATATATATCTACCAATTTTCAGCCTCCTAGCTCCCAAAAACACTTTTGCCACGCCCCAACGCCCACGAAACGAAAATCCAATTTTCGGCATCATATTGATCTTTATCGTGGTCAGTAATATATATGTACCAATTTTCAGCCTACTACCTCTGAAAAACACTTTTGCCACGCCCACTCCGCCCACAAAACGAAAATCCAAATTTCGGCATCAAATTGATCTTTATCGTGGTCAGTAATATATATGTACCAATTTTCAGCCTACTACCTCTGAAAAACACTTTTGCCACACCCACTCCGCCCACAAAACGAAAATCCAAATTTAGGCATCAAATTGATCTTTATCGTGGTCAGTAATATACACATTCCATATTTCAGCCTTCTAGCTCAAAGAACACTTTTGCCACGCCCACTCCGCCCACAAAATGAAAATCCAAATTTCGGCATCATATTTATCATTCTCGTGGTCAGTAATATATATGTACCAATTTTCAGCCTTCTAGCTCTCAAAAACACTATTGCCACGCCCCCTCCGCCCACAGAGCAAATTTTTAAAAATTCTATAGCCTATAGTTCCTTCCAGACCTGCATCTATCTGTACTGAAAATTTCAACAACATCGGTTCAGCCGTTTCACGTCATTGCGGAACAAACAAACAGACAGACAGACTTACACTAAGGTTTTATAATATTAATAGGGATAGGGATTAATTTCTATTGTTAAAAACTAATAATGATTCAGATCATAAAAAATTATACTAGCTGAACCCCGCCCGCTTCGCCAGGAAAAAAAACACACGGTAAAATTAAAATTTATGTACCACTTATAATCAAGGTACTTCCCTGAGATATTAAAGAAATGGATATGTTCCATGAAGAACATTAGTTTTCGCCGATAAATGGAAGAATTGTCAAAAATCAAATTGATTTTTTTAAATGTGATTCTCCTTCTTTCCATTAAATAAACAAAACACTTCATTCGTAAGAAGAAATTACATTATATTCAAAACACATAGAAAATCAATGAAATTGTTCACTAATCAAACAACACAAAAACTTAAAAATTATATAATTTCCGATTTCTTCAAAAAAAGAAAATCCAAAGAAAAGGTGTAATTTTACAAAATTCAAATCAAAAATGCCCCAAGTTTCAAATCCCGCCCATTTGTATATTGTCTATGCAGGTTACAACTAACTTAACTCACACAACAATGCAGGTTTTAATTTCGAATGGGAAGGGTCACGACCACTTTCCGCCCATCTCTGTGTCGAATATACTCTAAAACCGGTTTTAATTTCATATGGGAAGGGTCACGCCCACTTTCCGCCCATCTTTGTACAACTATTTACACTGAACTCACACAAAATTTCAGCACTTTAGGTGTCACAGAACTGACAATGTTTAATAATAGGTTTTAACTTCGCATGGGAGGTGCCACGCCCACTTTTCCACTGCCGCCCATTTTTGGCACAGCTACGAACATTGATGCTGGATGCACTCTGACAATATTTCAGTATTGTATCTGTCATAGAACGCAATATATTCCAAAATGGGTTTTAACTTCGTATGGGAGATGCCACGCCCACTTTTCCAATACCGCCCATTTTTGGCAAACTACGCACATTGATGCTCGATGCACTCAGACAAAATTTCAGTGTTGTATCTGTCATAGAACGGAATATATTCGAAAATGGGTTTTAACTTCGTGTGGGAGGTGCCACGCCCACTTTTCCAATATTGCCCATTTTTGGCACAACTACGCACATTGATGCTGGATGCACTTACACAAAATTTCAGCACTCTAGGTGTCGTAGAACTGACAATATTCAATAACAGGTTTTAACATCGTATGGGAGGTTCCACGCCCACCCTTCCAATTCCCCCCATTTTTGGCACAACTACGCACATTGATGCTGGATGCACTCGGACAAAATTTCAGTATTGTACTGTCATAGAACTGAATATATTCGATAATAGGTTTTAACATTGTATGGGAGGAGCCACACCCATTTTTCTAATACCGCCCATTTTTGGAACAACTATGCACATTGATGCTAGATGCACTTACACAAAGTTTCAGCACTCTAGGTGTCACAGAACTGACAATATTCAATAATAGGTTTTAACATCGTATGGGATGTGCCACGCCAACTTTTCCAATACCGCCCATTTTTGGCACAACTACGCACATTGATGCTGGATGCACTCAGACAAAATTTCAGTATAGTTTTTTTTCACTGAACCAACACTCATGGGATGTCCCCTATAAATGCAGTGCATTGCGTTGGTAGAAGGAAGATAAGGTATTGGAAGGAGGAAAGAGGGAGTAGTGTCTGTTGACATATGTTTTGAATCTCTGAATGTCGTAATTGGAGGGAAAGATATTTGCCGGAAGTCGATTCCACATACGGATAGTACGGGCGAAGAACGAATTTATTCTGTAATGTGTAGTGCGGCCGGTTGTCCAATCGACAACAAATGGGTTAGCGTTCCTGGAGAGTCGCGTATCCCTACCAAACGTTCTCACGGGCGGTATAAGATCACGAATTTCCGAAGAACAAACACCATGAAAGTATCGATAGAACAATGACCCACAACCAACATTACGACGGTGTTCAAGGGAGACAATAGAATTGGATATCCTACCGTCACCTATCAACATCATCGCCCTCCTCTGGACACGGTCAAGTAGCTCCAGTTATGAAGCTGGAGCACCCGACCATATATGGGAGTTGTATTCCATCTTTGGTCTGATGTAGGTAGTGTAGACATTGAGAAGATCAGAGGGTGTGAAATATTTCTTACATCTTTTTAAAAAGCCTAAACATTTGAAGGCATCTTTCGACACATCAAATACATGTTTTGTCCAACGAACATCACATTGTATTTTTATGCCAAGAACAACGAGAGCATCTGATTGCTCAATATCTACACCGTTCATTAAAATCGACGACACCGTTGGATCAGTGAATCGCTTGGACAACAAGGAGCACTGGGTCTTACATGCATTAAAATCTACTCTATTCTCTCGACCCCATTCAGAAATGGCCATCAAATCCTGGCTAAATGACTCATCCATCAATTGCCTTTTATCCTCAATTTCTTGATGACTTGGTCTATGATCGAATGAGTAAGAATGACAGAGGTTGCTGTCATCCGCGAATGAGTATATTGGATTCACAGTCCGATCCAAGAGGTCGTCGATGCAAATAAGAAAAAGGGAGGGGGAAAGGACAGAGCCCTGTGGTAGTCATGCGGTTAACCTATGCTCGTCGGATGAGAACCCATCTACAACAACACGTATAGTGCGATCTCTGAGAAAGCTCGATATAAATCGAGAGAAGTCACTACCAACACCAAAAGCGATAAGCTTTGATATGAGTGCGCCGTGCCAAACTCTATAAAAGGCCTTGGAGATATCTAGAGCAACGACCTTACTCTCACCAAGCTTGTGAATAGATCGATTCCACTTTTCGGATAACAGTGTCATCAGGTCTCCCGTAGATCGATTCCTACGGAAGCCATACTGTCGATCATTAAGTAAGTCATTAGTTTCTAAATACCTCACAAGATGGTGGTTAACCATACTCTCCATAACCTTCGAAAGCGCTGAGCAAATCGCGATCGGTCGATAGTTAGCAGGATTATTAGTCTCACCTTTTTTGGGGATGGGCTGGATGTTCGCAATCTTCCAACGCGCTGGGAAAACCCCTGCACGTATGCAAGGTTGAAAAGATTACGAAGGGGACGGGCAAGCGTCGAAGAGCACTTACATAGGACAAGTGCTGAAATGCCATCCGGGCCTGGAGATTTATTTACGTCGAGATTTGCGAGAACCCTTTTAACTCCACGTGTTCGAAAAAATATCAAAGGCATGGAACTAGATACATTTTCGATCACGGGGAGTGGTTGATTGCTTCCCGGCAAGGATGAATTCCTTGCAAACATTTCAGCCAATAGGTTAGCTTTGTCAACCGGGTTAGTGAATATCTGGTCATCTTTAACAAGAGTTGGGATAGATGAGGAGTTATCCTTTACTCTTTTCACAAATGACCAAAAGCTCTTACTTCCCCTGGGAGAAGCAAGAACTTTAGCACGAAGACGTTGTTCGTACAGAAACTTTTCACGTCTAAGTACCCTGACACACATGGTTCTTGTCTGCTTGCGTAGCAGATCAGTTGTGTCATTTTTATTTAAACGCCATTTCCTGAATGCTTCCTCTTTGGATCTGACAGCAGCCTTGCATGTCAGGTTAAACCAACTTTTATTAGATGGTTTATCCGAAATAACTTTAATTGGAATAAATGACTTCATTCCAATCAAGATAATATTACGTTAACTTCATACTTTTCAGGGTGTGATGTTAAGAAAATATCAAGAATATTAGAGTGTTGCCCTTGGACACACGGAATGTGTGTCGGTTCATTCACTAGTTGCGTCAAATCATTATGCGCGGCAAAAAGCTCGGCGTATTGACCCTCCGGTGTTGAGTGACTCGAATGGGCACGCCAAGAGGAATTATGGACATTGAAATCGCCAGCAACCACAATTTCACTGTCAGGACAATCCTCTAAAATTTTTGTAATTGAATCGGAAAGGGCGTCAAAGCCATTTAGGGATACCTCCCTTTCCCCGTTTGGACTTCTATACACCAATCCGAAATGTAGTACGTGTGTTCCAATCTTGAATTTAACCTAAAGGGAGTTAAATTCTGGATTTTCAGAGTTTAAGTTATGCCGGCTCTGAAACACTATATCATTACGTACGTATACCAAAAGACCTCTGTGGGGGATAAAGAGGGATAGGGTGTGATACCCAGGAATGTGAAAATCCTGTGGATCAGAATCCTCACACACCTGGGTCTCACAAAGAGCAAAAACATCAGGCCGATGGATTTGTACATGAGCGTACACGGCAAAAAAAATCGCTCTCAACCCTCGTACATTGGCAAATTGTACTTTAAACTTACCCACCATTAGAACAGACAAACAAGAAAAAAACAAAACAGAATCAGTATGCAGCTACAATTGCCAAACTCCTCTCACTGCCGTTGCTGTATTCCCCCAATGCTCAGTGTTATGCCTTAAGCATTGGGCGAACAACGACAGAAAGAAAAGAGTGTCAACTGCACTGCACGAATGGGAAGGGGACAACGCACACACTACTGAGCGGACATAAAATGTGTGGTCAGTGATGTGCGGCTGTTGTGGATGCTGCTGAGATGTTTTTGTTGTTCACGCTGATGTGATTGTTGTTAGGTAGTTGGGTTGTTTGGTTGTTAAATTTTTGGTCGGCGCGGCGCGGTTATTGTTGTTGGTTGTTTTTCTTTTTTTTTTTTTTCATTAGTTCTATTTTGTTGTTTTTGATTTCTGTATTTTGTCTGATTTTTTTCTTTTTTATTTTAACACAAAACTGAACGACACACAACACGGACGACAGAGAAACACAAGTGCATCGGACGACGGACTGACAAACACTCGATAGTATCCCCTGTTCCCATTGTATCCCTTGAAAGTATGAGGATTGTATAGTCCGAATTTCATGACTCTAGCTGCGGTCATTTGGTTGGTACTATTTGTATCCCCTTCTTCCATTTGAACCCCAAAAAGTACGAATTTCGAAAAATGCTTCTATTTTACGTTGCCGTTGCAAATATTCTTATATATATATATCGAATAATATGATGTACGCACAGTATTTTATCATCCTAGCTGTATTCGTTTAGTTGGTACTATTTTTATCCCCTGTTCCCATTGTATCCCTTGAAAGTATGAATTTGGAAAAAACATTTTATTTTGCGTGCCTACGCAGTCAGAGGAATGTATAGTCCGAATTTCATGACTCTAGCTGCGGTCATTTGGTTGGTACTATTTGTATCCCCTTCTTCCATTTGAACCCCAAAAAGTACGAATTTTGAAAAATGCTTCTATTTTACGTTGTCGTTTAATAGGTACCATTTTTATCCCTTTTTTCCCCTTTCACCCCCTACGAATAAAAATCGTTTTATGGTACACGTTTTTGTTATCGGGGGAATACGCATACCCAATATCAAGTAAGTACAAGCAGACATATGAAAAAATATGCTTAAATACTCTAAAATTTTAGGGGTTATTATGGTTTTTCTCGGTCCTTGTGAGGGAAAAATTTTTCCCTTTGGGTCGATTTCGCCCAATCAATCCCTACCGATCTACGACTATAACACGTATTTATGCAAAATTTAGGCCTCCTATCTACTTTCTTTTAGATGCTAGCGTGCTTTCAACAGACGGACGGACATGGCTAGATCGTCTTAGAATTTTATGACGATCAAGAATATATATACTTTAAAAGGTCTCAGGTCGATATTTCAAGGTTTTACAAACGGAATGACAAACTTAGTATACCCCCATCCTGGAAGTGGAGGGTATAGAAATACATTCATTTCCTATTGTACTTCACGTGGTTGAGAGGTTACGGAAGCAGACACTGTAAATCCGAGAGGGGAAAACTAGAGTAGACACTCCATTTTACGAGGCTGAAATACGCCCTCGCGACAAATAATCATCTTGAAATCTTCAAAATCCGCGAAAATATGAGAGGAAAAGAATTGATTATCAGAGTTATTACTCTACCTAACGAGGAAATACGCTCTTACAACATATAGAACTCTTCATAATCCGCGATAAATCGAGAGGAAAATATTTGATTATTGGAGTTACACTCTAGTTCAGAGGCTGAAAAACGCTCTCGCGACTCAAATATTCTGAAAACCTTGATAAATTACAAACCGTTAAATATGTCGATCATTCTACATCGCGATGTCGTAATGGGACCTCTCAATCGCGTGACCACTTGTCTTCTTAAGTCCAACAGAACAAAATAATATCCACTCTGTCGTTACCGTGCAGAGGACCGTAGAACATTCCAAAACCTAAACGGGATTTATCATTATATTATTTTATAAGATTCGTCTACATATTGTTAGGCTTCTAATGAGCAGTTTCAATATCAAACAAATAAAGTATAAAAAAATATTCATTCGATCATAGATCAAGTCCTCAAGAAATTGAAGAGGATTTACCAGGGAAATGGCCAGGATTTACTGGCCATTTCCGAATGGGGGAGTGGATTTTAATGCACGTAAGACCCAGTGCTCCTTGTTGTCTCAGAAGCGATTCACTGATCCAACGGTGTCTTCTTCTTCACTCCCTATAACCGTCAAAATACTGCGCCGCCTCTGCTGCTAGAATTTGACCACTCAAAAGACATTTCAAGTTCCTTTCATCGGATTCAGAAAACAGGCTAATAATTATGATTTTAATGCTTATGCCTGGTTACAACTTTCCAGCAAATCACTCACTAGATTAAGTCTTCCAGACTCAATGTTAGCCACAAGATAACGGAATTTCGTTTCATCTGCTGCAAAATGAAAATAGTTTTTACGTGAAAAAACATATTTTTGGATTCTTTTGCCAAAACGGGGAAACTTAATATTCGTAGCGAAAGCTGCGTTTATTTGAAGAGATGGTGTTTTTTGGTACCTTATATTCGGTGGCAGTCCTTTGGGTGGAGTAGTTGGCGGCATGTTAGGAATAATTTGAATTCGATTTTGCGAGTCTCCAGCTCCGCGCAAAGGTGAATAAGTAAGGGTCATTTTATTTTAGAATTATAATTACAAAACGTGGTAATTCACAATGAGAAAATTAGCAACTGAAAAATATTGGCATTATATTGATTTTAAAATCTTATAATTTGTCTCCACATACTGATACCACTGACCATGAATTATTGCCGCTGTCGCCAACCGAATTGACTGTCGACAGCGGCCTTCATAGCTCAGTGGATGTGTGCGCGTCTTGCAATCTGAAGGTGCTGGGTTCGATTCCCGGCCGGCGCACTGGTAAAATTCATCATCAACAAATTTTCACTTTTCATCATGAAATAAGAGTTTCTGCAGCCAATTTTCTCATCCAAACACACTTTCACATAAAAATAGTCATTTCGATTGCTCCAAGGTCCAGGGAAGAAACTAATAGCCATTAGCGATACATAACATGGCTGTTAACATAAAAAATGCAGCGCCCCTAGTGGAGGATAGGGGTACAACTCGATTAACATCCCATTCCCTTAACATTAACATCAACCTTGAAGAAGATGCAAATAACAGCCGGACAACATGAGAACGATGATGAACAAAGGTTCGCGCGATAATCGGATACATGCCGGAACGAAGTCTAGTACAATTCAGACTTAAGGATTATCACCTCAGCTCCCTCTAAAAGCTGCTACAACAACAACAACTGTCGACATTGGAAATCCATCGCGAACAAGTTAGTTTGCAATGTTGAGCTGCATCTCTAAGTTTATCGTGATACCAACATAACTAGACTGCAGTTTGATTTTATGAATTTGTACTGCGTTGTGAATTCAAGATCTCATATAACATCTTGTCAGACATTTTAGCAAGTTTACCCAAATCCTCTTCTCTGGAATTTTGTCTAAAAATATTGTACGGATTATGGCTTCATTTCCCTTTCCATGGGCTAAAGCCTCAGATGGTCTCATGCCGATTGTTTGACCGCTTTGCCACAAACGTCGCAATTTAGATTCTGAAGGCGTTCCTTAAGCGTTGAATATTCATTAATTTGCGGAGGTCAATGGACAAGAGTATGTCATGCCCCGTGTAAATCTTCTTCTTGCAGCGCCTTTATTCTCATGTAATGTGTTTGCCATGTTATCGTTATCGCTGTCAAAACTTTGTTCCTTCTTCACCAGATGAATCCTCCTTGTCAACTGTACTTCGTTGCCTTAAATTGTACAGTTGTCAATTTTGCTTGCACAAAAATTTGTCGAAGCCCAACGAACGTTGAATTTCTATTTAAATGTTGCTGCTGTTCTGATTTTCAAAGAGTTTTTGCTACGCCGCTCTCAAAAAACTCTGCTTTTAAAGAGCTGTCAGCTGCGTTTCGAAAATTTAATACTAAAAAACTATTTAACTTATTTTATTTAGTTCAAGTCAAGTTAACAATCGATTTACTGAGAGATCAGAATTCTAAAGCTGTATCAGCAAATACCTCCGTGGAATTATTTGTTGCTTTCGTCTGTCAGTTTGTTGCAGCACATTGGGTGCTGCCACAGAGGCTTAGATTCAGTGAGCACTTCAGGAGTAAGAATTTTTTAATTTTTCGATCTCATGAAAAACAAAAATCTACCTAATTTAAAAGAAGTTCTGAAAACAAGCTTTTAGCACATGAGATATACACAGAAGACCATTTAGAGAGCTTGAAGAACGTAAACTTATGTTTGGCGTTGTTTATCTGCATAAAGGGAAATTATTACGAAGTTCAAGATCTTAAATTCTGATAAGCCAAAAGCTAAGATGATAATGTCAGACGGCAAATAGCTTGAGTGTGATGCTGCGCGATGTGCTATGCTATGCGGAAGGGGAGTGAGGATGTTTCTGTTGTTTGATTTCCTTACTTTTTTGTATTCCCTTTAATTCAATCAATTAACAATGGTTTAGATTTTTTTTCTAAGAGATAATGTCTTTGATTTGTTTGCTATTTCGGAAACCTAGCTTACTGATGACATTTCTGACAGAGTTATCAGTATTCCTGGCTACAAATTTTGCCGTTATGATCGTCAGGTTCCTGGTAGGGTGGTGTAGTAGGGATTTATGTCTCCAATAAACTAAAATATAAGTCTGTTTTCAAAGTTTCGATTGCTGGTTGCGAGTCGGTCTTTATTGAACTGCTTTAGGAATGCAGATAAATTTGAGCCCCAGCATTCTGATCTTTTTTCTAAATATTCAAATATTATTGATACTGGGACTTTAACTGTAACTTGTTTAACACCTCAAAAGCGAACTTATTCCGTTCTCTATGCACTAAATGTAGCCTATCCATTGTTCATAATTATAAACCTACTCATTTTGATTTAGGAACTCGATCTACGTCCATGATAGATTTTATGTTGGTAAGTTATATTGTCATGAATAGCTACTCCGACCAAGTTCAATGTTCGTATATATTCGATCATGCTCTTATTTTTGCTTCCATTTATTTTAAATTTGAACGTCTGCCTGAATCGGTAGAGTATAGTGATTTTGAGAATATTGACTGGGATGGGTTAGTTCTATTTTTTAATGAGTTTGATTCTAACCTTATTCTAAATACGGTTACTGTTGATTCTAAGTGCTCCCTTATTTGTACTCTTTTAAATTGTCTTTTTTCATATGTATCCTTAGTTAAGAGAAGGTTTATCGCCGTAATGATGCCTGGATGGAGTCTAGAGATATAACTATTGCTAGATCTCTTAGAGATCTAGCATATTTTGTTTTTCAATTGATCGAACTGATAATAATTGGAAAACATATTGTAAGCTTCGAAATAGAGCTAAAAATGTCATTCGTAAAGCAAAAGCAAAATACTTCTCTAAGCCTTTTTGGGGGCTTGATTCGGCTGGATTGCGGAAAGTTCTTAGAGGGTGTGGATGTGTTCGTGCTGATGATGTGTGAATTAATGATGGTGCAGATAGTATTAATTCATGTTTTGTCAAGATGATCTGGAAGAAGTAAATATTGATAACTTTTATGATTCAGGGCCCTGAAGATCTTAGGCCTATTTCTATACTTCCTGTATTGTCAAAAGTTTTTGAACATATTATAAACAAGTAAGGAAAGGCTAAAGTCGGGCGGGGCCGACTATATAATACCCTACACCACTCCCTGCGTATGTACCTCGCTTTGATTACTAAACCCAGGTATTTCATGGGAGCAATTTTATGTAGTTCATACAAATTATATAAATTATATGAATATAATTTATATGCTATAAATTCATCTTTAGTCAAATTTAACGAATATGGTAAATAATATGGTAATTGATCCATTTGTCCGACAGACAAATACAAGTCAAACAAAGTATGGACATATGGGCATCACCCAAACAATTCTCATTGCAATTCAATTCGGTAAAAAAGTGAAATCGGGAAGGATTTTTGCATCCTGTAAATGTATGGGGGTATATTGAAACCACGAACG
The DNA here is from genome assembly GCA_947397865.1 of Polietes domitor. Taxonomy (NCBI): domain Eukaryota; kingdom Metazoa; phylum Arthropoda; class Insecta; order Diptera; family Muscidae; genus Polietes; species Polietes domitor. Next base: position 109,325,254 of record OX377619.1, read on the forward strand.
ATGTGACGCGCTTTCACCATGTCTGTTTATTGGTGAAATATAATATGTAAAATTTGGCCAAAATCGGTTAAACATTCGGGAGCAACATTTGTATGAGGGCTATATCTAAATCTGAACCGATCTTACCCACTTTCACCATCGGTTTTTTAGTTGGATTATACGATGTTGTGCCAATTTTAAAGAAAAACGGGTACAATATGTGGATTTTAGAGCGGAAAAAGTCAAATCGGGAGCGACATTTGTATGGAGGCTATATCTAAATCTGAACCGATCACACCCACTTTCAGCATAGGTGTTTCTAGTTCGATTATAAAATGTTGTGCCAATTTTAAAGAAAATCGGGTACAATATGTGGTTTCTAAAGCGGAAAAAGTGAATTCGGGAGCGGCACTTGTATGGGGGCTATATCTAAATCTGAACCGATCTTACCCAATTTTTGCATACGTGTTTCTAGTTGGATTATAAGATGTTCTGCAAAATTTAAAGAAAACCGAGTACAATATGTCGTTTCTAGAGCGGAAAATGTCAAATCGGGAGCGACATTTGTATGGGGGCTAAATGTAAATCTGAACCGATCTTACCCAATGTTTGCATACGTGTTTCTATTTGGATTATAAGATGTTCTGCAAAATTTAAAGAAAATCGGGTACAGCATGTCATTTCTAGAGCGGGAAATGTCAAATCGGGAGCGACATTTGTATGGGGGCTATATCTAAATCTGAACCGATCTTACCCAATTTTTGCATACGTGTTTCTAGTTGGATTATAAGATGTTCTGCTAAATTTAAAGAAAATCGGGTACAATATGTCGTTTCTAGAGCAGAAAATGTCAAATCGGGAGCGACATTTGTATGGGGGCTATATCTAAATCTGAGCCGATCTTACCCAATTTTTGCATAGGTGTTACTAGTTGCATTATAAGATGTTGTGCCATTTTAAAGAAAATCGGGTACAATATGTGGTTTCTAAAGCGGAAAAAGTGAAATAGGGGGCGACATTTGTATGGGGGCTATATCTAAATCTGAACCGATCTTACCCAATTTCGGCATAGGTGTTTCTAGTTGGATTATAAGATGTTGTGTCAAATTTAAAGAAAATCGGGTACAATATGTGGTTTCTAGAGCGGAAAATGTCAAATCGGGAGCGACATTTGTATGGGAGCTATATCTAAATCTGAACCGATTTTCTCCAAATTCAATACCGATGGTCCTTGGCCAGAAAAAATAACTTCTGCCAAGTTTCATGATAATCGGACAACAATTGCGACCTGTAGAGTGCGAACAAGCTTAGATGGTCAGCAGACGGACGGACGGACGGACGGACGGTCGGACGGACAGACAGACAGACATCGTTAAATCGACCCAGCTGGTGATTCTAAGCCGATCGGTATACTTAAAGGTGGGTCTAGCTCGATTATTTCTTGGTGGTACAAATAACTTATAATACCCTAGACCACGAAGTGGTGTAGGGTATAAAAACCAAATGTTACAATCAACTAGAACTAAGATTTATGAGTCTCAACATGCCTTTCGCCAGGGACATAATACTAGTTCATTGCTTCTCTGACTTACTGACACTGTTCGTGCTAATGTCAATAAGGATTGCATATTCACGATCATGTTTCGCCTTCAATATTGGATTTCTTAGGTTGCTTGTTCGAGGATTTTGTTAAGATAAGGTTGTTAATGCTTTTTTATAGGGCAATGAAGAGTGGAGTTCCTCGTTACCTTATATCTAATTTTACTTTTTCCACTTCTACCCGAACACATTCATTAATCTGTCCTCGGTTTTCAACACTCATTATGCAAAATTCGTTTATAGTCCGTGTTTGTAGATTATGGAATTCCATTATACCATACAATCAGAGAAACTTTTCCTATTCCCAAGCTACATTCAAATCTTTACTTCTTGCCCACGTATGACTTTGTTAACAAAGTGCTAATGGGAGGTTTTAAAATTAGGGTTGTTTGGTTATGTTCGTGCGATTGTTAATGAATCTTTAGTTATATCTAGCATTATTTTTTAAGATCAGTTATTTAAGTTAGTTTACTGAAATTCCGTGTCATGTAATTAATTAATTAATACTATGTAATCATTTTGGCCTATTAGGCTTACAGATTATAAATAAAAGTGAATTGAATTGAATTGAAATGTTTTGGTCTCCCTACACTTATCTAAGGCTTTCAATTCTATTAATTTTTCTAAAATGATTGGTAAGCTAAGGAATGAGTATAATTTTTCTAAAACTGCATGCAAACTTATATTATCACACATAAGTGGAAGGTCTCAGTTTGTGTTTTTAAATGGTATTGAATCTGGGTTACTTCCTCTTTTTTCGGGAGTTCCACAAGGGTCTGTTTTATGTCCTCTTTTGTTTAAACTTTATATAAATAATCTTCCGCTAATAACTAACTCTAGGCTATGTAATACATTTTTATTTGCTGATGATGTTTTCCTATTATTTAGTGACAGACGTTCTAATATGGAGGTCTTTGAGAGTAGAATAAATAATTGTCTGGATAGGTTTCTAACGGGTGATTTTTTAAGAGCTTGATAACTTTTTTTTGAAAAAAAAACGCATAAAATTTGCAAAATCTCATCGGTTCTTTATTTGAAACGTTAGATTGGTCCATGACATTTACTTTTTGAAGATAATTTCATTTAAATGTTGACCGCGGCTGCGTCTTAGGTGGTCCATTCGGAAAGTCCAATTTTGGGCAACTTTTTCGAGCATTTCGGCCGGAATAGCCCGAATTTCTTCGGAAATGTTGTCTTCCAAAGCTGGAATAGTTGCTGGCTTATTTCTGTAGACTTTAGACTTGACGTAGCCCCACAAAAAATAGTCTAAAGGCGTCAAATCGCATGATCTTGGTGGCCAACTTACCGGTCCATTTCTTGAGATGAATTGTTCTCCGAAGTTTTCCCTCAAAATGGCCATAGAATCGCGAGCTGTGTGGCATGTAGCGCCATCTTGTTGAAACCACATGTCAACCAAGTTCAGTTCTTCCATTTTGGGCAAAAAAAAAGTTGGATATCATCTCACGGTAGCGCTCACCATTCACAGTTACGTTACGATTCGCATCATCTTTGAAGAAGTACGGTCCAATGATGCCACCAGCCCATAAACCGCACCAAACTGTGACTTTTTCTGGATGCATTGGTAGCTCTTGCAATGCTTCTGGCTGATATTCACTCCAAAATCGACAATTCTGCCTATTTACGTACCCATTGAGCCAAAAATGAGCTTCGTCGCTGAACACAATTTCTTTCTTTCTGAACTTTCTTAACAGAGCACGCATTTTGATAATAAAATTCAATGATTGCTCGTTAGTAAGTCTATTCATGATGAAATGTCAAAGCATACTGAGCATCTTTCTCTTTGACACCATGTCTGAAATCCCACGTGATCTGTCAAATACTAATGCATGAAAATCCTAACCTCAAAAAAATCACTCTTTACAATGGTCTACTGTTAACTCGTTAAAAGTTATTCATCAAAAACAAAAGCCCTGCTTTTTTCTTGATCTTAATCTCTTTTTGGGAATGATGAAGTTGAACTGGTTAACCACCACAAGTGTTTGGGAGTTGTACTTGATAGTAAACTTTCGTTTAAATCACATATTGATGCTCTGTCTGGTAAAATTTGGGGTTCTTTGCCTAAAATTTATTCGACTAGTATCATTCTTCCGTTTCGTGTTAAGTTAAGATTAGCCCATTCACTTTTGATGTCACAGGTGCTATACGGGCTCGAAATTGTTTCTGGTACTATTGGAATACATTTTTCGAAACTGAAACGTGTTGTTAATGCTATTGTGCGTTTTGTATATAATGATCGCCGTAGAGATATTATTTTTGGGATGTTTTTTCAACAATTATGTGAAATACCGTAATGTTGATTTATATGAGTTATTGTTCCTGGACCTATTTTTTTCCTAATTATTTTCTTTTTTCATAGCTTATGATTTATGGCAGGGGAGCTATAAAGTTTAGTTTAGTGAAAAATTGTAGGTTAAGGTTCTAATTACATTTATGTTAATAACTCGGGAAATTATTACTGTGTAATATTAGTTTATTGGCCCGAAGGGCATTTGTATTACAAAACTGAATGCAATAAATAAATAAATGACATCATAATTCTTCCAAAGTTAATAATAAAAGAATAAACTATGCCTTTACTTAAAATTACTAACAATTATCATACAAATTTTAGACAATTATCTTCAGTTGTATGATGTGATAAGAGTCTGGATTGTGATTTTATTGATATTCGAACCCGTGCATTTCGCTTGGATGCACGGATGAATGAAAATATGAAAAGTACGACATTGAACAAAGATTAACATAAAATATATTATATATATATATATATATATGTATATATTATTTTGTTGCCAGATTTCAGTTCAGTCTCGTTGAATAAAAAAATTCTGTTTATATGTCCGCATATTCGCAATCTCTGTTGCCTAGGTTAAATACTGCTTACCAGAATTTTATTAGAATAAGATAAGTCTTACCTGTCCCAAAATTTTTCCTTTGAGTCCTCAACAAGAAATGGTTTAAGAGGATAACTTATTTCATTTCCCATGTACGAATATGATAAATACAGACATGTTAGCACGGCAGCTTGTAAATCAGATTCTTTTGTTTCTTCTCCATTAACTAATTCTCGAACCAGCATGTATACGAATACGACATTTGCAGGGTTTATAAAAGCAACATCCTAAAAATATAAAAGTCTGGTTAGAATCGAAAGACTGGAATATGTTTCATATAGTATATATAGGATTCTAGTACAAATGCATTTAGTACAAAATGGCGTGTAGAAGGGGAGGTGGTACCGTTTCGGAGCAACACGATGGGATCTTTGACGTGAGCGTTGGGGATACTGTTTTCTAAATTCCACATCGTTTGAAACGTATTTCCTTGTTATAAAAATTATTTTAATTCCAAAAATATTCTTTTTTGAAAATAAAAAATTAAAAATAATAATATATTTTATTTTTTATGCAACAATGCCCCTTTTGATTTTAATAATTTGTATACCCTACACCACAGCGTATAATGTCTTTGTGCATTTGTTTGTAACACCCAAAAGGAAGCGAGATAGACCCATCGTTTTTTATACCGATCGACATAGAATCACCCGTCCGTCTGTCTGGCCATCTATTCTTATAATCACGATACAGGTCGCAATTATTGTCCGATTCCAACGAAACTTGACACGATTTTTGCACGTCGAGGACGGACGGACGGAATTTAAGCAATTTTGATCAAATTGTAAAAGTGTTTTTGTTATGTATATTGAGGCCAGGATTGTCTCGATATTTGTGGACTTGTGTCCACGTTTTCAAAAGGGCAGCTTGACTATCTGCAAATATTCCTACGCGACCCGTTATGTCTAAAGGGAAGAATCTGCTGCATTCTGCCTTAATTGAGAAGACTACCACCGGAAAGACCTTGCAGCTGTCAGGCAGTCGGAATGAACATGCTGGGCCAGCTTTTTCTGAACCAACTCCAAATTTTCCGGAACCAACTCCAAAATCCATTTTGGAGCCGTCTGTGTATAGATGTATACACAGACAAAAGTGATTCCTAAATTTGAGTAAAATCCATACTCCAGTTTAGTTCAACTTTTTTACTCCGAATTAGTTAAAATTTCCTAAAAAGTAGGAAAATTAACTAAGAATGATTTTTTTTACAATTTTAATGACGTTAAAAATTGTTTACATACTTGGAGAGGGGTAGTAATTTTCTTTTAAAAAATTAGAATGAACTAAAAGATTTCTAGAAATGGGTAAATTTTTACTAATTTAAAAAAATATCATAAATTTTTGGACGGAAAATATTAGAAAAGAAATTTTTTCAAAAAAATTATTCGTAAAAGTGAGTTAAATCCGTTTCTTAAATTTAGTTCATTGACAACATAAATTTGAAAACTTGTTTCGAGTTCAATTTTACTCAAAGCTAGTTCAAAAATTACTTTCATTTAATATTTTATGTACTTAGTTCAGAGAAGTTTGAACAGTTTTCTGTTTATTACGTATACTTCTGTCAAGGTAATATTTACTTATTTGAAAAATAGGTTATCCTTCACTTTAATTAAATGTATCATAAAATGTAGTTCAAGCATTTACACACATGAGTTCATATAGTGGTAACTTTTACATATATATATCTTTTACTGGTGGAAGGCAGAACCTCCCAGGACCCAGTATCGAAACCTATGTTTTGTTTTGCTATAAGTCGTAGTATCATTTCCTCCTCCAGCACTGGCGGGGAAACCATACTACGACTATCGTACGGTGTGGCTGTGCTGACGTTGGTACCACTTCAAGGGCTGCGTTTGGCCATGGAGAGACAACATTGCGACAACATTGCGAATCTCGGATTTTAGAAAGAGAGACTTTTCATTACCGCAATTCACAATCTTGGTTTCCTCGATCCACTCGGCTCCCTTGAAGGATACTTCGTCATCGCACCACTCCTACGATAGCATCTCGTTCAAAAGCAGCGTTTCCAACAGCAGCCATCTTTCAGCGTTTATCCTGTCATCAGGATCCGACCTATCGATGGCTGCTACCTGTAGCTCCGAAGGAACTTGGAATCTGCGGGTGCGGGTGGTTGTGGAGGGTCCCACAATTGAGCTGCAGGTCTTGATCGCTCCATTGGAGGGAGGAGGAGAAGCATGTGTGTGTTGTTTTTGTCGGTTTCGTTGATGTTTGTCGGTTTCTGTGTGCGTTCATCTTGGGGTCCGTCTCGACTTTGGACTGGGTCGAGGTCTTGTCCGTCGTGTACGAGGAAGGCTGCTAATCAAGAGACGATCAACAGTGATGTGTGGATAAATTCTTTCGATTTTAGCCACGCACTGACGATGTTTCCTGAGTACCACCCTTTCCCTGTCAGTGAGAAGAGCAAAGTCACGTCCTACGAATTTTCGCAAAATACCGCCTTAAGCCGATCTTGGCCTTCTGCTCTGCAGCTTTGCTCTGCTCAGACTTGTCCGTGGACTTCGCATCATCTGTAGTAGTCTTAGTTTCACCACCTTTAGGTTCCGTCCGTAGTAGAGCCTTAGACTATTTGGAGGAATCTCCGGTGGTTACGGTAAGATCCTTTTCATCTGATCCTAGGTCCATGGCGTTTTGTTGTAGCAGAGTGGCCGCTGCTTCCGTCCGTGGCGGGTCGGAGCAAGATTATTAGATTATCGTAAAACAAAAACATCATACTGACAATACTATGGCTGACATTAAATTTCTTGTTTTCCCAAAAAAGGTGAACATTTTCTCAAAGAAGAATTTACTTTACATGTGAAACCAGTAAGAAATGGTCTAAAAATAGGGATGCAATTTAAAATTGTTTACTTGGAAACTTTCAAGAGAAAATATTTAAATGACCATTTGTGAGAACAAAGGACTGCACTATTTCAATGTTTTTATTTTTTTATGAATTTATTAAGAGACCTGCATATTTATTATTATATTAACTGTGTTTAATGTTTCTATTGCTTCTACAGTTTAGAATAATTTCCCTCTTTAGCTGTAAAATATTTTCCTCTCTTGACGAATGAATATTCTAAATTAAACACGTCATACAAGTTCTCAGTCATGCAAGTTATTTGCTTCCTTAAACATTTTTTTAATTTTGAGTCTAGTTTAGGTGCCAGTCCGTTGTGCTTGTTATTTAAATGTACAATATTATCACTCCTCCAATTCATTCTGATTTGTGAAAATAATTTCTTAAATATTTTAACAAAAACGTTCGTTTTTAATTTGTAATATGTCAGTATTTATTTTAACCCTAATGTTATTTTCATTTATTAATTTTCTTTTCAACTATTTTCGTAATAACTACTACAATAATAAAAAAAAATATTTTTAGATTATTATTATTTTGTCCTGTTCCTCCCGATCCCATGTGCCATATAGTTTTATTAGGAATTGCATCCATATTGAAAATGAAAATGAAAATATATAGTGTACACGAACGTGTTTATATTTTAAACCGGGGATTCCCGGGAATGAAACTTTTCATTACCGTTCTCCCGGGAAATGAAAAAATTCGGGAAATCCCAAACCCTATATAGCCCCCATAAAAAGGGCCTCCGATTTACAATATTACTGCTCTAACATGCACATTTTACATCGGATCTTGATCAAATTTCCCACGCAATGTTACATTGAAACATACTAGAAACACCTATTTTGAAAACCACCTATATAGGTCAATGTTTTGGTATAGCCCCATACAAATGGGCCCCCAGTTATCGCTCCTATTATCGCTCTAGAACCCAAATCTTACACTTGATGTTGATAAAAATTTCGCAGATTATGTTATATTTCTATAAAGAATACGTACTTTGAAAGTGAACTATAAGGGTCCACTTTTTAATAGCGTCCTTACAAATGGCCCCCAGTTTTAGTATTACCCTTCTAGGGCCAACATTTTACATCGGAAGTTTTTTAAATTTTGGAGATCATGTTCTATTTTAACTAGGAAAGTCAAATATATGTGTCCATATTTTGGCAGAATTCCCTTACAAATGGTCCCCCACACACTATTACTTCTTCATAATCTATATCTTACATCGGATCTTTGTAAAATTTTGCAGATCATGACTCATTCCCACTAGGAATGCCTAAAGGGAATTATAATGGCGCATGTTATGGTACAAACCCCAAGTGTTGCTATAATAGGCCCCTACAAATGTCCGTCCAATTTATCCTATTACAGCTGTAAAATCTGCATTTGTCATCGGATCCTGGTAAAATTTTCCAGATCATATTATATTTACTCTCGGAATACCTATATATTGGAACATATGGGTTAATGTCCCACAAATGTTCAATATTATCGTTTTAAATCCTTCATATTACATTGGATCTGCATTAAATTTTCCAGATCATGGATTATTTCACATAGGAACACTTACTGATGAAGTGGACCATGGATCCCGATTTATATGTATACGTTTTAATACGTATATTCGACATCACGTTATATTTCAGTTAGGAACACTTACAGCAAAGGTGGAGCATTACGCAAAGAAATTGCCACCGCTCATTGTCAGTTTCTGATTTGTTTACATAACACTTCAGATTCAACTTATTACAGCCAATAAATTTTCCGCATTCGTTAAATTTGACTAAAGATACTGTATAATTTATCGCCCCCATAAAACACCTGGATTTAGTAATCAAAACCAGGTATATACGCAGGGAGTGGTGTAGGGTATCATATAGACGGCCCTGCCCGACTTTAGCCATTCCTTACTTGTTTATTAGGAGCTAGTTCAAAAATTATTTCAACTTATGGTGTGTTGAACTTAGCTCAAAAAAAAATTCAAATTATATTCAGTGCTATCTTTTTGTACCCGGCGTGGCACGGGTTTTCGTCTTCCTTATGTATGTACCTTTGTATGCTCGCAATTTTTGTTTTGTATATTTTTACTTCTGTAAATTAGTTTAAATTAATACTTATTTATTTAAATTCATAAGTTACGTTTTTAAAATATAAAAACTTCATGAAAATTTAAGTATTTTTTTCTGTGTTTCTGTAAAGAAAATGAAACATTTAAGAGAAACATTTATTAGAGAGTTAATTAATTATGGTAATTATTTCTAAGAATGTATTTTTTGTCTATTAGTTAAGTTAGTCAGTATTTCATTGGAGTGCTTCGGGATGCACGATATTTACAATTTTTCCACCTTGTTCAAGTACATTAAAGTTTGGGCTCGAGAGCAAGCAGCATATAACTTACCATGTGAAAAATGTGGATTTTCCAGATTCAATCCACAAACTTCAAGGATTGTCCCTGTGCTTTGTTTAGGCGAATCAGAAACTGTAGTCGTGTGAAATCGAATGGTATATCGGTGGGAATCATCGGTATGCGTGGTATAAGGACATCTTTTCTTTTTTGGAATTACTTAAGTGTCTGTGGGAAGTCTCCAGCTAGTAAAATAAGAGTTCCACCGAATGGTTGTGTATTTGATCTTAAATCTTGAAGTGTCCGATTAAGCGCTTGTAGGGATTTCTTATGTGCCATTGTGCAGTCATCTCACACAATCAGCTTGCATGCTTTGAGCATTTTCGCCATGTCTGAACTTTTGCTTGTAGGGATTTCTTATGTGCCATGGTGCAGTCATCCCACACAATCAGCTTGCATGCTTTGAGCATTTTCGCCATGTCTGAACTTTTGCCAATATTACAGGTTGGAGAATCGACAAATTGTATATTCCATGGTAATTTCAACGCTGAATGTGCCGTTCGTCCTCCATCCAATAATGTAGCAGCAATAGCTAAAGCTATACCATTTGAGAGCGGATGTGCGGTAATACCAAACTGATGAGAAAGGTTTTAACTGTGCCTCCTGGTGCATCGAGAAAAAAAGGCCGCTGTCATTTGTTACTGCAGTTATAATCGTTTATAACAGCAGTAATTGTTGCTTTGCAATTAATAGAGGTTTTTTGTTGCGACAAACAAATGCAAGTCTTCAACATTGACTTGCCGTTCTCTTAGCAAATCTCGATCAGTAATGTCAATAGTAGAACGTTCAGGCACCACCATTCCAAGTTGATTAAGAGTTTTGTTGCTGATGGCTAGGCATATGTCTTAAATTTGTATCAGCGTATCGTTGAAAATGTTAAACGCAAATGATATAGAATCGTAACGGTGCGATAATGATGCAAAATGTCCTCACTCATATCCTCTTTGAATTTTTCACACAGGTCTTTTGGGTTAGATGGCGAGCAATTTCTTAATATTATCGCAAACAAAGTTCGTATCTGGAGAGGATGACAGCTGATAGAAGCATACATTAATATGGTCTCCCAGTTTCTGACACGCCTCTTTCAACGGCTCTTAAATTTGAAACTGAAGTGGTTGGTTGTACGGTATAAACACGGCCCAATGTATATGAAGCGTAAACATTTTGATACCCATCTACTGGAACTGGGGTTTGCATCCCTGGATTTCCCGCGGGAAAATTCCCGGGAATTCGCACATTTTTCATTTCCCGTATCCCGGGAAATTCGTTAGGGAATCCCGCGGGAATTCAGTAGAAAATTTTACATATTTCTTCGCATATTTTTTCCATCATTTCCACAATAAAATTAAAAATGTTTTATTAAAATTTGGATCACATAGCTTTTAATCAGGTATGTCAAATATTGCAGTTGGATGATAACATATTTTTAAGCTGCATTCGGATGTAGACTCAAAATCCACTTTTTCGGATTTTTCCTGTTAAGCTCCATATGAAAAAAAACATGATTAATTATTTTTTAATATTTGCTCCGCGGTTGATTTTTTAGGCCCGTACCCAAGGTCAAAATCAGGTTCGCTCATAAAGTCGCCATTTTTGGTTAAAGAAGGCTAAAATTTGGTGTGGATGTGTATTTTGATGTAATCCAGTATTGTCGATGAAAAAGTCAAACTTTGATTTTTGTGTTGTTAGGCCCTTTTGCATGTCTGGTGACGATATACTTTAGTTGTTGCAAAAGGAATGACAAAACGAATATACACTCCATCCTAAGTTGGAGGGTATAAAAAAGATGCGATTGGAAACATTAAATGTATTAACAAGTAAGGATAGGCTAAGGTTGGGCGAGACCTCGGTTTGATTACTAATCCCAGGTGTTTCATGGGAGCAAGTATGCTACATATAAATTCACCTTTAGTCATATTTAACGATTATGGCAAATAATATGGTAATTGATCCATTTTTCCGGCAGATATTCCCAACATAGTAAATATAACATAATCTGGAAAAATTGATCAAGATCTAATGATTATGCGGTAATAGAATGAATTGGACGGACATTTGTAGGGAGCCTGTTCCAAACCATGAGCCTATATATTTCTCATTCAAGGTAAGTATTCCTAGTTGAAATATATCATGATCCGATGTAAGATTTAGTTTCTAGAGCTGTAATAGAGTAGAATGGGGCCTATTTGGGTTATACCAAAGTATGGAAATATAACATGACTAGCTGAACCCCGCCGCTTCGCCAGGCAAAAAAAACAAATGGTTAAATTACGTTCCAATTTTCAGCCTTCTAGCTCTCAAAAACACTTTTGCCACGCCCACTCCACCCACAAAATGAAAATCCAAAATACGCCATCAAATTCATCTTTGTAATGATCAGTAATATATACGTTACAATTTTCAACATTCTACCTAAAAAAACACTATTTATTATTATTATTTATTTATTTATTTGCCAACTTTGCCCACAAAACGAAATTCCAAATATCGGCATCAAAATGGGTTTTATCTTCGTGTGGGAGGTGCCACGCCCACTTTTCCAATATCGCCCATTTTTGGCACAACTACGCACATTGATGCTGGATGCACTTACACAAAATTTCAGCACTCTAGGTGTCGTAGAACTGACAATATTCAATAACAGGTTTTAACATCGTATGGGAGTACTTACTTACACAAAATTTCAGCACTCTAGGTGTCATAGAACTGACAATATTCAATAATAGGTTTTAACATCGTATGGGAGGTGCCAAGCCCACTTTTCCAATACCGCCCATTTTTGGCACAACTACGCACATTGATGCTGGATGCACTCGGACAAAATTTCAGTATTGTACTGTCATAGAGCTGAATATATTCGATAATAGGTTTTAACATCGTATGGGAGGAGCCACGCCCATTTTTCTAATACCGTCCATTTTTGGCATAACTATGCACATTTGATGTTACTCAAAGCTTCAGCACTCTAGGTGTCATAGAACTGACAATATTCAATAATAGGTTTTAACATCGTATGGGAGGTGCCACGCTAACTTTTCCAATGCCGCCCATTTTTGGCACAACTACGCACATTGATGCTGGATGCACTCAGACAAAATTTCTGCCATAGAACGGAATATATTCGAAAATGGGGTTTAACTTCGTGTGGGATGTGCCACGCCAACTTTTCCAATACCGGCCATTTTTGGCACAACTGTGCAGACTAATAACACTATGTAACAAAAATAAAAAATTTCTCAGTCCTTGGGATGTAATTGTTATTTCCTAGTCTGTTATGTCTTAAAAGTATGGAAACCACCTAATATTCCTCTGAATCTTTGCTTTTGTGACCAGGACAATGTGATTCATTAAAATATGCTAAAATTATGTGAAAACCGTGTTTGAGTCTTTCACTACAGATAAAATCATACAGAACAGCACATATAAATCAAAACTAGATTTTATTAAAACTTCAGAAAACCAAAAACATAAAAGTAAATCAGAAGCGGGTGGTTTTTCGACATTTGCGTTTATACTGCGAGTCACTTTCTCTAATCAATCCCCAAATGTAATCTCCCATCATGTTCTCATTGTATTGTCCTTGGTCTCGCCGCTCAAATTCCATTATATCCTGATGGAAGCGCTCGCCTTGCTCCTCTGAATATGCTCCTCGTTGAATTTGTCAAGATGTGCATCCAGAATATGGAGTTTGAGAGACATCCTGCCCATTTTGCAGTAGTTCTCCACCAGACTTTCGACCAGCTGACCAGCTTTGCGGCTTTGTGATTGCCTAGGAATCCCTGTACCACTGACATAAAACTCATCCAAGCAGCTTTCTCAACACGAGTGAGCTTCTTGGGAAATTCCTCACACTCGAAGATTTTCTTTATTTGTGGTCCAACGAAGATACCGACTGTAACTTTCGCCTCAGAGAGCTTAGGGAACAAGTCTTGTAGGTACTTGAACGCTGAAGAATTTTTGTCGAGAGCTTTGACGAATTGCTTTATAAGACCCAGTTTGATGTGGAGTGGTGGCATCAGTACCTTCTGGGGGTCCACCAAGGCCTCCCACTTGACGTTGTTCCTCCCCACTGTGAATTCAGTTCGTTGTGGCCATTCACGCTTACTGTAGTGTGCACTGTCGTTCCTGCTGTCACACAGGCAAAGAAAGCAAAGTTATCTTGCGACAATAGCTGTTTTCTATACTTTTGGGACCTAACTGACTAGGAAATTACAATTACAACCCAGGGACAAAAATCATGTTACATAGTGTAATTAGTGAACTTTCACAAAATATCAAGACTCTAGCTGCAGCAGTATTCAAAATATGCTAATTATAATAAATCTCCAGTTTGTGTGGGAGGTGCCACGCCCACTGAAAATATCCAAAAAATATATAGCCTATTTTCACCACCGGTTCACTATGAACGTGAAAATTTCAAGAAGATCGGTTCAGTAGTTTAGGCTGCTATAAAAAACAAACATACAAACACAGATTCATTTATATATATATAGATGGTTTTAGTTTTTCATGTTGAAATTAAAAAAATATATAGCGTATATGTTTACAACATATTACTTAAGATATTATACTTCAAGTAATAAAGTAATTTAAGAAAAACACATAGTTTGGAAATAGTCCATCTGCTTACAGACTTACTGGACGTGTTTTGATTTTTTTCGAGATCCACTTTTCAAACACCGAGATTGGATGAAGTTTTGTATATTTTTTTTTTTAAATTTCTAAGAAGAAACTTGCAAAGAACTAGAACAAGAAAAAACGTAATTCTAATGATAGATGAAATGTGATTTTGGCGACGACGAACGTATAACAATTTTGTTCGAAGATATTGGTATTAAAATGAAAAGGATTTCAAAACGTTCACGAAATCTTGCATTGGTGGTCGACTGAAATAATTCACCGAATTTTCAGTATATATATTTTAGATTTTATATGATGATCGGAATACTGCCCTCCTAAGAAAGAAAGTTACAAGTGACAAAATACTAAAAATGAGAAAAGGGCAGAATCGGAACCCTGAATGAGTTTCTGATCTTTGTGTTAAGCTTATTAGACAGATTTTCAACTGTAAATGACTGTATTTACCATTTCTTACCCAGATAAAAAACTTAAAAGCTAAATATCTCAAATCTACTATGGCGATGAGACTTTCTTTGTTAGGAGGGCAGAATACTTAAAGGTGGATCTAGTTCGATTACACTGTCCAACAAATTAAGACTTTTTTAATAGAACAGAATAGCGACCCTATAATTAAAGGACATGCCGAAATACTGAATTTTTTGTCGACAAAGGTCGATCTTCCAAAAAACATGAACCAATTTTAACCCAATTAATTTTGTTGTATAAGCTGGCGTGTAACTTTGCTATTTAAGCGGGAAGATCATTATTTACAACTTTGGTGTCTTCGTTGATCCCCACTGAAATTTATCGAAAAATTTTCTCGTAGAATATTTTAATCCTTAAATGTCTTTTTTGAAAGGACTTTTTTTGATTTCCTCAAAAAAGTGGTCAAATTGACCCATAATCTTCCACAAAAATGATCCTCATAAAATTCCACAGTATAGTTCTGACAATAATAAATCTCTCAGACTTCCAAAACTTTTTTCATTTAGTTTAATGCTCCCTTCGACCAAAAATTGTATATATCACTATTATCCCTATTTCCCTATTAATATTATAAAACCTTAGTGTAAGTCTGTCTGTCTGTTTGTTTGTTTCGCAATCACGTGTAAACGACTGAACCGATGTTGTTGAAATTTTCAGTACCGATAGATGTAGGTCTGGAAGGAACTATAAGCTATAGAATTTTTAAAAATTTGCTCTGTGGGCGGAGGGGGCGTGGCAATAGTGTTTTTGAAAGCTAGAAGGCTGAAAATTGGTACATATATATTACTGACCATGAGAATGATAAATATGATGCCGAAATTTGGATTTTCATTTTGTGGGCGGAGTGGGCGTGGCAAAAGTGTTTTTGAGAGCTAGAAGACTGAAAATTGGTACATATATATTTCTGACCACGAGAATGATAAATATGATGCCGACATTTTGATTTTCATTTTGTGGGCGGAGTGGGCGTGGCAATAGTGTTTTTTGAGCTAGAAGGCTGAAAATTGGAACGTATATATTACTGACCACGAGAATGATAAATATGATGCCGACATTTGGATTTTCATTTTGTGGGCGGAGTAGTCGTGGCAAAAGTGTTTTTGAGAGCTAGAAGGCTGAAAATTGGTACATATATATTACTGACCACGAGAATGATAAATATGATGCAATAGTGTTCTTTGAGCTAGAAGGCTGAAAAATGGAATGTGTATATTACTGACCACGATAAAGATCAATTTGATGCCGAAATTTGGATTTTCGTTTTGTGAGCGGAGTGGGCGTGGCAAAAGCGTTTTTGAGAGCTAAAAGACTGATAATTGGAACGTATGTATATATTACTGATCATGCGAAAGATGATTTTTTTAAGAGCTACAAGGCTGAAAATTGATACATATATATTACTGACAAAGAGAAAGATAAATATGATGCCGAAATTTGGTTTTACCTATCGTTGTAGGTGGGGACGTGGCTAGAAGGCTGAATAGCTAGAAGACTGAAAATTGGAACGTATATATTACTGATGATGAGAAAGATGAATTTGATGAGAAAAGGGCAGAATCGGAACCCTGAATGAGTTTCTGATCTTTGTGTTAAGCTTACTAGACAGATTTTCAACTGTAAATGACTATATTTACCATTACTTACCCAGATAAAAAACTTAAAAGCTAAATATCTCAAATCTACTAATATGGCGATGAGACTTTCTTTGTTAGGAGGGCAGAATACTTAAAGGTGGATCTAGTTCGATTACACTGTCCAACAAATTAAGACTTTTTTAATGGAACAGAATAGCGACCCTATAATTAAAGGACATGCCGAAATACTGAATTTTTTGTCGACAAAGGTCGATCTTCCAAAAAACATGAACCAATTTTAACCCAATTAATTTTGTTGTATAAGCTGGCGTGTAACTTTGCTATTTAAGCGGGAAGATCATTATTTACAACTTTGGTGTCTTCGTTGATCCCCACTGAAATTTCTCGAAAAATTTTCTCGTAGAATATTTTAATCCTTAAATGTCTTTTTTGAAAGGACTTTTTTTGATTTCCTCAAAAAAGTGGTCAAATTGACCCATAATCTTCCACAAAAATGATCCTCATAAAATTCCACAGTATAGTTCTGACAATAATAAATCTCTCAGACTTCCAAAACTTTTTTCATTTAGTTTAATGCTCCCTTCGACCAAAAATTGTATATATCACTATTATCCCTATTTCCCTATTAATATTATAAAACCTTAGTGTAAGTCTGTCTGTCTGTTTGTTTGTTTCGCAATCACGTGTAAACGACTGAACCGATGTTGTTGAAATTTTCAGTACCGATAGATGTAGGTCTGGAAGGAACTATAAGCTATAGAATTTTTAAAAATTTGCTCTGTGGGCGGAGGGGGCGTGGCAATAGTGTTTTTGAAAGCTAGAAGGCTGAAAATTGGTACATATATATTACTGACCATGAGAATGATAAATATGATGCCGAAATTTGGATTTTCATTTTGTGGGCGGAGTGGGCGTGGCAAAAGTGTTTTTGAGAGCTAGAAGACTGAAAATTGGTACATATATATTTCTGACCACGAGAATGATAAATATGATGCCGAAATTTTGATTTTCATTTTGTGGGCGGAGTGGGCGTGGCAATAGTGTTTTTTGAGCTAGAAGGCTGAAAATTGGAACGTATATATTACTGACCACGAGAATGATAAATATGATGCCGACATTTGGATTTTCATTTTGTGGGCGGAGTAGTCGTGGCAAAAGTGTTTTTGAGAGCTAGAAGGCTGAAAATTGGTACATATATATTACTGACCACGAGAATGATAAATATGATGCAATAGTGTTCTTTGAGCTAGAAGGCTGAAAAATGGAATGTGTATATTACTGACCACGATAAAGATCAATTTGATGCCGAAATTTGGATTTTTGTTTTATGGGCGGAGTGGGCGTGGCAAAAGTGTTTTTCAGATGTAGTAGGCTGAAAATTTGTACATATATATTACTGACCACGATAAAGATCAATTTGATGCCGAAATTTGGATTTTCGTTTTGTGGGCGGAGTGGGCGTGGCAAAAGTGTTTTTCAGAGGTAGTAAGCTGAAAATTGGTACATATATACTGACCACGATAAAGATCAATTTTATGCCGAAATTTGAATTTTCGTTTCGTGGGCGTTGTGGGGTGGCAAAAGTGTTTTTGGGAGCTAGGAGGCTGAAAATTGGTAGATATATATTACTGACCACGAGAAAGATCAATTTGATGCCGAAATTTGGATTTTCGTTTTGTGAGCGGAGTGGGCGTGGCAAAAGCGTTTTTGAGAGCTAAAAGACTGATAATTGGAACGTATGTATATATTACTGATCATGAGAAAGATGATTTTTTTAAGAGCTACAAGGCTGAAAATTGATACATATATATTACTGACAAAGAGAAAGATAAATATGATGCCGAAATTTGGTTTTACCTATCGTTGTAGGTGGGGACGTGGCTAGAAGGCTGAATAGCTAGAAGACTGAAAATTGGAACGTATATATTACTGATGATGAGAAAGATGAATTTGATGGCGTATTTTGGATTTTCGTGTTGTGGGCGGAGTGGGCGTGACAATAGTGTTCTTTGAGCTAGAAGGCTGAAAAATGGAATGTATATATTACTGACCACGATGAAGATCAATTTGATGCCGAAATTTGGATTTTCTTTTTGTGGGCGGATTGGGCGTGGCAATAGTGTTCTTGGAGCTAGAAGGCTGAAAATGGAACGTATATATTACTGACCATGAGAAAGATCAATTTGATGCCAAAATTTTGATTTTCGTTTTGTGGGCGGAGTGGGCGTGGCAAAATTTTATTTAGAGCCAGGTGGGGCGTGGTAAAAGTGTTTTTTGAACTAGATGGCTGAAAATTCGAACGTATATATTACTGACCACGATAAAAATCAATATGAAGCCTGATTTTAATTTTACCATTTGGCGAAGCGGGCGGGGTTCAGCTAGTTAATATTATAAAACCTTAGTGTAAGTCTGTCTGTTTGTTTGTTCCGCAATGACGTGTAAACGGCTGAACCGATGTTGTTGAAATTTTCAGTACAGATAGATGCAGGTCTGGAATTAACTATAGGCTATAGAATTTTTAAAAATTTGTTCTGCGGGCGGAGGGGGCTTGGCAATAGTGTTTTTCAGAGCTAGAAGGCTGAAAATTGGAACGTATATATTACTGAACATGAGAATGATAAATATGATGCCGAAATTTGGAATTTCGTTTTATGGGCGGTGTGGGCGTGGCAAAAGTGTTTTTTTAGATAGAAGGCTGAAAATTGGAGCGTATATATTACTGACCACGGGAATGATAAATATGATGCCGATATTTGGATTTTCATTTTGTGGGCGGAGTGGGCGTGGTAAAAGTGTTTTTTGAGCTAGAAGGCTGAAAATTGGTACATATATATTACTGACCACGAGATTGATAAATATGATGCCGAAATTAGGATTTTCATTTTGTGGGCGGAGTGGGCGTGGCAAAAGTGTTTTTTTGAGCTAGAAGGTTGAAAATTGGTACATATATATTACTGACAACGAGAATGATAAATATGCTGCCGAAATTTGGATTTTCGATTTGTGGGCGGACTGGGCGTGGCAAAAGTATTTTTGAGAGTTAGTAGGCTGAAAATTGGTACATATATATTACTGACCACGATAAAGATCAATTTTATGCCGAAATTTGGATTTTCGTTTCGTGGGCGTTGGGGCGTAGCAAAAGTGTTTTTGAGATCTAGAAGGCTGAAAATTGGTACATATATACTACTGGCCACGAGAATGATAAATATGATGCCGAAATTTGGATTTTCGTTTTGTGGGCGTGGTAATAGTGTTTTTTCAGCTAGAGGGCTGAAAATTGGAACGTATATATTACTGACCACGAGAAAGATAAATATGATGCTAGATTTTGAATTTTTGTTTGGTGGGCAGTGGCTATAGTGTTTTTGAGAGCTAGAAGGCTTAAAATTGATACATATATATTACTGGCCACGAGAAAGATCAATTTGATGCCGAAATTTGGATTTTCTTTTTGTGGGAGTGGCAAAAGCGTTTTTGAGAGCTAAAAGATTGAAAATTGATACATGTATATTACTGACCACGAGAATTATAAATATGATACCGAAATTTCGATTTTCGTTTAGTGGCGTGGCAATAGTGTTTTTTAAGCTAGAAGGCTGAAAATTGGAACGTACATATTACTGACCACGAGAAAGATAAATATGATGCCGGATTTTGAATTTTCGTTTCGTGGGTGGTGGGGGCGTGGAAAAAGTGTTTTTTAGCTAGAAGGCTGAAAATTGGAACGTATATATTACTGTCCACGATAATATCAATATGATAAGATCAATATGAATCCTGATTTTAATTTTACCATTTGTTTTTTTTTTGTGTCTTGCGAAGCGGGCGGGGTTCAGCTAGTATAAAATAATTCACACCGAACTTGTGATGATTTTCTTTCATTTTTTATTTATATAATCATCAATTTTAAAAATTTCTTAACTTTTAAATTTCAAAAGTTGTTACCACCAAAAGTAGAAACTGTAGCGGTATTTTCTTAAATTAAATTAAATTTAGATTCCGAAGCATCGATAATCGATTCCAGTATGAAGTTGGACGCGTGTAATCGATTCCAAAATGAACCTTCAAAATCGATTTTCGATTAGAATCGGAATCGATTTACCAGTCACTAGTTCCAAATCGATTTTTATACCCTCCACCTATAGATGGGTGTATGTATATTAATTTTATCATTTGTAACACCTTGAAATATTCATCGGAGATATGTATAACGGTGCATAGTGGTTCCAAATCGATATTTTATACCCTCCACCTAAAGACGGTTGTCATTCCGTTTGTAACACCTAGAAATATTCATCGGAAACTCCATAAAGTATATATATTCTGGGCCGTGGTAAAATTTTAAGATGATCTAACCATGCCCGTCTGTTGAAAACATCCTAGCCGTCGAACGAAATGGAGGTTCAAATTTTCCCTAAACGTGTCTTATGGTTGCAGATCAGTTTGGATTGAAAGTGGCCGAAATCGGACCAGAGGAAAAAAATATTTAGATTATTTAAGCCAATTTTTTGAGAATTTCTGCACTTGATATTTGTTGCATACATACATTTTGTAGCATGAAAGTACCTGAACGTAAATAAAAGATTTAGAGGTTGAAATGGACAAAAGGGGAATAAAATGGTATGAATGATTCGACAACAGCTAGAAGCATGAAATTTAAAATATACATCCCTCTAATTCCGTAGACACTTAAAATGGGGGGAAGTTTTCAAAATTCGTAGTTTTAAGGGGTACAATTGAAATAGAGGGATAAAAATGGTACCAACCATAATAAAATGCGGTGTATATATACATCTGACTGTGAAGACGCGAAACAAAAAGGATTTTTTTCGAAATTAATAGTTTTAGGCGGAAACTGGGCCGAATGGGAATACGACTCGCGTGAATAACGTGATTCATGCGTGAATCTATTGCTTCAATGCTGACTGTCATATGTGTTGGCGATCGTCGGCTAGGTATAAAAGGAGATGCATGCGGATTATGTCGGGGCAGTTCGCCAATGGTCAACCACAAGGTAGGAACTAATTTTGGTTGAGAGGAAGTTTCACTCCAATCAACCAAAACTTCTGCTCTTCCGCCGCCGCGGGTAACAATCTTGACGCGATGCGGGGGCTTAAAGGCTGTTCCGATGGGTAGCTGCTATCACCTAGGAAGGAACCTGAGTCCTTCCTATGGAGAGAGCGGAGACTTTCCCGGAACATCCCGAACTAAAAGTTACCCACCGACAAAACCCGTGATGAGTACAAATATAAATATAAACTCTGCAAGTGGTCACCAGGCTGGACCTGGAAATCCACCCAAACAGTCGTCCGAGGATGGCTCTTTGGCAGGTGCAAAATCACCATCATCATCATCATCACCACAACAACAATCACACTTAAACCCCATACAATACGAAACAACTACGCAAACGAAAACGGCAATACTCAAACGACAACAAAACATTGACTCAGACGTGTCCCTAGGTGACGACACAAATGACGGTCTGTCAGGTATAGGCAAGCTCTTCCTCTATGAGACTGATGAAGAAGACAATCGTATGGTTGCTTCTGACTCGGTAGTGGAGGAAGTGCCTATAAGTGGCAAAAATGCCTCAGGATCGGCACCAGGCGACAATAGGACCAAGACGGACGAGGAAAGGAGGGAGGCGGGGTATAAGCGCTCGTTACGATTCCTTAAGAAGATGGAACCCGATGAACTCGGGTAATACTGGACCTCGGGGCCACTCTGGTATACAAAGTAAGCCAGCCCCGATTAAAGCTGGACCTTCATCCAGCAGAGAGATGCGCAGACCGGCACCATACCCGTCCAAGGTCGTTAAAGCCGATACCAAGCCTTGTGTAGGCCCCGCAATCTGCAACAGACATAAGAGACCGGTAGCGGAACTTCCCAACAGGGTCAACCTCCCGGCGCACAGCACCCAAACTGGGATAAAAAGGCAGAGGTCAAAAGAAGCTCAAGCCCCCCATGGCAAGCGACCGAAAACCGTACCCAGCCTAACGACAGCACCCGAATTGCAAGTCGCCATTCTTGACCGCAGTAACCCAGAAGGTAGAATAACGACAAGCAGATGGCTACTGGTTGAGGAGCAGATACTCCGATCTCTGCTCGAAGCCCTCAAAACCAGTGAAGACGACTCCTTCACCGAATTCGACAGAGCCGGGTGGCAGAAGGGTGTGAAGGTCGTCTGCTGTGGAAATAAGAAAGCATTAGACTTCCTTACTGCTGCAGTTGGCGATCTTGATACCCTATGGCCTGATATGCGGTTAGAGATCGTACCTATTGACCAGATCCCCTGTTGGACGACAGTGAAGGTATGGGTTCCTCCTCCAATCCTGGAGGACGAAGCCATACTTACACTGGTAAAAAGGCAGAACAAGCCGCTAGGCACTGATGACTGGAAGATCATCAGGGGCGCGCGAGGGACAAAGGAGACGGAAAAGATCTATGGATCCGGATAGGATCGGAATCTCTCCGTCTTCTTCGTCTCTCGGATGGGGTCATCAGGTATGGTCTCAACCGACTGAAGATCACTATCCCCGAAGACGAAACCAATGCCCGACGTCAGGAGAGGCATGAAGCTGGTGCAAATTAATCTGCACCACTCCGAAGCAGCATCGGACGAACTGCTGCGACACATGGGGAAGGAGGGCACGGACGTAGCTCTGGTGCAAGAACCCTGGATTACAGGGAACAGAGTACGTGGACTGAGGTCACGAAACCTTAAGCTCATATCCCCACATAACGAAGGTAAAATCCGTAGCTGTATTGTAGCCAAGAAAGACTTGAATCTAACCTTCTTATCTCACTACAGCGATGGCGACTTAACAGTGGTGGCCATGGAACGCCATAACAAACCAACCCTGGTAATAGGTTCCATGTACCTACCATATGAAGTGGACAACCCCCCGTCAAACAAGGTCCAGGGCCTGGTAGATTGGTGCAGAAGAAAGGGGCACGATCTGGTACTCGGTGGCGATGCAAACGCGCACCACACCCTTTGGGGTAGCACTGACATCAACAAAAGAGGTGAGTCACTTTTTGATTATATTATATCCACTGATCTAATTATATGTAACAAGGGCAACAGGCCGACGTTCTATAATAGAACTAGGGAACAGGTTATAGATATAACTTTAGTATCAAATAGTGAAACGATTAGAGTCTCAAATTGGATGGTATCTACAGAATGTTCCTTCTCCGACCATTTTAGAATACTTTTCAATATAGAGCACGATATAATTAGGGGGAAACCCTACAGAAATCCCAAAAAGACCAACTGGAACCTCTTCAGTAATCTTATGCAGTCACTGCCTCCTCCGGACAGAGAGATTAGTGACGTGCATGAACTGGAGTGTGAAGTTAATCAGCTGACATCTTCCATTTCAGAATCCTTCAAAAAATCCTGCCAGAACGACGCCCCCCTCGGAAAATCAACCAAACCTGGTGGACACCAGAGATCAGGGCACTCAGGAAGGAAAGTAGGAGGCTCTTTAACAGAGCAAAAAGGGAGAAAACTCCAGAAGGCTGGAACGACTATAAAGAGGTCTTCAATGACTTCAAAAAACAGATCAAAAAAGCAAAATGGAAATCTTGGACAAATTTCTGCGAGGAATTGGAAAGCACTAGTGAGGATTTCGCAAAGCGCTCTCCAAGGAGCCCAGCACTCCAGGATTCCTGATGAAACCGGATGGACTGTTCACAGAAAGCAGTGCAGAAACGGTAGAACTCCTTATGGAAACACACTTCCCAGGATGCCAAGACGATGACGACAGCATTGACGAAGCAGAAGCCCCTCCCTCCGTTTGCACGGACGAGCTCATTAACACAATAGTTGATGACGAAAAAATAATGTGGGCTATACAATCCTTCAGGCCATACAAGTCAGCAGGACCAGATGAAATTATACCAGCACAACTGCAGGTCTCCCTGGACCGGATATTGCCATGGCTACGATTAATTTTCTCCGCAAGCCTAAGATGGTCCTACATACCAAGGGCATGGAGAGAAGTCAGGGTGGTCTTTATCCCCAAGGCGGGAAAAATAAACCACAACACGACAAAAGACTATAGACCCATCAGTCTATCATCGTTTTTACTAAAAACCATGGAAAGACTGATGGACTTACATGTCAGGGAGAAACTAAATCCAGACAACTTCAGCAAGGCACAACACGCATACCTTAAAGGAAGGTCAGTGGAAACGGCATTACATGAAGTGGTAGGCTATATTGAGAGCTCCTTGCTGTACAAAGACTATACGATGGCAGCTTTTCTAGACGTAGAAGGAAATGAACCAAGGCATAACCCAATGGACGGGCAGCATGCTGAAAAGCAGGATTATTAACTCGAAATTGGGCGAGAAAGTTGTGAGAAAACGTGTTACAAGAGGCACGCCGCAAGGAGGTGTGATCTCGCCGATGCTCTGGAACGACTTAGTACTGCTGGTCCGAGGCAAATTCTTACCAACGATTAGTGAGGTCATGGAAAGATCACTAAGGAAGCTCTTAAGATGGGCGACAAGAAATGGGTAGGGAGTTAACCCAAGGAAAACAGAATTAGTTCTCTTCACAAGAAAATATAAAATTCCTGACTTCGACCTCCCCAAATTAGATGGGGAGATATTGCATCTATCAAAGGCAGCAAAATACCTTGGCATAATCCTGGACTCGAAACTTTCTTGGAAAGGAAACACAGAAGAGAGAGGAAGGAAAGCACTCTGCGCCTTTTATACCTGCAAAAAGATGTTCGGAAAAAGATGGGGACTACAACCAAAGATGATACACTGGCTGTACACGGCAATAGTAAGGCCAATACTCACATACGGGGCACTGGTCTGGTGGAGCGCCGTAAAAAGAAAATCACTCCTAGCAAATCTCAACAAAGTACAGAGGTTGGCATGCTTGGGCATTGCTGGGACAATGAGATCAGCTCCCCAAGCCGGACTAGAAACTATACTCAATATACAACCCATGGACATTTTCGTAAGGAGATGCGCAGCAAGGGTAGCATTGCGTATCAGAGAACTCGGTATGCTGAAAAACGACACGCTTGGGCACAGCTCCATTTTAGGAGCTACGGAATCATACGGGAGGCTAGATAAAAATTCAGATTTTCTCAAGCCCAGTATGCACCTACATAAGAACTTCAAACTGGAAATACCCACCAGAGAAGAATGGGCATCCAACATGGTCATGACCGACGAGGAAAACTCAATCTTCACTGATGGCTCGAAAATGGAGACAGGTACGGGATCGGGAGTCTTTTCTGAACCTTTAAACCTTAAAATATCCGTCCGACTACCAACTACTTGCACAGTCTTTCAGGCAGAAGTATATGCCATCAACATGGCCGCGAAAAATATTCTGGAACGGGACTTCGATCCGTCAAAATTCAGAATTTACGTGGACAGTATGGCAGCCCTTAAAGCCTTAAACTCCAAGACTATAAGATCAAGATGCGTACATGACTGTTTAGAGTCTCTGGACCGACTCCAAATGCATGACGTCACACTTGTATGGGTACCGGGTCATACGGATGTACCTGGAAACGAAATGGCAGACGAATGTGCACGGAAAGGCTCCAAAGAGACTGAAGTTCCATGTAATACGAACATACGCACGCCTTTCATCGAAATACTCAATCAAATAGACGAAATAGCAGACCGAGAAACAAAGTTGCGATGGGACTCCGGTCATAACTGCAGAATAACACGTAACTTATGGCCGAAAATCAACCCTAGTAGAACAAAGGAACTACTGACACTCGGCAAAAGAAACACAAGCATCCTCATGGGAGTCCTTACAGGGCACTGCGCAATAGGCCGTATGGCAGAGCGTATGGGAATCCCTCATATGGACTACTGCAGAAGCTGCCTCGACGAAGAAGAAGAGGAGTCGGTGGAGCATCTGCTATGCTCATGCCACGGACTGCAGGAGCTCAGGCTACATTATCTTGGAAGCAGATTCTTTAACAGTCTGGCAGAAATAGCAAATGTTCCTCTGAACCACCTATATAAATTCATAGACAAGGCCAGCTGGTTCTCCAGTAGAAACAACAGGCAATCTAATAACGACTGACAAAACGAACCCTTCGGACTTTCCTTACTATCAACTTCTCTTCTCTCACTATAATCCTCCTCCTCTATTCACTAACACATCTCTTCCTTAATCATCTATCAAGGGTAGCACAATGGACAAATAGTCTCCGAGTGAACTCGCTTGGTTGCGTATACAATGACGCTGTATATACTACCAGCGGGCAACCCTCTCAACCTAACCTAACCTAACCTCTTCTAATCTTGTGGGGAGCTTTGCGGTGTTGTATATGGGGCTAGGAAAAGTGCTAGAAGCAACTCTGCCCTTTTTCCTCTCTCCGGCTTAATGGACCGCGAAGCAACTGACTCGGTTCCTTTGAGGATTCAAGGCAATAACTCCGACGGTTAAACGTGGTGGAAGTTCGGCACACGGCTAGAATCTAACTGACTGGCCCGTTTAGGAACGACCCATTAATCGGAATTTTTATACATCGCCTGCACAGTGGTCTCGCCGCCTATATCGCTTGTACAGTGATTAATCCGCCCACCTCGCCTGCGCAGTGGTCTCGCCGTATACACCGATTGCACCGTGGTCGTTTATACCACTATCAGTTGTCAAAGCCATACCCCTCTCTAGTACCTACTGTTCCCGATTCCCGTGTCTATGTCGTCTATTATATCAAGTCTCGCCTCCTCCGCGTGTTCTGCCTTCCCTCGTGTAGTGTGTGATAGGAGATGAGTAAAAAAATGTTTTTATTTTATGTAAATGTCGCTATCCAATAAATATTATAACGTAATCTGATCCAAATTGAGTTTTCTCTCTCTCCGTCGTAAGAAATAAAAGTAATTTGTAACGCCTCCGATGAGCTTACCCCAGTATAGTGTGAAAATACGTCGTTACAGCGTGCGTGAACGTGAGGATCGAAAAATGTTCGTGCGTGAGTCTCGTGATTTTTCGTGATTCGTTCATATTTATTAATTCTATTATTTCATTCATTTTCTTTCGTTTAAAATGTGAAATTTCACATTCAAAATAAAAACGTTTCAATGCAGGTATAATTTCTATTTTTTTATTATTAAGGCAAGCATTCGCTGTACAAACACTAGGCACTGCAATTATATGGGAAACTCCCTTAGTGTTAGTTCAATTAAAAATTTTCATAAGTGATATCGTGGTATATGCTTTGGTTTCTATATGGATTTTATGTCAGTGTTCAATTTTTAACTTATTTTGCTAAACTATACGATATATCACACTGTAATTTTGAATGCTACTTTAAAAATATAAATTTAAGACAAACATCGCAAACGTAGAGTGATTTAAATAATATAATATTCGGTTTACCGCGGCGTTACACTTTTCGATTTAGAATGTATATATTATTTTCTTTGTGGAAATTGTTTGCGTGATTTACGTGAATCAATAATTTATTTTATTCACGTGAGCGTGCGTGAACGTGAGTAACGATAAAACTTCATGGGTGAATCAATTTTTTCCTTCGTGAGCGTGCGTGAACGTGAGCCATTAATCACTCACGCGCACATCTCTAGTACTAAGCAAACGGCTGTACCTAGATACATGAAATTATAATTATATAATGAAACATAACGAATCTTTAAAATTATGCCTTTCTTGTCAAAATAATACAGTATCATGTTCACTTTTTGGTTACATTTGCAGTATTATATTTATATAGTAGTGGATTTGAAACAGTGCGCATAAGTATGCCTTATACAGGGTGGCTGATGAAAGCCAAAAAAAAAATAATAACTTTTTTTCTATTTAATGAATTTGGTTAATTCTTTTATTTTGTAGATATCAAAAATGGATAAATGGGACATTGAATAAAGAATTTGAACTATCCGCCGCTATCACGCATTGGAGTCCGTAGTTTCGGTTCAAAGAGAGTATAGGCGCCATAATGAGACTTGTTAACAATTTTGCCGAGCATGGAACAGTCAAAAGAACACCTTACCACCGAAACTTTTCAGTTCGTACGGAGGAAACAATCGCTGCTGTCATACAAAACAATCCAAGAGTGTCGACTAGAAGCTTATCTGCTCAAATGAGTATAAGCAGACAGTCACTGTAGTCAATTATGCACAATGATTTGGACCTATTCGCATATAAAATTGAAATGGCCAACTTGCCGATTTGCTAGGAATTTTGACAGTAATGGCAGAAGAGGACGGATATATGTTGAACTGTCTTTTTATGTCTAACGAAGTCTATTTCGATTTAAACTTCGTATCACAGTGTGGTGTGCACTTTCATCACGCTGCATTGTCGGTTACTGGAGACCGTTAGAATGAGAGAGAGCTAGAGAGAACAAAGAGGAAGTCTACAAAGCAAACCAACAAATTTGAATGAACTAAAGCAACCCATTCGAGAAACAATTGCGGCTATTTCTGTCTCAACACTCCAAACAGTAATGAACAACTTTTTGGAAGATGCCGCTCATGCATGAATGACCAGGAGGTATTTAAAATCCATTATTTTTAAAACTAATTAAGCTATATTTAGTAAGATTGGATTAGCTTTATCATGAATAAAAGAAAAATGAATTCCATACACTAAAAAAGTTATTTGAGTTCCTTAATGTAGTAATATTCATCAGCCACCCTCGGTGGAGGGTATATAAGACTCGACACAGCCGAACATAAGTACCTCGAGGTACTTACAGCCATTAGAACTAGCCGGAAAATATAGTACACAAACAGCACTTAGTGCGATAGCGATGAACTGCAGATTGAACGAGATTAACCCTCTAACCAGCAAGAGTTCCACAGGACACTCTTCCCAAATCTTGAATTTACTCCATAATTGCTTATTCTTACAAAAACAAAGTTATAATGCTACTTCGAACAACAGACATAGTAACACTTTTGTGTAAGTACTAAACGCATTATGACGTTTGGTTCAGATTTGATTTTCAGTTTTGTGCACAAAGTAAAAAAAAAGAAAAATCCTGAAATTTTGAAAGAAGAATTCACTTCTTATTCCAAACTAAATAATACTGATTTCTGGATCTGGATCTAATTGTGTTATATTTTGTTCATAAGGTGCGACTATCTAGTCTCAACATATGTACATGGGCATGTGAAAAAAATGTTTCGTGTGTAGAGGACGCAAGGCACTCCTCACCTTTTATCATCTGGCTCTCGAACTAAATTAGCAAATGACTTTCTGATTCTTTTTCTGAGTTTATTTCAGCACAATTATTCCAGAAAAAATATCTCAACATATATTTTTAATTATCAAAAAATTTTGTTAGAGTGTTAAGCGCCATGGCCACACATCAAACTCACTCTTCAAACTGTCATTTTTTTGATTGTGTTAGTAAAAAAAACTCACACGGATAGGTTTGTGTGAGTTTGAAGAAAATCAAAACCATTTAGATATTTGCTTCGTCGCAGCAGAGATATGAAGCCTGTTTGAAGTCAGTTTGAGTGTGTGCACGAAAAAACGTCAATTGTCTTTATTTTTTAATTTTCGAAGCGATAAGTGTTTTGTTTTGGTGACGCGAGTTTTATAGAAATGGAAGAAAAAAATTTTATTTTGGAGTTTATCGAAGTTTATCGTAGTTTTTTCACAATAAACAAACTATTTTGCGTCCAAAAAACACCGTCCTTTCGTTTTTATGACAACTTTGAAATGAAGTTTGTTGCTATGAGTTTGATGTGTGGCTGTGATAAGGAAAACAAAATATTACCTATACATACAAGAGTTTGAACGAACAGTTTGACGTGTGGCCAGGGCGCTTTAAGCTTGTTATACACGCGTGTTAATTTAATACCATGACAAGCCACCTCTCTTCTAACGAGAGGTAACTACCAAAACAACCAGAATGGTTATCACAATAACAAACAATAGGAGAAACCACCGCAACGGTAGAAGAGGTAAAAACAGTGGAAACCACTACTTCAACAATAATGTCCGTACAATGGCAAATGATTCAACTGTTTAGGAAAACAAGAACAAGAACCAATAGACACAAGAATACATATGATGAACCTTAATTTTAGCATGTTTGTGGAGTTTACAATAGGTGAAGATGGTAGAAAGGTCACACTCTTAGTCTAATTAAATACCACACTGACGACGACGGTGAATAAGGACAGAATAACGACTATTAGTGGATTAGGCAAAGAAACAATAAATTCGTTGGGAGACACGAAGTTGGAAATTAGAGCTACACTCAAAGGAATTTGTCAGTAAAAGAAAGCAGAAAGTCTGTTCAAATAGCATATTTTCTGCTGAAAAAGAGACAGCAGGTTTGTATATGCTGAAATAGCAAACAGCTGTTTGCTGTTTTTAGCAATAAAGAGAAAGTACTATCTTGAAACTTTAAGCATATGTACATTAGGCTAGGTCGCGGTACCAATTGAAAAACAATTTCCAGTCACCCCACGAAAATAAAATTTGGATTGTTTAATGGTGATCTACAAAATATTTCGTTCCTATCCATCTGTGAGCTAAACGCTCCTAAAAATACCCCTAAAAAAATATGAATTTTAAATGTGTTTTCAGGAGAGCTTAGCTCACAGACGGCTTGATCTAGGAACGAAATATTTTGTAGATCATCATTAAACAATCCAATTTTCATTTCTGGAGGGTTACTGCTGCTATTTATTTTCGTTACCCATCTTATTGTAAAGGGTGATTTTTTAAGAGCTTGATAACTTTTTTAAAAAAAAAAACGCATAAAATTTGCAAAATCTCATCGGTTCTTTATTTGAAACGTTAGATTGGTCCATGACATTTACTTTTTGAAGATAATTTCATTTAAATGTTGACCGCGGCTGCGTCTTAGGTGGTCCATCCGCTTAGTCCAATTTTGGCATTTCCACGTTTTTGAGTAACAGAGACCCAATTGGTGCGAACGGCGACGAATCGAAAATTGGTGGTCATCATTAACACTGGCCGATACAGCTGCGATATTTTCTTCAGTTCGCACTCTACGTAAGCGTGTTGGTGGTTTAATGTCCAACAATGTAAATTTGGTGCGAAATTTAGTCACAATAGCCCGAATAGCCGCTTCAGTGGGTCGATTAAACTGACCATAAAATGGAAGCGCGCAATGAACTTTCTTAACAGAGCACGCATTTTGATAATAAAATTCAATAATTTGCAAGCGTTGTTCGTTTGTAAGACGATTCATGATGAAATGTCAAAGCATACTGAGCATCTTTCTCTTTGACACCATGTCTGAAATCCCACGTGATCTGTCAAATACTAATGCATGAAAATCCTAACCTCAAAAAAATCACTCTTTACATAACAGCATGGCCAGAT
This sequence comes from Polietes domitor, assembly GCA_947397865.1. Taxonomy (NCBI): domain Eukaryota; kingdom Metazoa; phylum Arthropoda; class Insecta; order Diptera; family Muscidae; genus Polietes; species Polietes domitor. The sequence goes on from OX377619.1 coordinate 109,357,052, forward strand.
GAATATACATATTTACAACACTTTTCATAATAAAGGTTATTATAATGCAATTTATTACCATTGTAAGATATTGTGATTGTCATTGTAATGATACACATATTGTCCCAAGAAATACAAGGAAATTCGAGCTAAACTGGCTTTCACCGCCAATCTGTAAGGATTTTAAGTTATGAACGCTTATTTCTTATCTATTTTTATATTTTTGTATTGACAGCAGCCATTTTTAGCAGACTGCAAACTCTTTAGCAGTGTGAATGCTGATGCAAGATAGCAGAAAAACTGTTGTAATAGCAGAAAAGTGTCTGCTGATAGCAGACAATAACTGCTGTTAATAACAGATTTTTTCTCGAAGTGTAGTAATTATTTAATTACCCTAGATTTTCATGTGGTACAGTACAATTTTCCCATACCATGCGACTAGATGTGCTTTATTTTTAAATTAATTACAAATATGAAAACATGTTTTTGTACAATATTTTGTCTCTGTACGAACGATTCGTGAGAATTGTCGCGTCGTAAATAGGACTTCCATGTCACAGGCACTAATGGCTGACACCTACAGTAGATTAAAAATATGTTTAAGGAAACAAAGAACTTGTATATCTAAAACAACGAAATAGTCTAACGGACTATTGTCTATAATTTAGAAGACGTCTGTGACGTCTATAATTTAGAAGATTCGTTCGTCTATAAACGAACAAATTTTACAAAACACGGGGAAAATATTCGAACTTGTTAAATAAATTGAAAAAAAAAATTATTACATACATATTTATCAATGCGCCATAGAAATATTACAACAAAAATTAATAGAATCATAAAAATAGAAATGTTGAAAAATTCCAATCATTATTTCTTTACCAATCGGTGTCATTTAAATATACCTTACGCTATATTTCTATTCCTCTCTCATTTCTATATTCAAAACGGTGCGTTAAAGTACTAATAACGCCCCTGAGAGAGAAGCCAGTGCAACTTTCTAAAATATCTTTATTTTACTTTACACGCCGAATTTCATCAGCCGATTTGTTGGTACCATGTTTATCCCATTTTACACCCTTAGAGGGATGTACACACCGAATTTCATCATTCTAGCTGTAGCCGTTTACTTGGTACAATTGTTATCCCTCTGTTCCCATTGTATCCCTTGAAAGTACGAATTTGGAAAAACAAATTATTTTTCGTGTCTACGGAGTCAGAGGAATGTATGCTCCGAATTTCATGACTTTAGCTGCAGTCAGTTTGTTGGTACCATTTTTATCCCTCTATTCCCATTTTACCCCTTAAATGTACGAATTTGGGAAAAATACTTTTCTACTATGTATCTGCTCAATTAGAGGAATATACACACCGAATTGTGTGTTTCTAACTGTTTTCGTTTGATAGGAACCATTTCACCCCTACGAATAAGAATCACTTTTTAGTACACGTTTTTGTTATAGGGTGATTGCGTCTACCCAATATCAAGTCTGTACAAGCAGACATATTGAAAAAACATGCTTAAATACTCTAAAATATTAGGAGTTATTATGGGTATTTTTTTTAGTCCTTGTGAGGGAACAATTTTTCCATCTGTACCGATTTCGCCCAGGTACAATTCCAATCGGTCTTCGACTATAAGACGCATTTATGGGAAATTTGGACGTCCTAGCTCCTTTCGTTTAGATGCTAGCATGCTCTCAGCAGACGGACGGACATGGCTAGATAGTCTTAGAATTTATGACGATCAAGAATATATATACTTTATAGGGTCTCAGGTCGATATTTCAAGGTGTTACAAACGGATGTGGAGGTTATAAAATTTAAAAAAAAATTTTAATTTATTTGTTGACAAATGTTCATTATTATCAGAAATGTAAATATATAAATTTGAAATAGATCTTCAGTTTTACATTTACAAAGTAAAACTAAATTATCGCCCAAAATAGTCAATAAATTCCCGGACCCCAAACCCTATATGCGACAGACTATTAAGTGTGGATTTCTTTAAGGAATTCAATTGCATTTTAAACTCTCAAACGGATGAAGATTGGTACAGACAACGCACATACACGGTAAGAAGGACGATTAATGAAGAACCCAGACCAGGAGTTTTTATTTCAGGGACAATAGTGAATTGCAAAGACGCGATTTTGAATGACGCTATGATACGTGATGTGGTCATTCTAACGGTTGATCTCAATAATTGGGAAACGGCATGTGTCGATAGTTATGAAAAAGGGAAAATGTGGTGTATTCACTTACTGAATGACTTACTAATAACTTTCCGACAGGTTTTAAGAAACCAACGAGCTCAGTTTTTCTCATGTCTGGATTAAATGTCAGCAGATAAAACTGGATAGAGATTCTAGGGATATAACTTAATTTTCAACAGACAATGGATCGCACCGTTTCAAACGACTGCCTTACAGATTTAAGATTGCACGCAATTCATTTCAATGCATGACGACAAGCATTTTTATACATGAATGATTATGTAGTATTGGGTGGTTTAGAGAAACATATGTTAAATACTGTCAAGTTATTTATATGTTTTTAGTCTATGCCGAAAATACAATCTGAAATTACAATCAGAAAAATGTTTCTTCATGCATGAAATCACTTATCTCGGACATAAATGTACAGATATCCTGTCTGATGATAAGAAATTTTAAGCTATCAAGAATTATCCATTAGCGACAAACGCTGACGAGGCAAGACGGTTTGCAGCGTTCTGTAACTATTACAGGAGATTTATTAGAAAATTTTCTCGACACATAACGAGACTAACTAAGAAGAATGTCCCTTCGATCGGATTGAGGAATGTCAGAATGCATTTGAAAGTTTGAGAAAACAACTTATGAATCCCACACTTTTACAGTACCCGGAAAACAATAGCATATGATCGAGAGCAGGGAGAAAGTAACATATGTATAATAGAACAAAACGGACCACAGACCTCTGTTTTATATTTTTCAATAAAAAATGACGAGAATGAGACGTGAGGGCAAGGAGAATTATGTAGCGGATGCTCTTTCTCATATATCGATCGACGATTTGAAAGAGCTTGACTTAAAGACTACAAAAACACATAGAATGTTTTGATGTTCAATCTGGCAACGCTATAATGACCAGCTGAATTAAAATTAGCGCTCTGTGTGGAGCGACATTTGTATGTGGGCTGTATCTAAATCTGAACCGATCTTACCCACTTTCACCATAGGTGTTTTTAGTTTAGATGGACAGACGGACATTACCAAATCAATTCAAAAAGTGATTCTAAGTCGATCGGTGTAACTAACTTTGGGTGTTACAAACAAATGCACAATGACATAATACTCTCGTGGAGTGTATAAAAAGCCGGCAACACAAGAAACCTTTACTTGCGTAGCCGACTTTGGATTTTACGAAAATACCTAAATCCCAAAAGAAGACCATAAGGCCCGAACTTTGCGTCATAAGGCCCAAACTTTGCGTCATAAGGCCCAAAGAAGTTTGTTGGGCTTTCTGACATTTTAATTGGAGGTGACGCTTTTATTGCCTAAATTTGGGCGATATGCTTATTATTGGGCTTTATGACCTTACGCCAATCAAACAAATGTCCATACTTCTTTTTGTGTGTAATCGTCTTTTCTGTCTAAGAAAGCATAATCAAAACTAATCTCGAAACTGAGTATATATTAAAAAACAAAACTGTACATTATGCCATTTAAACATTAATTTGTAAACGACAACGGTCCACAATTTCTAAAATATTTCATAAATTGACTTTATTCCTCCACCATGCAGTACATTCCACAGTATTACCGGCAGATTAGAGGTTGTCAACTTCACGTAGAAATGTAACGTGTTAAGGAAATTATCATATTCTTTACTAATTGCGATATGTATTATGTAAATGCTGATGTTTTTTATTATAATCTTGAATTAAAACGTATTAATTAATTTAAACATCATAAAAATATTTTTGAGGCGTGATAGTCCTTAACTATATATCAAAATAATACTTCAAATGTATTCAAAAAGGCAGTAATCTTAAAAAATGTGCTTAAATAGCGTAAATATTAGAGATTTTTGGTGTTATTTTCATTTGTTAGGGAAGAATTTTTTACGTTAGACCGATTTCAATTTTTCAATTCCAAATTTTCACAATTATGAAGAAACATAATAGTTTAATAAATATACAAAGTAAATTTACATATTTACAAATATTTAATTATGGTAATTATCCACAAAAATATTGATGATTTCTATTTTTTTACTTAAATATAAATTGTTGTTAACTAGTCGCTAAATCTAATACATGTTGCTTTTTAAAGTCTTCTTCTTTCGTTGCTGTTATTCAAAAGAGAACCCGCTAGAGGATTTTGATGGTTTCTTTGTCTTTCACTAAAACTTTCGCTGAATCTTGAAATATCATGTTTAACAGGTCGCATTTTGAGATCTCTCAATATAGTGCTGCTACTGACGAATCATGGAGCATATGTGACAATGTCCGACAATCCATATTACACTTGGATCAAATGATATACGTCTGAAACTATAGGTGAAATGGAGTTAATTGGCATTTTTAGTTTTTCATTTACTTATCAGTTTACTTAGTAGTCCCTTAAAAGGACTACAAATTTCGAAAGGATAAAATAATTCAAAATTATTTTAGATACTCATCCTATGCTACCGGTATAAATATCACATTAAAGAAGAGAACCTGTGCCAAAAATATTTCAAATTTTAAGCATCTATCTGCATTAAAAAGTAAAATATGAATAAACTAAATAAATTGAGTTGTAAACTTGAAATGGTTGTTAATGCTGAAGTAATATAGATGGAGATTTTTTAATTTTACACTCATACCGTTTGTTTAGCATTGCGCTAAACTCGTTGTAACCACTGTAGTGTAGCTGAAAGGCCATGTATGTACATGCATGTACATACACACACACATGTACATACATGCCTGGAAGCTACCTGCACTTGTTCCCTTTTTTCTTTTGCATATTCTTGCTGAATATCGTTTGTCTGCTGCGATGGGGGGGACAAGCGGTATTCAAGCAAGAATAAAAGTTCATTCGTTTTTCTTTCTTCAACCCGTCCAACCGCTGTGCTCTTGTGACTAAGTGACAAAGTGATCTAAGTTAAAAAGTTAACATAAAACTTGTGCGACTGACACAAACGATTAAAATCATTTGAAATAACAAAAAACAGTATTTACATGTACATATATACACTAGCGTGTGCAAAAATATAATTATAAAAAAAAACACAAGTGAATTAGCTAAAATTATCTACTTAATTCTAAATTGTAATTTTGCTACTTAAATTTACTTAACTTAACCTAATTACTAAAGTGAATTACCATTCCTAAATTCTACTTATACCTACCTAAAGTTACATATATAAAAGAAAGAAAACTAGAATAAAAAATACAAAACTTAGAATTTAAAACCTAAATGAACAAGTGCACTAAAATCAAAAAAAGGCAAACCTAAACATAAAACAAGAAAAAGGTTCTACAAGGAACATTATGGTCCTCAGCGAACCGGATGTTTTTTAAATAATTAAAAACAGGCCAAAGCTAAAAAGTGTTAGGAGGCTAAAAATACCCATATACATTTCATACCCAATTGTAAGCACTTGCGGAAATATTAAAAAGTGAAACCAATCTCATGTACAAAAATATACTTTAAACAAACAAACATTTATACGTTCATATCTACATTAAGGTGGCCCTAACATTTTGTTAACAATTTAAAAAATTAAAAATTGTGTGAAAAGTGCGAATCAAATACAAAGACAGTGTGAGTTTAAAAAAGAAAAAACAAAATCACTTATAAAAAATCCCATCCCCGGTTAAAAAATTGAAACACAAAAGATCGGTACGGTTATTAAAACAACGACAACAAAATTACAAAAAGGAACACATTTTGCAAAATTTGCAAAACAAATTACCGTAATAACGGTAACTCAGCGACAGCGTCATCAGCAGCAGCAGCATTCTCAAAACGCATAGCAACAAGAGGGACGACGAGAAGAAGGGCAGGTACCCAACACACACATACACACCCACCCATACACAAACCTTGAACAACAAGTAGTAAGTCCCGTTTTACTTTACATTATTCTACATCACGCAACAACCAGAATTTTTTGACTCCGCATCATCGTATGGAAGGAAGTCTTGTTGTTTAACAATGTAATGTGACCCTTTACGCTCTTGCCTAGTTGTTACGTGCATTTCGTGCAGATTTGCCACACACCTATTATAAAAGGAAAATTATTTGACACTTATTTGCCGCGACCCCCCTTGTAATTCTAAATTTGTAGGATTTATCAAATTTACTACATTGTCTGGATATTGAGGAAAACCGCCGTCTATTCTTTTATATCGACGAGATCTTGCGCTGACAATTCCTTTTGGGAACATTCTTTACGGAAAGTTACCTTGCTTTTTGGGAATACTGACATAAACGTCAGCCAAAGACCCTAACCACGAAAAATCTCAATTTGCGTGCAATTATTAAATTCTATTTTTTGATATTTCGAGCAAATGAAACTAACTACAAAAATTTCTTAATTTTATTGAATTTTTTTCGTCGTTGCTGGCAAATGAACATAATAACAAAAAAATTAATAATTTCTTAATCTGGCTGAAATTTTTTCGTGTGGCGGGCAAATAAACTTAACTACAAAAAATTAAAAATTTCTTAATTTGATTGAAATTTTTTCGTCGCTGGTTGCAAATGAACCTAACTACAAAAAATTAAAAATTTCTTAATTTGATGGAAATTTTTTCGTCGCTGTTTGCAAAAGACCCTAACTACAAAAATTTTAAATTTCTTAATTTAATTGAAATTTTTTCGTTGCTGTGGGCAAACAAGCCTAGCTACAAAAAATTTAAAAATGTCTTGCTGTTGCTGCTGGCAAACAAGCCTAACTACAAAAAATTTGAAATTTCTTCGTTGCTGTTGGCAAACAAGCCTAACTACAAAAATTTTAAAATTTCTTAATTTAATTGCAATTTCTTCGTTGCTGTTGGCAAACAAGCCTAACTACAAAACATTTAAAATTTCTTAATTTAATTGAAATTTTTTCGTTGCTGTTGGCAAACAAGCCTAACTACAAAAAAATAAAAAAAATCTTAATTCGATTGAAAATTTTCGTTGTTGCTGCCAATTAGGACTAATTACACAAAATTAAAATTTCGTAATTTGGTGGATATTTACGTGGTTAGTACCGTAGACCCTAAATACATCCTTTTTAAGGAAAAAACTACTGGTTGAAATTCTATGGAAGATATTTTTTGAGAATAATTCGAATGGTTTAACAAAATTTGGCTTGCGAGAAAATAGACTTTTGCCACTGGAAAAGTTTATCGGTCAAATTTTACGAGTTAACATTCTAATTTTTTTTTGAGGAAAAAAATTAACAAAAAATTTGACTTGCGAGACAATAGACTTTTGCCGCTGGAAAAGTTTATCGGTCAAATTTTATAAAACAACATTCCGAGACACTCCTTTTTCGATCAAACTAGAATTTTTTAACAAAATTTTGGCTTGCAAGACAATAGACTTTGCCGCTGGAAAAGTTTTTTTTACGGTTCAACACAATTATTGTTGTAAAATTATTTAGTTCCTGACAATAGAACCCAATTACACTAGTCCCAGTATTTTATTGATATAAAAACTTACGTGGTATCCTGGTAAAAGACAAGATTTATGGAAATACTATTTTTTCTGGGTAATTTTGTTGCATTCACAAGATAAACTCAAGAATTTGGCAAAAATTAAAGTGGGCGTTTCAAATTTTCTTTACGTTTTTGACGGGCTCAAAGACTTTATAACAGAAAAGTACGAAAATTTGCCATGGATACAATTTTATGTGAAAAGTTCGCTAATTGCGTGAACGATTTATTCGATTTCGAGTGCGTCTTCTCCGTCTCGAAGACCGAGGACAGCGTTCATGGGCTCGAAATTCTGAGGGTTGAACTCAATTCACTATGGGACCAAGTCAAACGGGCGTATTTGGAGTGCCGCGATCGAGTGGCGGAAGCAGGAGAGAAACCAATTGACAAAACGAAACTTAGGAGCCTCCATAAGGAATCACTAACCAGCTACACCAGAGTTATAAGCGTACTAAATGATGAGATTCAGACGATTAAGGATCGGCTAGCGGAAGAAAAACAGGAGCGCTTATCGGCTGCGGCAGAAAAAAAGACGGAGTCTGAATTTGCACCAATATTGAGGTTACCACCCTGTGACACGGACACTTTCCGTGGAGGATACACCGCCTGGCCGACATTTAGAGACCTTTTTTCTGCCATCTACATCAAAAACTCCAAATTGAGCAAAGTCGAGAAATTACTCCACCTGACCCAAAAAACTGCGGGAGAAGCGAGGGAAATCATCAGCCACGTACCCCCAACCAATGATGGATTCGACATTGCCTGGAGAAACTTAGTGGCCAGATATAAAAATAAGCGGATGCAGGTTAATGAACAGCTGAAGACTCTATTTAATTTGCCCCATGTTTCCGCAGATTCAGGGTCTTCGATACAAAAAATGCAGCGAACAATTAATAGTTTAATTCAAACGTTGAATACATTAAATATTGACACCGGGGGATGGGACCCAATTTTTGTATTCCTTAGCTCAACAAAGCTACCTAGAAATTTCCTAGAAGAATTTGAAAATTCTCTAAAAGATTGTACGACACTTCCTACTTGGGCAGAATTTGATATGTTCTTGACACACAAGTTCAAGACCCTAGAGTCGGTCGGAAATATAAAACCGAGCGCATCAAAAAATATTCAGCCTGGATCTGATCATAATAAAAAGACAGGCGTTTTAATACGTTTCAAACAAATATTTCACAAAACCCAACAAGCACGGGAACAAAGCACAAACTCAGCAATAATTCAACAAATTCGTTCAACAAGAATGATCAGAGTTGTCAACTCTGCAAGGAAAATTATTTTATCCGAGATTGTCCAAAATTCCTTGAAAAGAGTATAAATGACAGAATTCACATTGTAAAGACTTCATATTTATGCTACAACTGTCTCTCCTGAAAGCATAGCATCAAGGATTGTAGAAGCCCCTATAAATGTCGAGAGTGTCAACTAAAGCATCACACCGTGTTGCATAAGGCAAATGGGACCCAATCTTCAATGAACAGTCAAACTTTAGAAAGAGATAATGCACGACCTAGTACTAGTGCTGCAGCTCTTACAACGTTAATACAGTCCACATCAAACCTAGAACCTCCTAGCCTCACAACTTTGACTCTTCAAGAGTGCAAACCACCTTGTCTACTACAAAGTAGAGAAACTTTGCTGTTCACTGCCATAGTTCAAGTCGAGTCTCGAGGACAGAAATACGATGCCAGAGCAATAATTGACCCTGGATCTCAATCAACTTTCATTTCGGAAAAACTCAAGAATTTTTTAAGACTTCCTACGAGGCGCAACTTAGTTCATGTGACCGGTATAAATCAGGCCGTGTCTTGTGTCTTGTCTTTTCAACCTTTGCTCACGAACAGACCCTAGATTTAATTTAGAAGTTTGGGCACCGGTCTTGAAGACCTTACCTTCTAATTTACCACCTAGAACACTGGAAAAACTCAAATTATTGAAGCTTCCAAACTGGAACTGGCAGACCCTCGTTTTTCGCAAGCCGACCTATTGATCTTCTGATTGGAATGGATATCGGACCCCTAATTTTCGCAATTGGCTTTACTATGCAGTCTATCGGGTCACTATTAGCTCAAAAAACCCTATTTGGATGGATTATCGGTGGACCCATTACTCAGGAGACTCAAGTCGAAAACCACATATTACTTTGTAACACCGTCTCGATTGAGAAAGTCCTCACACTTTTTGGGAGGTGGAGGAGACTGCAAAATCTTTGCAGAAGAGGATAAATTTTGTGAACAAAATTTTAAATCTACAACTCGTCGACACAAATCTGGAAGGTACATTGTGACTCTCCCATTCAAAACTTGTGAATAATTGGGAGCTTCCAGGAACATTGCTATGGCGCAGTTTCATCGAATGGAGAAAAAGTTACTAAAAACGCCGGACATCAAGCAACAGTATGATCAGGCCATTTTAGAATACTTGGAATTGGGTCATATGAGGAGGATCACAGCGCAGGAGGTAGATAATACACCACACTATTACCTGCCACATCATGCCGTCATTAAGCCAGATAGGGTAACGACAAAACTGAGAGTTGTTTTCAACGCATCCAGCCCCTCTAACAAAAAAAAGCCTTAACGATAATTTGTTCCCGGGACCCATTCTTCAACAAGATCTTGTTTTACAAATACTAAAATGGAGATTTTATAGGTACGTTTTTAACGCCGACGTCACGAAAATGTACTGGCAGATTCTTTTAGACCCTAGGCAGACCAAATACCAAAGAATTCTGTTTAGGAAATCTCCAAATGATCCTATAGAGGACTTTGAACTCCTGACTGTAACTTTTGGAGTTAATTGCGCACCATTCCTTGCCATTCGGACACTTCTTCAACTAGCCGAAGACGTGAAAGACACACACCCCCTAGCCGCAGATATAATTCAACAGAATGTGTATGTTGACGACGTCTTAACGGGATGTCACACAATAAAAGAGGCCATCACGTCAAGAAAAGAATTGGTATCGGCCTTGGATTCAGCGGGTTTCGAGTTACGGAAGTGGACATCAAATGACCCACTTGTAATTCAAGATTTACCTCCAGACTCACTTCTTCCTGTCAATTGGTTAGACTTATCTGAGGGAACATCAACGAAAACCCTAGGTATCAGGTGGAACATATCAAGTGACTCCTTTACATTCACTTCACCACCGATTGAGGAAAATATAGCGCACACGAAGAGATCAGTTCTTTCCACATTTGCCAAGTTTTTCGACCCTTGCGGATGGTTGGCACCAATAATTGTGATAGCTAAACTAATAATGCAACAAGTCTGGCTGGATCAAATTGATTGGGACGACATTTTGAAACCCATAACTAACATAAACTGGCAGAATTTCATTAAAACTTCTCCATCAATTGATACTGTCGCGATTCCTAGGTGGGTTCAGTACAGACCCTCTAGTTCCATCGAAATCCACGGATTTTGCGACGCGTCGGAAAGTGCATACGCTGCCTCATTGTATATACGAGTACAACATTCCGATAATAGCACAGACACTTTTCTACTGGCAGCCAAGACACGCGTGGCCCCTATTAAGAAAATTTCGCTACCCCGTTTAGAGTTATGTGGAGCTGTCCTTTTATCAAAATTAGCTTCAGCAATAATTCCACAGCTTCGAATCTCAAACTTTTCGACGCAATACTGGACCGATTCAACAATTGTGCTGGCATGGCTGAAAAAACCACCTTGTGCCTGGAGCACTTTTGTCGGAAATCGAGTATCTGAAATTCTGGAAGGTGTTGGAAATGAGCGGTGGCGACATGTCGACTCTGAAAGCAATCCCGCAGACATTGCCAGTCGAGGCTGCTCACCAAATGATCTAAAGTCGCATCATTTATGGTGGCATGGACCGCCATGGCTCAAATTTCCGCAAGACCGATAGCCAAAGTACGAAGTTCAAGAAGACACCAATTTGGAAGCCAAATCTGTCAAAGTACTTGCAACTTCAACCTTTGACGACCCACTTTTGTGATTCTCATCCCTTTCACATGCATATAAGGTTTTAGCATATGCACTTCGTTTTTTGGGAAACACCGGCAAAAATAGGACACTAATTAGAATTTCATCCGTAGAAATTACCGCTGAAGAGATTCGGGACATTAAAATCCGACTTATAATCATCACGCAAAGGCACTACTTTGCCCTTGAACATCGGGCTCTAGCACAAAAAACTCGTATTTCACCTAGCAGTAGTCTCTTATCTCTTAATCCGTTTCTGGATTCCAAGGGGGTCATGAGAGCGAACGGTCGACTTGTTCAATCGCCTGCCTTAACGTATAATGAACGTCATCCAATACTCTTACCATACGAGGCAAGATTAACTCAACTTTTGGTAGAATTCACGCACAAGGTCACAATTCATGGAGGAAACCAACTTATGACACGACTATTGAGAACTGAATTTTGGATATTCAGACTGAAACCCTTAGTAAAAAAGGTTATACACAACTACAAGACGTGTATATATAAACGACACACTCAAACTCAGATTATGTCATCTCTTCCTCCAGAACGTACCATGCCATCTCGACCCTTCAACAACACAGGAGACGATTTTGCTGGGCCCTTTAGCATCAAAAATTTCACTGGTCGAGCTTGCCTTATTACAAAAGGATATGTATGCATATTTGTCTGTTTTGCCACAAAAGCCATTCACCTGGAAACCACAAGCGACTTGTCGACCCAATCTTTCCTCGCCGCCCTTGCACGGTTTATCGGCCGAAGAGGTTGTCCTGCCAGGATTTATTCTGATAATGGCACAAATTTCGTGGGAGCAGCTGAAATGATGCGAAAAGACAGACTCGAGTTCCTCAAGACTCTTCAAAATAACTCCATTCAACAGAATGCACATCACGAACTTGACTGGAAATTCATACCTCCTGGCGCACCTCATATGGGTGGTCTTTGGGAGGCGGGCGTAAAGTCATTCAAAACACATTTGAGAAAATTAATACCAAAAATGAATTTCACATTTGAAGAACTCTCAACAATCTTAGCCCGTATCGAGGCTTGTCTGAACTCGAGACCCTTGAGCGCTGCTAGCGATGACCCTGATGATTTGTCCCCTTTAACTCCTGGAGACTTTCTTATTGGGACGTCCATGCTGGCACCTGCCGAATCGGACATATCTGATGACGATTTAACTTACGTCAATAGATGGAAACGTCTAAAAATAATTTCCCAATATTTTTGCCAGCGTTGGAAGTCCGAATATTTGAATGAACTCCACCGTAGAACAAAATGGAAGTACCAAAGGGACTCGATCAGAATACCCGGGTTGTAGATATAAAAACGTCCCACGGCATAATTAGTCGACCCATTACCAAAGTTGTCAAACTATTTTCCGATTGACTAGACCCTAGTCTAATTTTCAAAAGAGCGCACACTCACATCTTTTATTTTCTAGTTATGGCTGCCCGACTACCCCGAGAGGACTGGAAGAACGAACGGCGCTCCCGTTCTACTGAGAGACCTGAGACCATGTGCGGGCCCCCCACCAGCAGGAATGGCGTCCCGTGCAATGGCAGTACTCTTGCGGGTTACTCATGCGCTAAATACGTGCCGCCGATTCCGGGAAATGACGCCCTACCAACGGTAGAGCGACGAGGCTACTGTCGGAACTGCCTGGCACGGAGACATTTAGCGCCAGACTGCCGAAGTCTGATTGGATGCCGTAGGTGTGACAGTCGCCATCACACGCAGCTGCACGGGGCCCCGCTGTGGTGGTGCCAGCCATTAGATGGGCTCTCGTATTTGTACCCACAGCTATGGTGAGCATTGTGGCAGCGGGCTCGGACACCTACTCGACGGTGAGGGCTCTACTTTTTCAGTCGGCTATCATGTCCCGGATCGCACGGTCCACCTTCAGACGATTGGGCTTGCGATCCTTTGATTATCAAGGCAGGCGGTTTACTACTTTCACCATGAGGCCAAGACGCACCCGAAGCACCTGGGTGCTGAATGTAAACGCCTTGATCACGGATGACTTACCCAGACGACCCTACTCAGACCCTATCATAGATGACCCGACCCGCGATTTCGCAGCTGACACCATGGCAGACGTCGACCCGAGAGGAAACACCCCCATTGATGTCGAGCTCGGCGCTGATGTCTACTCAGCCATACGCAAGGAGGGCTCTTTGTTTGGCGGTGTCGGTGATGTCCATGCGCACCAAACTGTTCTGGGATTCGTATTCTCGGGACCAGTCAGGAATTTATTTACTTAGTAGCTCTAATTTGTAAAGACACTTTGTTCACATTGTCACGGGGGGCGGAATGTTTAGCATTGCGCTAAACTCGTTGTAACCACTGTAGTGTAGCTGAAAGGCCATGTATGTACCCATATGTACATGCATGTACATACACACACACACATGTACATACATGCCTGGAAGCTACCTGCACTTGTTCCCTTTTTTCTTTTGCATATTCTTGCTGAATATCGTTTGTCTGCTGCGATGGGGGGGACAAGCGGTATTCAAGCAAGAATAAAAGTTCATTCGTTTTTCTGTCTTCAACCCGTCCAACCGCTGTGCTCTTGTGACTAAGTGACAAAGTGATCTAAGTTAAAAAGTTAACATAAAACTTGTGCGACTGACACAAACGATTAAAATCATTTGAAATAACAAAAAACAGTATTTACATGTACATATATACACTAGCGTGTGCAAAAATATAATTATAAAAAAACACAAGTGAATTAGCTAAAATTATCTACTTAATTCTAAATTGTAATTTTGCTACTTAAATTTACTTAACTTAACCTAATTACTAAAGTGAATTACCATTCCTAAATTCTACTTACACCTACCTTAAGTTACATATGTAAAAGAAAGAAAACTGGAATAAAAAATACAAAACTTTGAATTTAAAACCTAAATGAACAAGTGCACTAAAATCAAAAAAGGCAAACCTAAACATAAAACAAAAAAGGTTCTACAAGGAACACCGTTATTATTACAACTCTGTGTTATCATCTCTATTATTATACCCTCCACCTCCAGGATGGGGGTATACTAACTTTGTCATTTCGTTTGTAACACCTTGAAATATCGACCTGAGACCCTATAAAGTATATATATTCTTGATCGTCATGAAATTCTAAGACGATCTAGCCATGTCCGTCCGTCTGTTGAAAGCACGCTAACATCTAAACGAAAGGAGCTATGAGGCCCAAATCTATATATATAAAAGAGTTGCGTGAGTGGCTGAGTGACTGACTGATCACTCCCCAGACCAAACGGCTAGAGCTAGAATCATGAAATTTGGTGTGTACATTTCTCTTATAGTGTAGAGTAGGGATTTTTCGAAATTCGTGCTTTTAAGGGGTAAAAAGGTATAAAAATGGTACCAACGCAATGACCAAACAGCTGGGCCTAGAATCTCGAAATTTGGTATGGATATTCCTCTTGCGGCATGAAGACATCCCAAAAAGTGACATTTTAAAATTCGTACTTTTGGGGGGTTAAATGGTACAAAAAGGGACAAAAATGGTACCTACAACATTGTTGAAGCTAGAATCATGAAATTTGGTACATTTCCCTTACAGTGAAGAAATCAGATTTGAAGGGAATTTTTCATAATTCGTACTTTTAAAGGGTAAAATGGGGTAAAGAGGGATAAAAATTGTACCACAGCAATGACCAAACGGCTGGGACTAGCATCTTGAAATTTGGTACAAAAATCCTCTTATAGCTTCAACGCGCCAAAGAAAATATTTTTCAAAATTAGTACTTTTTGGGGGTGAAATCGTGTAAAAAGGGATAAAAATAGTACCAATAAAATGGATGGAGCTCAAAATGTTTAGAATCGCAAAATGAAGGAAGTTTTCGAAATTTGTACTTTTATCCCCTTTTCCCTTAACAACAACACGGATGCCGCTACAATAATGAAATTCGGTGTGTATATTCAGATCACTAATAAGAAAGCATTTTTCGAAATTTATACTTTTAAGGGATTAAATGGGATAAAAATTGTATCACCACCCTGACCAAACGGCAGGGCCTAGAATCTTGAAATTTGGAACGGGCACGAATATAGCAATATATATAGCACGAATGCGACTAAGACAATATTTTTCAAAATTCGTACTTTTTGTGAGTGAAATTGGTTAGAGAGGGAAACAAAATGGTACCAATCAAACAGATGGAGCTGGAATCATGAAATTCGGCGTGTACATCCCTGAAATGCAAATTGAAGGAATTTTTCGAAATTCGTACTTTTGTACTTGTGAAATTGGGTAAAAACGGATAACAGCGGTACCAATCATGAAATTCGGTTTGTACATGCATAGAAACACAAAATTAATATATTTTTCGAAATTCGTACCTTTTTATATTCCTATGGTCCCAACAACACGACTGAAACTAGAATCGTAAAATGCGGTGTGTATATTCCTCTGACAGTGTAGACGCGAAACATTGACTGATTTTCAATATTTATACTTTTAAGTTGAACTTGGAAAAAAGCGATTAAAATGGATACTGCAATTGGATTGTGTCAAATATATACTTTAAAGGGGGAGGCGGATCAAAAGTGGTGCAAAAGGTACCAACCAAAATTGGGGATTTGGGATACAGATAGTACCAACCAAAGTTTTCAGCTAGAATATGAAAAGAAATTCGGTGTGTACATTTCTTCGAGGACATAAATTAATTTTTCGAAATATGTATGTTTAAGGGCACAAGCGTCACAGAAAGAGTTATGTGTGATAATGATATTCATTATCCCCGGCAAAATAAAAGATAGATACAAAATTTTTGTTCCATTTATAAGTTCAGATTTCAAGTAACGCACAGGTATAGAAGATATGGTTTTAATTTTCACTTGGATAGGGACTACAAATGACGCGGAAAAGCATACATATTTTGTAGGTTTAAAGTGATTATAAAAACATTTTAAAATCTCGAATTGCAAATAATTTCAACCATACGTATGGAAGTTATATAAGTTTTATTTTGACCAAAGCTTATGTCAATTTGCGTGGAAAATATAGAAGTTATATTAGGTTTAATTTTACGTACGGGTCGTTTGTTTTGGAATATGGACTATACGTGTGTGGGTACCATAAGATGTATATCAATTTCCCCCATTTCCGAATTTAAACTAAGTTTGGGAAAATAGTACTATGTGCAGAGTTTGAATAAATTCATTAAGTCCCTTCCAGAGTCATCATGTATACCATCGTGCCAGACAGACGATACTTATGGTTTTAAATCTATTCTTCAATGCGTTACACTTTTTTTCTATCCCTAATGATATATTCGCTCCTACTCTGTAGTGAGAGTATAATTTTCACAATTTTCTACTTTATATGATTTGTTGTAGAAAAATTGTTTTCATTTTGTGCCTATAAATTAAACTATTGACTACGTATAAACGCTGAAAGTAATATCCTTACACTAAGGCAATTTCAATATATAAAACAAGTAAGGAAAGGCTAAAGTCGGACGGGGCCGACTATATAATACCCTACACCACTCCCTGCATATATACATCGCTTTGATTACTAAACCCAGGTATTCCATGGGAGCAATTTTATGTAGTTCATATAAATTATACTATTTAATGAATATGGTAAATAATAAAGTAATTGATCCAATTTTCCAGCAGATATTCCGAGTAAAGTAAATAAACATGATATGGAAAAATTGATCAAGATCCATAGGTTTTTTTAGTTGGATTTTTAGATGTTGTGTCAATTTTAAAGAAAATCGGGTAAAATATGTGGTTTCTAAAGAGGAAAAAGTAAAATCGGAAGCGACATTTGTATGGGGGCTATATATATCTCTGAACCTATCTTACCCACTTTCAGCATAGGTGTTTCTAGTTCGATTATAAAATGTTGTGTCAATTTTAAAGAAAATCTGGTAAAATATGTGGTTTCTAAAGCGGAAAAAGGGAAATCACAAGCGACATTTGTATGGGGGCTATATCTAAATCTGAACCTATCTTACCCACTTTCAGCATAGCTGTTTCTAGTTCGATTATAAAATGTTGTGTCAATTTTAAAGAAAATCGGGTACAATATGTGGTTTCTAAAGCGGAAAAAGTGAAATCGAAAGCGACATTTGTATGGGGGCTATATCTAAATCTGAACCGATCTTACCCACTTTCACATTGGAGTTTCTAGTTCGATTATAAAATGTTGTGTCAATTTTAAAGAAAATCGGGTACAATATGTGGTTTCTAAAGCGGAAAAAGTGAAATCGGGAGCGACATTTGTATGGGAGCTATATCTAAATCTGAACCGATCTTACCCACTTTCAGCATAGGAGTTTCTAGTTCGATTATAAAATGTTGTGTCAATTTTAAAGAAAATCGGGTACAATATGTGGTTTCTAAAGCGAAAAAAGTGAAATCGGGAGCGACATTTGTATGGGAGCTATATCTAAATCTGAACCGATCTTACCCACTTTCAGCATAAGTGTTTCTAGTTCTATTATAAAATGTTGTGTCAATTTTAAAGAAAATCGCGTACAATATCTGGTTTCTAAAGCGAAAAAAGTGAAATCGGGAGCTGCATTTGTACGGGGGCTATATGTAAATCTGAACCGATCTTACCCACTTTCAACATAGGTATTTCTAGTTTGATTATAAAGTGTTAAGTCAAATTTGAAGAAAATCGGGTACTATATGTGCTTTATAGGGCGGAAAAAGTCAAATCGGGAGCGACATTTGTATGGGGGCTATATCTAAATCTGAACCGATTTCCTCCAAATTCAATAGCGATGGTCCTTGGCCAGAAAAAATAACTTCTGCCAAGTTTCATGACAATCGGACAACAATTGCGACCTGTAGAGTGCGAACAAGCTTAGATGGGCAGCAGACGGACAGACAGCCGATTCTAAGCCGATCGGTATACTTAAAGGTGGGTCTAGCTCGATTATTTCTTGGTGTTACAAACATTTGGCGCGAAACTAACTTATAATACCCTAGTCCACGAAGTGGTGTAAGGTATAAAAACAGTTTGAATACCGATACAAACTACTATTAATACCATACCATTTTTCCGCGTACGAAGTAGCGGGTATTTGCTAGTTTTGCATAAATACGTCTTATAGTCGTAGATTGGTTGGGATTGAAACTGGGCGAAATCGGCCCAAAGGGAAAAATTTTCCCTCACAAGGACTGAAAAAACCCATAATAACCCCTAATATTTTAGAGTATTTAAGCATATAAGTTTAAATGTGTTTTTTGATATTCGGCCTATATTTTTAATTTATTATTTAAATATTGAAAAAAATCAAGCTCGAGGCCAATTTTGGTTTTTTGTTGTGTTCTTTATTTTTAACCAATATTTCGTCCTTCTTTGAAGAACATCATCAGGGTTCTACAAATAATATAAAAAGAAAACATAACAATATGTACAAAACATGACATCTTAACATAATTTACGTATTCACTTACAAAAGTAACAAATCAAAAAACAACACTACACGTATTAAATCTACGTCTCGTTCCGTCGCTTACTGGATTCTTACTGACTTTCTTTTGCTTATTGCACTCTGTTTATTTTCTTGATCAGCATTCTGTAACTCTGCGCCAAGTTGTCCGTGCCTGTTTTAAAATTCATTCGTTGTTGTGTTGTTGTTGCGAGTATATGTAACATTTCAAGTGTAAGTCGTTTGTTGTAGTCGTGTTCGCTCTGCACTACACTCACTTTCTCAAGCTCAGGGTGGTGGTTGTTTGTTGCACAGTGGGCGACTAGTGCTGTTTTGGCAGTCAGTTTGTTGTTGCGTAGTTTAATGTCCGATTTATGACCAGACAGTCTAGTTCGTAGTTGGTTTTTTGTTGTTCCAATGTAATATTTTTCGCAATTTGTTTCGTTTCCATTGCATTGTATTTTGTAAATGACGTTCGACATTTCCATAGTATCTATTTTTGCTTTTAGGTTGGTGAATACTTTCTGTAATGTGTTATTTGTTTTTGGTGCCATTTTGTAGATTTTGTTGTCCATACAATCAGATTTTTGGAATCTCTCTGACAGCTGTGGTACGTATATGACGGATTTGTATATAGTTGGTGTTTTTTCTTTATGTACTGTGATATTATTCTTGTTTTGGTTTACTAGTTTTTGAATTGTTATCATCGGAAAACTGTTTTGTTGAAGAATATTTTTAATTGTGTTTATGTTATCGGCATGGTATTCCTCGTCACTTATGGTCAAAACTCTGTTGATAAAATTGATTGCTGTGTTGAAAATTATTCTTTTTGGATGCTTTGAGTGGAAATTAACTAATCTTCCGGAGGCGGTTGGTTCTTGGTACCAATTCATCTTCAGCCTATTATTGTCTCTAATTACTATGGTGTCCAGATACTAAAGTTATTTATTGGTTTCTTTTTCAAATGTGAACTTAATTTGATGATTAAAGCTATTGAGATTCGTCAATATGTTGTCTATTGCACATTCCTTGATAATCCCAAAAAGGTCGTCCACGTATTTAGTCAGTAACTTAGGTTTAATATCACAGTTTTCAATGGCTCTATCCAACAGCTCTTCCATCACAATGTCGGCTACTATTGGAGATGCCGATGAACCCATTGGTAGTCCTCTCTTTTGTTGGTAGATTTTGTTCCCTACAACAAAAACAAAAAACGAACTGGACGTAAAACATAACAGAGCCTGGTTTATTAATAAAACAAAATTTGATATCCCAGAGAACGTGGAATGGCTTCTCTCGCACGGGAAGAAATTTGCATTGCCCCACAAAAAAAGGAGAATTTCCCTTGTTCAAATACATAGGGGACGGAGAAGAATGCATAAAAACACTGGAAGATAAAGAGGAACAAGAAATTGCACGCAACAAATTCACATACATGATGGAGAACTACATTAATAAACAACAACTGAGCAACAGAGACAAATACACATTAGGTACAGTGGAGCAAACCAAACAATTTTTGAAGAAGAACAAAGAAATCATAATTGTCGACGCAGACAAAGGAAACGTCACCGTAGCTATGGAGAGGAAGGACTACGAAACAAGAATGAGTACGATAGTGAACGATATTATGACATACAAGAGGCTTAATAAAGATCCTACCATTTAAAGCATCCAAAAAGAATAATTTTCAACACAGCAATCAATTTTATCAACAGAGTTTTGACCATAAGTGACGAGGAATACCATACCGATAACATAAACACAATTAAAACAAGTAAGGAAAGGCTAAAGTCGGGCGGGGCCGACTCTATGATACACTCCACTTTCAATCCGAATACAATTTAATTCGGCGAAAAAGTGAAAACGGGAAGGATTTTTGTATCCTGGAAATGTATGTGTATGACAAAAAATGTTAAATCTGAAAGGACATTTGTATGGGGGTATACTGAAATCTGGAACGAAATAGGTGAAATATAATATGTATAGTTTGGCCAAAATCGGTTAAACATTTGGGAGCAACATTTGTATTTGCGCTATATCTAAATCTGAACCGATCTTAGCCACTTTCACCATAGGTTTTTTACTTGGATTATAAGCTGTTGTGCCAAATTTGAAGATAATCGGGTACAATATGTGGTTTCTAGAGCGGAAAATGTCAAATCGGGAGCGACATTTGTATGGGGGCTATATCTAAATCTGAACCGATCTTACCCAATTTCAGCACAGGTGTTTTTAGTAGGATTCTATGATGTTGTACCAAATTTTAAGATAATCGGGTGCAATATGTGGTTTCTAGAGCGGAAAATGTCAAATCGGGAGCGACATTTGTATGGGGGCTATATCTAAATCTGAACCGATCTTACCCAATTTTTGCATATGTGTTTCTAGTTCGATTATAAGATGTTGTGCCAAATTTAAAGAAAATCGGATACAATAAGTCGTTTCTAGAGCGGAAAATGTCAAATCGGGAGCGACATTTGTATGGGGGCTATATCTAAATCTGAACCGATCTTACCCAATTTTATCATAGGTGTTTCTTGTAAGATTATAAGATGTTGTGTCAAATTTAAAGAAAATCGGGTACAATAAGTCGTTTCTACAGCGGAAAATGTCAAATCGGGAGCGACATTTGTATGGGGGCTATATCTAAATCTGAATCGATTTGCCTCAAATTAAATAGCGTTCGTCCTTGATCCACAAAACTTACTTGTGCCAATTTTTGTTAAGATCGGACTATAATTGCGACCTGTAATTTGATTACAACAATAGATGGACAGACGGACAGACGGACAGACAGACGGAGAGACAGACGGACATTGCTAAATCGACTCAAAAAGTGATTCTAAGTCGATCGGTATACTTAACAATGGGTCTATCTCGCTTCCTTTTGGGTGTTACAAACAAATGCACAAAGCCATAATACTCTCGTGGAGTGTATAAATATTCTTCAACAAAACAGTTTTCCGATGATAACAATTCAAAAACTAATAAACCAAAACAAGAATAATATCACAGTACATAAAGAAAAAACACCAACTATATACAAATCCGTCATATACGTACCACAGCTGTCAGAGAGATTCCAAAAATCTGATTGTATGGACAACAAAATCTACAAAATGGCACCAAAAACAAATAACACATTACAGAAAGTATTCACCAACCTAAAATCAAAAATAGATACTATGGAAATGTCGAACGTCATTTACAAAATACAATGCAATGGAAACGAAACAAATTGCGAAAAATATTACATTGGAACAACAAAAAACCAACTACGAACTAGACTGTCTGGTCATAAATCGGACATTAAACTACGCAACAACAAACTGACTGCCAAAACAGCACTAGTCGCCCACTGTGCAACAAACAACCACCACCCTGAGCTTGAGAGAGTGAGTGTAGTGCAGAGCGAACACGACTACAACAAACGACTTACACTTGAAATGTTACATATACTCGCAACAACAACACAACAACGAATGAATTTTAAAACAGACACGGACAACTTGGCGCAGAGTTACAGAATGCTGATCAAGAAAATAAACAGAGTGCAATAAGCAAAAGAAAGTCAGTAAGAATCGAATAAGCGACGGAACGAGACGTAGATTTAATACGTGTAGTGTTGTTTTTTGACTTGTTACTTTTGTAAGTGAATACGTAAATTATGTTAAGATGTCATGTTTTGTACATATTGTTATGTTTTCTTTTTATATTATTTGTAGAACCCTGATGATGTTCTTCAAAGAAGGACGAAATATTGGTTAAAAATAAAGAACACAACAAAAAACCAAAATTGGCCTCGAGCTTGAATTTTTTCAATATTTAAATAGTATTTAAGCATATTTTTCAATATGTCTGCTTTTACTTACTTGATATTGGGTATGCGCATTCCCCCGATAACAAAAACGTGCACCATAAAACGATTTTTATTCGTAGGGGCTGAAATGGGGCAAATAGGGATAAAGATGGTACCTATTAAACGACAACATCTACAAACACGAAATTCGCTGTGTACATTCCTCTAATTGAGTAGATACATAATATGAAAGTATTTTTTCCAAATTCGTTCTTTTAAGGGATAAAATGGGAATAGAGAGATACAAATGGTACAAACAAAACGGCTGCACCACGAATAATGAAATTCGGTGTATACATTCCTCTGATTGTGTATGCACGAAAAATAGAAGGATTTTTCGAAATGCGTACTTTTTGGGGTTCAAATGGAAGAAGGGGATACAAATAGTACCAACCAAATGACAGCAGTTAGAGTCATGAAATTCGGAGTATACATTCCTCTGACTGCGTAGACACGAAAAATAAAAGGTTTTTCCAAATTCATACTTTCAAGGGATACAATGGGAACAGGGGTTAAAAATAGTACCAACTAAACGGCTACAGCTTGAATGATGATATATATATATATATATTATAAACGTATTGGTAGCCTTGACTTATAGCGTGGCTTGAAACAATACAAATATTATATTTATTTTAGTCTTTTCGTTTGTATTTTTTTGGGCTGGCTCAAGACCATTTTGCATCTATATTTAATAGAATACAAATTTATGTACAAATGGTATGGTGACATTTATTACTTGGCTGCAGACTACCACGATCATGATTTTGACCATGTCAAAAGTCTTTTCAAGTGGCTTCGCAGCGACTTTTCAACATCAAACCCGGCCTCTATAAGGAGATGATTCTCACAAACGAATGAGAAGCACAACTCACTTGTCGAATTTGCGTTTAAAAAATCGCACCAAGTAATAAAGTACACATGCCATCTTACAAGCATCTCATTGAGTTGCATATGTAAGTATGTGTATTGCAGGTATAGTTACCAACCCAATAAGCACATCGGATCCGAATCGGATTCGAATTCGGTGCGAGATCGGTCACGAGAACGGGAGCAATTCCCTCTTCGATATCGGACCGAGAATTGAGTCCGATTTCGAAATGATATCGGACCCGAACTCAAAACGATGTAGGAACCAACATCGAAGTGAGTTCGGATCCGATTTAGATATGAGTTCGTATCCGATCTCCAAATGATTTCGTATCCGAAAACGAAATGAATTCTGATCCGTTGCCGAAACGATTTTTGATCCTGCATAATTTAGCATAAAATAATAAGGCGGAACAAATTCGCATTATTTATTAATTTTTACGCATTTATTTATAGCATAGGTAAGTATAAACGATTACAAACTATCTTATAGTAATAAGCTGTTAGATTGCGATTAAGATTGGTAATCAATTAGATTACGTTTTAAAAATAATTGTAATAACTATGTAATTCTCTATTAAACACTTCCTTGTCAATTAGTTATCAGAATTTGTTTGATAGAGAATTATATAGTTATTACAATTATTTTTAAAACGTAATCCAATTGGTAACTAATCTTAATCGCCATCCGAATCGGAACAGAGAAAGCGGAGTCCGACATCTCGGACTCAAATCGGATCCGAATCGGAACAGAGAAAGCGGAGTCCGACATCTCGGACTCAAATCGGATCCGAATCGGAACAGAGAAAGCGGAGTCCGACATCTCGGACTCAAATCGGATCCGAATCGGAACAGAGAAGGCGGAGTCCGACATCTCGGACTCAAATCGGATCCGAATCGGAACAGAGAAAGCGGAGTCCGTCATCTCGGACTCAAATCGGATCCGAATCGGAACAGGGAAAGCGTAGTCCGACTTCTCGGACTCAAATCGGATCCGAATCGGAACAGAGAAAGCGAGAAACCGAGGTGTCGGACTCAAATCGGATCCGAATCGGATCCGAGTCCGACTTTGTGCTTATTGGGAAGCAATACTTCTGTCGTGCCAACGCCCACTTGTTTTAGTTTTTTCGTTTGTATTTTTTGGTCTGTAATCAATATTTGATTTGAACTGGGATTTTGTCCTGGCTCAAGACCATTTTGCATCTATATTTAATAGAATGCAAATTTACTTTGATGTTGAAAAGTCGCTGAAGAAATGAGTTGTGCTTCTCATTCGTTTGTGAGAATCATCTCCTTATAGAGGCCTGGTTTGATGATATCACTTCCGTTTCATGTCTTCTTCAATTAATAACCTATCTTGAATAAAGTATTAGAAATACGATAAAACAGTAACTTATTCAATCCACCGGATACAACAGATTGGCGACGAAGGTTAAACATAATTTTTAATGGTGATCTATAATGCAATATAGATCGGAAGACAATCAACGAAAATAAATATTCAAGTTTAGCACAAGTGCGCGTGGTTCTGTTTTCTTCCAACCATTATGAATGCAGTTCAACAAATTTATGGAAATGTAGCAAAAAAAAATGCTTGATGGAATTTTAAAAGCTGCATCAGAAACATCGATCATACAAAACGTGCAATCTTCTCAGCCAAATAACATGCCAAATACAGTGTCAGTGCCTTTGATCAATTGGACCCGGATAAGGAGCAGTATAAAAATTACATTCAGCGGGTTAATAATTACATTGAAATGAAGGAGATCCAGGCTAGGGTTTGCATTTTCCCGTACTTTTTATTTCCCGGGAAACGGGAGTTATTTTTTCAATTTCCCGGGATCCCGGGACAGCACGGGAAATCTTCAACATACTGTTTACCATGAGTTAAGCTTATTTTTTCAAATGAAGCATTCACATTTTATTAAACTAAAATAAATATATACTTCACAACGAACCTGTTACAGAATTCATGTAATATTAGATCAATTTAAACATCTTTTCAAGTTTCAAAATTAATTAAAGATCAGATATTTCTTATTTTATTGGAAAATGTGGACGCGACGGAGAACGATCGTTCACATTAATAGTCAGTAGAGCATTAAATGAAATGTTTGTTATTTATCCTGTCGCTTCGAAAACTTTAAATTCTTTATTTTTGGTGTTCGGATACACGCCTAAAATCTACTTTTCCCGGATTATCAATTTTTCATATGGAGCTTGGCAGGAAAAACCCGAAATAGTGTATTTTGAGTCTATGTCCGAACGCATCTTACAAATATTTTGTCATCCAACGAGGTAATCTAAATTTTTATACAACATTTTTAATTTTATTGTAGAGATGATGGAAAAAATATGCGAAGAAATATGTAAAATTTTCTTCTGAATTCCCTCGGTACGAATTTCCCGGGATACGGGAAATGAAAAATGTGCGAATTCCCGGGAAATTTCCCTAATCCAGGCAAACAGAGGCTATTGTGCAAAACTGCTTCTCAATTCGATTGGTGCCAAATGTTTCAATATAATAACAGCGCCCAAATCCCCCTCTAATGTGAAATACGACAAATTGTTCGAGTTGTTAGCAACGCATTTCTCGTCGAAAAAGAACTTGTTAGTTGCACAACATGGTTTTTAAATAAATACCAGACAGAACATCAATCAATAGCGGAGTATGTTGCTAGCTTACGTGCAGAAATAATTGAATGTGAATTTGTCTCCCCATGTCAATGCAAAGTTCCAATAGCCGATTTATTTTTAAGGGCTCAGTTCATCAGAGGTGTGAGAGACAGTGGAACCTGTGAACAGCTGTTGCAGTCTAGTACTGCCAAATTTGATGAAATTTTGAACATGGCTTTGGCTCTAGAAGCCGCGAAAATAGGCGCAAAAGAATTGGAAGCAAAACAAACAACGTCATAGAATTTGTATAGTACTTAAGATATCAACAAAATTGGGATGCAAAAGAATTCACGGTGGCAGCGCAAGCAGCAGCATAATCAACACGCAGATAAAGGTAAAGTTAACTACCATGAGTTGGGCATTGCCGGAATGTGTCTTTACTGCGGAAAAGGTAATCACATAGCCAAAGATTGCAGAACAGCTAAATCAAAATTTAAGTGCGCCAGCTGTAATAGAAAAAGACATTACGACAATTATAAATAAAACAGGTTCTGGAGGTAGACCAATGAATGGTCACACAAACCAAATACAGTCGCTCGACGATACAAATTACGGTGTTTTCAAAATTATTAATGTTTATCAAAATGATGTTCACAGCAGCTGAGAACGGTACTACGCCGATATATACATTGAAGGACAACCTGTAAGGTTTGAGGTAGACCCTGGCTCCGGCTTTACATTTCTACTCAGAAATACTTTTAATAGGTTGCGTTTAAGTAATGTAATAAGCCCAACGAACGTTATTTTCCGGACCTACACACAGGACACGTTTGTGCCAGACGGGACAGTCCGTGTGAACCTTCGATACAATGGGGTATCCACATCAGAAGAGTTGTATATAGTTCCGGACAATTGTGTGCCGTTATTAGGTAGGACTTGGATTAGGCGTCTCAATATAAATTTAACCTACCTAGATGAATTAGGAACCGGCGAATCTACGAATATTTAAAATAATGTAAATGATATTGAACACATTATTAGCGAATTCGCCAGCGTTTTTCAACAGAAAATAGGACGTATTCCAAATTATACTGTTCCGTTGAAACTAGACCTGATGCTAAACCAGTTTAGTATAAGGAACGTCAAGTTCCATACGCACTGATGGACCGCGTCAATAATGAATTGGACGAATTGGAACGTTCAGGAATCATAACCAGAGTGACCAACAGCGACTGGGGATCTCCTCTAGTTGTTATCCCGAAGCCGGACGGAGGGTACGATTATGCGTAGAGTACAATCGTCAATCAAATATTGGTTAACGCCCATTATCCTATTAATATATTGAATATATTTTCAATAGTTTACGAAATGCAAAATATTTCTGCCGCCTAGACATGTTTAAATCGTACCTCCATATTCCAGTGAACGAAGAATCAAGTAGTATTCAAACTAAATCTACCCATAAAGGTACATAAGGAGCACAACTTAATGAACCAAACATAATTAATTCAATCGAACGTGAAGTTCATTTTTTATGTAGTGCACCTGTAAAGCAAAGACATCGAAGGTTTTGTAAGACTATGTTCGTCTTGTGCATCGAATCGAAATAGCCCTACAAAAGCTCCATATCATCCCTGGGAAGAACCAGCAGGTAACTGGCAACGTGTCCATACTGATTTCGCTGGTCCATGTGGAGGACATTTTTTCTTAGTTGTGATGGACGCCAGGGCCGTGCGCAAGGGGGGGGGTTTGGGGGTTCAAACCCCCAGAGAGGTTTTGAACATATACTTCTTTAAAACCTTCTAGACTTTCTGAAGCAAAAATATAGAATTTTTAAGTTCTTTTTAAAATAACTCGTCTGAAATGGTAATTTTGCAGTAAAACACGAAAATTAAAAAACTTTCTTGAATTTCGGACAAAGGTTACGAAAAATCCAAACAAACTAAACGAATTTTGCCAATTTCAAGATTGTGTAATGCTAATTTCGCCACTTCTTGACATTTGACTAGATATCTTAAGAATATCTTAAGAACTTTTAATTGTGTTCTACAATAAATTTTTGGAGATTTAATATTTTTTAGTAATTTTAAAAAAGTGTATATAAGATTCACTATGATATCGCAATGAAATCTAAAAACATTCTTAATAAAAGCAAATAATTTGCTTGATGTCAATCAACCCGTATCTTAACTATGAGTGCCAAACTTTGGACAAATTTATAGTATATCTAATTGGAATGAAATCATTGAAAAACAATTTACCTCTAAATTAATAATTATGTAAAAATCTATGAAATTCTTCGCCTCTGCGAAAAAGTATTGGAGTAACCTAAGAATTTTTTATGTAGACATTTTTTACTTATACAATAGAAATATAAAGAAATACTTTAATTTTTAAATAAAATACAATTTACATTTTTTAATTTCTTTTAATTCAATGAATGATATACCCCTCTCTGAGTATAGAAATCGAGTGGGACATTTGTATAAGGGCTACATCAAAATATTGACCAACATATTCCACTACCCCAACAGATGTTCATAAGTCAAATATAATATGGTGTGGCTATTCGTATATTCCGTTTGCAATGCGTGGTTTGTACCATTTGCGATGCGACATTTTTATGGAGCATATGAAACAACAAAGGTTTCTGTTACTTCTAAATGTTTTGAGAGTTTGTAATGATAATACAAATCCATTTCGACAAACAAAGAAAATTGTTTGATATATCGAGGGCTTATATTCATAAGTGGCTGTGAACAAAAACACAACTTTTCAGGGGAGAGAAAAAAATGATTTTCTCCTTAATTTTAAGATTAATTATGAATAATTCTTCTACAGTTTAATCTAAAGAGGATTACTAATTGCTGCGATAAAAAAGTTTTCGAAATTTCTTATTATTCGCGGTTTTATGGTTCATAGCCACTTTTGCACGTTTAAAATTGAGCACTATGAATATTGAAATAAGCACATAGCCATTAATGCTCAAATATATAAATAAGACTTATTGTAAATACGATAACGTTATTTATGAAATGTTTTGTAGAAAACGCATTTTCTGGGATGTACACAGCGAATTTAAAGATTCCAGCTTCATACGTAAGATTGGTGCCATCTTTATCCCCTTTTCCAACTTTTTTACAAAAAGTGGATATTGCGATAAAGCATGGTAAACAAAAAAGACAAATTGGATATTGATTTTCACACATGGGCATCTCCCAGTGGCCTGGACGCGACATTCGCACGCCTTAAACTACGCCAAAAGCAGGAAAGAAACTGAAAAGGCCGATCAGCCTTTTTAGTGTTTTATAGCGCTTAAAGAGTACTACATTTTAAAGGTATATCGTCAGGATCTAGTACAAAATTATAAACAATTTTACACGGAAACGGGCGGGACAAAAAACAGAAGTACTTTTGAAAGTCTTATACAAATATACAAAGTTCAACGATTTTTTGAGAACTTTGTTTTTCCTTATATACATGTAAATGAAGGTCAGAGGATATATTTTGTTCGTAGATTTATGAAATATGAGGATTATCTCTTAAATTTTTTTAATTGGGTACAGCAGAAATACGGACGGGAAAAAAATTTCCACTCGTAGTAAAAAAAATAGTAATTTTCGTTATAACACTTCAACTTTTAATAAAAATAAAAGCGAACAAGTTAACTTCAAGATTCATAATAAAAAAAGTTGTCGAAATAAGGAAAAAAATAAGGTTAAAAGCTATTAGTGTGGTCTGATTTCATTTTTTTGGTAGACCTTTTTTGGGAGATGCCCACATGACATTTTTGTTTTATGATTTTCTCGCGATCTAGCCAACGGATCCGACTGAATTTTTGTTCGTTTATTAAGAACCAATGCCGCTTGTAACATATATGTAGCCAGTTGCGAAAATCGCTGTTATTGTCGAAGAATCCAAAATTCGCGGTTGCAATTGCTTATATTTAAACTTTATCTTTTCTGGATTCTGAAACTTTTCTGGCACAAATATTCCCCGCGAAGTCAGCAATCACATGCCAAAGAAATATTTTGGTATTCTCAATATGTGACGCGCAAAATAGAAAGGGACCTAAGGGTAAAAACCGGTTTTGATCAGGAGAGCCATTTTAAAGATTTAAATACGTGTACCTTTGGTGTACCATCACTGAGCGTGTTGATATTGGTCTCATTTGAAAACGACACATCTCATGACGTCAGGAACGTGTTGGTCAACCTTGAAAACGCGCAGAGGTCGTTCCTTCCTCTTGTTTTGTGTAGTTGGTTTTACTGTTTTCTACTTAGCGCGTTTTTTCGAATCCAGGTTTATTTTCTGAAATTATTAATTGTGAATTATAATAAATACTCATTTATAATTCTTTTAAATTGTGAATATCACTCTGTTAGTAGGAAAATTTTTTCACAAAACCTTATTATGTTATTCGCGAAAATAATTTAAAACTAATAACATTCTTACTGACTGTTTTAGGATGAAATGGTGGACGAATTCGAAGAAGTAGATTTACTTTATCGCTTCCCTGATGACGAGGATGATGACGATCACTTCTCAGAATTATCGGATAGTGACTCTGAAGATGATACCGATAATATGTACGTTGATAAATCTGATCTCGATTTACGCGAAGAAAAGGTAGTTGCTCGACTGTATGGTTCAAAAATACCTCCGGTTGTCAAATCAATGCAATGAAGTGATCCCTAAGAGGATGGCTGAGGATTTTCGTACGTCTTTCATGAATTTAGATAAGGAATCCCAAGATTTAATTATTCTCGGACATCTGGCAGCTCACCGTGACGATGCAATGCTCAGGTCAAATGTTGGTGATCGATCGCGAGCTATGAAGAAACGGTACAATCAGATATATTATTTTCGAAGTTTGCCGATATGCCGTGATATGTACTTCTTCCTGTATACAATGGGAATTAAACGCTATAAAACTCTAATCGAACATTACGACGAAAATGGTGTTTATCCACGCGAACATGGAATGACGAATAAAATTAATCGTACAGATGCTTTAACAACTTTGGAAAAAAAGAAATTGTTTCATTTATCTGGCGTTTTGCTGAAACTGTTGCTATCACTATACCTGGTCGTCAACCAAATTATCGTGATTATCGTTTATTGAAACTTCCAACTACTGAAAGTAAGACTTTTGTTTACACTAGATACACCAACAGCGTCGAACCGGGTGGTAAAACCGTAAAACTTCGCACTTTCCAAACGCTGTGGAAAGAAATATTGTCCCTACATCGTCACTATGAAGCCGGCATAAGATTTGTGCGAATTGTGTCGAAATCTTGCAAAAGATGCTGTTAAAAAGAAGCCGCATCTGCCAGCACTCAGCGAGAGTACTATAACGACTTGAGAACATTAGTCAAGCCTGATCCAAATGTCATGTATCCAGGTATTCCAGAGGAGGATTATCTAGTAATATCTATGGATTATGCTCAAAATGTTAGCTTTCCGTCGGGTCCACAGCAAATAGGAACTGCATACTTTAAATCAGGCCGCAAAACAGCAATTTTCGGAATTATAAACGAACGTCAAAATGTTCAACACATCTTCTGTATTGACGAAAGCGATTCCATTGGAAAAGGTCCGAATTCAGTAATATCAATGCTTGATTACTACCTACGAGAAGTGCATTCTACTAAAAAATTAGTGATATACGCTGATAACTGTGTTTCACAAAATAAAAACAATGGGATGATACGATATTTACAACACCTTGTCGATACTTCCAGATGTCAGTCAGTTCAATTGAACTTTTTGTTAACCGGACATACAAAGTTTTCACCTGATCGTTTATTCGTAGTTTTCAAATCAAAATATGTCCAAACTAATGTCGACTGCTGCAATATCGAAGTATCATCACTTTGTATTTATTGCTCAGTCACCAGTGCAATGTTAACTGTTTGGGAATTCAGCCAGCATTAATGAAAACATACATCTGAGTAACAATACCAGTTTCGATGACAAACCAATTATAATTCCGTCACCAGGGTTATCGATGAAGCGTCAATGGTACTTGTATAAAGAGATTCGGGGTTTATTTTTTGACGATTCAAAAAAAGATTCGGTTGCTCCTCTTCCTTTGGTCTCTGGAAATGGAATCGAAGAGGAGAATTCGGAGGAAGTGGACAATCCTCAAGAAGTGGAGGTAGCAGACGTTAAGAAGAAATCGAAAAAAATAAAGGACTGGTACCGCAAGTTCTAGGGAACCAATTCGCAAGAATCGTCGATTAAAATGATTTTTTTTAAATTGTTCATAAGGAAAAAATAAATAAATCAATGAAAATAAATAAATTTTACCTCTCTATGCGCTGTCACATATAAAGATTATTTTCACAATTTTTGACTTTACAGCCACTATTTATCCTATTTTAGCCTGATAACTTGGGAACCAAAATGCTATTAACCGCGAAATGATGGAATTTGATAATGCGATATGCCCTAAATCCAGAAAAATGCTTAAAACAAAATCGTTGTAGCGAATTACAACCTTCGGTTATATGCTGCTCCATTTTTGAACTACATTGTTTATATTATTTTTATGTTCATAGCATCTTTTGCAGTCACAAATTAACGTATGAGTAGATAGCCAAATCAGAAAAATTAAAAAATAAATGGCTTTAGAACAAAATTTCTTCTCCAAATTTGGCATCATAGAATAGTTTGGCATCAAAAAATCATTTTCGAGAAAATGGTTCATAGCCACATGTGAATATAAGCCCTCGACGTGTAAACATTTTTCTCTTTGTTCATTTACAACAACTGATGACAAAAGAAACTTAAAAGCGATGTTCACGTGTCTAAAATTTCGTTAATAAAACATCAGTGATTGTTTTGTGCTATTGCAACAGTTTTTTGCCATAACAGCAGTTATTCTGCAATCTTACATCACCACTGACACTGCTAAAGAGTTTGCAGTCTCCTAAAATTGAATGCTGGTAATTAAAATATAAAAATAGATAAGTGTTCCTTTTAAATTAGCTTGGGACAATATGCGTATCATTAAAAAGACAATCGCAATATCTTTCCGTGGTAATAATTGCTTTATAATAACTCCTATTCAAAATAGTTTTGTTAACATGTATATTAAAGTGGTCATACTGCTCTGTGCATATGCTTAAAGATTTTTCTATATTGCTAAAAACAGCAAACAGCTGTTTACCATCTCAGCAGATCAGCAAATCTGCTGTCTCTTTCTCTTTCTGCTTTTTTTACTGACAAATTCCTTTGAGTGTACTGATAGATGGATTACTGAAATTCAATTTTGCCGACGATGTCTGTCGGACGAATGTAGCAAAATATTTCTCGAAGATCCTGGTAATAAAATATGAATGGTTGCCGAACGCTCACGTAATCACACATAATCAAATTAACGTAATTTATCGTTGCGCCATAGACTGACTAGACTTCACGAGAAAAATTGAACATTGATTGCTTTATTTACTGTAATACTAGCTGAACCCCCCCCCCCCCCAGGGGAAAATCCTGCGCACGGCCCTGATGAACGCGAAGTCGAAGTGGGCAGAGGTGGCAGTTTGCTCAGCTGCTCCCACATCAAGTTCTACAATTGAAATGTTGCAGAACATATTTTCCAGGAATGGCTATCCGGATGTAATGGTGTCAGATAATGCAAACATTTTCAAAAGCGAAGAATTTTGTAATTTTTGTTTAAACTCTGGAATTTTTCAGAAATTTATCGCACCAGGGCATCCAGCGACGAATGGATTGGCTGAGAGGAATATAAAACTCTGAAAAAGAAACTTGCAGCTATGTCAAACGATAACATGTCTATTCAGCAGAAGATTAGGGAGATTCTATTCAAATATAGAGCTACGCCCCTAATGAATGGTATAACACCGTCTGAATTATATTTGGGAAGGCAGATCAGAAGCCGTTTAGACGCGTTACGCCCAACAAATGTCAAGTTTAAAACAAATCTCGATATTCCATGAAGACAGTTATGCGTGGGGACAAGAGTACAATCCAGGTACTACACTCCAAATAAACAAGTATGGAAATTGGGCACCATTACCAAGAAGTTAGGTCGGCTACACTATTTAGTAAAACTAGATAATGGATATACGCTAAAGAGACATATAAATCAATTGCTGGCAACGGATCTTCAAAATAATAATCCAACTATAGAAACTCCCATTCAACAAATGCCAACATATTCCTCATTACACACACCAAATGGTGATATTTCTCCAACTCAAAGGGACGTACCTGATAGCACACCATCAACAGTATCGACAGATGATCGAGTGATCAATTCTGAACAAACATCAATTCCAGAGGAAGAATCATCCACTCAGTTTCAAGAATCTGCAGGCCATCAATCCGAACCTGATGTCACTACTCAAGACTGTTCTTCGCAGCCTTCTAGACCCGAGCGTGAACAACCAAACATTCAAAACATTTCTTAGGGAGGATTATTACAACTCTGAATTATCATCTCTATTATTAATCTTAATATTGTTATTATCGATTACAATGTAATTACAACTTCTCTAAGATATCACTTCAGTTTCATGTCTTCTTAATAAATAACCTATCCTATAAAAGAGTAACTTATTCAATCCACCGGCTACAACAGTTATCGTAGGGTGCGATTAGGTATTTAAAATAATTTTTGGAAGAATTGTATCCTTTGGAACTTTGAAGTTCTGTGAAGGGGCAACAGGATGAGGAAATGCACAAATGAAAACGCCAATTAACACGAATGGCCTATAGTTTCATAAGTATCATCTGATTCAAGTGTAACGATTTTTAAATTGTCGTACGATGTTATTAATCTTAAGATTTTTGACTGGTGTCTTTCTAGAATATCGACATTGGACTTGCTGGAAGTATCCCAGAACTGAATTCTTTATGTACAAACAGGTTTGAGTATAACTTTATAAATTCGCAGCTTGTTGTTTAACTTCAGTTTTGATGTAGAGTCCAGTAACCAGTAAAGTTTCTTACTTTTAATATTTAGTTGTTTTTGTTTTGCCTTTATATGTGGTTTCCAAGTTAATTGCCTATCGAGTATCATTCCCAAGTACTTACGATGTTTTGTTTCGGAATTCATCACCATGGATAGTAACTGGAGTACAAACACTTCGTCTTAAAGAAACTGTAATATGACCAGATTTTTCTAAATTCATATTTATGTTCCACCTTTTGAATCACTTTCCGAGAATATTAAGTTGATTTTGGATGAATTATGATGCAGTTATTGGACATTTATTTGTAGCGACAATTGCCGTATCATCTGCGTAAATGGCTACAGTAACGTTAGTAGAGCTGGACATATCAGCTGTGTATAATGTATATAAATTGTCCCAAAAAACGCAGCCTTGTGGATTTCCAGCATTGATTTCAAATTATTTCAATCTTTTATATTTAATCTTAATGTAAAAGTATCTTTGAGATAGATAGCTCTTGAAGAATACATAGAATTGTGCTGATAGGCTTGTTGAACATCGAGAAAAACTGACGAACATTGCTCCGGAGTACCATGCTTTTGCCTGAATCCAAACTGATATTTAGGAATTACGTACTTCTTCTCTAGTATACTTACTGGCCTAAAAGATGTTAACATATTTGCAGGTTTGTTCGGTTTTGGTATCATGGTCCAGCCTCAGTATGATGTTGTTAATTAAAGTTAAGAATATTATACTTTTACATGTCATATTTTTAGCAACATTTGCTTTCATGAAGTCATAGCCGGGAGATTTACCTTATTGTAGTGTCCTATTTCAGGTTTTTTCGTTTCTTCTATTTTGGCCTGTACTTTTTTCACTCTTAAAATGGTCATAATTGGTGAAAAAATGTTTCTATTTTTTCCAAAATACGTATACAATATTTCTATGAGAAGAATACATACACAAACTTTCAAAACAATCGAGGTCACACACCGTACCGCTTGACATGGACCGTACCGCTTGACATCATCTATATTTTATAGAATGCAAATTTATTTATAAATGACATTTTTGACATTTATTATTTAATTTTGTCCTGTCTTTTTTAATTTTAGGTTGATATTGATTAAAGTGTTTCATTCTAGCACAATGCTTTTAATTACGAAAATTGGACGATTTTACTGAAAAAATTTAATAAGATTAGGATTGGGATTAAACACCTTGGGAAATATTCAATTAAGTTATATATTTAAAACGCTTTTCCTGCGTGTCTCATTTATTAAACAGAACTGCCGAAATTTAAAAAAAAAATAAGTAGTAAGATATGTATGTATCTACAAAAAAGTAAGGCCTTGTTGAGGAATATTTCTTAAATCTTTGTTCTATGATATTTAACGAACATCAAGCGGGTCACCTAATATAAATTTGTATAATCTTGTTATTAATTTAGGTTTACATGACTCGCAGTGATGCTGCGACTGGATCAGATTTAAAATCCGTTTATTTACTTTGAGATTGGACAACGTAGTTATTATTGCACCAGAGCAGGGCCGTGCGCAGGGGGGGTTTTGGGGGTACAAACCCCCCCCAGAGAGGTTTCGAACCTATACTTTTTAAAACCTTCTACACTTTCTGAAGCAATAAAATATAGAATTTTTAAGGTCTTTTTAAAATAACTCGTCTGAAATGGTAATTTTCCAGTAAAATCATGAAAACACGAAAATTACATAAAATATCGTGGACACTTTCATAAATGTTGGATAAAGGTTAGAGCGCTAAGATATAATATTTGCGATTGGACATTTTTATGGAGCTGTATCTTAATCTGAACCGATGTGTCCTATTTTCAACACATATGCCACAACAACGGTTTCTGTTACTTCCAATATTTTGGGAGTTTGCAATAATACAAATCCATTTCGAAAAACGAAGAAAACTTTTTGATATGCATAAACTTATTTATCTTTGTTCATTTACAACAACTGATGACATGTTTACCGCAAACAAACTAATTTTTCCCACAAAAGAAACTCAAAAACGATGTTCACGTGTCTAAAATTTCGTTTCTACGAAATGCATTTTTTCTCTGCGTGTAGATCTCTATTTTAAAACCTACTTTAAAGTTTCGAAACAATAAGAAATGAGTTTTAACTTACTAAAATTTTTGTTATATTTATCACTTATGTCAAATATTTTTCAGAGTTAGTATTTTTTGTACATATGTAACAAGTATTATGTAAAAGAGAAACAACAAATTCAGTAACTTGGATCTTCGTAGGAAAACGAATCTCTAAAATACCAACAATTTGTTTTTTTGGAATTAAAATTTCTAGTTGTTTCTTCTTGCATTTCATCGCATACAAAAAAACTGTATTTGTTATTCGATTTTATACATATTTAAGATTATAAAAATGAAGAAACATTTCCAAATATCTTTTATTTAATCGGAATATGCGTATAAAGATTTTGAGTAAACATCCTGTTACTCATGTCCTATATAAATTAAAAACCCCAAAACTCTTTAGACATCCTATTTAGACCCATACTTTGTCAAAAATCATATAAAATTTTCTGCATTTATCATAGAAAAAATGCGGGACTGAAAGGTTTATAGCCGAGGAATTTGATCGTTTTTTGTGTAATATTTCTTCAAAATATATATCGAGGCCTTATATTCAAAAGTGGCTATGAACCATTTTCTCGAAAATGAGTTTTTTTCTGTCATATAAATTTGGAAAATACTTTTTTCTAAAGCCATTTTTTTAATTTTCTGATTTGGCTATCACCACGAACGTTAGTTTGTGACTATTAAGTGGCTATGAACATAAAAATAATAGAAATAAATTGTTCAACAATGGAGCAGCATGAAACCGAAGGTTATAATTCGCTGCAACGATCTTGTTTAAAACATTTTTCTAGATTTATCGTACTATCAAATTCCATCTTCTCCCGTTAATAGCATTTTGATTCCCCAGTTATCAGGCTAAAATAGGAAAAATGGTGGATGTAAAGTCAAAAATTGTGAAAAGTATTTTTAGAAAAACCGGCGTAACATTTTATTATTTTGAGAATAAGAAAATATTTCTTTGGCATGTGATTGCTGACTTCATGGGGAATATTTCTGTATGAAAAGTTTCAGAATTATGAATGAAGAAAGTTAAAATATAAGGAATTGCAACGGCGAATTTTGGATTTTTCATCAATTGCAGCGATTTTCGCGACTGGCTACATATATGTATGTTACAAGCGACCAATCTGACGGATGAAGCTGGAATCTTTAAATTCGCTGTATACATGACAGAAAATGAGTTTTCTATACAACATTGCCAAGATTTCATGAAAAAAGTTATGGAGTTTACAATAAATCTTATTCTTATTTCAACATTCATAGTGCTCAATTTTAAACATACAAAAGTGGCTATGAACCACGAAACCGCGAATAATAGGAAATTTCGATAACTTTTTAATCGTAGCAATTAGTAATCCTTTTTAGATTAAACTGTAGAAGAATGATTAATAATTTCTCTTCAAATTAAGGTGAAAATCAGTTTTTTCGCTCTCCTGAAAAATTATGTTTTTGTTCATAATCACTTATGAATATAAGCCCTCGATATGTATGTATGTAACTTCAAGCAACTATTTAAAAAAGTTCTACTCTTAGAGAACAAGTCTGCTAATAAAAGCAGCGATTGTCTGCTGCCTATCAGCAGACACTTTTCTGCTATTACAGCTGTTTTTGGCATAACAGCAGTTTTCTGCAATCTGACATCACCATTCACACTGCTAAAGAGTTTGCAGTCTGCTAAAATTGGCTGTTGTTAATTAAAATATAAAAATATATAGGTGTTCATAAGCGAGTTTAGCTCAAATTTTCTTTTATATTAGCTTGGGACAATATGCGTATCACATATAGGGTTTGCCATCTAACGTTTTTTTTTAACTATTCAACCGTTGGAATATTATTTGTGGGGTGCCCGAGGCAGCCATTTGAATGAAATTATTTTCCATTATTAACCGGAAGGATTGTAATTAAATTTAAATTAAAATTTGAGAAAATAATCAGTAGTTTTTTTATAGCATTTTCAAAAAAAGTTATTTTGCGGACCCTATATATTGCTATAAACAGCAAACAGCTGTTTACCATCTCAGCAGATAAAAATCTGCTGCCTCTTTTTTAGCAGCAGAAAATCTACTCTTTCAGTAGGCTTTCTGCTTTCTTTTACTGACATATTCCTTTGAGTGTACTGATAGATGGATTACTGAAATGCAATTTTGCCGACAATGTCTGTCGGACGAATGTATCAAAATATTTCTCGAAGATCCTGGCAATAAAATACGAGTGGTTTCCAAACGCTCCAGTAAAAATTTCCGAAAAGTTGGAAAATTAAGTATGATTATGAATTAATTAAGTATGAGTAAAGTTTCCTTCTTTCAAAGCCATAGTAAATAGTTCATTTACTAGAAATATACTACCCTAGATTTACTTAAAAACATTTCTGTGGATCTAATAAAAAATTCTTACAATTGAGTAAATTCAAACTTATGTGGAAGAATATTTTCAAGGTTTTAAGTGAGAAAAAACAAGTAAGGAAAGGCTAAAGTCGGACGGGGCGGACTATATAATACCCTTCACCACTCCCTGCATATATACATCGCTTTGATTACTAAACCCAGGTATTCCATGGGAGCAATTTTATGTAGTTCATATAAATTATACAGTTACTATCAATTCATATTTAGTCAAATTTTATGAATATGGTAAATAATAAAGTAATTGATCCAATTTTCCAGCAGATATTCCGAGTAAAGTAAATAAACATGATATGGAAAAATTGATCAAGATCCATAGGTTTTTTAGCTGGATTTTTATACCCTACACCACTTCGTGGACTAGGGTATTATAAGTTAGTTTTGTGCCAAATGTTTGTAACACCAAGAAATAATCGAGCTAGACACACCTATAAGTATACCGATCGGCTTAGAATCACCAGCTGAGTCGATTTAACGATGTCTGTCTGTCCGTCCGTCTGCTGTCCATCTAAGCTTGTTCGCACTCTACAGGTCGCAATTGTTGTCCGATTGTCATGACAACATTTGTATGGGGGCTATATCTAAATCTGAACCGATCCTACCCACTTTCAGCATAGGTGTTTCTAGTTCGATTATAAAATGTTGTGTCAATTTTAAAGAAAATCGGGTAAAATATGTGGTTTCTAAAGCGGAAAAAGTGAAATCGGAAGCGACATTTGTATGGGGGCTATATCTAAATCTGAACCTATCTTACTCACTTTCAGCATAGGTGTTTCTAGTTCGATTATAAAATGTTGTGTCAATTTCAAAGAAAATCGGGTAAAATATGTGGTTTCTAAAGCGGAAAAAGTGAAATCGGAAGCGACATTTGTATGGGGGCTATATCTAAATCTGAACCTATCTTACCTACTTTCAGCATAGGTGTTTCTAGTTCGATTATAAAATGTTGTGTCAATTTTAAAGAAAATCGGGTACAATATGTGGTTTCTAAAGCGGAAAAAGTGAAATCGGGAGCGACATTTGAATGGGAGCTATATTTAAATCTGAACCGATCTTACCCACTTTCAGCATAGGTGTTTCTAGTTCTATTATAAAATGTTGTGTCAATTTTAAAGAAAATCGGGTAAAATATGTGGTTTCTAAAGCGAAAAAAGTGAAATCGGGAGCGGCATTTGTATGGGGGCTATATGTAAATCTGAACCGATCTTACCCACATTCAGCATAGGTATTTCTAGTTTGATTATAAGGTGTTAAGCCAAATTTGAAGAAAATCGGGTACTATATGTGTTTTATAGGGCGGAAAAAGTCAAATCGGGAGCGACATTTGTATGGGGGCTATATCTAAATCTGAACCGATTTCCTCCAAATTCAATACCGATGGTCCTTGGCCAGAAAAAATAACTTCTGTCAAGTTTCATGACAATCGGACAACAATTGCGACCTGTAGAGTGCGAACAAACTTAGATGGACAGCAGACGGACGGACAGACAGACATCGTTAAATCGACTCAGCTGGTGATTCTAAGCCGACCGGTATACTTAAAGGTGGGTCTAGCTCGATTATTTCTTGGTGTTACAAACATTTGGCGCGAAACTAACTTATAATACCCTAGTCCACGAAGTGGTGTAGGGTATAAAAACTGAAATTGTTTGTATGGAAAAAATTCAATTTAGGAAATTTTAACTTAAAAATGTGTTTTTTCCTAAAATTAAGTTAAAATGTTTACTGAAATTTATGCCGAGTTCTTCATACATTTAAGTACTAATGAACTTATAAAAAACATTTGAAATTGTTTAAAAAATTCTTGAATATTAATCTAAGAAGCAATTCTCGTTCGTTTGCAGAGACTTATTTCTTAAATACTTTATGAATTATTCGAAAGCGCCTATCTTGCCTTCGCAACAATAATGAAGTAATAGCTCAACTCCTTATGGCAGAGGTATCATGAAACTTTTGAGAAATATTTCACGTTGTCTTTTTTGCATCAGTTTTGCATACTCTGAAGAAAAACTATTTGTTTGATTTAATT
Source organism: Polietes domitor (assembly GCA_947397865.1). Lineage (NCBI taxonomy): Eukaryota > Metazoa > Arthropoda > Insecta > Diptera > Muscidae > Polietes > Polietes domitor. The sequence goes on from OX377619.1 coordinate 109,398,939, forward strand.
AAATTAGTTAAATTGAACTTATTTTAATTTCACCTTTTTTCCTTGTATAAAATAAAATTTTCCTCAGTTTAAGTAAAAATTTACTCGTTTTGAGGAAAAAAATCAACAAAATTGTCCTCAGTTTTAGGAAATTTTCAGCAAAATTTTACTAAGATTAAGTAAAAATTTACTTAGTTTCAGGAAAATTTTGCTTAAATTTAGTAAAAAAAATACTTGGTTTTAGGAAAAATTTACTTAGATTTAGGAAAAATTCAGTAAAATTCTACTTATATTTAGTAAAAGTGTACTTGGTTTCCTAAATTTTAGTTAATTTTAACTCATTATAGGGTTAACTTTTTTATGGGTGTAGATGAAAACCCCTCCCCCTTCCGCAGGGGAAAATCCTGCGCACGGGCCTGCAGCAGAGTGTTATTTTATGTTATTTAGAAAGGCCATCATTTTGAATTCCTCATAATAAAGGATTATTCAATTGTGCTTATCAGTTCATGAAGCACAGATTCATCGATTTACCTTTATGTAAGCGTCTTGGCTATTCTATATTAATATTTTGTCTGCGTGATGTCTAACGAAGGCATCCACTAACCTCTCCAATGTTTTCAGATGAAATGAGGTTAGGTTGATAGGCCTGAAATGTGAAATTATGTGAATTTTTTTTGTATCTCAATTGGTGCAATTCCGTCTGGACCGAGTGATTTAAATGATTTAAAACAATTAATAGCCCATGACAGACTTGCATGCGTTATAAGATCCTCTACAATATGAGATTCGATGTGAGGTGATTCTGAAGTCTCTAGAGTAGATGACAGAACTCTACTGAGCCTAGTTGTCTCGGAAACTTCCTCAATCTTACCGCAGAAAGATAGCCACGAGCTCATCTGAGCCTTCCCGAGTTATTTTTTGTAGTGCTTGAGATGCTCCTTGTAGACGTCCCAGCCACATGAAGATCTGGTGACCTTGGCTTTTTGAACAGCCTTCTACATACCCTTCTCAGCGCGGGGAGCTCTACGCCGCACGTTTAAAATATGTTTATTTTTTTGTTGCCATGATGCAAGTTCTAGGTATACCGCCATCCTTGGCGATAAGCAGTTTAATATTTTCTTTAACTATCTACGTTTCCTAGATCGGAACTGGACAGGACCGCATCCTTTTTAGATAGCAGGAGATCACTAGGCCATCTTACTCTTTTATTAGGTTTTTCCGTAATATGTACAGGAGCTGCCAAATGCTTTTGGAGAACATAATTTGTTCCATTTTAAACAATCCTTCTTTTTAACGGTAAGAACCTATTATATGGTGCTGAATATTATAATAGCAAAAATAAATTCAATTTATTTTAAGTGAATAAATAAAATAAATATGTTTTATTTTCATTTTTGTATTTATTTCATTTAAATTAGTGGCGAAACGTTCACATTTGCAAGGATTGAATCGGGCATTACGACCTATTTTAGAAATTAGAAATTTTAAAGAAAATAATTTTTTTTTTATTTTTTAATCTTATTTTTTCGTATTATAGATTTCCACCTTTTTTAGATTTTGAAAATTGAAAAAACGTAATTTCTTTTCTTTGTCGAACTGTTTTTCCTACATTTTTCACTTTAGTTTGTTTTATTCGAAATTCTTAGCGTTATTAAGACGTCAAAACTGTGTTTGTACTAAAAAAATTTGCTTGAAATAAATATTTAAAAATAAAATTTTTGAAAAGGTAATATACATACATTGCAGTAGTATCTAATTTGATTGAATTGTTTGTTCATTGATAAATTCATTCAGTTTTAAATAAATTTAGTTGAAAAGAAACAAGTATACATATTTATTTTGGTATATTACTCTTCTCTGAAAGCCCTTAAAATCTCAAAATCAGCTTATATCCTCAACATTAAATTGATAAACTTCAGTGACAACTACACATTGGAAATTCTATTTGATGTGCCTTCATATATATTTAGTTATTTGTGACACTTAAAATGGTTATTGTTTATGACAACTGAAATGTGGTTTCTATATTTTCTGGCCGCAATTCGAAAACACAAAGGAAATGACCGAAAGAAAATATATTTTCGATTATATATAGTTTATGCAATTAGAAAAACATATCAATCTTTATAACTCTCTACTGACACTCATCATTTAATACAGATGGTTCAAACATTTTCTGAAATGGGCTGAAACAAACTTTCGCTAAACTAAATGTTCGATCTTCAAATATATGCCGTAATTACCTGCCAGCCTTGTAATAAAAGGCTTCTGTCGACTGTCCGCAGCCACATAACAGCATCCCCTGCATCAAAATTGCGAAGTTTTTTGCATCGATAATGTAGAAATATTCCCAAACATTTAAGTAGTTCCGACGTTGATGCCTGAAATATAGCACAAATTACATTGTAAATATATTTATTTGAACACATTTATAACAACTGTTAAAATAACATTGCAAGATTAATATTGTAATAATTTCGATCTTTAGGTTTATATACAGTGGTCAAGATTGACATTTAAATTTACAAAAATAATAAATTAAAGAACGACAGCTACAATTACATCACCATCTATTATTTGTTTTGCTTTCATATGAAAGCGAATTTAAAGGAAAAGATTGAACAACAGCACAAACCACACTCTTGATAGACACCGTATTTTCGACGATTATTAGTCGCCTTGTCAAGTCGTCGTTACTTTCATATACTAATATATAGGTAGCAGATTTTCATCCAAATTCATTTTTTTTTTCTCGAAAGTCCAGAAACAACATAAAATAATTATCTTTCCGAATCATTAAAATGCAATCGACTTGATATGTGCATAGTTTGATTAAAACGCATGTTTATTTATGTTGAGAATATGTACTTTGTATTGAACTATTTTTCTTCAACATAATTAATTTAATCGTATGACATCTGAATTGTTCGTTGTTGTTTTGTTTATGAAATGAAAAAATGTTTTTACTTTTGTTACTTCGTATTTTAATTTCAATAAAGCAATACATATTATTTTTCCATTGCGTAAATAGTCTGTCTCAATAGGTTATGGGCCCAGACTCATAACGTAATTTCGGAACGGATATTACCATCGTATATTAAATTGGTGAGCTGTGTGTCAGCTGTATTTTTCCTTGAGGAATCGTTGTCCAGATTTGGAGAATTGTTGAAGAGATGACTACATTTAATGGTCGTATCCTGTTGTTTAATGGAAGTAATTATTCAACTTGGAAAACGCAGATGGAGGCCAACGAATGAAGAAAGCCAAGAATATGAACGTCAGGTGGATGCTTAGCAAAAATTTAAGGAGAAGGATATGGATGCAAGATCTGAAATTGTAATTGCTTTGGAGTCGAATATTGTGAACATGGTAAACAAGCAAGGAAAGGCTAAAGTCGGGCGGGGCCGACTATATAATACCCTACACCACTCCCTGCGTATGTACCTCGCTTTGATTACTAAACCCAGGCATTTCATGGGAGCAATTTTATGTAGTTCGTACAAATTATATAAATTATATGAATATAATTTATATGCTATCATCTTTAGTCAAATTTAACGAATATGGTAAATAATATGGTAATTGATCCAATTGTCCGACAGACAAATACAAGTCAGACAAAGTATGGACATATGGGCATCACCCAAACTGTTTGCGGCTGTATTCATCTTTAGTTTAAGTCAAATAGTAATATAACATAGGATTTAGTTGCATTAATACATACTTCATTTATTTTCATTTTCATTGAATTAAACTGTTTTCAAATCCATTTAGTATTAAGATTTATTGATTACAACTCTGAATATTGTTGATTTTATTTACGTACATATACAACCGTGTAATTATCTAGCCCTAATAGATAAGGACAACAACAGAATTTTTCAGTTAGATAAGTTCAAACACAAAGCTTGACTAGGTCAGTGAATTCATAGAAGACAGTAAAAAGTGCGCGTTCGTAAATCAATTTTCATACACAAAACACAATTGTTCTACACACAAACAAATTCATATAGTACACAGGAAAAAGTGAATTTCAAATAAACATACAAGCTTTCATTGTACAATTAACATACCAGTGTTTCATTTAAAACGTATACAGTCCACGGAATATCGGAACATTTTTTGGTCAATTCGAACCGAATGTCAATGAAAGACTTGTTTTAGTGCATATTTATTTTGTGAGAAATCGTGCAACAATTGGAACGTTCCTTTCGGAAGCTCGCGTCGGTGTATTCAAACAAGTGTACATACATACATACATACACATTCGAATGTGACTTCAGCATACAGTTGCGTTTGTGTAGATGTTCTAGGAAACGAGGCAGATATTCAGGCAGAAGATAGGTACATAAGTGAAATTGAAGATGTATACTTTATGACAAAATCGGTATGGTCGGCTCTTAATGAAGATAATTTAGATCATACAGTAGTGGAGGCTGGTGGTATAGATTCCAAGGCTGAATTAGATAATTCCATACGTACCATGGCCCAACATCAATCCACTACAACAATGTTACTTGAAACAATCACGGCAACATTGGCTGCAGTTGCTAATAGACAATCCTCTAATACACATTCGTCGAATTCAACTGCATCAAACTCTCAATCAAATACAGTACAGTCGGAACTTCGTTTACCTGCTATTCAAATACCAGACTTTGAAGGTGATTTGGCGAGTTGGGTCAGATTTCGGGATTTGTTTGTTGCGATGGTAGACTCCAGGACAAACTTATCAAATGTGGAAAAGCTTGAATATCTCCAATCAAAATTAAAGGGTGAACCATCGTCAATGATAAAACATTTAACTCCAACGAATGACAACTATCAGATTGCGTGGGATGTTATAGTGAAGAGATATGATAGGCCTGAGAAAATCAAACGATCCTATTTCGACTTGATGTTTGAGCGAAAATCCATATTATTATACCTCATTGAGAAGAAATTGGATACAGAAACTATAACATTGTGGTATCGACAACAGAAATCTGACGAAGTTCCAACATTCAAACATCTGTTAGAGTTTTTGGACAGACGGGTCAATGAGCTTGAGAATTTGCAAAATTCGAGTCATGTAGTCAGGTCCAATAAACAGAATAGATTCCTCACAATGACATCAATGACGCAATCTTGTCCAATTTGCAATAGTAACCATTTCCTATACAACTGTCCAAAGTTCTTGTCCCTGAATATAAACGAACGCCAAGAATCTGTAAGAAAACATGGGTTGTGTTTCAACTGTCTCAAGGGCAAACATTTTGCAAGGGATTGCAAATCATCCGCTTGCAAAACTTGCAAGGCCAGACACAATACCTTACTTCATTCTGAAACCGAATTCCAGAACATGGGAGACCAGATCGACTATATAGAGCCATCTACATCAGTTAGCATCAATTCCACCCACCAAATTAATCCACAGACAATACTCCTACCTACAGCAATAGTCATGATCAAAGATAGAAACAACAAATTATAACCTAGTCGCGCTTTGATTGATTCTGGGGCACAATCAACTCTCATTTCTGAAGCTTGTGCACAACGTCTGCAACTGGAAAGAACACACGACAGAACTTTATTGTACGGCGTTGGTGGCAACAATCCTAGTTATACAAAAGGAAAAATTCATTTGGAGATCTTTGCAAAACTCGTCAACATGTCAATATATGTTCAATCATACTGCCTGTCCAACTTAACACAATATATTCCTTCACAAACCGTAATAGACCGAAATCTGGACTACTTCAACAATCTTCAGCTAGCTGATCCCGCATACAACACGAAAAATAAAATAGATATTATTCTGGGTGCAGATGTGTTTGCGCATTGTATGCTCCCAGATGAAATTACACATCCATCAGGGTCTCCTACAGCGATCAACACAATATTTGGTTGGATTTTAATGGGTACAGTAAATAGTCATGAAAACAAGTCGTCATTCGTAGCTCATGTCTATTCAAATTTGGACGTTGATTTGCGGAAATTCTGGGAGGTAGAAGAATGCAATGCACATAGGAAACATCTAAGTCCAGAAGAGGACATGGCAGAACAGCATTACAAAAACAATGTTGAAAGACAGGAAGATGGTAGATATGTTGTCAGGCTCCCATTTAAGTCTGAGAATATCGACCTTGGGGAGTCCAGGACAGCAGCGATGAAACGACTACAATCAATGGAGCGGAAATTCGACAAGGACGAAAACCTGAAGATGGAATTTCACAAATTTATGGCTGAATACATCGATCTAAATCACATGGAGAAGTCTGATAACAATTCATCCACCGTCTACTATTTACCACACCATGCTGTTCTGAAACCAACAAGCACCACAACTAAGCTGCGTGTGGTCTTCGACGCTTCTTGCAAAACATCAAACAACTCTTCCCTTAACGATCATCTTCTGGTTGGGCCTGTTGTGCAAAACGACTTGTATTCTATTTTGCTGAAATTTCGTATACACAGAATAGGAATTACTGCAGACATAGAAAAAATGTACAGACAGGTATTAGTCCATTCCGACGACAGGTCATATCAGCGGATTTTATGGAGAAGTTCACCGGATCAACAACCTACAGAATACAACCTACGTACTGTGACATACGGAACTGCAGCAGCACCGTTTCTAGCAACTCGCACACTTCAAAAATTGCCTTGGAAAACGCAGCAGAATATCCTGACGAATGCAACGAAATTAATGACAATTTTTACGTAGATGAATACATGACTTCTGCACCAGATCTTTCACCGGCTGATATCTTACGCAAAAACATAGTTACCATATTGTCTCGCGCTGGATTCAATCTTCGAAAATGGTCAACAAATTCTCAAGAATTCCAGCTCAAAATTCCAACTGAAGAGAGAGCAAGTTCCTCATCCCAAATAATTGACTCCTCTGAAACCGTAAAAACGCTAGGCTTGCTTTGGAATACAACTGAGGATTACTTTCAATACAGTGTTTGTTTGCAAGACGATAAATCAGTGGTAACAAAAAGATCAATTTTATCAAACATATGTAAAATCTACGATCCGGTTGGTTGGTTAGCACCAGTTGTAATCGTCTTCAAAATTTTCATGCAAACGTTGGTTAAAGGGACTAAGTTGGGATCAAGATCAACCACCAGAAGTAAAGGCTGAATGGTCGCGACTGCGTGAAAATGTTCATAACCTCGAGCTGCTTCAAATCCCACGATGGCTCAATTATAGCATTGGTGACAAAATAGAATTACATGGCTTTGCAGATTCATCGGAGTTAGCGTATGCCGCAGCCATTTATGCCCGAGTATTGAAACCCGACACGAGTAGCGCCAATACGACTCTACCGCGTTTAGAACTTTGCGCTGCGCAACTTATGGTAAAGGTAATGATGAAGGTTCGAAAAGCCTTGAATTTCCACGACATTCCCATATTCGGTTGGACAGATTCAACAGTAGTGCTGGCCTGGATTGGTGATCATCCGAGAAGATGGAAAACTTTCATAGCTAATCGAACATCATATATAATTCAGCACCTACCTGCAATGTATTGGCGCCATATACCGACAAAGCAAAACCCAGCTGACCTTGCTACAAGAGGAATGTCTTCAACGGAAATTATCAGAAGCAGTTTGTGGTGGGAAGGACCGGGAATTTTACAGTCACAAGAAATCCCAATTGGAGTACCACAGCAGTATTGGCAAACGACGAGCTGGAAGAACGCAAGGTTATAGCCACAGTGATACCAGTCAATGACAACGATTTCATCAGACGATATTCTGAATTCAATAAACTGGTCAGGGTAACATCGTTGATTCTTCGCTTCGTCAACAACAGTAACACTACAGCAGAACATCGAAAGTGTGGTTTTATCACGACTCCCGAGTTGAAAGTTGCTCATGATTCTCTGGTGCGACTGTCACAGCAAACGTCATTCCAGAAAGAAATGCTAACGTTATCGTCGAATAAATCGCTTTCTTCAACCCACAAACTGTCATCTCTTATTCCTTTTGTAGACGATAAGGGAAATCTACGAGTTGGAGGACGTCTTAGTAATGCCAGCATCAACTACGACCAGAAACATCCGTACATTCTACACAAGGACAGTTATTTGACGCAACTAATCATCAAGGAGTATCATCTGAAGTACCTTCATGCTGGCACTCGACAACTACAATATCAGTTGGCATTAAGGTATTGGATTCCAGGTGTTATTTATGCAATTAAACGTGTTGTATATACATGTCCACAATGTATGCGCTTTCGTCAAAAACCGTTTCAGCAGCGCATGAGCGATCTTCCAACATATCGTCTTCAATCTGGATCGGCATTTCTCAATGTCGGCGTGGACTTCGCTGGCCCCCTGCAAGTCAAATCATGGAAAGGACGTGGATCCAAATCATACAAATGCTGGATAGCGGTCTTCGTATGTCTCAACACAAAGGCCATACATCTAGAGGCAGTAACAGATTTGTCGACTTCAGCGTTTCTTGCATGTCTTCGCCGATTCACCTCTAGACGCGGCAAACCCCTTCACATATACACAGACAATGGAACGAACTTTGTTGGCTGCAATCAACAACTGAAAGAATTGTACGAATTCCTCAACACAACATCGACTCAGACTAGCATCAACAAAGAAATGTCAGACCAAGGAATAAGTTGGCACTTCATACCTCCGTCTGCTCCAAACTTCGGCGGCATTTGGGAAGCGGGGGTCAAGTCTGTCAAATTTCACCTCAAACGAGTCCTGGGCAACTCCCTCATTACTTATGAGGAACTATCAACATTATTGTGTCAAGTAGAATGCTGCTTGAACTCCCGTCCTCTATGCCTGAAATTTGAAGGGGATCCAGATCCTCTTACTCCTGCTCACTTCTTAATTCTTCGACCAATGACATCGATTCCGGACGAAAACATCATTGATGTAAACATCAACCGACTGAACCGATGGCAGTACATTCAAAGACTAATCCAGCAATTTTGGTCAAAATGGTCCAAAGAATACATCTCACAGCTGCAGAAACGTCCAAAATGGGTCAAAGAACAACGCAATCTTCAAGTAAATGACATCATCATCGTTAAGGACGACAATTTACCACCCACTCAATGGTTACTGGGACGGGTCATTGAGACTCATCCTGGCAACGATGGTATGGTTCGGGTAGTAACCGTGCGGACAAAGAAAGGTTGCTGCAAGCGACCTGTTTCCAAATTGTGCCCGCTCTTTATGGATGGTTGAAAGCGGATACTTTCAAGGTGGGCCGATATGTTTGCGGCTGTATTCATCTTTAGTTTAAGTCAAATAGTAATATAACATAGGATTTAGTTGCATTAATACATACTTCATTTATTTTCATTGAATTAAACTGTTTTCAAATCCATTTAGTATTAAGATTTATTGATTACAACTCTGAATATTGTTGATTTTATTTACGTACATATACAACCGTGTAATTATCTAGCCCTAATAGATAAGGACAACAACAGAATTTTTCAGTTAGATAAGTTCAAACACAAAGCTTGACTAGGTCAGTGAATTCATAGAAGACAGTAAAAAGTGCGCGTTCGTAAATCAATTTTCATACACAAAACACAATTGTTCTACACACAAACAAATTCATATAGTACACAGGAAAAAGTGCATTTCAAATAAACATACAAGCTTTCATTGTTTACAATTAACATACCAGTGTTTCATTTAAAACGTATACAGTCCACGGAATATCGGAACACAAACAATTCTCATTGCAATTCAATTCGGTAAAAAAGTGAAATCGGGAAGGATTTTTGCATCCTGTAAATGTATGTGTTTGACAAAAAATGTTAAATCGGAAAGGACATTTGTATGGGGGTATATTGAAACCACGAACGATGTGACGGGCTTTCAACATGTCTGTTTATTGGTGAAATATAATATGTAAAATTTGGCCAAAATCGGTTAAACATTCGGGAGCAACATTTGTATGAGGGCTATATCTAAATCTGAACCGATCTTACCCACTTTCACCATCGGTTTTTTAGTTGGATTATAAGATGTTGTGCCAATTTTAAAGAAAAACGGGTAGAATATGTGGATTTTAGAGTGGAAAAAGTGAATTCGGGAGCGACACTTGTATGGGGGCTATATCTAAATCTGAACCGATCTTACCCAATTTCGGCATAGGTGTTTCTAGTTGGATTATAAGATGTTGTACCAAATTTAAAGAAAATCAGGTACAATATGTGGTTTCTAGAGCGGAAAATGTCAAATCGGGAGCGACATTTGTATGGGGGCTATATCTAAATCTGAACCGATTTTCTCCAAATTCAATACCGATGGTCCTTGGCCAGAAAAAATAACTTCTGCCAAGTTTCATGATAATCGGACAACAACGGACAGACAGACAGCGTTAAATCGACTCAGCTGGTGATTCTAAGCCGATCGGTATACTTAAAGGTGGGTCTAGCTCGATTATTTCTTGGTGTTACAAACATTTGGCGCGAAACTAACTTATAAATAGCGATTACCCTAGACCACGAAGTGGTGTAGGGTATAAAAATATAAAAACTTCAAGAGAAATGTCGAATCATCTTCAATATACTTTCGACCGAAAATCTACCAGAAGGAAGATCGAGTGCTATTGGAAGCTGTTGAATTTTAAAATGTTGGGTAGCCAAACTGTATCGGCATTTCTCATTGACTTCGATGTATGTGTCTTATCAATTAAGGAAATGGTCGTTGATATCGATGAAGATCTGCTTGCAGTTATTGTGTTAAATACATTACCGGAAAGATTTTCAGCTATAAAAGCAGCAGTGATACAGCAAATGAATTTCCAAATATTTCTGTTTTGAAAGCGAGGCTGCTGGAAATTTATAATAAAGGAGAAGCTAATCAAGATTCGGCGATGAAGGCCAAGCAGTATGTAAAGAAACAACAAAATGGCGGTACAACTTATATTAAGAATCAAGATGAAGGTATGTACAAGAAAATGTTTAAGTGTTATCGGTGTAAGAAAAGAGGACATAAAGCCCAGGACTGTAGAGTGAAGTTGGATGTAGAGGAAAATTCCAGTTGCCGTAGTGAAAATGCAAATCTCCTAGGTGCTGTAGAGGACGCACTGCCTGTTAGATCTAGTCAGAGTTGGGTGATCGATAGTGGGACATCCTCCCACATGTGTAATCAGTAATCGCTATTTATAAGACTAGACCGATATTATGATGGAAAGGTGAAGGTACTGTTTTGGTACTGTTTTGATTGAAGGTTATAAGCATGACAACATATATATTGTTAATTTGTACAATGAAAATAACGAAATCGTTATGGTCTGTGATGATCCTGTATAAATTGAAAGTAGGAAACCAAAAAGGGAACTCTAAGATCCGCGTTATAAGTTTCCGCTACTTAAAGTCCCTAATTGGTTTCTGGTCCTTTGATTTATTTTTGAGTATTACACTCGTTATTTATTCACTCTTGTCAAGAACCCACTTTGACCTCTGAATCGAAGTCGAACGTTTTTTTATACTTTATTTGTTTGATATTGAATCTGCTCCTTAGGAGCCTAACAAAATATATACGAATCTTATAAAATAATATTATAATAAATCCTGTTTAGGATTTGGAATTTGGAAACGGTCCTCTGCACTGTAACGACAGGGTGGATATTATTTTGTTCTTTTGTATTTAAGAAGACAAGTGGGCACGCGATTGAGAGGTTCATTACGACATCGCGATGTGGATTGGTCTACATATTTGACGGTTCGTTTTTCAGCCTCGTGAACAAGAGTGTAGCTAGAATGTAGCTCCAATAATCAAATCTTTTCCTCTCGAGTTATCGCTGATTTTGGAGAGTTCTAGATGATTATATGTTGTGAGGGCGTATTTCAGCCTCGTTAGGTAGAGTAGTAACACTGATAATAAATTATTTTCCTCTCGTATTTTCGAGGATTTCGAAGAGTTCAAGATGATTATTTCTCGCTATGGCGTATTTCAGCCTTGTAAAATGGAGTGTCTACTCTAGTTTTCCCCTCTCGGACAGTGTCTGCTTCTGTGACCACCCAATCCTGTGAGTGAGTTTGTTTTCCACCCCTTCGTAAGCGAGAAGCCCGTGGAACATTCAGAACTTTTCTTGCCATGATGTTCACATGGCGTTGAATCTTCTCTTGATGACTCAGTTTGATGTTTTGAATTTCGTTTTTGACGAGAGGTATATTCAGGTCTATGTGAATATTTTCGTTTCTCATATACCAAGGTGCGCCAGTAAGCATCCTTAACGTATTTGACTGAACCCTTTGGATTTTTTCGTAAGGTAATTGATGCAATTAACTGGTTTTTGTGTCTACTAATTATGGCTGTGTCATCGGCGAATGTTGGCATGAGGACGCTTGAAGATATGGGTATATATATGCATTGTACAAAAGGTAGAGAATATGGCCCAGTACGCTACCTTGCCCCTGTCATTATTTCCCTACTATTGCCGATTAATTGCCCGCACTTGACTCTTGAGCTACGATGTCTCAAGCATGATTTAGTAGTTCAGGCCTTCATGCCAGACTTTGTCAAAAGCCTGAGCAACGTCGAGGAATACAGCACAACAGTATTCTTTTCTTTAAAAATCATTTCGAATTTCGTTGGCCAATCTGTTTACCTGCTCTATAGCGTGTGACCTATAGTGGTTTGACCTTCGCGAAATCCAAATTGGTGCTCTGGAATCACGTTTTTAGGTGTGAGAAACGGTTTAAGTTTAGCGAGGAGAATATTCTCTGAAAGTTTAGACAAGCACAGAAGTGCTTATTGACATATATAATAAGGGGACTGTTTTGTCCTTTCCAGGTTTCAGAATCTTCTTTGTTAATGAGATTTTCCAATGTTTTGGAAAATTTCATAATCTAAAAATGGAATTGAACAAATTTGAAAGGAACCGTATTGCCATAAATGGTAGTTCCAAAATCATGTTCGGCGTTATAAGATAGTATCCGGGAGCTTTTCCCAGTTTAATGGTATCCTTTATAGTACGCTTGAGTTCGTACGGATTTGTTGTTAAAGATATTTGTCGTCCACTGCATCAGCTAACGTAATGCTATTACTAGCCTCGTTTGGACGAAAAACTTGATCCAAGTGTTCGGCGTAAACTTGTGTCTTATCTTCTTCTGAGGTTATCCATTCTCCATTTGTATTGCGATTGGGGAAATTGGTCTCTACTGGCATACTTGTATTACGAAGTGATTTTGATAGCGGAAAAGTCATTGAATTTGTTGGTCTAAGGCCTTTGATAAAACTAGTATGCCGGCGTCTATCCTCTTTTTTAAGTGCTGCCTGTAGTTTTTTAGTTGCCTCAGTAAGTCTAACCCTAGCGGTCGGTGATCGCGTAACTTGCCATTCACGACGACGTCTTCTTTTTTCATTGACAAGCAACTCTATTTCCCTATTTGTGTATGATCCACCATTTCCCGTAGGGACATTTTGGGGAAGTGTAGCATATAAAGCTGCCTGATTTAAGATGGAATTGAACTTGTTTACGCTGTCATCAATATTTTCATAATTTTCCATATGATCATCGAAACCGATGTGACTACTTTTTTATATCTTAACCAGTTGGTCCTAGAATTTACATCCTTATCCTTTGGTGCGTTTCTACATTCCAATTCCCATCGTTAATTAGGATAATTACGGGTGAGTGATCCGATGACAAGTCTGGGCAAGTTTCAGCGGACAATTTGTTTTTTTTTTTTTTTCAATTCCTCTAAAAATGCCAAAATCCATTAGATCAGGCAGTTTATTATTATCAGTCGGCCAGTATGTAGGCTGAAGTCAAGGCGTATTTATAAAGGTGATAGCAGGAGCCCAGCTCTGTCAACTGTCAAATCCCATATATTTTGCTTTGACATTATGGCTCACCATTCAAAAAATTACTTGTATTTTGTTGTTGCCGAATTCGTTGTTGTTCTAGTGCTATCACCTGTATAAATACGCCTTGGCTGAAGTGGAGAGATAAAGTCAAGGCCATTTCGACGTTCTATGAGACAATTATATAATTGTCTTCCCTTGGGATTTGGAAGGCGTTATCCCCAGTGTGTATGATTAGCATTGAAATCGCCAGCAGCAAGGAAGTTGGGCCCAAGGCTATTGAAAAATTTTGTAAATACTTCAGCAGGTACGGAGTATCGTGGGGGCAGTAAATTGCCGATATTGTCAGGAGACCACAACGGGATGGTATTCGAACTGATGTCGCTTGGATATAGTTTTCTGAAAAACCCACGAGTATGTCATGCCTCATTCTTCGCCGAATAAGGATACCCATGCCACCACGAGCCTTACCATTGGGGTGGTTTGTACAGTAAAAACTATAATTTGCTATGTGAAAGTAGTATCTGTTTGTGAGATGTGTTTCAGATAAAAGCATTATATCTATGTTCTCAGAATTGAGGAAGTTTGAAATTTCCTTTCTGTGTTGGTTTACACCGTTCGCTTTCCAGCTGCATATTTTAAGGGAGGAACTCATTTCTTGCTAAGAAGAGCTTGAATCATCTGATTTTGGTTACGCATGAATTCTTGCATCATTGATTGCATAGTAGACATAAACATGTTCAGACTTTGGGTAAGTTGTTGGATCATAGACTCCAACCCACCAATTGGACGGACGGGAACATTTTGTGTGGTCGCTTTTAGGGCCTTTGAATACGAATTTCCTCCACTGTTATGTGCAGTAACATGCACTTGCGTTATCTGTATTTCAGGAGTTGCCTCGTTTTGGTTTCTTACTAGGGTTTGGGGTCCGGGAATTCCCAAATCGTCCGGGAATTCCCGGGAAAAAATTTTCAATTTCCCGGGAATACGGGAAATATTAAAAAAATAATTTATTTATTATGTTGATCAATAATTTAATGTTACTATATTTTAATTGGATTTTTTAGATGTATTTCAAATTCATATATGTATTTACATTACTGACAATAATAAGTATTTGTTGAGTATTTGTTTATATTATATTACTACAAACAAAACTTTTTAAATTCGCTAAAAAGCCATTTTATGCGAAACCCAGCTAAGGGAATAAAAACTTTCTGTGAGGCTATTTGCAGGATCTTTATTGTGAAATAAAAATATCATGCCGACAATACTATGGCTTACATAATGTAAATTTTCTTGTTTTCATAGAAGAATCGAGGTGAATATATTCTTCAAGAACAATTTACTTTACATATGTAGCCAGAAAGAAATGGTCTAAAAATAGGAATACAATAAAAATTGTTCGCCTGGAAACTTTCAAGAGAAATCTAATAGGAATATAAATATATGCTACGATGTATTTAAATGGCCCTTTGTAGGAATTAATGACTGGACTATTTCAATATTTTTATTTTTTATGAATTTATTAAATTTATATTAATTTTTTTATATTTCTATTGTTTTTACAGTTTAGAATATCCCCCCCGTTTCTATAAAATATTTTTGTCTCCAGACGAATGAATATTCTAAATTAAATGCGTCCTAACATTCTCCGTCATATGAGTTATTTGTTTCCTTAATCGTTTTCAATTTTGAATCTAGTGTAGGTGTCAGTCACTTCTACCTGCGATATAAATGTCCAATTCGGACGATTAGTCTACAATTTTTCAAGTTTATAATGAGAAAATGTAATTTATAATCGGAATATGCAAGTTCACGATGAGATGTAAATTCATAACAGGAATTGTAAATTCATTATAGGAGCATGATAATTCATAATCAGCACTGTAAATTCGTAATGTAAAATGTAAATTCATATTGAGAAATATAAATACATAATAAGAACATACAAATTGATAATGAGATATATTAATACAAAATGATAAAATCCAAATTGATAATGAGAAAATATAAATTCTTATTCAGGAATATATATTCATAAAATATAAATTCATAATCAGGAACGTTTTTCTGTGGATATTTTCGTAGAAATATATATTTTATCAATGTTCTCATTATAAATTTACATTTTCTCAATATGATTTTATATTTTCTCATTATGAATTCATATTTTCTGAATATGAAAACGTATTTTCTGATAATGAATTGTTCTCAATGAATTATGATTTATATATCTCATTATGAATTAACAGGTTCCTATTATAAATTTACATTACCCATTATGAATTTATATGTCCCTAATATGAATTTACATTTCTCAATATAAATTTGTATGTTCCGAATATAATCTTGAAAAGGTGTAGAGTAAAATATTTGTAACATGAAAAATAATTTGTAAAATATTTTGACAATAACATTCGTTTTTAATTTGTAATATGACAGTATTGAAAAAAACACACCAGTTATTAAATGTTGATATTTTAAACCATATTGCACATACCTATAAATAAATTACTTTTCCCCGGGAATTCCCGGGATTCCCGGGAATGAAATTTTTCATTCATGTTTTCACGGGAAATGAAAAAAGTCCGGGAAACCCCAAACCCTATTTCTTACAATCTGTATGCGTACATTACATTTTTTAAGTGTCTTGTAGACCTCACAACCTCTATAATGTGCAGTGTGGTTACCGCCACAGTTACTGCATTTCTTTTGCGCTTGGTTTTGGACAGTATATTTTGCAGACTGGTGTAGATCACCGCAAACAACACATACCGTAGGTAATGTGCAGTAAGCCTTAGTATGCCCGAATTCCTGGTAGTTTTGACACTGTACGGGGACGTTTCGCTTGTGCGGCTCTTCTACAGATATGCGTCCATGAAGCAAAAGACTTTCTTTGTAAATAAGATTTATTTCATTCCTTTCAATTTTCGGGCGTCTGGTTCAAGTTCGACCTTAAATAATGGCTGAGGAATTTTCAACCTGTTAAGGATATTGACCACCGATCTAATCTTGTAACCTTTTCCTTCCAAGGCGTTGGGATCTACACTATATTCAATCCCCTTCAAAACAACCACCAAACCTTTACTAATCTTAAGCCTATAGGTGTAGTAGCTTTTTTCTCTGTGTCAAAACAGTTTGTGATGGCACGAAACCCGTTTCATTGCGCTAGATGAACGCTCGCGTAAATAAAGGTTGATTTGTTAAAAGCTAGAGGAAAGTTTTTCAAAAAAAAACACATAAAATCCAGAAAAAATTCATGAAATCTTTATTTGTATCGATGGTACGGTCCATATACAGCTGCGGTCAAAAAAATAGCAGCGACGATATAAAAAATGTCGACAAAGAAAAATATCAGTTTTACTTCGAAAATCCTAAAAATTTTTACGGTGATTGAAAGGTGGCATTGTGCCATTCTTAATATGGCTTTAGATAAAAAATTAAGTTTTTGTAATTTTGAGATTAAGCCTTTAGAACCATTTATGTCAAAAATGAGACCAGTCAAAAAAATAGCAGCGCTAATAAAAACTAAAAATATTTTGTTTCAATTCACTTTAATTGAAAACTTTTTTGAATAATTACTTAAATAAGGATATTTTCTTGAATTTAACACTTAGTTGTACTGATTTTATTGCTAAATATTGCTACATTTCGTTTCTTGGAGTCGACTAGTATTTTGCACCTTTCATGCGGTATTTTTCACCATGCCTCTAATTTCGTGTCAAATATCGTTATTGTCTTTCAGTATTGCTAGTGAGATCTCATTTTAGTAAGCACACTTAAAATGTTTGATTATATTGAGATGTGGTGTCTGCCCGAACCATTCCACAACATCGATATTATTGACTTCAAACCACCTTTTTACAAGTCGGCTGGTGTTTTCGGTATAATTGACCTGCTAGAAGACTCATTTAAGTGGCATTCCATATTCTGCATACGTAAGCATAATATTAGGCAGTATTTTGATGTACTGGGCAGAGTCCATAGTAGTTCTAGCCAATGTATTGACCTAACTCCATAATATGAAAAACAAGCACAATCCATTATTCTTGATCCTCCCTATTTGACAGTTTTGGTACTATACCTGGAGATGTATTCCGTGTTCTGTGGACGTCTTACAAACTGTAGAGGGACTGTCCCACCATATAAAACAATTTTTGATTCAATTGACCATAAAACGTGCACCCACTTTTTGGTTGGTTACTCCAAGTGTGTTTTGCGAATTGCAATTTTTTTGTGACATGTATTTTATTTTTAAGTGGGACTTACAGATTATGTTTTCTTAGTATTCTTCGAACATTTTAAACTCTCAAAGATGAACAGACATTGTTTTTTATTTCGGTGGCGGGCGTAAGTAGGTTTTTTGTACTAGATGTTACTATTCGGCAGGTGATATAAACGGATTTTTGACGTGTTTTTGTTTTTTCGTTTTATAATATCGAATTTCTGATCATTTTAATGGAACACTGGAAAAAAATTGAACTTCACTATATGATTTAACCTCAGATTTCAAACTTTTTATATGAACTCGATTTTGTTCTCCACAATGCTCTCCTCGCCCTACTTATGAGGAAAATTAAAACAATAACATTTCAGAAATAGGGTAAGTTTCATAATATCTTATTTATAACATCAAATTGAACTGAAAAAATGAGATAAAATTCCCTTTTCTTGAGATTTTTTGAATGCTGCTTGTTTGCGTAGCAAGGATGAAAATAAATAAAAATACGAAAATTTAATATTTTCAAATAAAACTCAATTCAATTTATTGTCGTAAACAATATTACCTTTTGTACAAAAGTTTGTGATGGTGTTGTTTGGACGAAATCCAATGAACCAGAGATTTACAATAACGAGTAAAAACTAAAGCAAAGCTTAGATGGAGAAAGGCGGCTCTCAGTGCATTCGCTACTCGTTAGAAGGTGTTACTACTCTTTTTGTGCGTAATATCACAAAGTCGTATGAAGAAAGTAGTAGACAAAATCTAACGTAGGGGAATAAATAAAGGAATGCAATTTGACCGTAGGCCGCACACCAAGAAAAGGTGGAAGTTGAGAATGACAACATTTGTAATTAAACATTGCCACCCGCCTTGCAACATCGCGCTATGTTGTAAAGAAAGTTAAACAATTTCAATCAAACCCTAATGTAATATAAATATGTATATACACTTATTGATAAGGCAAATAAAAGGGGTAGTTGTCAGTTTTATGAGCATTTATTTACGATTTAATTTTTCTTACATACTAATTAACAAAAACCCTATATAGCTCGTAGAGCCCAGATTCGCAGTACCACAGCTCGTAGAGACCATAAGTACTGCTGACCACACCATAGACGTCGACTATTCGAGCCCGGAACGTTAGACGCCGTGACATCAGCAGGAGCTGAATCAACTCCCGGCGGCGGGACAACTGAGAGCGCCGGTACGACACCCTGAAAGGGCGCGACGACTCGGGTTATCCCGACGTCAGGGGCCTGCTCGACAGCTGGAACCGACTCATTCGGAGCCGTTACCACGTCTAACTGAACTTCGGCGGAGCCTTGATGTGGTCCTACTACTACCTTCACTATGCTTTCCATTGTACTACGAAAATAGAAATGGCGCGATAGTATTACAAAAAAACTTTAAATTACTGGGTCAAAGTGACCAGCTTTACTATAGGTCGTCTTACAACACCGTTTCCCGTTCGAATATCCGCGACTCTAACGCGACCGTCGATACCCGGATGGACGTCATTTACCCGACCTAATTTCCACGAAGTGGGAGGCAGTTGTTCGTCTCGAATAACAACTAAATCGCCTATTTGAACATCACGCTGCGGAAATTTCCATTTATATATTTTATGCAAATTTTTTAGATACTCATCTTTCCACCGTAGGCAAAATTGCTGAGTTAAAGCCTTAATTTTCCTAAATCGATTTACGATGTGCAATGGCGCTTCTTCTATGACCGGCTCCGGTGGAGCCAGGATCGGCGACCCTATCAGAAAGTGACCCGGCGTAAGCGCCACCGGATCATGTGGATTGTCAGACATAGGACACAGAGGACGGGAATTCAAACAAGCTTCGATTCTGGAAAGAACCGTTGAAAATTCTTCAAACGTATATTTGAAGTTTTGTGCTTGCTTGCGGAAATGCAGCTTAAAGCTTTTCACAGCAGCTTCCCAAAGCCCACCCATATGAGGGGCTCCGGCAGGAATGAACTGCCATGAAAGTTCTTGATACTGGAATGCGGAACAAACCTGATCTCGACTCTCACGAAGCACACACTTGAAATCCCGTTCCAATTCCCTAGAAGCACCAACGAAATTAGTGCCGTTGTCCGAAAATATGGATTTTGGACAACCACGACGAGAAATAAATCTATTAAATGCGGCAAAAAGGTTGTCGTTGACAAATCTGAAGTCAGTGATGCCAGAAGTAGGGGAATTTCCCTTTTGTAGGTATTTTTTGAGCTAAAATGAGGGCGTAGGGAAAAAGGGGCCGATTTTTTAATATTTGCTAAATGTAGGTACTTTTTCAGAAAAAATAAATTATAAAGAAAATTGTTGTTATTGTGTTCTTTTTTTTGAAAAATGATCGATGCTTTCGTACCCATGATAAAATTGTTGCCTTTCCACCAATTGGTTTGATCGTATGCAATCCCCAAACTGGCGATTTTTAAGCGCTAGTGTTTACATTACTATTTTTTAATCAATCTGGTAGATTACATATTCACATTAAATGAAGTTGATGTGGCAACGTATGAACTTATCCACACATATGTATGTATTGCAATCAGTCGTTTGTTGCATTTTGGTTGATATACGGAGTATTTCCAAGAAAATAAATCATAAATCAGGTATTGTGTTCTTTTTGTTTGTTTTAAACATATAAAAACACCTACAATTTCTTACTACACAGAAAATGTCTTCAAGTGATTCTTCCCAAGAAAATAAAAGGTCGAAGAAGTATCGAAAACAAATGTTTTGCAACAAGTGGCTGGAAGAAGATGCTTTCAAAGGCTGGCTGCGTGAAATAAAGGGTGACAAATATAAGTGCAAATGCATCGCTTGTGGAAAAGTTTTGAATTGTGGAAAATCGGAGCTTGTAAAACATAGTCTTGGCAAATCACATATAAAAAATGTTCAATCTATTAAAAATACACAGGTATTGGACACTTTTTTGGAGAAACAGTCAATAAGTAAGAATCCGGTAACAAATTTTGAACTGAAACTCTGTACGTTCTTTGCTGAGGATAATGTTGCATTACAAGTTATTGACCATCTATTGCCGCTTTTAAAAGATGCAGTTCCAGATTCAGATATAATAAAAACAAGCAGATTAAGGAAGAACCAAATGTACAAAAATTATTGAAAACGTTTTGGCCGAGGAAGAAACATATTTAACTTAATAATATCAAAATGATTTTTTTGTTAATTTTTTGTACCTGAATTATTATTTTTTGTTTATAAAAAACATATAAAATGTATATTTAAAGTACATCATATTTTAATTTAATTAAATAAATCGCATACCATTTTTTAAAATTTTTTTGTCATCATTTTTTGTTAAATTAGTAGGGAAAAATCTAGGGATATAATTAGAGAGGCGTAGGGGAAAAAGGGAATTTTTTTGGAGCGCGTAGGTACTTTCAAAAATAAAATCTGGCATCACTGTCTGAAGTAGCCTCGAGGTGTATTGCTTTCGTAGAAAAGCAAACGAAGACGCAAACGTAACCTTTTGTTATTCTACATGCACTACCAGTAAAAGATTTAACTTCGAAAGGACCCGCAAAATCTACGCCAGTAGTGACAAAGGGCCTTGTGATAACAGTTCTCTCCGGAGGAAGAGCGGCCATAATTTGAGTGCAAGATCGTCTTCTGTCTAACCAGCAACGTTTGCAACGATTGATGGTCGTTCTGACTGAAGAAGTCAGACGCGGAATCCAATATTCAATACGCAGGATGCGAAGCATTAATTGGTTTCCACCATGAATAGTTATCACATGAGTAAATCTACTAGCATAAGACAAAATAATTGGATGTTGCTCGGAATATGACAGACTGGGCGATCTAACCAGTCTCCCGTGTAGCCGCATGACCCCCGCTTCATCCAGGAATGGATTTAGCGGCAAGAGCGAACTCTTACGATCTAATGGTATTTTTTGCAACAAACAATCATATTCATCCGCGAATAATGCCTTCTGCGCCAGTGAAGCCAGACGTAGCCTGACGGCTTTCAGCTCAGAACTCGAAATAGTCGAATCTCGGAAAAGATTATGACCCCTATGAGAAGGATGATTTCTATAAAAATATCGAAAGATATATGCCACAACACGTAAAGCTCTATCCCAAGACGAAAATCTTTCAAGGATATCCTCATAGTTCGTAAAGAACGATGCATGACTCTTGACAGCACGTAATTCAATATCGGTGTCGAGAGGAGCTAAATCCCTAATATCCCATTGAGCGCTATCTAAGCGGAGCCATTGTGGTCCATGCCACCAAATCTGAGACGTGGCTAGCTCTGCAGGCGAAAGCCCGCGGCTACCTAGATCAGCAGGGTTATCCTCAGACCGCACGTGATACCAATTGTGGCCACCTACATTCTCCTGAATCCTGCATACACGATTAGCAACAAATGTAGTCCACGTGCAGAGAGTTTTCCTAAGCCAAGAAAGGACGATCGTAGAATCAGTCCAACAATAAACTCTTTGAAAATCTATATCTATTTCCCTCATTCCCACAAAGTTCTAAACGTGGCAAAGAAATTGATTTAAGTGGGGCAACTTTCGTTTTACCCGAAAGTAAATGAGTAGTAATATCCCCATTCGGTGCTACAATTCGAATGTAGACCACCCCGCGTATGCCTTTTCTGAGGCATCAGAAAAAACATGAAGCTCAGCTAAACAACTGGGAGAATATCGAACCCACCGAGGAATCTGAATGGAATTCACTTCCTGGTAGTTATCAACAAACCTCTGCCATTCAAGTTCCGTCGTAGACGGAAGTGAATCATCCCACCCAATATTGTCCAGCCAAATTCGCTGCATAATTATCTTTGCCAGTACTATCACCAGGCATTAACCAACCTACAGGATCGAACAATCTCGCAATAGTGGACAACACTTCCCGTTTTGTATAATAAGATTTTCGCTCGAGAGGAGTCATACTGAAATAGAATACATCTAACTGAGCATTCCAACGAATGCCTAAAGGCTTAGAACTACTAGCTTCCACGAAAGTGAGAAGCTTCGCATCGACTAAATGTTCCGAAGGAAAACATTCTAAAATAGTCCGGTCATTCGACGTCCATTTCCTTAATTCGAATTTCGCAGAAGACAAAGCTGAAATTAATTGATCACGAGAGGTCAATGCAGTCTCCAGATCATGGTAACCCGTTAAAACGTCGTCAACGTACATGCACTTTCGTAGAATGTGTGCAGCATGGGGAAATTCGTCTTCAGAGTCATGGCTAAATATGGAGCACAGTTAACTCCAAAGGTCACCGTCTGCAGCTCATAATCTTGAACAATCTTTTGAGGAGAATCCCTAAAGAGTATTCTCTGCAGAGGAGTATGGGCCGAATCGACTCTAATCTGGCGGTACATCTGAGTAATATCGCAGTTGAAAACGAATCTAAATAGTCTCCACCTCAGAATGAGGAGAACTAGATCTAATTGTAAGATCGGACCTATATGAAGAATATCGTTAAGACTCTTCCCATTTGATGTTTTTTGGTAGTCTTTTTATCCGGGTTAATTACCAGATGATGAGGCAAGTAACATACTGTGGGGGTTGCCGAAGAAGGGGCTGAAACTGGCCTCATATGGTTCAAGTCCAAATATTCCCTTACCACCCCGTCATAAACTGTTTTGATATGTGGTTTTCTCAGGAGAGAGGCCTCGTTGCGCAGAAATTGTCGTAAACAATTTCCCCTTGATTGTCCTAAGTCCAGTTGTCCGCAGAATTCAGATTTAATGGGAAGTGTAACAATATATCTCCCCTCCGAATCTCTACGGGTCGTCAGTTTATAATTGTCTTCACAAAATTTGTCCGAAGGAGAAAACATAGACCTTCTCGGGGTCTCCTCAAGTTCCCAAAATCGAAGAAGATTCTTGTTAAGATTATCTTCTTCGGCGAACTCAATGGAGGTAGAAAAAACTCGAATGTAAGAAGAGGAAACGGGACCAGTAATGATCCAGCCAAAGACCGTGTTTTGCGCGATCAATGAACCTAACACGTTTTGAAGAGTTCCTTCCAAGAGAATTCTCGGATAAAGATCTGCTCCCAGTAAAAGGTCGACAATCAAAAATATGCGTATCAGCCAAACGAATATTTGGCAAACGAGAAGTCACATCTGATTTCGTTGAAAAAGATGGCAAGTTGCCCGAAATATGCGGAAGAACTAAGGCATTAGTTTCCATCAACAGCGCCGTATCCAAAATGGACCCTATACACAAAGAACATATTTTTCGAGAAGTAGCCGAAAATGACTGATTTACACCCGATATTCTAGCCTGAGTGGAACTGGCCGGAATGTTGAGGCGATTTTGCAATCGTTCCGTAATGAACGAAGCCTCTGACGCCGGGTCGATAAGAGCCCGAGCTGGGTACGAAGTACCTTGGTGTACGATATTTACCATCGCTGTCCCTAATAACACAGTTCTATCCTGCGAAGCATGATATACCTGTCTATTTATAGCACCAGATGAACCTCCAGAAGAAGTTGACGGCAGCGAAGGATTCACAAATGGAGGATTAGTATGCTGTGTGATCGGAACCAAACTCCCCGCAGGATTCGCAACAACAGCCGAACCCTCAGAATTCGATGTATCACGATGCAAAAGAGTATGATGTCTCTTCTCGCATTTTCCACATTTGTGAATACTTCCACACTTCCTAGCTTCGTGTCCACGCATCAAGCAATTTACACAGCAGTGATGACGTTTGACGGTGTCAAACCGGTCGGAGACCGAAAGGCCCCCAAATCGTGGACAATCACGAAGTTGATGAAATTGTCTGGGACAGAGAATACACAGTTTGTTCTGATGAGAACGAGAAGATCCTGATGAGCCTGCATTTGTAAAATGCGCACCCACCTTCCAACTGTCGGACTTCTTCGTGGAATCGATACCCTTTATGTCACGAAGACATGTCAGAGTTTGTATTCTTTCCGTAAGAAAGAGATCCAAATCTTTCCACGAAGACAAAGCCGACTTATTCTTCACACTCTGTTCCCATAACGTAACACTACTTTTGGGCAATCGCTGAATACACAAAAAAACTAATATAGGATCCCAACTATCCGTGGCTACGTCATAAATGGACATTGCAGAAAGACATCCATTTATTCCGCGTTGCAAATTTTTCAAACCTAAGCTACTTTCGTTATCAAGGATCGGAAGATCCAAAAGCATCTTGAGCTGGTTGTTCACCAAGATGCGAGTGTTATCATACACATCTTTCAAGGCTTTCCAGGCTAGAATAAAACTGCGATGGGTGAGTGGAAATTTGGATACAATTTCGCGAGCCTCACCGCTCGTTTTCCTAATCAAATGACATAGCCGTTCAATGTCACTTAAGCGGGAATCTATGTCCTCCTTCTCCGCATCCTGAGCAGTTTGGAGATGACTAAGACACTTATCGTACCTGTCCTTAACATTACTCCATAATGTTCTCGCTTCTGAACCCTGTATTTCAAGGGAATATATGTCGAGGTCTTCATCCCATAGGGTACTGAAGTTCGCATCAAATTTTACCAAAGCATCAGTTGCTCTGATAAAGAAGTCGAGTGGAGTGAGAGGCATATTGAACCAAGCGAGAATTAAGTAAAACCCAAAAAAAACTTTGCTAAACGTATTAAAAAATACCAGGAAAATACACGTAAGTGCCAAATGAATGAAAACTATTCAAAGTTATCCAGATTTTTTTCCCAGTGTATCGAAAAATACACGAAATTTTATTGAGAAGCACGAAAATGCCCCAAAATATTTCTCTGTAAAAGAAAGTCAATGGAAAAAATCGAAAAAAATATAAATTCTTATGTATGTTCACTTGACCTAGAGTAGGGTGCATGGACTGTATGATGCACGCAACAAATGTACGCTCGTATCAAGCAAAAAGCAAAAACAAAAATTCAAAAATAAACCGAAAACCGAAAATTTTTTAAAATATTTTTCTGACAGTGTAGAAGACCGACTGTAGGGTACACGGTGTCGCGAAACCAAAATTTTTACTATATCCGGATAGTCCAACAATAATACTACCCGAGATACGAAACGAAAAAAATTCGATAAAAAATTTCAAATGTAACGAAGAACGACCCACGCTAATAAATTTCAAATCTCACCGAGAACGACCCGCGCTAATAAATAAGAGAAAATATATGTATGGCTGTGTGTGTATTGACGTACGTATGTACTCTTTCATACGCTGACCGTTGGGTATGATGATCTAACGTAGGGAATAAATAAAGGAATGCCATTTGACCGTAGGCCGCACACCAAGAAAAGGTGGAAGTTGAGAATGACAACATTTGTAATTAAACACTGCTATTATTTTGACCGGTTCAAAATGTCGAATAATCCAAAAAATGTGAAATTTCTTAAACAATTAAAATCATATCACCAAATAAACAATTATTTTGTGTTTGTAACCTCATAACACAGCATTTAATGCAGTAGTAGCAATAAAAAATTATCACACAAATAAATAAATGAAAATGTATGCTAAGCTTTGGTGCGCTGCTATTATTTTGACCGCAACTGTTATTTTATGTTTGAAGATTATTTCATGCAAATATTGACCTTGACTGCGCCTCAAATGGTACATCCGCTTAGTCCAATTTTGGCATACTCTTTCCAACATGTCGGCCGGTATCTCACGAATAAATGCTTCAATGTTGTCTTCCAATGCGTCAATTGAAGCGTGCTTGTCTGAATAGACATGAGCTTTAACATAGCCCCCCAAAAAATAGTCTAACGGCGTTAAATCGCACGATCTAGGCGGCCAATTGACCGGTCCCGAACGTGAAATAAAATTAGGGTTTGCATCCCGGGATTTCCCGCGGGAAAATTCGCACATTTTTCATTTCCCGTATCCCGGGAAATTCGTACGGGAATCTCGCGAGAATTCAGTAGAAAATTTTACATATTTCTTCCATCATTTCCACAATAAAATTAAAAATGTTTTATAAAAATTTAGATCACATAGCTTTTAATCATGTATGTCAAATATTGCAGTAGGATGACAAAATTTTTTTAAACTGCATTCGGATGTAGACTCAAAATCCACTTTTTCGGATTTGTCCTGTCAAGCCCCATATGAAAAACATCCGAGAAAAATAGATTTTGGGCGTGTATCCGAACGCCAAAAATAAAGAATTTAAAGTTTTCGGTGCGACAGGACAAAGAACAAACATTTCATTTAATGCTCTACTCACTATTAATGTGAACGATCGTTCTCCGTCGCGTCCACATTTTCCAATAAAATAAGAAACATCTGATCTTTAATTAATGTTGAAACTTGAAAATATTTGATTTGAACTGGGATATTGTCCTGGCTCAATACCATTTTGTATCTATATTTAATAGAATGTAAATTTATTTACAAATGGCATAATGACATTTATTACTTGTCATTACTTTGCGATTTTTGAAACACAAATTCGGCAGGTGAGTTGTGCTTCTCGTTCGTTTGTGAGAATCATCTCCGTATAGAGACCGGGTTTGATGTTGAAAATTCGCTGCGAAGCCACTTGAAAAGACTTTTGACATGGTCGAAATCATGATCGTGGTTGTCTGCAGCCAAGTAATGTATTGATTACAGACCAAAAAACTAAAACTTGAAAAGATGTTTGAATTGATCTCACATTGCGCTTTATTATATGAATTCTGTAACAGGTTCGTTGTGACATATATACTTATTTAACTTTAATAAAATGAGCATGTTTCATTGGAAAAAATAAGCTTAACTCGTGGTAAACAGTATGTTGACGATTTCCCGTGCTGTCCCGGGATCCCGGGAAATTGAAAAAATAATTCCCGTTTCCCGGGAAATAAAAAGTACGGGAAAATGCAAACCCTAGTAATAACTCAACTCTTTATGACAGAGGTATCATGATACTTTTAAGAAATATTTCATGTTGTCTTTTTTGTATCAGTTTTGCACACTCTGAAGCAAAACTATTTGTTTGATTTTTTAGTTAAATTTAACTTATTTTAATTTCATTTTTTTTTCCTTGATACAAGCAAAAAAAATCCTCAGTTTTAGTAAAAAATTACTTGTTGTAAGGAAAAAATCAGCCAAATTGTCCTCAGTTTGAGTAAATATGTATTTACTTGATCTGAGTAAAAATTAACTTAGTTTTAGGAAATTTTCAGCAAAATTTTACTAGATTACAACTAAAAATACTAGTAGTATTTACTAAATACTACTAAAAATTTACTTAGTTTTAGGATATTTTTTCTTAAATTTAGTAAAAATTTACTTAGATTTAGGAAAATTTCAGCAAAAATTTACTTAGATTTAGTAAAGATGTAGTTGGTTTGAGGAAAAACTTACTAGAATTTTCCTCAGTTTGAGAAAATATTTACTTGGTTTGAGGAAAATTGAACTAGAATCAAGTTTAAAGCATGTACTAATTTCAGGGAAAAGTTTGAACTTGATTTGAGGAAATTTTGCTTTAGCGCTATACGATGTTCAATTTTCGTAAATTTTAGTTCAATTTAACTCATTATAGGGTTCACTTTTTTATGAGTGTAGATGAAAACCCACCCCCCCCCCCCCGCAGGGGAAAATCCTGCGCACGGCCCTGATGGGAGCTATATATAAATCTGAACCGATCTATCCTATTTTTACCATAGCTGTTCTTAGTTGAAATATAAGCTGTTTTGTTAAATTTGAAGAAAATCTGTCAAAGTTTGTGGCTGGAAAAGTAAAATCGGAAGTAACATTTGTATGGGAGCTATATCTAAATCTGAGCCGATTTTCGTCAAATTAAATAGTGATTACAAGAATAGATGAACAGGCGGACGGACGGACATCGCTAAATCGACTCAAAAAGTCGATCGGTATAATAAACGATGGGTCTGTTTCGTTTCCTTTTGGGTGTTACAAACAAATGCACAAAGACATTATACCCTGTGCTTTAGGGCATAAATAGAAAACCAACAAAGAAAATCTATAAACGTTGTTATTTATTTATTATTTTCTAAAAAGAATTTTGATTTGATATTCCGGAACAAAAAGCGGACGTCCAAATTTCTTAAATATCACAAGAAATAAATTATTGACATTTTTTAATAGAATATTGTCTATTTGTTATTTTTTGATTATTTCTTCTATTCTATGTTTACTTTTTTTGACGTGTGGCTGGAAACTTCCAGTAATACATTGTCGTTTTTCACATTGATTTACAGATACAGTTTTTACTCACATATCGAGACACAGTTGAATTTTTTGTTTCAAACTTTCTCGATGCGAGAAGTTCTCACAGAATGGAGGATAGCAATGGAAACAATAATGAAAATGTTAATTGTAATAGAAAGAAATATTAATCCGTAAAACAATACTGAATTTTGAAATGAATAGCAACCTGTATACATCAAGAAATCGATAAATACGAAAATTAATAGACGATGACATAGTAGAACCATCTCTTCTGACTACAATAGTCCAATCTTATTAGCCCCCAAATAATCTTTACCAGGGTCAGACCAAAAGAGATGGAGCCTATTCGTCGACTAAAGGGCAATAAATAAAAAATTGCTAACGGAAAAATATACTCTTCCCCGTATGGATGACATATTAGATCAACTTGGCAAGTCTTCACTTTTCAAGTTTAGATTGGATATCGGGATTTCATAACAGGGCCGAATATAGATACCCCCCACTTTCTATCCCATTACAATTCAATTCGGCAAAAAATTGTTATCGCAGAGGATTTTTGTATCCTGTAAATGTATGTGTTTGACAAAAAATGTTAAATCGGAAAGGACATTTGTATGGGGGTATATTGAAACCTGGAACGATGTGGCCCGCTTTCACCATGTATGTTTATAGGTGAAATATAATTTTAGTTTTTTTTCGTTTGTATTTTTTGTTCTGTAATCAACATTTGATTTGAACTGGGATGTTGTCCTGGCTCAAGACCATTTTGCATCTGTATTTACCAGAATGCAAATTTATTTACGTGGCATGGTGACATTTATTACTTGTCTGCAGACTACCACTATCATGATTTCCACCCTGTCAAAGGTTTCGTTCAGGTGGCTTTGCAGCGACTTTTCAACAACATATCCGGCGTCTCAAAATTGTTCAACTGTATTACGAAAAACAGCGAAGAGAATACAGAAGATGTAACTGAGAGGATACGCGAAGACCGCTGCGAATCGATTCGTCATCGTTCTCAGCAGCTTGGCTTGTCCTATTCGACAACTTGGCGTATTTGCTGTAAGGATCTCGGCCTTAAAGATTACAAAATTCAACTTGTGCAAGAATTGAAGCCAGTAATTTTCGTGGGCAGCATTTACATGACATCATTTTCAAAGAGTAAATTCTATAAATTGTTCTTTTAACCGATAACAACAATGCTAAGTTCACTTTCAATTGTATGTTTTTTACAATCAATCATCCGTTATATATCTTTGAATAACATTGACTTCATTTTTATATCCTACACCACTTCGAAATATTCAGTTTAACGCCCAATGTTTGCAACACCAAGACTTGAATTAGACTTTCCTTACTTCTTTATTATTTTATATGTTAGGTAGCACAGGATGCCCGTCAGTTGTGAGCACAACCGACTAGTTCACTCGAGGCAAACTAAATTCGGTCCATTGTGATTCCCGTAAGTAGTATAGGAGAAAAGGATTTAGGAGAAAGGGTGAAGGAATGAATGATGAGTGAAGGATAGTACCAGGATAGGGGTACTAACTTTGTCATTCCGTTTGTGACACCTTGATATATCGACCTGAGGCCCTATAAAGTATATATATTCTTGATCGCCATAAAATTCTAAGACGATCTAGCCTGTCCGTCCGTCTGTAAAGCACGCTAGCATCTAAACGAAAAGAGTTAGGACGTCAAAATTTTCCATAAATGCGTCTTATAGTCGTAGATCGGTTGGGATTGTAACTGGGCGAAATCGGTCCAGAGGGAAAATTTTTTCCCTCACAAGGACTGAAAATACCCATAATAATTCCTAATATTTTATTGTATTTAAGCATGTTTTTTTCAATATGTCTGCTTGTATTTACTTTATATGGGGTATGCGCATTCTCCCTATAACAAATAACAAAAACGTGCACCATAAAGTGATTCATATTCGTAGGGGGTGAAATGGGCAAAAAGGGATATAAATGGTACCTATCAAACGGATAGAAACACAAACTCCTGTGTGTACATTCCTCTAATTGAGTAGATACATAATATTATTATTTTTTTCGTATTCGTAAAATGGGAAAAAGGAATAAAAATGGTACCAACCAAATGACAGCCGCTAGAATCATGGAATTCGGTGCATACATTCCTCTAACTGCATAGACACGCAAAATTAAAAGATTTTTCCAAATTTGTACTTTTTTACTTTTACGGCAAAAACTGAAGCTGTGTACGATAATAGATTTTCAAAATTTGTACTTTTGTAATTAAAATAGAATGGAAATACAACCAACTGTAGCACCCACTATCTGCCATATTTAAGACATCGAGCTTGAAAAATATTATTTATTTGGAATATTAAATAAAAGGTCGAAAAACAACTCATATAAAAATATTTATGGTATTTAAGCTTTTTTGAAGATTTTTGTCTTATATTTACTTTTTTTAAATTCAGTATTATTTCGATATATATAGTATAAACGAATTGGTAGCCTTGCCTTAAGCGTGGTTTGAAATAAAAAATATTATATTTATTTATAAAATTATTTTATCAATATTTTTATTTGTTTTGGTTTGGCTATATTTAAAAAAAATACATTTTCTTGTAATGTTACTGCACTTCTAGTAAAATCGACAGCCTCTGTGGAATGCAATCCATTGTGGAGGGTATATAAAGTTCGGCCCGACCGAACTTAACGCCGTTTTTCCTTGTCTAATTTTTTAGTCTGTATTCCCATTCATTTTTTTGGACCAGGAAGATTTCTCTACAAATCGGATGAGGGTTATTTTTTATAAATATTTTAAAACTTGATTTCAATATGTTTTAATGCAAAATAGAAGAAAATAGTTTTTATATAGCAAACAATATGATGACGATTTCCCGTCCTGTCCCGGGAAATCGAAAAAATAATTACCGTTTCCCGGGAAATAAAAGAACGGGAAAATTGTTACAACACCGTCAAACGCACATGGATATTGTCCCTTCGAATTGGTGTTTGAAAAACTACCGCCTGTCTTAGACTTTGTAGATTGTACAATAGAAACATTATACAATATTGACTCATACCAGAAGGAGGTTAAATTCAAGTTGCAGGAAGCACAACGGAGAACGGACACATATTTGAAATAATGGCAGACGAAATGCTGAAAATGGTTTGTATTTTGCCCATCTGAAATACAAACTAATTACACAATTTCAGTTTATTAGTTTTTTGTCTTCTAGATATGAAAAACGGTCAATGAGTCCATCAGGAGGCTCACCATCAAAATGGAAATATTATCAAAAAGTGCATCCATAATAGGAAGGAATCAGTGATGGAAGAAATCACAGGGACATGGCAAACGGTTGGACAATAATAATAGTATTGCAGTTTTCTCTGCAAAAATATAAATTGGAGAATTTTGTTCCTTTTCAGACGGATAGTCTGCACTGCAGTTTCTTTTTTCGTATTCGAATAAAAATTAATTTTAGTGGTTGTTTATTGGTATCATTTGTTAATGGTGTAAAGTGTACACTTTATAATATAAATACAATTTAAATTTAATAGAAAATAGGCTTTCAATTAATTAAGGACGGGCATTGCAAATAATTTATGCCCCAAAACTAAAATAATGGTTTCTTGTAAAAAAATATGTATAAATTTGGAATCAATGGAACATTTCTAACAAAATATGTATGTATATATATGATAACGACTCTTCCGTTATTGCATTTGCTTTCTAAATATGAATTTGTATTTTGCGTAGTAGACGATCAGACACTTGTCCTGTTTATGGACTGGTCCGTGTAAATGGTATTTGTTTCAGGACAATTGTGTGTGATTCAGGTAAAACGGTTTCGCAAATTACACGAAAAAACTTAAAACAAGTAAGGATAGGCTAAAGTCGAGAGGGGCCGACTATATGATACATTCCAATTTCTATCCGAGTACAATTCAATTCGGTAATAAAGTGAAAACGGAAAGGATTTTTGTATTCTGTAAATGTATGTGTTTTACAAGAAATAGGTGAAATATAATATGTATAGTGTGGCCAAAATCGGTTAAATTGGGAATAACATTTGTATTGGGGCTATATATAAATCTGAACAGATCTTACCCACTTTCACCTAATGTTTTTAGTTGGATTATAAAATGTTTCTAGAGCGGTAAAAGTCAAACCGGGAGCGACATTTGTATAGGGGCTATATCTACATCTGAACTGATCTTACCCACTTTCAGCATAGGTGTTTCTAATTGGATTATAAGATGTTGTTCCCAGTTTAAAAAAATCGGGTATGTGTTTTGTAGAGCGGCAAAAGGCGAATCGGGAGCAACATTTGTATGGGGGCTATATCTAAATCTGAACCGGCATTACCCACTTTCAGCATAGCTGTTTCTAGTTAGATTATAAGGTGTTAAGCCAAATTTGAAGAAAATCGGGTGCCATATGTGGTTTCTAGAACGGCAAAAGTCAAATCGGGAGCGACATTTGTATGGGGGCTATATCTAAATCTGAACCGATATGCCTCAAATTAAATAGCGTTCGTCCTTGTGCCAATTTTTGTTAAGATCGGACTATAATTGCGACCTGTAATTTTATTACAACAATAGATGGACAGACAGACGGACATTCCTAAATCGATTCAAAAATTGATTCTAAGTCGATCGGTATAATTAACAATTGGTCTATCTCGCTTCCTTTTAGGTGTTACAAACAAAAGCACAAAGACAATATTCTCGTGGAGTGCAGGCCCGTGCGCAGGATTTTCCCCTGGGGGGTTTTCATCTACACTCATAAAACATTAACCCTATAATGAGTTAAAATTAACTAAAATTTAGGAAACCAGGTACATTTTTACTAAATATAAGTAGAATTTTGCTGAAATTTTCCTAAATCTAAGTACATTTTTCCTAAAACCAAGTAATTTTTTACTAAATTTAAGCAAAATTTTCCTAAAACTAAGCAAATTTTTATTAAAATTTTGCTGAAAATTTCCTAAAACTAAGTAAATCTTTACTCAAATCAAGTAAACTCAAACTGAGGACAATTTTGCTGATTTTTTCCTCAAAACGAGTAAATTTTTACTTAAACTGAGGAAAATTTTATTTTATACATGGAAAAAAGGTGAAATTAAAATAAGTCCAATTTAACTGAAAAAATCAAACAAATAGTTTTGCTTCAGAGTATGCAAAACTGATACAAAAAATGACAACATGAAATATTTCTCAAAAGTTTCATGATACCTCTGCCATAAGTTAAAATTTCCTAAATGGAATTTTCCCATACAAAAAATTTCAGATTTTGTTCTCACTTAAAACCTTGAAAATATTCTTCCACATAAGTTTGAATTTACTCAATTGTAATAATTTTTTATTAGATCTAAATAAATGTTTTTAAGTAAATCTACTACCTTTCTAGTAAATGAACTATTTACTATGGCTTTGAAAAAAGGAAACTGTACTCATACTTAGTTAATTTTCCAACTTTTTAGGAAATTTTTACTGGAGCGTTTGGAAACCACTCATATTTTATTGCCAGGATCTTCGAAAAATACTTTGATACATTCGTCCGACAGACATTGTCGGCAAAATTGCATTTCAGTAATGCATCTATCAGTACACTCAAAGGAATATGCCAGTAAAAGAAAGCAGAAAGTCTACTGCAAGAGCAGATTTTCTGCTGTTAAAAAAGAGACAGCAGATTTGTATCTGCTGAGATGGTAAACAGCTGTTTGCTGTTTTTAGCAATATATGTGATACGCATATTGTCCCAAGCTAATATAAAAGAAAATTCGAGCTAAACTCGCTTATGAACGCTTATCTATTTTTATATTTTAATTAACAACATCCAATTTTAGCAGACTGCAAACTCTTTAGCAGAAAACTGCTGTTGTGCCAAAAAAAACAGCTGTAATAGCAGAAAAATCGCTGCTTTTATTAACAGACTTGTTCTCTAAGTGTGGAACTTTTTTTAAATAGTTGCTTGAAATTACATACATATCGAGGGTTTATATTCATAAGTGGCTATGAACAAAAACATAATTTTTCAGGAGAGCGAAAAAACTGATTTTCTCCTTACAGTTTAATCTAAAAAGGATTACTAATTGCAACAATTAAAAAGTTTTCGAAATTTCCTATTATTCGCGGTTTCATGGTTCATTGCCACTTTTGTATGTTTAAAATTGAGCACTATGAATGTTGAAATAAGAATACGATTTAATGTAAACTCCATAACTTGTTTCATGAAATCTTGGCAATGTTGTATAGAAAACGTGATGTACAAAGCGAATTTAATGATTCCAGCTTCATCCGTCAGATTGGTCGCTTGTAACATATATGTAGCCAATCGCTGCAATTGATGAAATATCCAAAATTCGCCGTTGCAATTACTTATATTTTAACTTTCTTTTTTCATAATTCTGAAACTTTTCATACACAAATATTCCCCACGAAGTCAGCAATCACATGCCAAAGAAATATTTTGGTATTCTCAATATGATCAAAAGTTACGCGGTTTTTTTAAAGATACTTTTCACAATTTTTACTTTACTGCCACTATTTATCCTATTTTAGCCTGATAAAAAAAGGGTTCTTAGCCACTTTTGAATATAAGCCCTCGATATATACTTGAACAAATATTACAAAAAACGATCAAATTACCCTTCAGTCCCGCACTTTTTCTATGATAAATGCAGAAAATTGGATATGCTTTTTGACAAAGTATGGGTCTAAATAGGATGTCTAAAAATTTTTTGGGTTTTTAATTTATATAGGATATGAGTAACAGGATGTTTACTCAAAATCTTTATACGCATATTCCGATTAAATAAAAAATATTTGGAAATGTTTCTTCATTTTTATAATTTTAAATATGTATAAATTCGAATAACAAGTACAGTTTTTTTGTATTCGATGAAATGCAAGAAGAAACAACTAGAAATTTTAATTCCAAAAAACCAAATAATTGGTATTTTAGAGTTTCGTTTTCCTACGTAGATCCAAGTTACTGAATTCGTTCTTTCTCTTTTGAATAATACTTGTTACATATGTACAAACAAATCCTAACTCTGAAAAATATTGATAAATATAACAAAAATGTTAGTAAGTTAAAACTCATTTCTTATTGTTTCGCAACTTTAAAATAGAGACCTACACGCAAATCAAACAGTTTTCTTCGTTTGTCGAAATGGATTTGTATTATAATTGAAAACTCCCAAAACATTGGAAGTAACAGAAACCGTTGTTGTTGCTTCTGTGATGAAAATAGGACAAATCGGTTCAGATTTAGATACAGCTGCATAAAAATATCCAATCGCAAATGTTAGATCTTTGCGCTCTACAAGCATCAAGCAAATTATTTGCTTTTATTAAGAATATTTTAGATTTCATTATGATATCATAGTGATTCTTATCTACACTTTTTTTAAATTACTAAACGATTTTGTTATTAATTTTCCAAACTTTTATTGCAGTACACAATTAAAAGTTCATAAGATATAGCTCTAGTCGAATGTCAAGAAATTGTATCGGTTAATAAAAATGAAAATTTTCCGAACAATTTGGTGTCCATTAGCAAAATTAGCACTACACAATCTTGAAATTGGCACAATTCGTTTAGTTTGTTTGTATTTTTCGTAACCTTTGTCCGAAATTCAAGAAAGTGTCCACGATTTTTTATGTAATTTTCGTGTATTCATGATTTTACTGCAAAATTACTATTTCGGGCGAGTTATTTTAAAAAGACCTTAAAAATTTTTTAAGGTTTTAAAAAGTATATGTTCGAAACCTCTCTGGGGGGTTTGAACCCCCAAAACCCCCCCTGCGCACGGCCCTGGTGGAGTGTATAAATATTCGCGTAAATAATCCTTCCGGCAACTTTTCTTAAGGCCCAAAATTAATATACATTAGTATTAAATTTAATTTTTATTCTCTCCACCTAATGATGGGGGTATATTGAATTTGTCAATCCGTTTGTAACACCTTAAAATATTCATCGGAGACTCCATAAATTATATATTTTCTGGGGCGTGGAAAAATTCTAAGACGATCTAGCCATGTCCATCTGTCGGTCTGTTGAAAGCACGATAGCGGCC
Source organism: Polietes domitor (assembly GCA_947397865.1). NCBI lineage: Eukaryota > Metazoa > Arthropoda > Insecta > Diptera > Muscidae > Polietes > Polietes domitor. The sequence goes on from OX377619.1 coordinate 109,436,160, forward strand.
GAACGAAATTTTCAGATCGGTTGGGCGAAATCGGCCCAGAGGGAAAATTGTTTCCCTAACAAGGACTGAAAGCACTCCCTAATATTAGGAATACTTAAGCATTTTTTTAATTTCTGTTTTATATGCACTTGAAATTTGTTGCGCACATTCTGCTTCTAGCGTAAAAGCACCAAAGAGTAAATACCCGTTTTATCGGACGAAATGGGCAAAAAGGGATATAAATGGTACCAATGATATGATAACAGCTAGAAACATGAAATTTGGAATGTACATCCCTCTAATAGTATAGATACGTAAAATTCGCACTTTTAAGTAATGTAATTGGAAAATATGGATAGAAATGATATCTACCAAACCGCTGAAGTTGAAACCATGAAATTCGGTGTGTACTTTCATCTGACTGTGAAGATGCCAAAAAAAATCGAAATTTGTACTTTTATGTAATTATGAAATTCGGTGTACACTCTTCTCTGACTGCGGTGACGCTAATAATAAGGAGATCTTCCCATATTCGTAACATCAGGTTCTAAATGACTTAAATAAAATAAATAAATTCGGCTACAATCAAACGGTTGTAGCTAGAATCATAATATTCAATATTTACACTCGTCTGTCTACGTAGACGCGGAAAATAAGAGGTACGGATTTTTTTAATTTCTTACTTTTAGGGTCAAAATGGAAAAAGGAGTGAAACTGGTACAATAAAACGGCTGTAACTGAAATCATGAAATTAGGTGTGTACATTCCACTCTGAAAAATATTGGATCTTCAATATTACAACATTTCCAATCAAAATGGTACAGACATTTAAGCTGTAGACGGAATTAAGAAATTGCAAATGGGGAAAATCGGTCTTGAGGGAAATTGTTTCTACCTAATAATATTTAGGGTTCATTTTTGAAGATTTCTGGATAATAATTATATTAATATTCGCATATAGTAGTAGCAGTAGTTCTTTCTTAGAGTTTTCCATTGCGGCTGTTGTGGCAATTGTTCACATTTTGATTTGTTTAGAAACAATCGTTTGTCAAACTAAATGGACGAAATGTCTAAAACTTGGAGTGTGACAGGGTCAGCAACTGGATGTAACAAGAAATCAACTTAATTTCATGCAGTGTGACAAGGCTATAACCAATTTTAATTTCAACAACATAAAAATTTATCAATTTAAAATATTAATTAAAAAATATTGTAAAATATTTCTTGTACTTTAGAATAAATTTGGAAAAATGCATTCTTTTGAAAAGGGAGGTGTAGTATTCATTTATATCAAGCAAACAAAATTGAAGTAGTTCAATATGAATGACATTTTCAGTTCAATATGAATGACATTAGGAGCATTGCCCTAAATCATGCATCCAAGGGATTTCATTCTAAATATTTTCTTAAATGCGAATATATTTGCCCTCTAAAGAAGTTTTTCAAAAGCACTTGCAGAAATGCAGTTTAACACTTATTCCCAGCAGCAAAATGGAAGTATTTCCACAAATGTGAATAAATGAATTGTAAATTAGAATTTTCTCTTGCCAGAGAAATAAGTTACATGTCGACGGCTATAAAAGTGGCTATGAACATAAACACAACTTTTCAGGAGAGCGAAAAAACTGATTTTCTCATTAATTTTAAAAGTAATTATTAATCATTCTTTTATAGTTTATTCTAAAGAGGACTGATAATTGATACGATTAAAAGTTTTCGAAATTTCCTATTATTCACGGCGCTTCATAGCTACTGTTGCATGTTTAAATATTGAACACTATGAATGCTATAATAAGCACATACCCATTAATGCCCAATTATATAAATAAGATTTATTGTAAACTCGTTAAAGTTTTTAATTTTCTGGAATGTACACACCGAATTAAAAGGTTTACAGCTTCAATGGTCAGATTGGTACCATTTTTATCCCCTTTTCCAATACTGGAATATTTTTTGGAAAATTTTAAATATGGCTAAAATTATTTTCAAGCATGACATTTTTGTTTTATGGCGAATAAGGACTAATGTGTGTTAAAATACTAAAAATTCCATGCCTCTATATGTATTAGTTTAGCATTAATAACCATTTCAGTTTTCCCCTTAAATAGTAAAGAATGAATAAATTTAATAAATAAGGGGAAAATCTTTTAATTGTTGTTAATAGTAAACTAATAATTTCGTATGACTCGTTAAAGTATGAAAATAAATTATTTAACATCCATATCCTTTGGAAATTAAAAGTCGTACAAAAAGAAGAAGGGATCACCAAATGGAAAATTGATTAAACAGTTTTTCTACATACGATCTCTGGTTACACGTGTATATTGTCTTGCTCAGCCTGATGACTTGGGAAGCAAACACAACACTCGGTTTTATGCTGTTCCATTTTTGAACTATTTTGTTTTTATGGTCATGTGTGAGTGTATAGCCAAATCAGAAATATTTGAAAAATGACTTTCGAAAAAAATGTTCTTCTCCAAATTTATATGACAGATGACACCCAAATAAAAGAGTAGTTTGGCGTCACACACTCTTTTTCGAGAAAATGGTTCATAAACACTTTTGAATATAAGCTCTCGGCATATTTCCTTCTTTAATTTTATATCTTCATTATAGAAAATGTAAAATAGTCATTTTAGATGACCAATTATTGTTTGAGTAAACGATTTTAATAATCTGACTTATGAGAAGGATAATTTTATTTATATGTCAAATTTTATTTATTGGGTAATGTAGGTGCGCCATACAAATATTGTACTAATGGGAATATTTTTTAGTAGATGAAGGAACGATTGTTATAAATTGAGATAATTTTAAGAACATAAAATGTTGGTGACATTTTTAACAAAATCATATATATGGATAATCTTAATAAATTTTTATTTACAACTATTATCAAAAGTGATCAGTGAAATCATTAAATCAAAAAGTCCAACTAGTCAATCTCACTGGCAAATTTAGATACCAGATATAAGTAGTCAGTATCGAGTAATCACTAGCAATAGCATCATTAAATTTTAAAAGTTTTTTTGTTATTCATTATTGTATCTTTCACAAAGTGAAACTATCAATAAGTGTACAGATCTTAAATAACTAACAAATATTTTATTATTGCTTGCCACAGCTTACAATAACATATGTGAATATACGTATGCTTCTTAGAGAATCATGTCAACAGTATCTCGTTTCTTCAGGCGGTTATGGCCGCCATAACTTCGTAGGTCCCTTGCCAATGCATTTGGATGTGTAGCTAGGTTGTTGAGGTAGTTTCTACAGTTTAGAATAATTTCTTCCTTAACGGTTGCCATGTTTAAATCGCAATGTATATTTGAGTTTTTTAAGTACCATGGTGCGTTTGTAATCTGTCTCAGGATTTTGTTCTGTATTCTTTGTATTTTATCAATGTTCGAATTTGAAGCAGTTCCCCTGAGCTGAATGCCATACATCCATATTGGTTTAATTATAGTCTTGTATATAAGCAATTTGCAGTCGAGTCCAAGTTTGGAGTTACGATTTATGAGCCATGCGAGTTGTTGCGATTTAAGTTTTATTTGGGTAAGTTTAGAATCAATGTGGGTTCGCCAAGTGAGTCTGCGGTCAAGATGGATTCCCAAGTATTTGATGGAAGTATGCTGGAGAGTACTAAGGCCATTAATGCTAATTGATGGGCATGTGTTCCTTCGCAGAGTAAAAGTGATATGTATGGACATTTGTTCGTTTAGTTTTATTCTCCATTTATGGAGCCAATTCTCTAATAAAACTACATATTCTTGAAGAAGACCAGATGCGACGATGTGATTCTCATGGACACTTGAAATTGCGGTGTCATCGGCGAACGTGGAGATATGGACCAGATTGCTAGTAGGCATGTCGGAGGTATATAGAACATATAACAGTGGACCTAAGGTGCTACCTTGGGGGACGCCGGCTTTTATAGAAATTTCCGAAGATATGTAGCTTTTGTGTTTAATTATGAACTTGCGGCCAAGAATGTAATTTTCTAGCAGATTGTGTGTATTAGGAGGCAGAAACATTTTAATTTTGTGAATTAGGCCTTCGTGCCATACTTTATCGAAAGCTTGAGAAACATCAATGAACAGAGTTGAGCAGTATTTTTTTTCTTCAAGAGCATTGCGTATATTTGTTACTAGCCAGTGAACTTGTTATACCCTACACCACTTCGTGGTCTAGGGTATTATAAGTTAGTTTCGCGCCAAATGTTTGTAACACCAAGAAATAATCGAGCTAGACCCACCTTTAAGTATACCGATCGGTTTGTAACACCAAGAAATAATCGAGCTAGACCCACCTTTAAGTATACCGATCGGCTTAGAATCACCAGCTGAGTCGATTTAACGATGTCTGTCTGTCCGTCCGTCCGTCTGCTGTCCATCTAAGCTTGTTCGCACTCTACAGGTCGCAATTGTTGTCCGATTATCATGAAGAGTTATTTATTTCTGGCCAAGAAGTTATTTTTTCTGGCCAAGGACCATCGGTATTGAATTTGGAGAAAATCGGTTCAGATTTAGATATAGCCCCCATACAAATGTCGCTCCCGATTTGACATTTTCCGCTCTAGAAACCACATATTGTACCCGATTTTCTTTAAATTTGGCACAACATCTTATAATCCAACTAGAAACACCTATGCCGAAATTGGGTAAGATCGGTTCAGATTTAGATATAGCCCCCATACAAATGTCGCTCCCTATTTCACTTTTTCCGCTTTAGAAACCACATATTGTACCCGATTTTCTTTAAAATTGGCACAACATCTTATAATCCAACTAGTAACACCTATGCAGAAATTGGGTAAGATCGGCTCAGATTTAGATATAGCCCCAATACAAATGTCGCTCCCGATTTGACATTTCTCGCTCTAGAAATGACATATTGTACCCGATTTTCTTTAAATTTGGCACAACATCTTATAATCCAAATAGAAACACGTATGCAAACATTGGGTAAGATCGGTTCAGATTTACATTTAGCCCCCATACAAATGTCGCTCCCGATTTGACATTTTCCGCTCTAGAAACGACATATTGTACTCGGTTTTCTTTAAATTTTGCAGAACATCTTATAATCCAACTAGAAATACGTATGCAAAAATTGCGCAAGATCGGTTCAGATTTAGATATAGCCCCCATACAAATGTCGCTCCCGATTTGACTTTTTCCGCTCTAAAATCCACATATTGTACCCGTTTTTCTTTAAAATTGGCACAACATCTTATAATCCAACTAAAAAAACGATGGTGAAAGTGGGTAAGATCGGTTCAGATTTAGATATAGCCCTCATACAAATGTTGCTCCCGAATGTTTAACTGATTTTGGCCAAATTTTACATATTATATTTCACCAATAAACAGACATGGTGAAAGCGCGTCACATCGTTCGTGGTTTCAATATACCCCCATACAAATGTCCTTTCCGATTTAACATTTTTTGTCAAACACATACATTTACAGGATGCACAAATCCTTCCCGATTTCACTTTTTTACCGAATTGAATTGCAATGAGAATTGTTTGGGTGATGCCCATATGTCCATACTTTGTCTGACTTGTTGAGTCGTGCTGTGGTTTTTACGAAACCCGAACTGGTGGTTTGGGATGATGTTATTATCGTTTAGGAATTTCATGAGTTTGGCGTTTAGCAGCTTTTCAAAAAGTTTGGACATGTTAGGGAGAAGACTTATCGGTCTGTAAGAGTTTGCTTTGTAGGGTCCTTTCCTTCTTTATGAATCATGGTGATAGATGATGTTTTCCAAACTGTGGGGTAATACCCGAGACGTGATATACCATTGAAGATTAAGAGAACAAGCTATTTTGTCACTTCCGGTAATTCAATTATCATTTTGTTAGTTATTAAGTCATGTCCTGGGGCTTTTCTTGGATTTAATGCTCTAATTTCTTTTTTAAGATATTTGAATGAGAAGCTCCATGGAGACTGCGAGATTTGATGTGGAATTGGAGGCAAGTTGTGAGTAATGACAGCAGGATTCGGTGAGAATACCTGACGCAGATAGTTAGCAAATACTTCTCCTTTTTCAAAATCACTTCTTGCCCATTGACCATTTGGTTTGCGTAGAGGTTGGTCGGTATTCACTGGTCGTTTGAAATCTTTTGCTGCTCGCCACAGTGAGTAATTGGATTTGGCTGTATGGTCTAGTTGTTCAACAAAACTTGAGAATTCATCTTCCTTTTTGTTTCTTAAAAGTGTTTGTAGTTTCCTACTGCATTCGTTGAGCAGCGACTTAAGCCTCAGTGATCGATATCCAAGAACGAAATATTTGTTGTGGATGATTTTGGTGTAGATGAAGAACGTAGTGATGCTGATGTGGATACCTCTGCTGCCATTTGTATAGACCCCATAAGGTTGAGAAGTCCCTGGTCAATGTCTTCAGAATTTTGGAGTTTGATATCTAGCCGATTGTGAGAACTTAGATATTTTTTGTATTTCAGCCAATTGACTTTGTAGCTTGTAGGTTTGCAAGTGCTTAGAAAAAGGGTTTGTATCGTAAAAATTGTCGGTGTGTGGTCAGAGCTAAGGTCTAAGCAGGCTTCTACTTTGACCTATTCTCTGTTGAACATCCTTGTAACACCAAAGTCAATTAAATCTGGTCTTTTTCTTAAGTCAGATAGCCAGTAGGTTGGTTGACCCCCAGATACAATATCTAGTCCAGAAACAGATATTGTATTATAAATACTGCGGCCTTTTGGCGAGATTAGACGTGACCCCCAATAGGTGTGCTTTGCGTTGAAGTCACCTGCGGCGATGAACTTATTGCCTAGTGAAGTAAAGAAATTTTTAAATTCTGCTTCATTGATAGCGTATTTAGGAGGACAGTAAACAGAAGAAACAACAAATGAGTCAACAAATTCGTCTAAGGCAATAGAAGTTGCTTGGAGGTATGTTTTTCTATATTCGCCCAAAACATGATGTTTTAGGCGGGATTTTATTAAAATTGCCGTACCACCGCAAGATGTGCCCCTCGGATCTTTGGTGTCGTACATTGTGTAGCCTCTTATTGTGAATTGTTAAGTGTGTTTCTGAGATTAACATTATATCAATATTCATATTTTTTAAAAAGTGTTCGAGTTCGAGTTTATGTTGGCGAATGCCGTTTGCGTTCCACTGACAAATTTTTATAGATGACATTATTTCGAGATAACTGTCTGGAGAAGTATTGACTGCATTTTCAACATTTCTTGCATCATATTTTGCATTGCTGACGTGAAGTTATTCACTGTATTGATTAAATTTTCGATAGATTTTTCGAGGCAAGATGTGTTAAACGGTTGATTCACTCTCGGTCCACTATCTTGAAGTTTCAGGGCATTTGCATAAGATGAAGTTTCGATAGGGTAAATAGGATTATTATTATTGCTTGATTAGCTCGGATATTCTTAACGGCTTTGTAGATTGGACAACCTCTGTAATTAGCAGTGTGTTTATCTCCACAGTTGCTGCATTTCTTCACGGTCGCGTCAGATTTATTTTTTTTACAGTCAGTGAATTTGTGTAGTTCTCCGCATATTACACAAACAGCCGGCAATTTACAATATGTCCGCGTATGACCAAATTCCTGACAGTTAGTACACTGAACTGGACTATTTCGTTTGTGCGGTTCCTCAACGGTTATTCTGCGGTTCATAAAATATTTTAGATCGTAAATTGGATGAGATTCTGATGGTTTAAGCTTTGTGTCGTTGGGAATGAGTTCAACACGGAAAAGAGGTTGGGGTACCTTGTTTTTGTTTAAAATATTTGTAACTGATTTCACTTTGAAGCCTCTCTTCGAAAGTTCATGTTCAATTAACGATGTTTCAACGTAGCGGTCAATGCCTTTGAGGATGACTTTCAGTCCTTTGGTACTTTTGAGCTGGTATGTATAGAACTTTTTATTTTTCTTTTCAAGTTCTGACGTTATTTTGCGGAAGTTATCCTCGTTATAGATTTGAATTTTTGTTTCATTGATTGTACCCCTTTTTATAGGGATAACATGGAAAGAATTTTCGCCGATTGTGTCAATTAAATATGTCACTAGCTCATTTGAGTTGGATTCTCTAAGAAATATTGGTGGTGGCTTAGAAGGTTTTGGAGGGACAACATTGTTCTCGTCCTCATTTGCTAGTAGAGCAAAGCGGTTGGTTGACGTGGATGGTTCGTCATTTTTAGCAAATTTTACAGGGATACGTAGTTTGGACGAATTAGGACTCCTTTGCCTCTTGCTTAATACGTTTATGTATCGGTCGATTCCGGTTTGAATTAATGGTTTCGAAGCCCCCTGTGAAGAGGAGGCCGTTGATGACTCTATAGTGGAGTTACTCATTGCATACTTCTAGGATTGCTTAAAATATCCTGCCAAGAAGCTTACCGCTTTTTAAAAGTGAAAATAATAAAAATGGATACAAATTCGAGCTTCAAAATATTTATTAATTTTGAAATGATCATTTTGTGAAAAGCGGCTGAGGCGAAATTCCAAAACATTGGTATGTACATCAGTAATATAGTAATAAATTAATAATAACACTGTTCAATTCTGAAAGGACATGTGGAGTAGACCATTTTTGCAGAATAAAGTTATACTCCAGCTGGTCTGAGTTTCTTTTTACAGTGCATCAAAGTTTTCAATTTTGGTCGATGGGAGCATTATACTAAGTCAGAAAAGTGTTGTAAGTTAATCTCTGAGAGAATTATTATTGAAAAATTTTTGTGGATGACATTTAATGATTAATATGTTCTTATTTTATCTGCGTTTATCAGCCTAAAAAAAGAGTGAAATAGGATAAATGTTGGCTGCAAAGTTGGAAATCGTGAAAATGCCTTTAGATAAACCCGCGTCAATTTTGTTCGTAGAACATTTTAATTCTTAAATGTCTTCTTTGAAAGGACTTTTCTTGAAAAAGGATCAAATACCCAGAATTTTTGTCGAAAATGGTCGATCCTTTTTGAAAGAACAAATGATGAAATGAATGAATGACAAATGATAGTATATACCCTCATACTCTGTAGAGCGATTGCAGTCTCGTGTGCAGGATTTTCCCCTGGGGGGGTTTTCTTCTACACTCATAAAAAAGTTAAGCCTATAATGAGTTAAAATTAACTAAAATTTAGGAAACCAAGGAAACTAAATATAAGTATAATTTTGCTGAAATTTTCCTAAATCTATGTAAATTTTTCCTAAAACCAAGTAATTTTTTACTAAATTTAAGCAAAATTTTCCTAAAACTAAGTAAATTTTTACTAAATCTTTTGCTGAAAATTTCCTAAAACCAAGTAAATGTTTACTCAAATCAAGTAAATATTTACTCAAACTGAGGACAATTTTGCTGATTTTTTTCCTCAAAACAAGTACATTTTTACTTAAACTGAGGAAAATTTTATTTTATACAAAGAAAACAGGTGAAATTAAAATAAGTTCAATTTAACTAAAAAAACAAACAAATAGTTTTGCTTCAGAGTATGCAAAACTGATGCAAAAAATGACAACATGAAATATTTCTCAAAAGTTTCATGATACCTCTGACATAAGGAGTTGAGCTATTACTTCATGATTGTTGCGAAGGCAAGATAAGCGCCTTCACAGTGTTTGTTTAGAATAATTCATAAAGTATTTAAGAAATAAATCTATGCAAACGAACGAGAATTGCTTCTTAGATTAATATTCAAGAATTTTTTAAATAATTTCACATGTTTTTTATAAGTTCATTAATACTTAAATATATGAAAAACTCGGCATTCATTTTAGGAAAAAATACATTTCTAGGTTAAAATTTCCTAAATGGAATTTTTTCCATACAAAAAATTTCAGATTTTTTCTCACTTAAAACCTTGAAAATTTTCTTCCACCTAAGTTTGAATTTACTCAATTGTAAGAATTTTTTATTAGATCCAAAGAAATACTTTTAAGTAAATCAACTACCCTTTTTCTATTAAATGAACTATTTACTATGGCTTTGAAAGAAATAAACTTTACTTACTTAGTAATTTTCCAACTTTTCCGGAAATTTTTACTGGAGCGTTTGGAAACCACTCATATTTTATTGCCAGGATCTTCGAGAAATACATTAATATATTAATATATATATACATTTGTCCGACAGACATTGTCGGCAAAATTACATTTCAGTAATCCATCTATCAGTACACTCAAAGCAATATGTCAGTAAAAGAAAGCAGAAAGTCTACTGAAAGAGCAGACTTTCTGCTGTTAAAAAAAAAGAGACAGCAGATTTGTATCTGCTGAGATGGTAAACAGCTGTTTGCTGCTTTTAGCAATATATATGATACGCATATTGTCCCAAGCTAATATAAAAGAAAATTCGAGCTAAACTCGTTTATGAACGCTTATCTATTTTTATATTTTAATTGACAACAGCCAATTTTAGCAGACTGCAAACTCTTTAGCAGTGTGAATGGTGATGTCAGATTGCAGAAAACTGCTGTTATGCCAAAAAACAGCTGTAATAGCAGAAAAGTGTCTGCTGATAGGCAGCAGACAATCGCTGCTTTTATTAACAGACTTGTTCTCTAAGTGTAGAAATAGTTGCTTGAAATTACATACATACATTTCGAGGGCTTCATTCATAAGTGGCTATGAACAAAAACATAACTTTTCAGGAGAGCGAAAAAACTGATTTTCTCCTTAATATGAAGAGAAATTATTAATCGTTCTTCTACAGTTTAATCTAAAAAGGATTACTAATTGCTACGATTAAAAAGTTTTCGAAATTTCCTATTATTCGCGGTTTCATGGTTCATAGCCACTTTTGTATGTTTAAAATGTTGAAATAAGCACATAGCCATTTATGCCCAAATATATAAATAAGATTTATTGTAAACTCCATAACTTTTTTCATGAAATCTTGGCAATGTTGTATAGAAAACGCATTTTCTGTTATGTACACAGCGAATTTAAAGATTCCAGCTTCATCCGTCAGATTGGTCGCTTGTAACATATATGTAGCCAGTCGCGAAAATCGCTGCAATTGATGAAAATCCAAAATTCGCCGTTGTAATTCCTTATATTTTAACTTTCTTCATTCATAATTCTGAAACTTTTCATACACAAATATTCCCCATGAAGTCAGCAATCACATCAATATAATAAAAAGTTACGGGAGTTTTTCTAAAGATACTTTTCACAATGTTTGGCTTTACAGCCACTATTTATCCTATTTTAGACTCATAACCTAGGAATCAAAATGCTATTAACGCGAAATGATGGAATTTGATAGTACGATATGCCCTACATCTAGAAAAATGTTTTAAACAAAATCGTTGTAGCGAATTATAACCTTCGGTTTTATGCTGCTCCATTGTTGAACTATTTTATTTCTATTATTTTTGTGTTCATAGCCACTTATGCAGTCACAAACTAACGTCCGAGGGGATAGCCAAATCAGAAAATTTAAAAAATGGCTTTAGAAAAAAATCTTTTCCAAATTTATATGACAGATGACATCCAAATCTGAGAAACAACAAATTCAGTAACTTGGACCTACGTAGGAAGACGAAACTCTAAAATACCATTTTTTTGGAATTAAAATTTGTAGGTTTTTCTTCTTGCATTTTATCGAGTACAAAGAATCGAGTAATAAAAATGGAGAAACATTTCAAAATATTTTTTATTTAATCGGAATATGCGTATAAAGATTTTGAGTAAACATCCTGTTACTCATGTCTTATATAAATTAAAAAAACTATAAACGAAAAAAAAAAACTAAAATAAATTAAAAACCCCAAAACTCATTAGACATCCTATTTAGACCCATACTTTGTCAAAAAGCATATCAATTTTTCAGCTTTTATCACAGAAAAAAATGCGGGCCTGAAGGGTTAAGAGCCTAGGAATTTAATCGTTTTTTGTGTAATATTTCTTCAAAATATATATCGAGGCTTATATTCAGAAGTGGCTATGAACCATTTTCTCGAAAATGAGTTTTTGATACCAAACTATTCTCAGATTTGGATGTCATTTGTCATATAAATTTGGAAAATATTTTTTTCTAAAGCCATTTTTTTTAATTTGAGGCAATGAGGCATTGAATGAAGACATGCGATTAATATTATCCCAACTAGGAATGACAGCACCACACTATCCGATGTACTAAGCATTTAATCAACTCAGGTTGCGATGAATAAGAAATTAACCTTTCAAAGATCTGAGGTGGCCAATGTTTTGATCGGCCGGAGAAGTGTACTATGGCTCACTGTTGGTTCAACGATTCTGTTGGAAGGTGATTTTCGATTTACATTACGGGCGATTCCACAGCAATCTCCAGCTGACGAACAGAATAATGTGTTGTGGAACGGCCAATCTGGAGTATTTTCAAAACAATTGCTGGACATTTGCACTAGAAAAATTCTGTTGATATTGCGAATGTTGACATTTAGATTTGTTTGTTTCTAGAGAAAATAATGTAGACAACCGCAGGCTTCAGTTAATACTAGATTTTTTTTTGCAATGACACTGGGAAGTGGGGAAATTAACGAATAGCATATTTAAGAAGCGTCTTAAAGGAAAGCACGAAGATGAGATAACACTACGCTGTTAAATCGACAATTAACGTAAGACAGTCATGAAAGTTTTGAAAGATGGAATTGTTATCCTCTGAACGATCACATTGGAACCATAAGACAATTTTGATCGTAGATTTTGGCTACGATTCTCTCGCAGAATTTAATTTTACAGCCTTCATCTGAAAATGAAATAAGTTGTTGAAAAAGGTCGAACAGCTCATTCAGCAATCAAATTGCCGCTGAATACGCATATTAAAGAACTTCCAACGTGCAAACTGTCGAAGAATTATGCCGGTGATCATTGTTGTGCAGTAACGTAAATTGATCGCGCGGAATGAATATACGATGGGAGACAAATGATTCTCATGATCTCAATATTAAAAAAATCGATATAACCAATATTATGTTTGTATATGTTGCATAGATTAAAAATGCAAATTGCATATAAATCCGCTCTCTATTTATGATTTTTTGGTGATTTTTTCCAAACACTACCAGTGATTCCACGGCCTACTCCACCCAATAAACTAAATGAATGCTCGAATACGTCCTTTTGTGGCAAACATCACGACAATTAAATTAAGTACTATCTAGAGTTTCGAGATGCAGAACGACGAATCTGCACAATTATATTCAAAACACTTGCTTGAAAGTGTCCATGGCAAAATCGCCTTAGAAATGACGACCTTCTGTATTATATTCCCCGTCGACTTTTCCAGTTCACCGTATGAAAAATCAAACTCATGAAACATTGTTCAAAATCCACGAACGTGCAAAGACTTCCATTGGCGTAATCTGAATTAGATATCCATGATCGTATCATTAAATTGAATATCTATGCCAGCAAAAGTTAATCGATACAATAATCACCGAGAACATTCCAGGTTTGCTTAAACATTTGAAATAGCTTTTCAAAAATTCACACGACGATCACAAACAAACAGGAACATTTTTGTCGGGTCAGCTAGTATGAAATAATAATACATAATAGCAAATTTCGAGAACTTTTTAATCGTAGCAATTAGTAATCCTTTTTAGATTAAACTATAGAAGAATGATTAATAATTTCTCTTCAAATTAAGGAGAAAATAATTTTTTTCGCTCTCCTGAAAAATTACGTTTTGTTCATAGCCACTTATGAATATAAGCCCTCGATATGTATGTATGTAATTTCAAGCAACTATTTAAAAAAAAAGTTCTACACTTAGAGAACAAGTCTGTTAATAAAAGCAGCGATTGGCTGCTGCCTATCAGCAGACACTTTTCTGCTATTACAGCTTTTTTGCAGTTTTCTGCAATCTTACATCACCATTCACACTGCTAAAGAGTTTGCAGTCTCCTAAAATTGGCTGCGGTTAATTAAAATGTTAAAATAGATAAGCGTTCATAAGCGAGTTTAGCTCGAATTTCCTTTTATATTAGCTTGGGACAATATGCGTATCATTAAAAAGACAATCGCAATATCTTTCCGTGGTAATAAATTGCTTTCTAATAACTTCTATTCAAAAAAGTGTTGTTAACATGTATATTTAAGTGGTCATACTGTTCTGTATATATGCTTTAAGTTTTTTCTATATTGCTAAAAACAGCAAACGGCTGTTTAACATCTCAGCAGATACAAATATGCTGTCTCTTTTTCAACAGCAGAAAATCTGCTCTTTCAGTAGACTTTCTGCTTTCTTTTACTGACAAATTCATTTGAGTGTACTGATAGATGGATTACTGAAATGCAATTTTGATGACGATGTCTGTCTGACGAATGCATCAAAATATTTCTCGATGATGCTGGCAATAAAATATGAATGGTTTCCAAACGCTCATGTCATTATACATAATCAAATTAACGTCATTTATCATTGCGCCATAGACTGACTAGAGTCAGAAAAAATCTGAAATTTTTTGTATGGAAAAAGTTCCATTTAGGAAATTTTAACTTAAAAATGTGTTTTTTCCTAAAATTAAGTTAAAATGTTTACTGAAATTTATGCCGAGTTCTTCATACATTTAAGTATTAATGAACTTATAAAAAGCATTTAAATTGTTTCAAAAATTCTTGAATATTAATTTAAGAAGCAATTCTCGTTCGTTTGCAGAGACTTATTTCTTAAATACTTTAAGAATTATTATAAACAACCAGGATAAACATACTGGAATTTTCCTCAGTTTGAGTAAATATTTACTTGGTTTGAGGAAAATTGAACTAGAATCAAGTTCAAAGCATGTACTAATTTTAAGGAAAAGTTTGAACTTGATTTAAGGAAATTCTGCTTTAGCGCTTTTTATGAGTTTAGGTGAAAACCCCCCCCAGGGGAAAATCCTGCGCACGGCCCTGCGCAGTTAATTAAAATGAAACTTTTCCGAACAAATTGGTGTTCATTAGCGAAATTAAAAATTCTATGTTTTATTGCTTCAGAAAGTCTAGAAGGTTTTAAAAAGTATATGTTCGAAACCTCTCTGGGGGGAGTTTTTGTCCCGTTTTGGTCCTAAAAGTAAGAATATCGAAAAATATCTTTGTTTACGCCTACGCAGTTAAAGCAATGTACGCACTGAATCTCATTATTATAGCTGCTGCCGTTTGATTGGTACCATTTTTATGTCCATTCGCCCTATTTCCACCTAAAACTATAAATTTCGAAAAATTCCTTTTTGTTTCACATCGAAACATTGTTCGTTGCAGCAACGAACGCCGACGTTGGTTGACTTTCAATGACCAAATTCGTTGCAGCAACGTACAATTTCGTACGGACAATATGGCGCAGCATTTGAACACGCTCATGGCGGTGACGGACAAATTGTCAAAAGCTGGAATTGAATTGCAAGAACAATTTCTTGTTTGAATATAGGAATATGACGAGCAATCGCGACGAGCTGCCCAGATAGTTTCCTTAAACAGAAACTTCTCAAAAAGAACCGATCAACGAAAAAAGAACAAAGATAAAGAAGAACCAGGCGCACAACAAGTATTCACCGCACGCATAAGTAAACCACACTAAAACAAAACAAGTAAGGAAAGGCTAAAGTCGGGCGGAGCCGACTATATAATACCCTACACCACTCCCTGCGCATGTGCCTCGCTTCGATTACTAAACCCAGGTATTTCATGGGAGCAATTTTATGTAGTTCATATAAATTATAAAGTTACTATAAATTCATCTTTAGTCAAATTTAACGAATATGGTAAATAATATGGTAATTGATCCAATTATCCGACAAACAAATACAAATTATACAGTTGTAATAGGACCGACATTTCAAAAAGGAGCCTATAGCAAAATTCTGGGCCTGGTCTAAAACATGGGCCTATATATTTCTCATTCACGGTATCATGATCTGCAAAATTTGATTAAAATCCGATGTAAGATGTAGTTTCTAGAGCTGTAATAGATCAGAATGGACCCCATTTGGGGGGTTCACCATGTATGCTTATTGGTGAAATATAATACGTAAAGTTTGGCCAAAATCGGTTAAACATTCGGGAGCGACATTTGTATGGGGGCTATATCTAAATCTGAACCGATCTTACTGAATTTCTGCATAGGTGTTTCTAGTTGGATTATAAGATGTTTTGCCAAATTCAAAGAAAATCGGGTGTGGGTGTCTAGAGCGGAAAATGTCAAATCGGGAGCGACATTTGTTTGGGGCTATATCTAAATCTGAACCGATCTCACCCAATTTCTGCATAGGTGTTTCTAGTTGGATTATAAGATGTTGTGCCAAATTTAAAGAAAATCGGGTACAGGATGTGGTTTCTAGAGCCGAAAATGTCAAATCGGGAGCGACATTTGTATGGAGGCTATATCTAAATCTGAACCGATCTTACCAAATTTCTGCATAGGTGTTTCTAGTTGGATTATAAGATGTTGTGCCAAACTTAAAGACAATCGGGTACAGGATGTGGTTTCTAGAGCGGAAAATGTCAAATCGTGAGCGACATTTGTATGGGGCCTATGTCTAAATCTGAACCGATTTCCTCCAATACTGATGGTCCTTGGCCAGAAAAAATAACTTCTGCCAAGTTTCTTGACAAATATCGTTAAATCGACTCAGCTGGTGATTCTAAGCCGATCGGAATACTTAAAGGTGGGTCTAGCACGATTATTTATTGGTGTTACAAACATTCGGCGCGAAACTAACTTATAATACCCTAGTCCACGAAGTGGTGTAGGGTATAAAAATATTCAATGTGAAATGTTTCAATTTCGGTTTAACGAGACACAGAGCTGCCGATTCGAAGAAACAGAGATGAAACGAACACACAAGATCCAATAAGAAATGCGTGTTGCATCGACAGCGACGCAACTGCACACATGTGTAATGACAAGGCAATTACATCAGCACAGTCACCAAATTGGACTGGCTGGGTCAAGTTTATGATGTCTATTTTCAATACAAAACTTTCGAATTGACTTTTGAAAATGTGTTGTACTCATCAGTCAATATGTCGATGTGATGGTAACGTTGTCTTAAATGTCATATTTTTTTGATTTTTGTGTTCCTAAATATATTTGATGTAGATATATATTGTTAAAACATTTTCTGTTCGTGTGGATAACTAAAAACCTTACACATCAATAGCTACTAAATGAAACAGTGCACAAGAGTTCGATTTGAAAACATTTTATGTAGTTCATATAAATTATAATCTTTAGTCAAATTTAACGAATATGGTCAAATTGATGAAAATCTTTATGTTACTCATATGATGGGTTCATACACAAACAAAATCGGTGTGATCACATCTCATTGTAGCTGCGGCTAGTGAAAAATACAACAATTATTTTCATCAAGATTGGCTGTAATAAAATGTATCCTGAGTGTTATCAACAAATGTGAAGGTGCATATGAGCGGTGACAATATAACGGGTGCTTTTTTAAAAGCTATAGGAAAGTTTTTCAAAAAAACACATAAAATTCAGAAAAAACGCATGAAATCTTTATTTGAATCGATAGTACGGTCCATATAATTTAATGTTTGAAGATTATTTCATACAAATGTTGACCTTGACTGCGGCTCAAATGATCCATCCGCATAGTCCAATTATGGCATACTCTTTCCAACATTTCGGTCGGCATCTCACGAATAAATGCTTCAATGTTGTCTTCCAATGCGTCAATTGAGGCCGGCTTGTCTGTATAGACATGAGCTTTAACATAGCCCCACAAAAAATATTCTAAAGGCGTTAAATCCTCGATCAAGGCGGCTAATTGACCGGTCCGGTGAAATAAAATTTTCACCGCTGTGTGGCATGTGGCACCGTCTTGTTGAAACCACATGTCATGCAAGTCAAGCTCTTGCATTTTGGGCATGTTCGCGTGTGTCGGGTCAGTACGCTTTTTGCCCATCACTATGGTGCCCATCTCTGACCTTCAGGCTGTGTGCGAGCAAATCACCCCCATTCTACTTCTTATTTGTTGTCTGCCTCTCTCTATCTCTTCTATTGCTGAATGCAGATTACTCGTTACCAAACGAAGGTAAAGAAGATAAAACGGATCGCGGTTACAGTCATTGTGTTTTTTATCGAGCAGAGAGACAGACAACAAAGTGATTAGAGTGAAGTTTATTAAAGTGAAGAGTTCATAATTTCTTATTAATTTTTGTAAAAAACAATTAAAATAAAGGTGGATTATTTGTATGGTGGCCAAGGTGGATTATTTGTATATAATTGAAAGCTAAAGTGAGTTTAATTTGTTTTTTGCTCTGTCCCAAGAGTTACTTGGCGAGCCGCAAGTTGTTGTGTAGCGCGACCTATCTCAACAGTAGAGCTGTGTACATATATACACACGTGCGTATGTACGTACATACACCAGGCGCAAGCAGTGAAGTGTGGACAAATTCTGTTCCAGCAACATCAAAAGCCACGATTAGCAGCAGTTTCTTTGTGCAGAACCATTCAAGGCCAAGGAATCACCAGTCAAAGCAACGTCACGCAGGGCCGGATCTGTAGGGCGCGGGTAAAGTAGAGTAAAGTAAAACGTACATTGAAGTTGAGCCGCAAGTCAACATATGGTCCATTCTACACCGTCTTAAACACCAGCGACACATAAATAAAAGGTACGTACGTTTTGGATTATTATTTATTATTATGGGAATTACACATATTCCCTGTCTCGTGGTTTATCGAAAGGCCCTATTTCTTTGTCCCTGACTCGTGAAATTGAAAGTTGCGTAATAGAGAAGAATTACGCAACATTTCAAGTAAATGATAATTTGTTTGCATATGAAAGGTAACTGTTTTTGAAACATACAGTTACTCGTTGTTTCATATGCATAAAATTGTTTTTGGAAACGATTGTCATTTACTTTTCTTTTTTTTTGGAGTTGCTGTCTGTCTCTAATACATAGTGCAGAAATTTGTTACTGCGCGCAGTCGACAGTATACGAACGTCGCTGCTCTGTCTCATCGCATATTTGTTGCGGGAGACTGTTGTTGTGCTCAACCGGCATTTTTTATATCAACGTTTGCTTGTCGTTACCAGCTAGTGCTGAGGCATTGTTGTTGGGGCAACGGGTGCTTGCAATTTTCTTTACCATCTGCAAATTTGTTTGGCTGGCACAGTGGTCGACAAATATTTATACTCGAATAAATATTTGGGGAATAAGAGGAAAATCAGAGAGAAAGATTTGTTTGTTCTTGTACAAACCTCTATTCCCATTTTGTGTCTGGAAATTTCTGCTGCACCTGCACAGTGGTTACGAGTAATAATTTTTTCAAAAATATTTTGAAATTATTTTGCCAAATTGGAATTGGCAATCGATTCATTATTGAAAAATCGAAATATTTGTGCACATTCGGTCACTTGTTTTTTGTTTTTTTTTGGGATTTTTTTTCGGTAGCTGTCTACGTCCCTATCCCTAATTTGAAAATAATTTATATTTTTTTTGTGGAATTTTTTGGAATCACAATTTTTCCCTTGCAATCTGCGATATCTGTCCCTAATTGTACGAGATCTGTTCCTAATAAAAGAAAATAATCTGCACAGTGGGTCTAATTTTTTTTTATAAAAAAAAAGAAAAAAATATTTTTCGTTCGTTTGAATTCAATATCTCTGGCAAACAAATTTTTTTTTTGAGTCATCTTTGTGAAAATAACCATTTTTATATTTGAAACGGAATCCCTATCCCAATTGTTAGTGATTTTTGGAAATTAAGAATGGAATTATTAGAAGTATACCTCATACAATGCGAAGAGGTGATTGCTTATGCGAAAATGAAAAAAGTCGCTGCGAAGCCACTTGAAAAGACTTTTGACATGGTCGAAATCATGATCGTGGTAGTCTGCAGCCAAGTAATAAATGTCACCATGCCATTTGTAAATAAATTTGCATTCTATTAAATATAGAAGCAAAATGGTCTTGAGCCAGGACAATATCCCAGTTCATTATGCCCAAAATTTTTAAATTTGGATTTAAAAAATAGGCTTTCGGCTGTAAAGAAAAACCATCGATGTCTGAATTGCCTTGACACAGGTCATATGGTGGTAGGTTGTCCAAAACAGAGTTTGGTTTGCTCGAAATGTGCTTTAAAGTATCATACGCTTTTACATAAAACTACGGATGTCCCGCAGAATGATAGTAGGAAATGAGGAAAATGAGAACAGAAATGAGGCTCAAACGTCGCAATATCAGAACTTACAGTCCGCTGATCAACCTTCGACATCTGAAAATGTAAGAGCATATCACACTTCTGTCTCAAATAAAACCATGTTATGTCGTTGATTTGCCATTTAAGGCTGACGCTCGTCTGAATTCGACAATAGGCTCGAATAGGTATATAGCCCTTAGCCAATTTCTTAGGAATGAAAAATCTCTGTCTCGAAAGCCAGAATACAAGACAATGTATGACGAGGTCATAAAAGAATATTTGGCCCTAGGACATATGGAGGGCGTCGAAGCTCCGAAAGAGGACGTTGAAAATTGTTTTTATCTGCCTCATCATGGTGTATTTAAGCCTGAAAGTGCTACTACCAAGTTAAGAGTCGTTTTTAACGCCTCATGTCCATCGGCAGGTGGGAAAAGTCTTAATAATTTTTTATTGGTTGGCCCAGTTCTTCAAAAAGATATTATTTCCTTAATTTTGAATTGGCGTCTGTACAAATTCGTATTCAATGCGGATATAACGAAGATGTACAGGCAAATATTGGTAAATCCGAAGCATGCACCTTGTCAGCGAATTCTGTTCCGTTCTTCACAAGAGGAAGAGATTCAAGATTATCAATTGCGAACTGTCACTTTCGGCGTGAATTGTGCACCATATCTGGCTCTGCGAACATTACTGAAATTGGCAGATGATGAAGAGTCTCGGTTTCCGATTGGCGCACGAATTTTAAGGGAAAATATGTATGTGGATGATGCATTAGTAGGCACACATTCTGTCCCAGAAGGCATAGAAGCGAGAGATCAGTTGAGAGCGATATTGGAGTCCGCTGGTTTCCAGCTTCGAAAATGGACATCCAAGAGTAAAAAAATCCTTGATAATCTGCCTCGTGATCATCTTCTAAATAGCGATTTTTTTATTTTGATGACAAAAGCACCGCGAAAACATTGGGAATACGGTGGAACGCGATTTCTGACTCATTCTAAGGATTGTTTTACAAAAAGGGAAGTGTTATCGGTGATAGCTAGGCTTTTCGACCCATTAGGCTGGCTAGCGCCTGTGGTGATAACGGCAAAAGTTCTCATGCAGCAACTTTGGCTTGATGACATTAACTGGGACGATCCATTAAAACCACTGACCCTACTGAAATGGAAGACATTTATCCAAAAGTATGGTGTGATCGATACAATTCACATACCACGATGGATCAGATATTCCCCAAGATGTAAAATGGAAGTACATGGTTTTTGCGACTCATCGGAGTTGGCATATGCGGCTGCGTTGTATGCACGAGTAGAGATAGAAAATAAAATTTTCACTAATTTATTAGTCTCGAAATCGAAAGTAGCGCCCATTAAAAAGGTGTCGTTGCGAAGATTGGAATTATGCGGAGCTTTACTTCTGTCCCAATTAGTGCATACATTCCTACCACAGTTGGACGACATTTGGTGCAAATAGAGTGGCAAAAATTCAGAAAAACGTAGGTAATTGTTGGAAACATGTATCGACATCCGATAATCCGACTGATCTAGCAACCCGGGGCTGACTCCTTTAGAATTAAAGGAGAAAGATCTTTGGTGGTCTGGTCCACCATGGTTAAAAGAAGAGAAGAAGTTCTGGCCCTCCAACTATGAAATACCAGAGACTAATGTGGAGGCTAAGCCATTGAAGGCGCATGTAGCTAGATCATCCGATATAGATGACATTCTCAACGAATTTTCCTGTCTTTCGCGAGCCATGCGTGTAGTTGGTTACATGTTGCGTTTTTTAAGCTCACCCACCCATCTTTCAAGGGAAAAGTGTTATTTGAAAGCAATAGACTATCCATTCAGGAGTTGACATCAGTTCGTAGACGACTAATGATGTTGTCCCAAAGACAGCATTTTCCTTAAGAATATGATTGCCTGACCCATAAAAAGCCAATTCAAGCCAAAAGCCCGCTTCTGACTCTGACGCCTTTCTTGGACAAAGATCAGTTCCACTCTGTCTCTCTCTTATAACGAAAGGCATCCGGTGATTTTGGCTTACCAAAGCGGATTTGCAAAACTATATGTGGCTTTAATTCACCAATTGACCTTGCATGGAACGCATATCCATAACTGTAAGGAATGTGTTATAGCTCGTAAAACTTTCCAACAGCTACTTATGGCAGCCCTTCCGCCCGAAAGAACCACTTTAAGTCGTCCCTCAAAAGCTGTAAGGCGCATCTTAAGAAGAAGAAGAATTGAGCACTATTCTGTCGTCAATCGAATCCTGCCTCAATTCGCGGCCTTTGACTCCCCTATCTGATAATGTCGATGATTTAACAGCTCTAACACCAGGCCACTTTCTAGTTGGCTCATCTTTATTGACCCCAGCTGAACCAGAAATAGTTCCTTCCAAGACTGTCCTTCTAAATCGCTGGCGGCGGCTTAAAGTAGTCCAACATGAGTTTTGTCGCCGTTGGAAATCAGACTATTTAAAAGAGCTCCATAAAAGGAACAAGTGGAAGCAGCCTCAGAATGACTTGCAAGAAAACGATCTTGTAGTTTTGCGTCAAGAAACAGGAGATCCTAATGATTGGCATCTAGGACGGGTGATCAAACTTTATCCCGGGTCCGACAACCGTCTGAGGGTGGTTGATTTGAAGACTCAGTCCGGTATCATCACCCGTCCAGTTCATATGTTGGTCCTTTTGCCACGATCAACTTAACATGACTGTAAACCTCCTGTCCCGATCTCTGCCTCAAATTTGCCATGACGACAAAATTTGGTATTCCTCCATCTAATTACGCTTTGTTTTCTTCCTGTATCTATGGAATATCTCGAGGAGTACCGCTGCCCCATATGCACTACACGCCACGCCTTTCGGTACTGTAGACGGTTCCTGGTCCTACATCAAGCCGAGCGTACTCGACTAGTCGACCGATACAATGCGTGTGCCAATTGTCTAGGCCTTTCCCACAACACGCGGTGCCCCAGCAAACACACGTGTCATGAGTGTAAATCTCGCCACCACACATTGCTACATCCTCTCAAGGAGTCGGCCTTTGAGTGGCTGCAGGTGACCGCTTGGGTCAGAATCCATCGTCCGGGAATTGACCGAAAGAAGCAGATCGTGCGGGTCGTTATAGATCCCAACCAAAGCACTGGCCAGGTAATCGTGTCATCGCCACAATTCCCATTTACTGTCCTTGGTCATCTGCGGTTGCAGCTCACCGACCGGCTCTCTGATGCCAGGACTCTCACGGTAAATCTGGAGGTCTACCGCGGAGATGCACCATATACACCACGACGTCACTGTAAACCCGTCACAGTGCAGGCTAAATATGCGTACGGCGAGTTGGCTGATTTTACCTTTTTCATGCCGTACGATTGCTGCATCATCCTCGGAGCTGACGTAGACAGCAACATATATTTGGGCCTGCCACAGGAGGACGACAATATGCCGTATGCCCAAAATACCATTTTTGGGTGGGCCATGTTTGGGCCACTTCCTTTGGTGCAGGACGAGCCAGAACCCCCTCAGAATGAAAATGCATGGCGGCCAATGGAAGAATAAAATTCCACCATTGTACTGTCCGAATTTTATTTCATTATATTTATATTTAAAAATGAATTTCCATTTATAACTAAGTTTATCGGGTATGTGATGGGGATCGTTCCGTTTCAGATCGATATGATATTGCAAATTTACTTTATTTTACTCCTGCCGCATCTATTACTTACAATATTAAAATATAAAGACGTATCGATTTGGAGCGGGTCAATTTGTATCACATACCCGAAATAGTATTTAATTAGATCTAATGTAATTTGAATTTATTTTCGTTTAGCCATTGTACTAAAATAACAATGTAATATCTTGCACTTAGTGCAAAGGGGCGGTATGTTCGCGTGCAGACTGTGTCGGGTCAGTACGCTTTTTGCCCATCACTATGGTGCCCATTTCTGACCGTCAGGCTGTGTGCGAGCAAATCACCCCCATTCTACTTCTTATTTGTTGTCTGCCTCTCTCTATTTCTTCTATTGCTGAATGCAGATTACTCGTTACCAAACGAAGGTAAAGAAGATAAAACGGATCGAGGTTACAGTCATTGTGTTTTTATCGAGCAGAGAGACAGACAACAAAGTGTTTAGAGTGAAGTTTATTAAAGTGAAGAGTTCATAATTTCTTATTAATTTTTGTAAAAAACAATTAAAATAAAGAGCCACATAGGCCAAGGTGGATTATTTGTATATAATTGAAAGCTAAAGTGAGTTTAATTTGTTTTTTGCTCTGTCCCAAGAGTTACTTGGCGAGCCGCAAGTTGTTGTGTAGCGCGACCTATCCCAACAGTAGAGCTGTGTACATATATACACACGTGCGTATGTACGTACATACACCAGGCGCAAGCAGTGAAGTGTGGACAAATTCTGTTCCAGCAACATCAAAAGCCACGATTAGCAGCAGTTTCTTTGTGCAGAACCATTCAAGGCCAAGGAATCACCAGTCAAAGCAACGTCACGCAGGGCCGGATCTGTAGGGCGCGGGTAAAGTAGAGTAAAGTAAAACGTACATTGAAGTTGAGCCGCAAGTCAACAGGGCAAAAAAGAAGTTCACAGTTACGTTACGATTCACATCATCTTTGAAGAAGTACGGTGCAATGATGCCACCAGCCCATAAACCGGACCAAACTGAGACGTGCGTCAGCTGTTTAAACCAGTGTTGCCAAAAAGATAATAGCTAAAAAATCACCCTTTATGTGTGTAATAGTCTGTTTATATGGTCCATGATAATATGAAGGTTTTAATGAAAATTGGTGGGACAGTTGTAGTTGAAAACATGGACCCATATGATCTAATTTTCCGGCAGGTATTTCGAGAATAAATATAACTTGATCTAGAAAAATTGATCAAAATCCGATAACAAATGCAGATTTTACATCGGTAATAGGGTAAATCGGACGGAATCGGACACTTGGGGCCTGTGCCAAAAACATGGGCCTATATAGTTCTCATTCAGGGTAGGTATTCTTAGTTGAAATATATGATGATTTGCAAAATTTTATCAAAATTGTATGGGGGTGTTGATGAACCAGATTACACATTTATTATTTATACTACTACTTGTTATAATTACATATTGGCAACTCTGTGGATATTTATTGCCCAACTCTTTTGTTCTTGTTTGTTTTTTTGCCCTTTGCTTATTGTTTTGTCTGTCGGGACATGACCGACGGAGTTTTTTAGTTTGTTTAAGTTCTTGACGCGAACTCATCGCAAATGTACATTGATACAGAAATAAATCAAATAATTGGAACATTGACAAATCGAATTTTATTTCTCGTAAATAATAGCTATAAATTGATCCTTCGGGGTCGGATAATAAGACATTCATGATGTTGGGGAATTATTATTCGCGAGTGATTGGATACATGAATTGAGAGAATATATTGGCTTTAGTAAAACATTTCGGGCATTATTGGTGTTGTTGTAAACGTCAATTTCGTTGCATGTTGTCTATCGGTTCGTGTGCATACAAGACATAGTTGTTTGGTGGTGGTTCTCTGGCATACATACATGCACACGGAGCAAGGGAAAAATGACATTGTGCTTGTAGAGGCAGTGCGGGCGATGAAATTGAATTGTCGATCGGGATAAATCGTGAACGTTCGAAACGTAGACAGTTGGTTGTGCGCAGTAGCATTTGTGTTAGATCGAACATTTTTGCATCATAAACGGTAGCTTGTGCGTGGAAAGCTTTGTATTGTGAATGACATTGTGCTTGTTGAGAGAGTGCGGGTAAATCGCGAACGTTCGAAACGTAGACAGTTGTTTGCGCGCTGTGGCATTTGTGTTAGATCGAACATTTTTGGATCGGTGGCTTGTGTGCAGACAGATTTTTGCTGTGAATAATTTTCGATTCACTGTGAAGAGATTATTAAACGACTAAACAGATATAACGAACTTTAACGTTTGAATTTGAATCAAGCTCTATTCGGTGAATACTTCTGTAAGTACATTTTACTTTATTTTTGTCCTTTGACATGGCTAGTCACATGGAATCGTTGGTATTGAAACGTGATCTGGTAAAGGGATCTATCACCCGCGCAATGACATTTGCTCAAAATCCTCCAGAGGATGTTCCGGCTGAACAATTTGAAAATCGTCTGACCAGATTGGACACCGCTTGGAAGGAATTTATACGATTCACCAATGAATTATACGCATTTAAAGATGAAGAGGGCTTTGTCGATCCTGAACATGAATTTATTGAATGTGATATTTAAACACTCAGTGCAAGCTCCAGACTTTGCTTCGAAGTATCAACAAAACTGAAACGAATCAGGAGCGGGAATCCGACGTTTTGACCCATATTGCTGAACAGCAGTCTACTTTGTTGAAAAAACTTGACTACGTCCCGTAATAAGGATGATGATTTACCAAGGATAGTTATTGAACCATTCAAGGCAACTACAAGGACTGGCCGACATTTAAAGACATTTTTACAAGCGCCGTCGATGCTAAACCAGGTTTTACGAATAGTCAGAAATTTTATTATCTGAAAACATTTCTGAAGGATGATGCTGCTAATTTGATTAAGCATATGCAAATAAGTGATTTGTCGTACGAAACCAACTGGAATCGCCTGAAGGAGCGATATGACCGACCACGGTATATTGTTAATTCATACATAGAAACATTTATGACTTTGCCTGTGTTGAAGAAGGAGAATTTGAATGGGTTGCGTAAAATTTCGGATGTGTCGAATGAGGTGGTTAGAGGTTTGAATGCGATTGATCAGGGCGAACGGGATCACTGGTTGATTTACATCTTGGTATCAAAACTCGATTTGGAATCTCGACGGAGATGGGCCGAGAAGATCCATGATGACGTTAAGCCAACTATAAAGACATTTTTGAAATTTTTAGATCAACGCTGCGAGGAATTGGAGCTTGGAGGAAGGCAATTCAGTAAGCCGGTTAGCACTAGACATAATTCATCTACTTCAATGGTGACGACAAATGGACAAAAACATTGTGGAGACTGTGGATCGGCTGATCATCTTATTTTCAAGTGCCCTCATTTTTTATCGGTCGTTCATTAGTTAAAGAAAAGTCGCTCTGCTGTTGCGAAAGTGTCATATAGTGTATAACTGCAAATCTGGAAATAGTTGTCGTCACTGTCAGCGCAATCATCATACACTGGTACATAATATACAACCTAGTATATCTTTGAAAGAATCAGACTCGGAAGTCGCCACTTCTGAGACACTGGATTCCAATCATGTCTCACTGAATAAAGTTGTTTCTCCGCCAGAACAGACATTTTCTTCGAAAGTCAATATCACTCACATTCTTCCTACTGCTGTATTGGATGTACGTACACGAACTGGCACATTTATTACATGTCGCGTTTCATTGGATACTGCTTCTGAATTATCATATATTACGGAGGAATTCATCAGACGTTTGGCGCTTCCGCGGAAATCGTCTCGCATAGCACTATCGGGTATTTCGTCAATTAAGGCTGAAGCAACACGGGGTTATAGTTTATTGCACATGAAATCCAGAACTTCGTGCCATACCATTGATGTACGTGTTCACGTCTTAGGATGAATTACTTCTCCTCTTCCTAGAACATCTATTACAAGTTATGATCATGATAAACTTCGCTCTGTTTCTCTTGCTGATTCATCGTTTTGCACTTCATCGCATGTTGACATTCTACTCCGGGATGATTATGTTTGGGACGTTTTCACCATGAATAGGTTGTTTGACGACAGTGATGGTACAATTGCAGTTTCATCTATATTTGGTTGGGTGGTTACATCTGTGATGTCATACAGCCAGCAGAGCTCTGCTTCGTCGTTGATCAATCGTTGAGGGCGTTTTGGGAAATTGAGGAGTGTGCTGTAGCTATGAAACCCGATGACGAATCCCTACATGTGGAAAGACATTTTCAGAAGACTCATCGTAGACATGCTGATGCAAGCCTTGGCCCGGTTTGCTGCAACAGAAAGACGATTATCTAGAGACTCGGCGTTGAGATTACAATATACGAAGTTTATGCAGGAATACCATAGTTTAGGGCATATGAGGGAACTGGCTCATGACGAGGTCAATGTAGATGACGGCCGACTATTCTACTTGACACATCATCCTATTGTTGGTACCAACCTAAGGGTAGTGTTCGATGGGTCCTTCCTGAGGGCATGTCGCTTAATAATAAACTTCACATAGGTCCTGCAATACAGCGAAATTTATTTGCAGTATGCATTCGCTTTCGTCTACATCAATTCGTTTTTTTCTGCAGAAAGATGTTTCGTAAAGTTTGGATAACAGAGGATCAGCGTAATTTCCAAAGGATTTTATGGCGAGAGAATGCACACGAACCCCTCAAGCATTATCAACTGTGCACAGTTACGTATGGAACCGCGTCGGCACCATTCCTTTCCGTGAGGGTTCTTGAGCAAATTGCTACTGATTACAGGGAGTCTCATCCGATTGCGATTGCTTGAGGACTTCTACGTGGATTATGTGCTTATTGTGGCTTCAACCGAACGGGAACTTTTGCAGAAACGTGATGAACTTATTGACTTGTTACCGCAAGCAGGACTTGAATTGAGTAAATGGGTGTCGAATTGTAGCTCGTTGGTTGCATCGGGAACAGGCCAACATGACCACAGCTTTTTAAGAGAAGGAAACGATTCCACGAAAGTACTCGGTATCTATTGGTATTCCATGGACGATGTCATTGGATACAAGGTCAGGTTGGACGATTCGAAACATGCAAAAAAGAGAACTGTTTTATCTGATGTTGCCTGTATTTTGACCTGCTTGGACTCGTGTCACCTGTTGTTGTCAAAGTCAGGATTATGTTTCAGGAATTGTGGCTCCTGAATCTCAGTTGGAACGATGAGTTGCCGGAAAATTTGGCTAACGTTTGGATTAAGTACAGGACTGATTTGTATAACCTGGAGAAATTAATGCTTCCGCGCTTTGTTCCAATCGCGGCAAATGATATAGAATAGAATGATTTTAGCGATGCGTCAATAAGGGTTTTTTTTTTTTTTTTTTTTCACTGAACCAACACTCAGGGGATGTCCCCTATAAATGCAGTGCATTTCGTTGGTGGAAGGTCAGGTATGGGAAGGAGGAAAGAGGGAGTAGTGGCTGTTGACATCTGTTTTGAATCTCTGAATGTCGTAATTGGAGGGAAAGATATTTGCCGGAAGTCGATTCCACATACGGATAGTACGGGCGAAGAACGAATTTATTCTGTAATGTGTAGTGCGGACGGTTGTCCAATCGACAACAAATGGGTGAGCGTTCCTGGAGAGTCGCGTATCTCTACCGAACGTTCTCACGGGCGGTATGAGATCACGAATTTCCGAAGAACAAACACCATGAAAGTATCGATAGAACAATGACACACAACCAACATTACGACGGTGTTCAAGGGAGACAATAGAATTGGATATCCTACCATCACCTATCAACACCATCGCCCTCCTCTGGACACGGTCAAGTAGCTCCAGTGATGAAGCTGGAGCACCCGACCATATATGGGAGTTGTATTCCATCTATGGTCTGATGTATGTAGTGTAGATATTGAGAAGATCAGAGGGTGTGAAATATTTCTTACATCTTTTTAAAAAGCCTAAACATTTGAAGGCATCTTTCGGCACATCAAATACATGTTTTGTCCAACGAACATCACGTTGTATTTTCATGCCGAGAACATCAAGAGCATCTGATTGCTCAATATCTACACCGTTCATTAAAATCGACGACACCGTTGGATCAGTGAATCGCTTGTGAGACAACAAGGAGCACTGGGTCTTACGTGCATTAAAATCTACTCTATTCACTCGACCCCATTCAGAAATGGCCAACAAATCCTGGCTAAGTGACTCATCCATCAATCGCCTTTTATCCTCAATTTCTTGACGACTTGGTCTATGATCGAATGAGTATGAATGACAGAGGTTGCTGTCATCCGCGAATGAGTATATTGGATTCGAAGTCCGATCCAAGAGGTCGTCGATGAAAATAAGAAAAAGGGAGGGGGAAAGGACAGAGCCCTGAGGTACTCCTGCGGTTAACCTATGCTCGTCGGATGAGAACCCATCTACAACAACACGTATAGTGCGATCTCTGAGGAAGCTCGATATAAATCGAGAGAAGTCACTACCAACACCAAAAGCGATAAGCTTTGATATGAGTGCGCCGTGCCAAACTCTATCAAAGGCCTTGGAGATATCTAGAGCAACGACCTTACTCTCACCAAGCTGGTGAATAGAACGATTCCACTTTTCGGATAGCAGTGTCATCAGGTCTCCCGTAGATCGATTCCTACGGAAGCCATACTGTCGATCATTAAGTAAGTCATTAGTTTCTAAATACCTCACAAGATGGTGGTTAACCATACTCTCCATAACCTTCGAGAGCGCTGAGCAAATCGCGATCGGTCGATAGTTAGCAGGGTTATTAGCCTCACCTTTTTTAGGGATGGGCTGGATGTTCGCAATCTTCCAACACGCTGGGAAAACTCCTGCACGGTATGCAAGGTTGAAAAGATTGCGAAGGGGACGGGCAAGCGTCGAAGAGCACTTACATAGGACAAGTGCTGAAATGCCATCCGGGCCTGGAGATTTATTTACGTCGAGATTTGCGAGAACCCTTTTAACTCCACGTGTTCGAAAAAATATCTGAGGCATGGAACTAGATACATTTTCGATCACGGGGAGTGGTTGATTGCTTTCCGGCAAGGATGAATTCCTTGCAAACATTTCAGCCAATAGGTTAGCTTTGTCAACCGGGTCAGTGAATATCTGGTCATCTTTAACAAGAGTTGGGATAGATGACGAGTTATCCTTTACTCTTCTCACAAATGACCAAAAGCTCTTACTTCCCCTGGGAGAAGCAAGAACTTTGGCACGAAGACGTTGTTCGTACAGAAACATGGTTCTTGTCTGCTTGCGTAGCAGATCAGTTGTGGCATTTTTATTTAAACGCCATTTCCTGAACGCTTCCTCTTTGGATCTGACAGCAGTCTTGCATGTCTGGTTAAACCAACTTTTATTAGATGGTTTATCCGAAATAACTTTAATTGGAATAAATGATTTCATTCCAATCAAGATAATATTTTCAATCATTTCAGCCGCAGCATCTATATCGCTATTTAGAAAACAAAGTTTCCAATTGAAATGCTGGAAAAAGTTGTTGAGCTCGGCCCAACGTGCCTTTTCGTATATATATATATATTGACCGCTTTGGGGCTGGGGTCGAAGCGACACGAAGAGCGGAATACGAAAAGGATGCTGAAACAATACAGTGATCCGAATTACCAAGAGGTGCTAGAACGTTAACGTCATACTTTTCAGGGTGTGATGTTAAGAAAAGATCAAGAATGTTAGAGTGTTGCCCTTGGACACACGGAATGTGAGTCGGTTCATTCACTAGTTGCGTCAAATCATTATGCGCGGCAAAAAGCTCGGCGTATTGACCCTCCGGTGTTGAGTGACTCGAATGGGCAAGCCAAGAGAAATTATGGACATTGAAATCGCCAGCAACCACAATTTCACTGTCAGGACAATCCTCTAAAATTTTTGTAATTGAATCGGAAAGGGCGTCAAAGCCATTTAGGGATACCTCCCTTTCCGCGTTTGGACTTCTATACACGAATCCGAAATGTAGTACGTGTGTTCCAATCTTGAATTTAACCCAAAGGGAGTTAAATTCTGGATTTTCTGAGTTTAAGTCTTGCTGGCTCTGGAACACTATGTCGTTGCGTACATAAACCACAAGGCCTCTGTGGGGAATAAAGAGGGACAGGGTGTGATACCCAGGTACGCGAAAGTCCTGTGGATCAGAACCCTCACACACCTGGGTCTCACAAAGAGCAAAAACATCAGGCCGATGGAAATGTACATGAGCGTACACGGCAAAAAAATTCGCTCTCAGCCCTCGTATGTTGGCAAATTGTATTTTAAACTTACCAACCATTAGAACTGACAAAAAGAAAAAAACAAAACAAAGTCAAATATGCAACAACAGTTGCCAAACTCCGCTCCCTGCCGTTGCTGTATTCACCCAATGCTCAGTGTTATGCCTTAAGCATTGGGCGAACAACGACAAGAAGAAAAGAGTGCCAACTGCACTGCACGAATGGGATGGGGGAGGGAAGGAAGGGGACAACGCACACACTATGGAGTGGACAAAAAATGTGTGGTCAGTTGTGTGTGGCTGCTGTTGTGATTTTGTTGTTGTTCCGCTGATGCTGTAGTTGTTATTGTTTGGTAGTTGGATGGTTGTTTTGGTCGGCGCGGCGCGATATTTTGTTGTTGGTTGTTTTTCATTTTATTGTTATTGTGATTTTGTTATTTATGATTTGTGAAATTTTGTTCTATTTTGTTTTTTTTTTTTATTTTAACACAGAACTGAACGGCACACAGCACGGACGAGAGAGAAACACATGTGCATCGGACGACGGACTGACAAACACTGATGGTACAATTGCAGTTTCATCTATATTTGGTTGGGTGGTTACATCTGTGATGTCATACAGCCAGCAGAGCCTTGCTTCGTCGTTGATGACGTTGATCAATCGTTGAGGGCGTTTTGGGAAATTGAGGAGTGTGCTGTAGCTATGAAATCCGATGACGAATCCCTACATGTGGAAAGACATTTTCAGAAGACTCATCGTAGACATGCTGATGCAAGCCTTGGCCCGGTTTGCTGCAACAGAAAGACGATTATCTAGAGACTCGGCGTTGAGATTACAATATACGAAGTTTATGCAGGAATACCATAGTTTAGGGCATATGAGGGAACTGGCTCATGACGAGGTCAATGTAGATGACGGCCGACTATTGTTGGTACCAACCTAAGGGTAGTGTTCGATGGGTCCTTCCAAGATACTGAGGGCATGTCGCTTAATAATAAACTTCACATAGGTCCTGCAATACAGCGAAATTTATTTGCAGTATGCATTCGCTTTCGTCTACATCAATTCGTTTTTTTCTGCAGAAAGATGTTTCGTAAAGTTTGGATAACAGAGGATCAGCGTAATTTCCAAAGGATTTTATGGCGAGAGAATGCACACGAACCCCTCAAGCATTATTAACAGTGCACAGTTACGTATGGAACCGCGTCGGCACCATTCCTTTCCGTGAGGGTTCTTGAGCAAATTGCTACTGATTACAGGGAGTCTCATCCGATTGCGATTGCTTGAGGACTTCTACGTGGATTATGTGCTTACTATGGCTTCAACCGAACGGGAACTTTTGCAGAAACGTGATGAACTTATTGACTTGTTACCGCAAGCAGGACTTGGATTGAGTAAATGGGTGTCGAATTGTAGCTCGTTGGTTGCATCGGGAACAGGCCAACATGACCACAGCTTTTTAAGAGAAGGAAACGATTCCACGAAAGTACTCGGTATCTATTGGTATTCCATGGACGATGTCATTGGATAAAAGGTCAGGTTGGACGATTCGAAACATGCAACAAAGAGAACTGTTTTATCTGATGTTGCCTGTATTTTGACCTGCTTGGACTCGTGTCACCTGTTGTTGTCAAAGTCAGGATTATGTTTCAGGAATTGTGGCTCCTGAATCTCAGTTGGAACGATGAGTTGCCGGAAAATTTGGCTAACGTTTGGATTAAGTACAGGACTGATTTGTATAACCTGGAGAAATTAATGCTTCCGCGCTTTGTTCCAATCGCGGCAAATGATATAGAATAGAATGATTTTAGCGATGCGTCAATAAGGGCTTACTCTGCAGTCGTATATTGTCATATGAAAGATGATAATGGGAACTCCCAAACATATTTAATCGCATCGAAGACTCGCGTTTCCCCACTTAAACAAGTTTCGTTGCCTAGATTGGAGCTATGCGGGGCTCTTCTACTCACTCGGCTAAAAAGGTCAATTGTTGTGTCACTGTCCCAGGAGCATATTGAAGTAAAATCATGGTCAAAAACTCAAAACATTCGTGGAAAACCGCACTGCTGATATTTTGTAGACACTTCCCCGAAGTGCTTGGCGACACGTTTATGGCAGAGATAATCCGACAGATTGTGTTTCACGGGGTTTAATGGCCGAACAGTTATTGGAATACGATTTATGGTGGACAGGTCCAGCATTCTTGAGGGACAAAGATGGAACTGGGGGACATGTCATTAACGGAATACAGCTGGAGATTGCCAACTCGGATGTAGAAGCGGAGATTAAAAATTCTGTAAATTTGACGACAAGTCAGAATCCCATTGATAATCCACTTTAACTTTTGATAGGGTGTCATCGTGGTGGAAACTGATACGTGTAACTGCTTATGTAAGGCGATTTATTAATATACTAAGGCACAGACAGGAAGAAATCGCACAAGCAAGGATTACTTGCCTTTGATGTTTTTTGATGGTTTAGGTATGCAGATTATAGTTGCCTTTTTCCATTCGTGGGGAATGGTGCTTGTTGAAAATATATTATTGTATAAGTCCAACAATCTATTCATTTTCATTTGATCATAGAGTACATTACTCGATCTGGTTGTTTTTTGTGGACTTCAGTGCCAGCTTTAATTCAAATTTAGTCAAGTTTTCTTCAATTTGCCTCGCAGATTTAGTTAGATTATATGATAAGTAGTTTTGGTCTATCAGTGTTTGTTTTTCATAAATATAATTTGTAGAATAATTGAAGTTATTAGATATTTTTGAAAATTGGGATGCTAGTATTTCAACTATTTCTTCAGATAAAGTTGTCAGATTTCCGTCGGATTTTTTCAAAGCTTTAATATGCTGTGTATTTGGAACATTATCTGAAAACGAACTAATTGCTCGCCATATACTTTGAATTGGCATATTAGGATTAATATTTGCCGTGAATTCTTTATATGCTTTTCTTTTGGCAGATTTAACAGACCTTTTAAAGATTGCAGTTGCTTTTTTGTATTTGACACATAAAGGAAT
Organism: Polietes domitor; assembly: GCA_947397865.1. Taxonomy (NCBI): domain Eukaryota; kingdom Metazoa; phylum Arthropoda; class Insecta; order Diptera; family Muscidae; genus Polietes; species Polietes domitor. The sequence goes on from OX377619.1 coordinate 109,471,198, forward strand.
GTTTGGAGTTTTCATAAGTTGATGCCATAAGTTCATTTTCTCATTCCTAAGTGATTTTAAATCTTTATTCCACCAGTATGTATTATGATTGGATTTTATTGGCTTGTTTTGTGGGATAGTTGTGTTGGCTGCTAATAATATAGATTTTTGAAGATGCATTTTCCTTGTTGATATTGTTGGATGGTCTTCTGCTATCCATTTGCTTTTGTAATGTGATGGAATAGAGATTCCAATCGACACGTTTATGGCAGAGATAATCCGACAGATTGTGTTTCACGGGGTTTAATGGCCGAACAGTTATTGGAATACGATTTATGGTGGACATGTCCAGCATTCTTGAGGGACAAAGATGGAACTGGGGGACATGTCATTAACGGAATACAGCTGGAGATTGCCAACTCGGATGTAGAAGCGGAGATTAAAAATTCTGTAAATTTGACGACAAGTCAGAATCCCATTGATAATCCACTTTAACTTTTGATAGGGTGTCATCGTGGTGGAAACTGATACGTGTAACTGCTTATGTAAGGCGATTTATTAATATACTAAGGCACAGACAGGAAGAAATCGCACAAGCAAGGATTACTTGCCTTAAGCTGGTTCAGGACTGTTTTGCCGCGGAAAAAGACAGCTTACATCGGAGATTGGAACTTCATAGATACTCAAAACTATACCAACTTACACCTTATATTGATGACGATGGCCTGGTCAGAGTAGGTGGTAGACTTCGTAATGCGGAACTGCAAAAAGAACTCCAACATCCTATCATTCTACCAAGAGACAACCGTATTACGAAACTCATACTGGAATATGAACACAAGAGAAACCTTCATCCTGGCGTATCCTCCTTATTTGTTAAAGTTCGTCAGCAATACTGGATCTTCGGAGTGAGGAATCTTATTCGCAAACTCACTCACAATTGCCTTAAATGCTTTCGACAGGCTCAACACATCAACGGATGGCTGATCTACCTTCGGTACGTGTTAGACAGGCTTTTCCCTTTCAGAACACCGCTTGTGATTACGCCGGTTCCTTTACTTTAAAACTACATAACGGAAAAAATTATAAAACCACGAAGGGTTATATATGCTTATTTGTTTGCATGGTTACTTCAGCATCACACTTGGAGTTGGTATCGTACCTCAGCACGGAGTGTATTCTGGCGGCTCTACGGCGTTTTATGTCGCGTCGTGGCAAGTGTTCAACGATATTCAGCGACAACGGCAGAAACTTTGTTGGAGCTAAACACAAACTTAATGAAATGTATCAGCACCTGCAGGCGGACGTACACAATGAGAATGTTACAGCGTTTTAGCTAAGGAGGGCATCAAATGGACGTTCATACCCCCATACTGGGGGTATCAGGTGTTCGATCGGTTAAACTGCACCTTCGTCGAGTTATTGGAACTACCATTCTAACATTGACATCGCTCCAACAACGTCCGAAATGGTGCAGGATTTTACAGAACTTTGCTATCAATGATCTAGTGTTGATAAAGGAAGACAGAATTCCGCCATCCGTATGGGTCTCTGGCCGTGTGGTCGAGACTTTTCCAGGAGGAGATGGCTTAACTCGGGTCGTGAAGCTCCATACAACGCAGGGGACAATGACCAGACCCATCATTAAATTGGCGAAACTCCCTTTATGCTGAAACAATGTTGCAGGACCCCGAGGGATGTTGATGAACCAGATTACACATTTATTATTTATACTACTACTTGTTATAATTGCATATTGGCAACTCTGTGAATATTTATTGCCCAACTCTTTTGTTCTCTCTCTATGAACTCCTTTGTAACTCTTTTGTTTGTTTTTGGCCCTTTGCTTATTGTTTTGTCTGCCGGGACATGACCGACGGAGTTTTTTAGTTTGTTTAAGTTCTTGCCGCGAACACATCGCAAATGTACATTGGAATGGAGGACATACTGTCTGTGCAGATAAGAAGATTTTCATTTGTGGGTTTCAGAATGATTGTTTCTTCGATTGCAGTTATTTCAGAAGTGAAAATTGATGTGGACATAGGAACCAACCCAATTTTTATAATGTCGTTGTACTCATTTACTATAGCAAATGAGTTAGCATTAATGATTTTAGAACCGTCGCAGTACCAAATTGTGTAATTTTTGATTTTCATGACGTTTGTTTGTTCCATGTGATATTGTTGGAGCTGTTCCACAGTTGTATTTTTCTTAGAGGGGTTGCAGTCATAAAAATAAATAGTAATAAAACGTTATGTTGTCGTCGTTTGCATTTGCTGGTTTGCATTGGCTGGTTCTTTATTTTTTGGAAGTGTGCATCATCATATATTATATTTGTTCTTATCTGTGAAATTTTTGTAATTTGATTGGAAAGCAGAAATTTGAATCTACCTTCTATTGATGGTAAATCGAGTTCAGCAGAATGTTATTAATAGATGTGGTTCTGAAGGCTTGCGAGATAATTCGCATGGCTTGGTGGTAATATTTCTTGATTGAAGATTATAGAGATTTTGACGCTTTTCCATATATAATTAGACCGCAGTCTATTTTACTAAGAATTATGGATTTCAGTACGTGAGTTAAGCTTTTTATATGACTTTCACTAAACATATACAAGATACTTTTGGGAATATTCACTCTTTTGGATAGATCGCTGCTTATATAAAGAGTGATTTTTTTGAGGTTAGGATTTTCATGCATTACTATTTGACAGATCACGTGGGATTTCAGACATGGTGTCAAAGAGAAAGATGCTCAGTATGCTTTGACATTTCATCATGAATCGTCTTACAAACGAACAACGCTTGCAAATTATTGAATTTTATTATCAAAATGCGTGCTCTGTTAAGAAAGTTCATTGCGCGCTTCCATTTTATGGTCAGTTTAATCGACCCACTGAAGCGGCTATTCGGGCTATTGTGACTAAATTTCGCACCAAATTTACATTGTTGGACATTAAACCACCAACACGCTTACGTAGAGTGCGAACTGAAGAAAATATCGCAGCTGTATCGGCCAGTGTTAATGATGACCACCAATTTTCGATTCGTCGCCGTTCGCACCAATTGGGTCTCTGTTACTCAAAAACGTGGAAATGCCAAAATTGGACTAAGCGGATGGACCACCTAAGACGCAGCCGCGGTCAACATTTAAATGAAATTATCTTCAAAAAGTAAATGTCATGGACCAATCTAACGTTTCAAATAAAGAACCGATGAGATTTTGCAAATTTTATGCGTTTTTTTTTTTTTAAAAAGTTATCAAGCTCTTAAAAAATCACCCTTTATTTCATGTGTTTAAACCAACTTAGTTTTCTGTCGAAAATTAATCCTAGAATTTTTAGTTCATTAACATCTGCAAATCTGGTGGTGTGTATTGTAAAATTATTGATTGTGCAATTACGTTTACGGCAAATATGCAAATGTTTACATTTTAATTGTGATAGAGAAGCACCAGACGTGTCACACCATGTATATAGGTCGTCCATAATATTATCTAAGTTTTTTTGGGTGTCTTTGTTGTGTTTCGTTATGGCAATTAAATATAGATCGTCAGCAAATAAGCAGTGTTGATTTTGTTTGTGATTTTTCATAATGTTATTTATTTTTTTTAAATGCAATCAGAACTACTGATAATGGAGATCCCTGTGGGATACCATTATCCAGCATTATTTTTTATAAAAAAAATCCATTCATATGTACCATGAATGATCTGTTACTCATGAAAGATTTCCCCAAGTTGTATATTTTTTCCAGTTTTCCAAATTTGTAGTTGTCTGAGGATGCAATGTATTCCAATCTTATCGAATGCCTTTTCGAAATCAATGCTGAAATCTGAGCAATGGTTGTGACGTGATAATTTTTTTGCCAGAAGGTATCCGAGGTGAATTAGTGTGTCTACACTGCAACTGTTTGATTTGAGTCCTGTTTGTTTTACATGAAGGAAGTTGTTTTAAAGTAAGTACCATGAGATTCGTCTGGCGATCATTTTTTCTAGTAACTTACTAGTACTCGAGATCAAAGACATAGGTCTGTAAGATTCTGGCTAAACTTTGTTTTTTGATGGTTTAGGTATGCCCATTATAGTTGCCTTTTTCCATTCGTGGGGAATGGTGCTTGTTGAAAATATATTATTGTATAAGTCCAACAATCTATTCATTTTCATTTGATCATAGAGTACATTACTCGATCTGGTCCGGGGCTGTTGTTTTTTGTGGACTTCAGTGCCAGCTTTAATTCAAATTTAGTCAAGTTTTCTTCAATTTGCCTCGCAGATTTAGTTAGATTATATGATAAGTAGTTTTGGTCTATCAGTGTTTGTTTTTCATAAATATAATTTGTAGAATAATTGAAGTTATTAGATATTTTTGAAAATTGGGATGCTAGTATTTCAACTATTTCTTCAGATAAAGTTGTCAGATTTCCGTCGGATTTTTTCAAAGCTTTAATATGCTGTGTATTTGGAACATTATCTGAAAACGAACTAATTGCTCGCCATATACTTTGAATTGGCATATTAGGATTAATATTTGCCGTGAATTCTTTATATGCTTTTCTTTTGGCAGATTTAACAGACCTTTTAAAGATTGCAGTTGCTTTTTTGTATTTGACACATAAAGGAATGTTTGGAGTTTTCATAAGTTGATGCCATAAGTTCATTTTCTCATCCCTAAGTGATTTTAAATCTTTATTCCACCAGTATGTATTATGATTGGATTTTATTGGCTTGTTTTGTGGGATAGTTGTGTTGGCTGCTAATAATATAGATTTTTGAAGATGCATTTTCCTTGTTGATATTGTTGGATGGTCTTCTGCTATCCATTTGCTTTTGTAATGTGATGGAATAGAGATTCCAATCAGCATATTGTGTTTTGAATTCGGGGGTATAATTTGTGTGATTGTGTTTTCTTTTTATATGAAGAATGATTGGGCAGTGATCACTTCCATGTGGATCGTCTATTACGTTCCATGTTATCTTTGCGGATAGATGACAGCTACATGCAGATATATCTACTGCAGTAAATGAGTTATGTGTAGAATAATGGGTATTGTTTAGAAAATTTTCAACGACTTTACCACGACCATTTGTTTGCGAGGAACCCCAAAGAAGATTCCATCCATTTATATCTGACAAATTATGTTATGATTAGCTGATACATTTATTGTGTTATCTAAGTCTGTTCTTGTAATTTTATTAGCAGGTGGTAAGTAAATATTTTGTATTAGTAGATTGTGTTGCATTTGTGTATTAAAGGATTGTATTTGAATTCTTTTTTAATAAAAACGCTAATCCATGTTTACGTTGGTTATGTGAATTGTGGAAATAGGCGTGGTATTGTTTGGGTTGTTTTTTTAGAGATATTAAAAGGAATATGTGTCTCTTGACATCGGGCTTATATCTGCTTATAAGTATATCTAAGTTGTCGTAATTATTCACATATCCATTTATGCTCCATTGAATTATTTTCATTTATATTATAAAAGATAAAAAAGTAAAGTAAAAGATAATAAGATATAAGTTAAGGTAAGTAATGGTTAAAAATTTGAAAATTTAGAGTTGTTATTCTATGTCGTCTTCGTCACTGATATTAGTGAACATATTGGTTGTTGTTTCTTGTTGAATTTTCGCTTGATTTTGTTTTGCTACGTATATTTGAGTCTGTGAGGTATTTCTCTTTTATTGTGTTAATCATTGCTTTTGCTGCAGCAGCTGTTGCGTTTTCTTGTTCCTTTTTATTTTGATTTTTCTTAATCGTGTTATTAGTTGTTTTTGTTGTGAGTTCATTTTCAATTTTTGGGGTGGTTTTTTGTTGTTGTTGTAATTTCTTGTTCTATTTTGTGCAGTGACTCTTGGTTTGCTGTTGTTGTAGGTTCTGAAAGTTTTGTAATTTTGTTTTGTGGTTTGTTGTTTGTTTTTGTTGCTTTTATTTCTTCTATAGTTACTATTGGCGCTTCTTTTGCGAAATGATCAGCTGGGTATTGTTCATTAACATGTTTTGTGGCATCTGAGAAAGAAGTTCTGTTAATAGTGGAATGTCTGATTATCGCTTGCCTTTTTGCAATTTTGGACAGTTTTTGTTAGTTGCTTGGTGTTGTAAATGACAATTGATACATTTGACTTGAGTGCAAATTTCATCTTCGGAGTGAAATAATAGCGAGCAAATTGAACAGTGTGAGTTTTGTGACATTTTTATATTGCATTGGCTTCGGACGTAGTGCTCAACCGGGTAGTAATCAAAACCAATGAAAATTTCATACGGTTTTTTATAAAGTTCAAATGTGCAGAGGAATATTCTCGAGTTTTCCATCAACCATTTTTTTATTTTGTAAGTTTCTGCTGCATTCTCTGATGCGAGACCATTGACGATTTCTTCTTCTGTTAAGTCAATCAATTCTTTGGAGTGAACAACACCTTTAATTATATTTAATTTTTCATGATATGAGCATGAGATGTCACAAATATTAGAAAGTTTTTTGTTTTTAATAAGTTGTTCAGCTCGTTTAGTGCTTTTAGTGAGGATTAGCAGGTTACAATCTCGTGTAAATTTTGTCATAAGACGGTTGTTTTCACTTATTAAGCCATTTACGGCTTTGCTTAGCAGAAATACATTTAGTTTCGACAGTTGTTTCTCGGAGTCAGTTGATTTCATTACGACAAATTTGGGATTGTCTTGGTTTTTTGGTGTTTCTTTTAGTTGAAGATAAATTGGGAAATTTAAGCGAGCAGTCCGTTTCTGGTGTTCTTCGTCTTGATTTTTTTCTTGGAGAGGAGTCTTGGGAGGGATCTCCACCTCCTGGCGGAGGACACTTCATGTTGTTCACTTAGCACAAATTGTTGTATTGTTTATATTAAGATGTGTAAAAAAAGTTCACAGAAACAAAAATTAGATATAATAAAGTTTATGCAAAAGAGAGCGCTCTGTTTAACACGTGTAGTTTGTTCAATTTCTAACTACGTACTGGAGGGATATTTATATGAAGGCCTCCAATTCAATTCCGATCGTCCTTGGGCTAAAAAAATTACTTCTGCCAAATTTTATCGCAATCGGACAACAATTGCGACCTGTAGAGAGCGAACAAGCTTACATGGACAGCAGACGGACAGACAGACTCGACTCAACTGGTGATTCTAAGCTGTTCGGTATACTTAAAGGTGGGTTTAGCTCTAATATTTCTTGGTGTCACAAACATTTGGCGGAAAACTAACTTATCATACCCTATTCCACGAAGTGGTGAAGGGTGTAAAAATGGACCCGGGGTACAATCGCCACGTTGCAATCTATTTAATGTAATTTTAATACAATTCAACGGATCTTGCTTACTTACTTATGCGAAACGATCTCCACCCTGTCTCCAATTGTTTTCACCAATGATTTTTAAGTCTTTCTCCACTTGGTCTTTCCACCGAAGTGTCGGTCTTCTCCGTTATTCAAGCTGGAATATGTGAACTCATTTTTCCGATGTGTCTTAGCCAGCGCAATCACTGTAATTTGATGCGATTCACTATGTCCACATCGGAATAAATGGATCATCCTTTTACGCTTATGGGTACATACATTTTACGAAGGCGCTTTCTCTCAAATACTCCTAGAAGGTTTTCATCTGCTTTGGCAAGTGCCCGTGTCTCCTCACTTTGTGTAGTATGGTTTTTGCCTTTCGAGAGATGGCTTTGCTTTTAAATTGCTTGCTTAACCCATAGTAGCATCCGCTGATAAGCACTATCATTTTACTTCACGGCTTACGTCATTACCTTTATTTACAGCTGATGTTAGGTATATAAATTTGCCCACTACTTCAATTACCTGCAGTGCCTTTTTGCAGTTGCAATTATTAGACCTGTTCGATTGGTCTTTATAGCTTACTATTAAGAGACTTGATAAGGTGGCAACATTTTTATTCATTGGTTTTATTTAAATAAATCAGAGAGTTACTCGGTAACTAAAAGAGAAGTAAGCTACTTTCTTGTTAAGTGAGTAAATTCCATACAAAAATTAAGCAAAATATGGGTCATTCATTCATTTTTGTTATGCTCCTTACACACTCCGAATTTCGCGATTACAGAAGCAACAGTTAATTTTGTACCAAATTTATGTGTTACCCTAAAAATCATTTATTCTGTGTCTCCTGAATTAGTGCTCTCATTAGATTTCTTAAAACAATAAAAAATGTGATTCTGCAAAGCTCTGGGGCAATGCTTTTCCAGTGATATAGTTTTTTATAAATTGTGGGTATAAAACGCCGTATCTTGCATGCAATTTTAATATAATGATTTGGAAAATCCTTTATCACGCCTACTTATTCCGAATTTCATAATGAAGGGCGCAATAATGAAGTTTATATCAATTTTATTATGTTACCCATTTAGACCCAAAAATAAGAGTTTATTTTGCGAGTCTTCTGAATTAGTGGTATGTACATTAGGGCGTACCTCAAAAAAAAAAGTTCGCCGTACACCTTCGAATATGAAGTATTATTGAAAGGTAGTTTCAAAAAAAAAATTTTTATTTTTTTATGCCGAACGTAGGGGTCGCGCTTTTACATTTTTCTATATAACTTGTATTTATAAACGGATTTTAAAGTGTGATACATCGATGACGAGGCCGATTTTTTGTCTTTGAAGTCATTGAGCTCAAGCACCCCCTTCTGGTACTTACCCATCATTTCTCAGTTGCTACTACCCTAATGTACCACTCTAATAATCGAAAATTAAAGCTCGCATAAAATCATGAATCATGTTTGAGCTCAATGACTTCAAAGACAAAAAAATCGGACAAAAACATCGATGTATCACACTTTAAAATCCGTTTATAAATGCAGAAGTTATATAGAAAAATGTAAAAGCGCGACCCCTACGTTCGGCATAAAAAAATAAAAAAAATTTTTTTGAAACTACCTTTCAATAATACTTCATATTCGAAGGTGTACGGCGAACTTTTTTTTTTTACTTGTAACCTGGTACGCTCTAATGTACATACCGAATATCATGATTCCAGCTTCAAATATTTGAGTGGTACTATTTTTACGAATAAAGTACAAATTTTAAAAACTAAATTTTTGGTGCGTGTTCACGCTAAAGAGGAACATATGCACCAAATTTCAAAATTCTTCTTCTGCAACCATTTTATCACGGCGATGTTAGCCTTTTTATTTCTTTACCTCCTAAAAGTAAGATTTCCCAAAAATCCCTTTATTCAGCGCGTCAACAAAATTTTTGGGTATAAACATCAAATTTTATGATTCTAGATGTTGTTGTTTGATTTGCCCAATTTTTATCACTTCCTATCTCGTTTCACCCACACTTAGTATAAAAAGAATGCAATTAAGAGCAGACATTGTTTGCTGGCCATCAGCAGAAACTTTTTCTGCTATTACAGCAATTTTTCAGCTATAACAGCAAATTATCTGCAGTTTTGCTTCAGCAGCCACACTGCTTAAAAGTTTGCTCGCTGCTGAAAATTGTTGCTGTTAATTAAAATTAATGGCGCCGGGTCTTACATTTTTATTAGTCCGAGACAAATGCTAATGAAACGCGTATTTGTTCTAAACAGCATGTTTAATATATTCAACTGACTCACAATGGGTTAATGAATCCGTTTAATAGTTATTCGATTTCTCTAAATTCTATGCGATTGTACCCGATAGGTTAGAAAACATTTCTTCGAAATTTCTGATAGCACACAAAATATTTTAATCGGAGTCCTTTAAAATTACAACATAATCTGAATTTAACGGCAACAAGAGGTTTTAGCTGTCAGTTAGTGTCACTAATTAAGCTATACATATATTCAGCACATATATGCAGCACAAATAAGCTCGATGATATAAATGATATAAACGCATTAATCTATAAGCAAAATCAAATAAGCATGTCCTTTAGGTAATAAATAAAAAGTTATAAAACCGTTTTAAATGAATGTTTGAAGCAAAGTAACCATACGGCGTTTGAGAATAGTTTTTTTTATACTGCATTTTTTTGCGTGGCGTGGGCAAAGAAATGACAAATAATTTTAGAGAGAAAATAATTTTAGAGAGAAAAGTAGAGTAAGTAGTCTCCTTGAAAATTATCCAAAACTGACGAAAAACCATATAACTCAATAGTGAATTCAGTACAAATTGTCCAAAGGCCATTTTAAACTCACAGAATGTTTGCGCAAAACATCGCTTTGAACAAAATTTTGTGTAGTAGTCGATAACAGAATTAGAAAGTTAATTTTAAACCATAAAACACGTCGAAGTCACGCATCACACACGCCGAGAACGCCCGACGCTATTAAAAAGTGACACCTCATTTCACAGCTGGAACAAAAATATTTACAAAAAATATTAGTGGGTCGGAATGTATAAGTTTATAAGGATTTTCGGTCAACGCCACATCGTCTTTAGCAAATATTTCACATTTTTCAATGCAATCTGTAAACACCGTACAACCAGGCGTTGCTAATCAACTTTCCAACGGAGAGGTGTACGAAGTTAATGTAGATAAAAAAAGTAAGTAAAAATTGTGGTGTGTGAACGAATCTGGTCAAATCGTTTTAAAGTTTTGCTTATTCAATTCAAAACGGTGCCTAAACGCACTACCAGTCTTTATTCATACAAATACACTTAATAACTCATTATATTTCCCTTCAGAGCAAGAGATGGAAACGAAAACAAAATAAAAAAACATTCGAAGAGGTCTCACATCACACAAATACTCTTCGTTAAGTGTTCTCTCAATAGATCTCTCACAACTTTTGCTCTCTTAAAAATAATAAAAAAACAACAAAACACACAAGAAATAAAAACATTATTTATTATTAAAATAAAGACATAAACAAAAATCTGATTCTGCAATACTATACTAATATATATATACTATTTTATAAATTGAGTCTATAAAACGCGCCGTAAAATGGTACCAATAGAATCACGCTTGCAGTTTTAATATAATGATGATATGAAGAGTTTGGCAAAAATCGGTTACAAAATGTGGTTTCTAGAGTGGTTTCAAATCGGGAGCGACGTTTGTATGAGGGCTACATCTAAATCTGAATCGATCTTAACAACTTTCGCCACAAGTATTTCTAGTTGGATTTTGAGGTGTTGTGCCAAATTTAAGGAAAATCGGGTACAATATGTGGTTTCTATTGAGGAAAAGGCCAAATCGGGAGCGACATTTGTATGAAGGCAGCAACAACAGCAATGACATTTGTTAATAACTGACAGTAGTGTATGTATCGAAAACTTAATTAACGACTAAACGACTTCCACTAAGGTACATGTATACATTTATTTGTAACACCCAAAAGGAAACGAGATGGACCCATCTTTTTATACAGATCGACTAAGAATCCATTTCTGAGTCGATTTAGCAATGCCCGTCTGTCCATCTATTCTTGTAATCAAAGTACAGGTCGCAATTATTGTCGATCATAACAAAAATTAGCACAAGTACGTTTTGTGGGTCAAGGACGGACGTTATTTAATTTGGTGCAAATCGGTTCAGATTTAGATAGTTGATCCAGATTTGACTTTTTCAGCTGTAGAATCCACATAAGTTAACCTATTTTCTTCAAACTTTGTAAAACGCTTTATATGTAAACTAAAAACATCTATGGAAATATGTGCCAGATATATATAAACAGCTCTCATACACATTTCGCTCCGGATTTGACTTTTCACGCTCTAGCGATTTTCCTAAAATTTTGAATACGCTTTACATCTCAGCTACAAACACCTATGGTCAAAATGGGACAGACAGGCGGACATTTCACTCCCGATTTAAATTTCTACCCTTTAGATACAGCATATTATAACCGATTTTCTTCAAAGTTTAACTAGAAATGTCTATAGTAGTATGGGCCAGATCGGTTAGGACCGGTTTGAGTATTTCCCCTATAAAAAACATGTATTTCAAATTTGTCAAATCACGCCATATTTCAACTAAAAGCACGTATTGTGAAGGTGGATAAAATTGTTCCAGCACCACAATTGTCAATTCCCAATTTGACTTTTTTGATGCAGATACCACAAACATTACCGGATTTTAGTCAAACTTGAATGAAGTCAGCCACGACAGTCTTTAGCCTTTCCTTACTTGTTTTTAATCATTAATTTCAAATTACAAATTTGTGTGTAATCTGACATTTGTAGATCGACCTTCAAATGACAAATTTTTATGTGATCTGACATTTGTAAATCGACCTTGAGCTGAAATCGGTGTGATTTCGCATTAAGTCTGAATATGCTATTAGATACTACTTTTTGCAAAATATTGAAAACTTTGGCATGCCTATATATTAAGTTTTGCATATTTTTCAAAATGATATTGATACCAATGATATTGAGACCATGAGACGGGAAAATTATCGGTTTTATAAAGAAATGAATTAAACAAAAAGACTTTTTATTATAATTGCACTCGAGTTCGTCTATATTTTTGATAATATTTCAAAAGCTGCACAAAACCCCACTCTGAACTTTACAGAGAACTTAGAACACAGATGTAGTTTATTGAGAAAAAATAAAAAATTTAATATGAAATTCGTCATTTGTGCCGATGTTTCAGAAACTGCTTGGGATCTAACTCTGAAATGTAAAGAGTGTGTACATAGTCAAATAATGTCTTAAGGTACCGTTTCGAATGCTAATGATTGTTTTGTGTAATAAAAGATACGATATTTTTCTGCATGAAAAGAAAATAATAAAAATATAAAAACATAGGAATGCAAGAGCAAGAGAAACAAGTTCGTAAAAAATAGAAGCCATCATTTCATCACTTCCAAACTCACACAGTCACTAAAATAGACATCTAAGAACACTACATTAAAGTTTCAAAAAAGTGTATTAATGTAATCATTTCGAAAATCAAAATAAAAGAAATAAAATTGTAAAAAGTTTAAAAAATATAACTCAGCTATACCATTCCACTTCAATATCAAAAAGTAACTGAAATTGTCTTCAAAACAATGTATCAAATAGGATGGAAATTTAAGCATTTATGAAGATTTCTGTTGTTTTTTGGTGAAAATGGGTCAGATCGGTTCAGATTTATATATAGCTCCCAATTCGCTCTAGAAATCACGTATTTTTATCAGATTGGCTTCAAAATTGGCAGAACATCTTATATTGCAACTAGAAACACCTATGGTGAAAATGTGTTAGGTCGGTTCAGATTTATATATAGCTCCCATACACATTTTGCTCCCAATTTGACTTTTTCCGCTCTAGAAACCACACATTTCATCAGATTTTCTTCAACAAACAACTTTTTTTATTTATTGTTTTGTAATTTTATTTTATCTTCTTTCATCTTCCTCACCGTCTTTTCAAACTCAATTTATTCGTCTCAGTTTTTACTGACATTCCAAAAGTGAGTTGTGGTTCTCATTCGCTTGGGAAAGAGATAAATGTTACATGGAGTATTTACTAAAAACGTGTTATGGAAAGAATTTTTCATATTTTACCTGTATTACAGTTTTCCGTGGCCCATTGTTATTGATTTTTGTTTGCAATGTCGAAGATTGTAATTGAGTTGGTAAAGATATTGCTAGGGGTTGCTTTTGTACTAATTTGTTATAATTCGATATATTATTGGTATTATTTACTTTTACAATATCTAGTGTGTTTTGTAGCTTATCTTTAGATGACAAGTAACGTAAGCATGATTCTTGATTAATTTCAGCGTTGAAGCTTTGGTGTTCGTCAACATAAATATAGTTATGTCGCGAATTTTTATTTTTATCTCCCACAGATGGAAAACTCGGATCTGAGAACTGAGATTTACAATTTCCAATCGGCAAGTTTGAACATTTGGACTTATTTTCAATTTTTTTTTTACTGTGAGATGAGATTTTTTTCCAAGATAAGGCATTCATAAATATTGAATGCTTCTTCAAATTTTTTTCGATAGTACTCTTTTCTGTTAAAATTATTGAATTTTCATTGTGAATGTCCAAATCATTATTTATAGTATCTTTGGTGCTATTGTTTATTTGATGAATATTATTTGAATTCAAATTACTTAGTTTCACGTTTGAGCATCCATTTTGATTACTGTTACCGTTTTTAGCAAAATGGGAACAATGGACTTTTCTGTATTCTCGATTTTTTGCATTATTTAACTGTTCATACGAGAAGTTGTTAAGTTGAGAATCATTTGAATGAATATTTTCAGTGTTGTATTCTTTCTTCAATTCAGTTTGTTGTCTGTACTGAAAATAATGTTGGCCGGAATAAATAGGATTATGGCGATCCTTTGGATTTATACTTAACACAGTTCCCATTGTAGAAAAATACCTGTAAAATAAAGAAATATACAATTATATATACCGTAGAAATGTCAACAAAATAAATACATCTCGAATTTTTACATATTTTTACAGTTTGTCATTATAAATATCTTATATAAGAAGAAATAATCTATTTCATTCCATTCATATTTCGCTGACAAAAAAAACCCCAAAGATTTGGGGCCTCGGTGTCATTTTTGAAAAAAAAGTGGTCATTTTCTCAGGTTCATATCTTATTACAAACGGTTTGGAATTTACACTCTGAGGCAAAGTTGTAGCTCTTGTCATAAAGAACAAATTTAAAATAAAAAAATTGTGGACATTTAAAATAAAAAACTTCATCTTCAAGGTCAAAATCTTTATGAAATTCGATTTTTTACCTTTTTTCCTCAGTTCAGGTCCATAGGTAGCAAACCGTTCAAAATTCAAGGAAACAATCAACTACAAAAACGTACCTAAGATCTCAATAAAAAAACTAAGGTAGCCGCAAAAATTAAAAATTTCCCGAAAAATTTTTAATATAATTTGTTTTTTCTTTACTTTAACATTGAGATACTCTGCTATCTATTAAAAAATACGTACTATTAATTATATTATTTCATAATAACGTATACGTACCCCTGTGTTTGGTTTGTTTTTTCATATGATTGACATTGGGGTGAGATTTGGATGAGAGTTTGCACTTGCCTTATAAATACGTGGACGTATACTTACTATCATCACATTATATTTTAATTAAGTATTCGTGATGCAAACAAAGTTATATTACACTGTGAGTAATTTTTATGTCACGGAAATATAACCATATACGGACACCACTACGTGATAAAAGACCAAAAAGACCCGAGTCTTTTCTTCCCTAATTATAAGAATTATATGTTGGAATTTTAAAATTTTTATATTGTTATTTCCTATTTAATCTGAAAATGTAATCTTTAATTGATCTCGTGCATTTAAATACCATTAAATTATTGTACAACCTGATATTAAATACTTACAATAAGTACACAAAATAAAAACCAAGTAAAAAGGTTTAAGTTCGGGCGGCCGAATCTTATATACCCTTCATGTAGAAGTTCTGTAAGATATTAGGGATATTATTATATTTTTTACTAATTGCGATATTTGAATTAAATTTATTATTAATTTGAACGGATATACTTACCCCCACACTAGTGGGACCAAAATAAATTCTAAAATTAAAAAAAAATAGACTTAAGAACAAATCTCGGACAGAACAAATACTGAATGTGACGATCACAACAACAATACTCTAACTACCGGGCCAACAAGTGGATTGCTAGAGAACTTAGTAGTGATGAACACGGAATACCGTCAAAGTTTTAAGGAAGCTTGATGGAGCTGATCTGAGTTCTTTGAAGTCTAAAAGTACTGTAAAAAGATTAAAATGCAAAACTGAAATTTGAAATTTTTTGTATGGAAAATATTCCATTTAGGAAATTTTAACTTAAAAATGAGTTTTTTTCTAAAATGAAGTTAAAATGTTTACTGAAATTTATGCCGAGTTCTTCATATATTTAAGTATTAATGAACTTATAAAAAACATTTGAAATTGTTTAAAAAAATAATGAATATTAATCAAAGAAGCAATTCTCGTTTGTTTTCAGAGACTTATTTCTTAAATACTTCATGAATTATTCTAAACAACCACCACCTATCTTGCATTCGCAACAATCATGGAGTTATAGCTCAACTCCTTATGGCAGAGGTATCATGAAACTTTTGAGAAATATTTCATGTTGACATTTTTTGTATCGTTTTGCATACTCTGATGCAAAACTATTTGTTTGACTTTTTTAGTTAAATTGAATTTATTTTAATTTCACCTTTTTTCCTTGTATAAAATAAAATTTTCCTCAGTTTAAGTTAAAAATTTACTCGTTTTGAGGGAAAAAATCAGCAAAATTGTCCTCAGTTTGAATAAATATTTACTTGATTTGAGTAAACATTTACTTAGTTTTAGGAAATTTTCAGCAATATTTTACTAGGTTAGGTAAAAATTTAAAAATTTACTTAGTTTTAGGAAAATTTTGCTTAAATTTAGTAAACAAATACAAATAGGAAAATTTCAGCAAAATTCTACTTATATTTAGTAAAAATGTACTTGGTTTCATAAATTTTAGTTAATTTTAACTTATTATAGGGTTAACTTTTTTATGAGTGTAGATGAAAACCATTGTACTACAAAAACAAATTTGCATCCGCAGTTGGAAGTGGCTCCAAATGGAAAGTAATTCGAAGCATAGGTATTGTTAAAAGCAGCAATAGGACCTGATGATAACGTAGACATTAACCACTTAAACAATGTGTTTATTGGGGTAAATTCAATGGAAAATCATTTAAATATCTGATCATCATATCATAACGTACCTTCTGAAACGCAATTCTCTTTTCTGTGTGAATCAGCATGAAGTCTTGAATTGCTTTATGAAAATAAAGTCTGAGGCTATAGGTATGAATGATTTAAATCCTCTTGTCGAAACTTATTCCATACATAACACATATTTTTAACACCATACTCACTAAATCTACTTTCCCAAATACTTGGAAACATGCAAAAATTATTCCGTTACCTAAAGGCAACGAAGAATTTCGCCCAATTGCTATATTACCATACATTTCGAAAATTCTAGAGAACATTATGTGCATGCAAATTAGAATTTATCTGGATGGGAACAGCTTCTTATCCCAAAACGGTGTTGTACGATGGCGCTTATTGATGTCATCGAGAACTTAAGAGCGAAAATGGATGGAAATATGATATCATTCCTAATACTACTGGATCACAGCAAGGCCTTTGATACTGTAAATCACAAAATTCTAATAACAAAACTTGAAAAAACTGTTCAACTTTTCTAAGTCCGCATGCTGCCTATTATCATCATATTTACGTGATCGATTTCAAACAGTCTGCTTCAATAAAACAATTTCAGAAACATTAAATGTTACGAGAGGTGTTCCCCAGGGATCAGTTCTGGGCCCATTATTATTCTGTGTATACATAAATGATCTGCCAAATGTTCTACGGCACTGCAATATACATATATATGCTGACGATGTTCAAATTTACTACAGTGCAGTACCAAATGATATTCAGAATTGCGTGTATCTGATAAATGAGGACCTTTGAGCATAAATACCTGGGCGAAGAATAACTTTCTTCGCATAAACCCGAACAAATCAAAATGTATATTTGTTTCCAAACGCAATATGAATTTGGATGAATCATCTATATAATAAAAATGAAGTGATGTTCGTTGGTAATCGTATCACGTAAGAACGGCGGAACCGATTTGGCTGATATTTGTTACAAACTGTTCGTAGTAGTACGAACTAGGTTTTAAGATGAAAAAACTTTCGCATAGCTGCCCGCGAAGTTGAAAAATTTTTAAAAAACTGAAAGTGAATTTTTCTTTAGGATTTTTGAGTGAACTCAAGACTATATGTCTCGATTCAGATAATAAGATGATCGATCATCGTCTTCATCAGTTTTTAATGATATATTGACATCTCGTAATGCCAGCATGTTATACTTTTTATCAATCAGCAAATGAACAGGGAAATGCATTAGATCGACGTTCATTGTGATTACACCATACCAAATGTTTTGTTTCCTTCAAATGCGAATATTGCTTTTGGATTTTTGCATATTTTCCATCCGATTGGAACCAAACTTTGTATCGACGTTTTATATAAACCATTCGATAGCATATCTAAAACATGCAGTCTAAATGAACAAGTACTAAATAGTATGTACAAATAAATATGGAAAATATGCAAAAATCTCAGGACTAATAACACTACTCAACAAAATGAAAAAAATTTCATGTACTCCGGATGCGATAATTTTTTCTGTGTAGATAACCTTGACATGAGCTCGAAAAACGCAATAAAAATTTTTTTTTTCGTTTGGTTTTGGTTTTATTTTTTTTTTTTTAATTTTAAAATTTTTTTTTGGTTAATTTGTTTCGTCCGGCATAACTCGGGAACCACTAGCCCGATTTAATTGAATTAAATTTTAAAAAATTTAAAATTACAATTCCCTTAATCTGTTCATATATTGTTTTCCTATACAAGCAACAGTTTCCAAGTTAAAAATGAATATATAAAGGAAAAAACTTATTTTTTGCCTAAAGATTTAAATTTTTTTTTTAAATCCATAAAAAATCCAAAATGAAAAAAAATGTCAAATCTTATTACTTTTACGTAAAGTCACATAACCTATGAGCAAAATGAGACAAAGATCATGAAAATCGATGCACGCGTTTCGCTTTTATTCGCAATTGAGTAAAGGTATGAATTTCAAAAATTTGCTCGACATATGCACAACTTTGTCTATGGTAAGGTTTTTTCTTTTTTTTTTTTGATTCTAAGAATTAACAAAACGGAATAAACAAAGGGTTATTTAATTTTTATGATTGCGTAAGCAAAGTAATAAACGCTAATAAATGTGCGTGAACAATTAAAAGGAAAAAAGGAAAGGGGACTTTTTTAATTATTTGGGTTTTCCGTTGGCTACCTGTATGATTTTTTTACAGAAATGCAACCCACATTTAAGGGTGGTCATTATTCGGAAAATTTAAGACTCACACATGGTGAAACAGGTATGTAGCCACCGTAAAATAATATACACCCATTTATAAGTACCTGTCAGTAAAATACTAAACAATACACAGTATAAATAGGTCTTCATTGATCGATTTTACTCATTCAACAAGTGTCGACGAACGCGATAGTTAAAATGAGCAAACGTTCGCGAGGATTTGAATGCAATACCAATCCAAGTAATTTTTGTTACATGTGCGGAGAATACGTTTCTGAAAAAAAACAAGCGTTGTTTTTCACCTAAATTGAGAGATTCATTTGAAGAGAGCTTCAATTTAAAGGTCTCAAACATAGATGAGCGGTGGACACCAAGTGCTCTATGTCCAAGGTGCTACGTACAGCTAGCTGACTCAAGGTAAGTGTAGATTACGAAATTCAAGAACATATATAACTTATTATTGAAATTCTTTCAGACGACAGCCGAGAATCATCATGCCAATGCTTTGGAGAGCTCCGCTTTGCCATGTAACAGATTGCTACTTCTGTCTTAGCAAAAAAACAGGTGTTGGGTGACAAAAATATATGACTTTAAATTAAAAAACAATTCGATATATGTACAAGAAATTATCCTAAGGATATCAACATTAATTAATTATAAAAAAGTTTTAAAAAAAATATCTAAACACAAAAATAAAAACCTTCAAATTAAAAATAATTATGTGCTTTTGTCTTTCTTTTATATTGTTGTGGGTCTGTTTCTCTTATCAGGAACCAGATATAGTCCCCCATAATAGCTTCGTTCCAAAATCCTTGGTATCGGTGCTCAATTTCTTTCATTTGCTGATGAAAACGCTCACCATGCTCGTCACTCACATCGCCCAGGTTGTCCGGAAAGAAGTCCAAGTGCGAGTGTAGAAAATGTATCTTAAGCGACATATTTGCTCTAATTTTTTTATAATTTTGGAGTAGTTGTTCGACGATCTCTCTGTAATTTGAGCTTTTGTTGTTTCCAAGAAATCCGGAAACAATTTGCCGAAATGCGTTCCAAGCTGCAGCTTCATTTGGTGATAAAATGTGCTCAAACTGTTGGTCTTGCAACAACTTTTTAATTTGCGGACCGTCGAAAACGCCTTCCTTAATCTTTGCCGATGAAAGGTGAGGAAAAATGGTTTTTAAATAGGCGAACGCTTCGCCATCTTTGTTGATAGCTTTCACGAAGTTTTTTATGAGTCCGAGCTTTATGTGAAGAGGTGGGAGAAAAACATTTTCCTTTTTTATGAGTGGTGTATATTTCACGTTGTCGCTGCCGGGGATGAAGTTAACTCTTTCTGTCCAACTCCTCCTGGTGTAATGATGTTGACGATCGCGGCTGTCCCAAAGGCAGAGAAAACAACAGTACTTTGTGAATCCACCTTGTAATCCACAAAGGATACCGATAACCTTAAGGTCGGCACAAACTTTCCAATCGTGCCTCTCATAGTTAAGGCACTTTAGTAGATTGTCCATGACTTCGTATGTTTCCTTGGTGTCAACGGCATGAGCAATTGGAATCGAAGGTTTCTTGTTGCCGTTGTGCAGTAAAATTGCTTTAAGGCTCTGCTTGTTGCTGTCGATGAAAAGACGCCACTCTCCTGGATCGTAAGAGTACCCGAGTTCACCAAATAATCCGGGAATGTCCTTACAAAAACAGATGTTGTCTTTTTTTGTGTAGTACCTTGCGTATGGTTCATGACGCTTCCTGTAGATTGTTGTCACCACACCAGGAGCCAAGAAACCGAACTGTTGCATGCGCGATGCATGCAACTCTGCATCTTCCTTGGAGAGTTTCAATTCTCTAACCCAATCGTTCAGTTCTGCTTGGGAACATAAGCGTTGACCTCCATGCAATGTATATGTTGACTCGCATTCTGATGTGGTTTCTACTGTCTCCGGATCTGATGTTGGATGTATCGCCTCATTATTAGATGCCCATCTTGAAACGGACGGTTGCGGGTCCACTGGTTCTTCGCAAAATGGCACTGGAAAATTCACTGTTGAAACAGCAGCGTAAGTCCATCGTATATTTTTTCCCACGCCTGTTTTTTTGCTAAGACAGAAGTAGCAATCTGTTACATGGCAAAGCGGAGCTCTCCAAAGCATTGGCATGATGATTCTCGGCTGTCGTCTGAAAGAATTTCAATAATAAGTTATATATGTTCTTGAATTTCGTAATCTACACTTACCTTGAGTCAGCTAGCTGTACGTAGCACCTTGGACATAGAGCACTTGGTGTCCACCGCTCATCTATGTTTGAGACCTTTAAATTGAAGCTCTCTTCAAATGAATCTCTCAATTTAGGTGAAAAACAACGCTTGTTTTTTTCAGAAACGTATTCTCCGCACATGTAACAAAAATTACTTGGATTGGTATTGCATTCAAATCCTCGCGAACGTTTGCTCATTTTAACTATCGCGTTCGTCGACACTTGTTGAATGAGTAAAATCGATCAATGAAGACCTATTTATACTGTGTATTGTTTAGTATTTTTCTGACAGGTACTTATAAATGGGTGTATATTTTTTTACGGTGGCTACATACCTGTTTCACCATGTGTGAGTCTTAAATTTTCCGAATAATGACCACCCTTAAATGTGGGTTGCATTTCTGTAAAAAAATCATACAGGTAGCCAACGGAAAACCCAAATAATTAAAAAAGTCCCCTTTCCTTTTTTCCTTTTAATTGTTCACGCACATTTATTAGCGTTTATTACTTTGCTTACGTAATCATAAAAATTAAATAACCCTTTGTTAATTCCGTTTTGTTAATTCTGAGAATCAAAAAAAAGAAAAAACCTTACCATAGACAAAGTTGTGCATATGTCGAGCAAATTTTTGAAATTCATACCTTTACTCAATTGCGAATAAAAGCGAAACGCGTGCATCGATTTTCATGATCTTTGTCTCATTTTGCTCATAGGTTATGTGACTTTACGTAAAAGTAAGAAGATTTGACATTTTTTTTCATTTTGGATTTTTTATGGATTTTTTAAAAAAAAAAATTGAAATCTTTAGGCAAAAAATAAGTTTTTTCCTTTATATATTCATTTTTAACTTGGAAACTGTTGCTTGTATAGGAAAACAATATAT
Organism: Polietes domitor; assembly: GCA_947397865.1. Classification (NCBI taxonomy): domain Eukaryota; kingdom Metazoa; phylum Arthropoda; class Insecta; order Diptera; family Muscidae; genus Polietes; species Polietes domitor. The sequence continues at coordinate 109,493,138 of OX377619.1, forward strand.
GAACAGATTAAGGGAATTGTAATTTTAAATTTTTTAAAATTTAATTCAATTAAATCGGGCTAGTGGTTCCCGAGTTATGCCGGACGAAACAAATTAACCAAAAAAAAATTTTTAAAATTTAAAAAAAAAAAATAAAACAAAAACCAAACGAAAAAAAAAAATTTATTGCGTTTTTCGAGCTCATGTCAAGGTTATCTACACAGAAAAAATTATCGCATCCCGAGTACATTTTGACTGTTGACTAGTGTAATTATCTCAGAATGTTTCTATTGCTTCTTCTTACATCAGGACTTGCAGTTGTGTCGCTTGAAGGCAGTCGAAAAGTACTCAGGTTTCGATGAATGTGCATAGTCATAGTCATAGGCAATGATTACATTCGAAAGTTATTTTCGCTTTTTACGCAGCCGATATTGTGAAAACACACCAAGACATTATGCACGCTGTGAATTTTAATACCATGATTTTGAAAGATATTAAAAAATAAAGGCTTATACAAATATAAAGGTTTGGACAACCTTTTTTCCAAAACAGTTATCTATTGAAGAAATGTGTTTTCAGAAGTCTAATGAAAAGATGATCTCTGTAAAATAGTGGAGATTTTACATCAATCCACCTACAATATTTTCATTTTCAAGAGCAAAACTACAGTTTCCAGAAAATCGCCAACATCTTATGGGTTTTGAACTTTTGACCAATTCTCTCAAAAAAGTCAAAATCATCATTTCGCTTGACACATACTTCTTTGATCGTATAGATTTTGACAACGACTCTCTCACAGAGTTAAATTACAGTTGCATTTCGTTGAAAGAGAGGTGGAGCAGTTCATCCAGCATCCAAATTGCCCTTGAATATGCACATTAACGAAGATCCAACGTGCAACCATTCGAAGAAATTTACGAGGGCTAAGGTTCTGCAACAGTAAAAATTAGTATATAGAATGAATATACGATTTCTCACGAATGGACAGGAAAGTTCCTTTCGGGTCAGCTGGTATTCTATAAATATAGACAATTCTAGCATTAATATTGTATTGTATAATATATGACGTCCTAAAATACAAAAGTCTCATATTTCTACATAAAATAATTTCTACTAAAGAACCAGACTATCTGTTCGAGAGACTATAATTTGCCCGTTCTAATAGAGGCAAGAAATTAACACAGCATAAGTTCAGATATTCAAGATCGGGTTTTTCATCTCAACTGTTCGTCTTGGGAACAATCTCCCAACACAGATCCAACAAAAAGACAACGCTTATCATTTCAAACAGGAGTTAAAAAATGTTAAAGTAGTAGCTTAATAATGTAGAAGCTCATTAGTTTTTACTTTACGCTAATGTATTTATAATTTTATAGTTATACAAACGTGTATTTAAATTTCAATCATCTTCAATCCATTTTTGAACTGTTCCGGTGAATTTTTGATCATAGAGTACATTACTCGATCTAGTCCGGGGCTGTTGTCATTTTTTGTGCCAGATTTAATTCAAATTTAGTAAAGTTTTCTTCTACTTGCCTCGCAGATTTAGTTAGATTATATGGTAAGTAGTTTTGATCTATAAGTGTTTTTTTTTCATAAATATAATGAAAATTGGGATGCTAGTATTTCAACTATTTCTTCAGATAAAGTTGTCAGATTTCCGTCGGATTTTTTCAAAGCTTTAATATGCTGTGCATTTGAAACATTATCTGAAAACGATCTAAATGTTCACCATATACTTTGAATTAGCATATTAGGATTAATATTTGCCGTGAATTCTACTTCTCTTTTGGCAGATTTAACAGAATTTTGAAAAAGGCATTTGGTTTTTTTATGGAATGTTTGGAGTTTTCATAAGTTGATGCCATAATGAGTTGATGAGTTAATTTTATCATCCCTAAGGGATTTTAAATCTTTATTCCACCAGTATGTGTTATGATTGGATTTTATTGGCTTGTTTTGTGGTGGGATAGTTGTGTTGGCTGCTGATAATATAGATTTTTAAAGATGCATTTTCCTTATTGATATTGTTCGATGGCCTTCTAGTATCCATTTACTTTTGTAATATAATGGAATAGAGATTCCAATCAGCATATTGTGTTTTGAATTCGGGGGTATAAGTTGTGTGATTGTTTTCTCTTTTTATATGAAGAATGATTGGACAGTGATCACTTCCATGTGGATCGTCTATTGCGTCCCATGTTATCTTTGCGGATAGATGACAGCTACATGCAGATATATCTGAAGAATTATGTATAGAATAATGGGTAAATTTACCATGCTACACTAGTCAACAGTCAAAATGTACTCGGGATGCGATAATTTTTTCTGTGTAGATAACCTTGACATGAGCTCGAAAAACGCAATAAAAAATTTTTTTTTCGTTTGGTTTTTGTTTTATTTTTTTTTTTTAATTTAAAAAATTTTTTTTGGTTAATTTGTTTCGTCCGGCATAACTCGGGAACCACTAGCCCGATTTAATTGAATTAAATTTTAAAAAATTTAAAATTACAATTCCCTTAATCTGTTCATATATTGTTTTCCTATACAAGCAACAGTTTCCAAGTTAAAAATGAATATATATAGGAAAAAACTTATTTTTTGCCTAAAGATTTAAATTTTTTTTTTAAAAATCCATAAAAAATCCAAAATGAAAAAAAATGTCAAATCTTATTACTTTTACGTAAAGTCACATAACCTATGAGCAAAATGAGACAAAGATCATGAAAATCGATGCACGCGTTTCGCTTTTATTCGCAATTGAGTAAAGGTATGAATTTCAAAAATTTGCTCGACATATGCACAACTTTGTCTATGGTAAGGTTTTTTCTTTTTTTTGATTCTAAGAATTAACAAAACGGAATAAACAAAGGGTTATTTAATTTTTATGATTGCGTAAGCAAAGTAATAAACGCTAATAAATGTGCGTGAACAATTAAAAGGAAAAAAGGAAAGGGGACTTTTTTAATTATTTGGGTTTTCCGTTGGCTACCTGTATGATTTTTTTACAGAAATGCAACCCACATTTAAGGGTGGTCATTATTCGGAAAATTTAAGAAACAGGTATGTAGCCACCGTAAAAAAATATACACCCATTTATAAGTACCTGTCAGTAAAATACTAAACAATACACAGTATAAATAGGTCTTCATTGATCGATTTTACTCATTCAACAAGTGTCGACGAACGCGATAGTTAAAATGAGCAAACGTTCGCGAGGATTTGAATGCAATACCAATCCAAGTAATTTTTGTTACATGTGCGGAGAATACGTTTCTGAAAAAAACAAGCGTTGTTTTTCACCTAAATTGAGAGATTCATTTGAAGAGAGCTTCAATTTAAAGGTCTCAAACATAGATGAGCGGTGGACACCAAGTGCTCTATGTCCAAGGTGCTACGTACAGCTAGCTGACTCAAGGTAAGTGTAGATTACGAAATTCAAGAACATATATAACTTATTATTGAAATTCTTTCAGACGACAGCCGAGAATCATCATGCCAATGCTTTGGAGAGCTCCGCTTTGCCATGTAACAGATTGCTACTTCTGTCTTAGCAAAAAAACAGGCGTGGGAAAAAATATACGATGGACTTACGCTGCTGTTTCAACAGTGAATTTTCCAGTGCCATTTTCCGAAGAACCAGTGGACCCGCAACCGTCCGCAACCACATCAGAATGCGAGTCAACATATACATTGCATGGAGGTCAACGCTTATGTTCCCAAGCAGAACTGAACGATTGGGTTAGAGAATTGAAACTCTCCAAGGAAGATGCAGAGTTGCATGCATCGCGCATGCAACAGTTCGGTTTCTTGGCTCCTGGTGTGGTGACAACAATCTACAGGAAGCGTCATGAACCATACGCAAGGTACTACACAAAAAAAGACAACATCAGTTTTTGTAAGGACATTCCCGGATTATTTGGTGAACTCGGGTACTCTTGCGATCCAGTAGAGTGGCGTCTTTTCATCGACAGCAACAAGCAGAGCCTTAAAGCAATTTTACTGCACAACGGCAACGAGAAACCTTCGATTCCAATTGCTCATGCCGTTGACACCAAGGAAACATACGAAGTCATGGACAATCTACTAAAGTGCCTTAACTATGAGAGGCACGATTGGAAAGTTTGTGCCGACCTTAAGGTTATCGGTATCCTTTGTGGATTACAAGGTGGATTCACAAAGTACTGTTGTTTTCTCTGCCTTTGGGACAGCCGCGATCGTCAACATCATTACACCAGGAGGAGTTGGACAGAAAGAGTTAACTTCATCCCCGGCAGCGACAACGTGAAATATACACCACTCATAAAAAAGGAAAATGTTTTTCTCCCACCTCTTCACATAAAGCTCGGACTCATAAAAAACTTCGTGAAAGCTATCAACAAAGATGGCGAAGCGTTCGCCTATTTAAAAACCATTTTTCCTCACCTTTCATCGGCAAAGATTAAGGAAGGCGTTTTCGACGGTCCGCAAATTAAAAAGTTGTTGCAAGACCAACAGTTTGAGCACATTTTATCACCAAATGAAGCTGAAGCTTGGAACTCATTTCGGCAAATTGTTTCCGGATTTCTTGGAAACAACAAAAGCTCAAATTACAGAGAGATCGTCGAACAACTACTCCAAAATTATAAAAAAATTAGAGCAAATATGTCGCTTAAGATACATTTTCTACACTCGCACTTGGACTTCTTTCCGGACAACCTGGGCGATGTGAGTGACGAGCATGGTGAGCGTTTTCATCAGCAAATGAAAGAAATTGAGCACCGATACCAAGGATTTTGGAACGAAGCTATGATGGGGGACTATATCTGGTTCCTGATAAGAGAAACAGACCCACAACAATATAAAAGAAAGACAAAAGCACATAATTATTTTTAATTTGAAGGTTTTTATTTTTGTGTTTAGATATTTTTTTTAAACTTTTTTATAATTAATTAATGTTGATATCCTTAGGATAATTTCTTGTACATATATCGAATTGTTTTTTAATTTAAAGTCATATATTTTTGTCACCCAACAAATTTTAATTTTTTTTGTAATAAAAAAGAAAAAACCTTACCATAGACAAAGTTGTGCATATGTCGAGCAAATTTTTGAAATTCATACCTTTACTCAATTGCGAATAAAAGCGAAACGCGTGCATCGATTTTCATGATCTTTGTCTCATTTTGCTCATAGGTTATGTGACTTTACGTAAAAGTAATAAGATTTGACATTTTTTTTCATTTTGGATTTTTTATGGATTTTTAAAAAAAAAATTTAAATCTTTAGGCAAAAAATAAGTTTTTTCCTTTATATATTCATTTTTAACTTGGAAACTGTTGCTTGTATAGGAAAACAATATATGAACAGATTAAGGGAATTGTAATTTTAAATTTTTTAAAATTTAATTCAATTAAATCGGGCTAGTGGTTCCCGAGTTATGCCGGACGAAATAAATTAACCAAAAAAAAATTTTTTAAATTTAAAAAAAAAAATAAAACAAAAACCAAACGAAAAAAAAATTTTTATTGCGTTTTTCGAGCTCATGTCAAGGTTATCTACACAGAAAAAATTATCGCATCCGGAGTACATGAAATTTTTTTCATTTTGTTGAGTAGTGCTATTATTGTTTAGAAGATTTTCAACGACTTTACGACGACCATTTGTTTGTGTGGAACCACAAAGAGGATTCCATCCATTTATATCTCCTAGAAGTATGTTATGATTAGCTGATACATTTATTGTGTTATCTAAGTCGGTTCTTGTAATTTTATTAGCAGGAGGTAAGTAAATATTTTGCATCAGTGTGTTTGAAAGTTATTAGGATTATTTTTGTTGACAGATAAGTGGCGGATGTTCTTTCTTATTAAAAAAGCTAATCCTTGCTTACTTTGGTTATGTGAATTGTGGAAATAAGCATAATATTTTTTGGGGTGTATTTTGATTTTTATACCCTCCACTTTGTCATTCCGTTTGTAACACCTCGAAATATTCATCTGAGACTCCACAAAGTATATATATTGTGGATCGTGGTAAAATTCTAAGACGATCTAGCTATGTCAGTCTTTCTGTCTGTTGAAAGCACGATAGCAGCCAAACGAAATGAGCTAGGAGGTTCAAATTTTCCCTAAATGTGTCTTATGGTTGCAGATCGGTTGGGATTGAAAGTGGGCGAAATCGGCCCGGAGGAAAAATTTCCTAACAAGGACTGAAAGTACTTCGTAATATTTAAGCAATTTTTTAAATTTCAGCTTTATATGCACTTGAAATTTGTAAATACATGTTTTAGAGGGCGAAATGGGACAAAAAGAGATAAAAATGGTACCAAAGATAAGACAATAGCTAGAGACATGGAATATGGAATGTACATCCCTCTAATTGCGTAGAATTTGTAGGAATTTTCAAAATTCGTACTTTTAAGGGATACAATTGGAAAAGAGAAATAAAAATGGTTCATACCAAATCGCAGAAGTTGAAATCATGAAATTCGGTGTGCACACTCAACTGACTGTGAAGATGCTAAATAAACAGGATTTTGTCGAAATTTGTACTTTTAGGCGGAAAATGATCGGAATGATGATAAAAATGTACCAACAAAACGGCTGCAGTTAAAATAATGAAATTGCTGAAAATTGTTGCTGTTAACTAAAATTAAAAAAATATTAATGGCGCCGGGTCCTTTATTTTTATTAGCCCGAGACAAATGCTGAACGAATGGTGGTGAACGAATGGTGGTGAACGAATCTAGACAAATCGTTTTAAAGTAGTGCTTATTCAATTCAAAACGGTGCCTAAAGGCACTACTTTATGTTCCCGTGTGAGCAGGCACCTAAACCACTGTTTATTCAATAAATTTTTATTTGTTAAAGGTGTCGTTAACAACAAACTGAAGTTAGGTCAGAAACTTGCCGTATTTTTTTTTTATTTAGCGGAGTAAGTAGGTATGTACAATTTAATTAATGTCAAATAATTATAATTTATCTATATAATAAAAATGAAATGATGTTCGTTGGTAATCGTATCACGTAAGTACGGCTAAACCGATTTGGCTGATATTTGTTACAAACTGTTCGTAGTAGTTCGAACTAGGTTTTAAGATGAAAAAACTTTCGGATAGCTGCCCGCGAAGATGGAAAATTAAAAAAAAAACTGACAGTGCCCTTTTCTTTAGGATTTTTGAGTGAACTCAAGACTATATGTCTCGATTCAGACAATGAATATGCAAAATTCTTTTGTGCTTTGTTTGTTCTGACTCAGCGAAGTTTTCAGTGGAAAAAATTTTGGTTATTGTAAAGAAAATTAGGACAAACTGCAAAAAATCGTAATGTTTTATGCACTTTTTTCATAACTGGCGATAGGAACGACATATTTTCACCATTTATTTCTGTTTTGTTCTTTTTTACTTTTGTCTTTCCATCGCACTACATATAGAAAACAGTAAAAGATTATGCTTAACAGCGGATAACGCATTGCAACAAGATGATCGACCATCGCCTTCACAAGTTTTTAATGATATAATGACATAATGATATCTCGTAATGCCAGCATGTTATATTTTTTATCAATCAGCAAATGAACAGGGAAATGCATTCGGTCGACGTTCATTGGAATTACACCATCCCAAGTGTTTTATTTCCGGCAAATTGAATATTGCTTTTGGATTTTTGCATATTTTTCATCCGATTGGAACCAAACTTTGTATCGACGTTTTATATAAACCATTCGAAAACATGCAGTCTAAATGACTGATAGAAAGTCAAGCCTGGAATGACAAATGACATGCATTATACATGCTGTGAATTTTAATGCCTTGATTTTGAAAGATATTAAATGATGGCTTATACAAATATAAAGAGGTAAAAACCTTGAGCTCCTTACGTTATATGCTACGATAGGTTTGGACAACCTTTTCTATCCAAAAAAGTTATCGTTGTGATGTCCATTTTTTACTTTTGACCAATTCTCTCAAAAATGTAAAAATGATCATTTTACATTACACATACTTCTTTGATCGCATAGATTTTGACAACGACTCTCTCACAGAGTTAAATTACAGTTGCATTTCGTTCAAAGACAGGTGGAACAGTTCATTCAGCATCCAATTTGCCCTTGAATATGCACATTAACGAAGATCAAACATACAACCTTTCGAAGAAATTTACGTGGGTTATGCAGCAGTTAAAATTAATCTATAGAATGAATATACGATTTCTCATGAAAAGTCGTTGAAGACATTAGACCGACCGTTGTAACAATCAAAGCCGGTTAGGTGATGCAATGATTTTTTGGTGATTTTTACCACTGGAACACGTCACGACATTCACATTAAGTACGTTCAAGCGAAAAAAGTTGCAGATCGAACAATCTGCACTATTACTTTCAAAAATTGCAGGAAATTGTCAATGAAAAATCACTGTTGACGTGTCTGCATTATATTCCCCATCTATTTTTCCAGTTTACTTCTTTAAAAACGAACTTATCCGAAAGGGTGTACTAAACATTATTCAAGATCTAGGTGAGCGAACGTACACACATTTTCAGCAGTATACTGAATTCATCACGCATGTTAATTTTTCAATTGAGTAATCAGAATTGATCCTGAACCCTTGATGCATACAATGTTCACTTAGAAATAAATTTGTCTCATTTTAATTTTGTTTAAACGTTTTAAATAGCTTATCAAAAACTTCAGACCACAATCACAATTAAAGTTTTTCAAATACGGACAGGAAAGTTTCTGTCGGTCCAGCTAGTTATTAATAAAATAAACATAATTGATGTATTTTGGATAGTTGACCTTTTAATAAATTGTGTGTAGATGTTTTTGTCCGGCTTGAGGTCATGTAATTTAAAAACAACGATGTTGTGTTTTATTAATTTTTTATTTAAAAATTCCCAATATTTCGATTGACTTCGTCAATCATCTTCAGGGGTGTCACTATAAAAACAAATATTTTTAACATTAAATATACAAAAACACTTAACAATTATGACAATAATTACATTTTTGAATATAAAGTATAAACAACAGTAACTTGTCCGCACAACCAGTCTATGTCAACTAAATTATTTTTGCTTACATTTATGCTTTTTAATAATGTGTCTGTATATGTGAGCGCAGCCGTCCGTGTCAGTTTTGTAATTTATTTTCTTGTCAGAGGGAACATCAATTATATGTAAAGTTTCAAGAGTTTATCTGCGTTTGTAGTTGTTCTCTTGTGCTAATATTTTTACATCGTCGAAATTCGGCGTGTGACCCGTCAAAGTACAGTGGGCAGCCAGAGCGGTTTTTTGTTCTAGTGGTCTATTTGTTGCTTTTTGGTCAGATTTATATATAATTGATGTTCCCTCTGACAAGAGAATAAATTACAAAACTGACACGGACGGCTGCGCTCAAATATACAGACACATTATTAAAAAGCATAAATGTAAGCAAAAATAATTTAGTTGACATAGACTGGTTGTGCGGACAAGTTACTGTTGTTTATACTTTATATTCATAAATGTAATTATTGTCATAATTGTTAAGTGTATTTGTATATTTAATGTTAAAAATATTTGTTTTTATAGTGACACCCCTGAAGATGATTGACGAAGTCAATCGAAATATTGGGAATTTAAAAAAAAAAAATTAATAAAAACACAACATCGTTGTTTTTTAAATTACATGACCTCAAGCCGGACAAAAACATCTACACACAATTTATTAAAAGGTCAACTATCCAAAATACATCATACAACACGGGAGGCACACCGCAGCATTTCATCATGACACTATACAACAAAATCAAACATAAGTATAACAAGAACACTAACAACATTATAAAACTCTTTTCAAAACACAACAAACAACTGGCAAAGTTAAAATCATCGGCTACATTTTTAATAAAATGTAAAGAAATGGGCATCATTCCAAAGTTCATACACAACACAACCAAGAACAAATACAACATATTTAAAGCTTTCAACAACATCCCGCCAACGCTAAACAAAACATTACAAAAACACAACTTCAATTTTCACATGAAACTCATAAAACTTCTAATACAATACAAACACAAAGAAATAAACAAGAGAGTAGAATCAATAAAGAGAGAGGAAGATCGCATAAAAGAGCTTTTGGAAGAAGAAGATTCCACACAACTTTTTGAGAGTGAGAAAATTATATACGACAGTCAATTCAACAATAACAAAACAACACACATTAAGAAATTTGATGCATTAAAGAGAGAACAACACGGAGAACTCAACATAACACACACAAACGATTGGTTTGTTAACACAACAACAAAGCAAATCCCAACAAATATACAATGGTTGCTTTCACTGGGACCGAAATATGCACTACCTAACACAAAGACTACATTTCCATTATTTAAAGTAATTGCAGAGGGAGAAGAATGCATACAGACATTAGAAAACAGGGAACAACAAGATATTGCAAGAACAAAATTGACGTCGCTAATAGACGACCACTTACAAAAAGTTGAACTAAAAAAAGTTTGACTAAACGAGACAAACTTATACTTGACACAGTGGGACAAACGAGACATTTTCTGAAAGAAAACAATGACATACTTATACTTAGTGCCGATAAAGGAGGCAAAACCGTTGCAATGGACAAAAAAGACTACCAACAAAAGATGACACCAATACTTAGAGATATATGTAGCTACAAAAGGCTAAAACGAGACCCAACTTCCAGCCTACAAACCAAAAATAACAGACTAGTGGAAAAATTATTCAACATGAAAATAATAGACTTGACAGACAAAAATAAGTTGACATGCAGAGCAGCAAATGCACCAAGAATTTACGGACTCCCAAAAATTCACAAAGATGGAATACCTCTACGACCGATATGTTCTTCTCTTAACTCCCCGGCCTATAGATCGATCTATTCACAAGCTTGGTGAGAGTAAGGTCGTTGCTCTAGATATCTCCAAGGCCTTTGATAGAGTTTGGCACGGCGCACTCATATCAAAGCTTATCGCTTTTGGTGTTGGTAGTGACTTCTCTCGATTTATATCGAGCTTTCTCAGAGATCGCACTATACGTGTTGTTGTAGATGGTTCTCATCCGACGAGCATAGGTTAACCGCAGGAGTACCACAGGGCTCTGTCCTTTCCCCCTCCCTTTTTCTTATTTTCATCGACGACCTCTTGGATCGGACTGTGAATCCAATATACTCATTCGCGGATGACAGCAACCTCTGTCATTCATACTCATTCTGATGGATGAGTCACTTAGCCAGGATTTGATGGCCATTTCTGAATGGGGTCGAGAGAATAGAGTAGATTTTAATGCACGTAAGACCCAGTGCTCCTTGTTGTCTCACAAGCGATTCACTGATCCAACGGTGTCGTCGATTTTAATGAACGGTGTGATATTGAGCAATCAGATGATCTAGTTGTTCTTGGCATAAAAATACAATGTGATGTTCGTTGGACAAAACATGTATTTGATGTGTCGAAAGATGCCTTCAAATGTTTAGGCTTTTTAAAAAGATGTAAGAAATATTTCACACCCTCTGATCTTCTCCATATCTACACTACCTACATCAGACCAAAGATGGAATACAACTCCCATATATGGTCGGGTGCTCCAGCTTCATCACTGGAGCTACTTGACCGTGTCCAGAGGAGGGCGATGGTGTTGATAGGTGATGGTAGGATATCCAATTCTATTGTCTCCCTTGAACACCGTCGTAATGTTGGTTGTGTGTCATTGTTCTATCGATACTTTCATGGTGTTTGTTCTTCGGAAATCCGTGATCTTATACCGCCCGTGAGAACGTTCGGTAGAGATACGCGACTCTCCAGGAACGCTCACCCATTTGCTGTCGATTGGACAACCGACCGTACTACACATTACAGAATAAATTCGTTCTTCGCCCGTACTATCCGTATGTGGAATCGACTTCCGGCAAATATCTTTCCCTCCAATTACGACATTCAGAAATTCAAAACTGACGTCAACAGACACTACTCCCTCTTTCCTCCTTCCAATACATTATCTTCCTTCTACCAACGCAATGCACTGCATTTATAGGGGACATCCCCTGAGTGTTGGTTCAGTAAAAAAAAAAAAACACGACTAATAACGAAATATGTTGACGATCTTTTTGCAATCATTAAGGTAGATGAAATTCAGACCATGTTACAAACACTCAACTCGTTCAACAAACAAATACAGTTCACAATGGAAAGGGAAGATAACAACAAACTACCATATCTGGACTGTATTATTCATCGACAAGGTTCTCGGCTTAAACTTGACTGGTATCAAAAACCTACTGCTTCTGGTAGACTTATCAATTTTAACTCAAAACATCCTAGGAGAGTAATAATCAACACAGCGACTAATTTCATTAACAGGATCTTATCTATAAGTGACGCAGAATTTCACCAAGACAATATACTAAAAATTAAGGACATTCTAAAAAAGAATGACTTTCCCACACAGACAATAGCAGACTTAGTAAAAAATATAAATTCGGAAAAAGTGCACACCACAACAGATACCAAAGAAAACGACAAAATATTCAAATCTTTGACATATGTATCGGGTTTTTCTGAAAGATTTCGCCATTCGAATTTATACGACAAAGAGAAATACCAATTAGCACTTAAGACGCATGTTACAGTCAATAACCTTTTTAGCAGGATAAAATCTAGATTAAAAAATGAAGAAAAATCGGACGTAGTTTACCAAATTACATGCAACGGGGACAAGACCAACTTATGCCAAAAGGTATATGTTGGCACCACTAAGACAAAATTAAAGACAAGACTTTCGTCGCATAAATCTGACCAAAAAGCAACAAATAGACCACTAGAACAAAAAACCGCTCTGGCTGCCCACTGTACTTTGACGGGTCACACGACGATGTAAAAATATTAGCACAAGAGAACATCTACAAACGCAGATACACTCTTGAAACTTTACATATAATTGATGTTCCCTCTGACAAGAGAATAAATTACAAAACTGACACGGACGGCTGCGCTCACATATACAGACACATTATTAAAAAGCATAAATGTAAGCAAAAATAATTTAGTTGACATAGACTGGTTGTGCGGACAAGTTACTGTTGTTTATACTTTATATTCATAAATGTAATTATTGTCATAATTGTTAAGTGTTTTTGTATATTTAATGTTGAAAATATTTGTTTTTATAGTGACACCCCTGAAGATGATTGACGAAGTCAATCGAAATATTGGGAATTTTTAAATAAAAAAAAAATTAATAAAAACACAACATCGTTGTTTTTTAAATTACATGACCTCAAGCCGGACAAAAACATCTACACACAATAAACATAATTTTTATACAAATTTGTATATATTGAGCCTATAAAACGCCGTGAAATGGTACCAAAAAATGCATGCTTGCCGTTTTAATATAATGATTTAAACGATGTGGAACTATTTCTGTCTTTTGATTCTACTTATTATGCTACTCTGTTACAAGGGGATGTTAGGAGAGTAACAGTTTGGAGTCATGTCTTATATCTGAATATGTGTAACAAAAAGGTAATTTTCTCGCGGATATATATTACCAGTTATTTATTTTATTGATAATGATAATCTTGATAATAACACATTTATTTTATGATTTGGGTGTGGTGCTACACAGTAGATTTCATGTTAATCTTTACATTGAATCCTGTATTAATAAAGTTTAAGGTTTATTATGTTTCATTAAAAGACGGTCTAGGAAATGTTTCGTACTTAGCAAAACGTAATTTTTGCATTAAGAGTCCTTGGGTCATGAAACTTTCCATCTTATAGCGACCGATTTAAATTAATTGACCATCCTTTACTTGAACGTAGGTATTATCTTTATTGGCCTTCCTTCACTTGAACGTAGAAAATTCGAGATTAATGGTCAGATTGATTCACAATATTTGCTCGTTTTTATTTTTAGATTTATGTTTGACCTTTGGATCGTTATTGAACAAATCAACCCGTGTACGTTCTCGTCCAGTGCATACAATCGGAGTGTCCAAGAACATTCATCAACATTTATATCGAGAGCTTATATTCAAAAGTGGCTATGAACCATTTTCTCAAAAACGAGTTTTTGATGCCAAACTATTCTCAGATTTGGATGCCATCTGTCATATAAATTTGGAAAAGAAATTTTTTCAAATTTTTCTGATTGGACTATCCACTTACACGTTAATATAAATAAAATAGTTCAACAATGGAGCATATAACCGAAGGTTATACTTCGCTACAACGCTTTTGTTTAAAACATTTTTCTATCAAATTCCATAATTTCGCGATAATAGCATTTTGATTCCCAAGTTATCAGGCTAAAGCTAAAATAGGATAATAGTGGCAGTGAAAGGTATCTTCAGAAAACACCGCGTATCTTTTTATTATATTGAGAATACAAAAATATATTTTTGACATGTGATTGCAGACTTCATGGGGAATATTTGTGTCAGAAAGGTTTCAGAATCCTGAATGCAGAAAGATAAGAGTTTTGGATTTTTCAATAATTGCAGCGATTCTCGCGACTGACTACATATATGTTACAAACGGCATTGGTTCTTAATACGCAAACAAAAAATCAGTCGGATAGATCGTGAGTAAATCAAAAACAAAAATGTCATGAATGAAAATCATTTTAGCCATATTTCCCGCGAAAATGAAATTTTTCCAAAAAAATATCCAATTTTTATTATTTGTTTACCGTGCCTACCGTAATATATAGTTTTTGTAAATAAATTGTAAAAAGGGATACAAATGGTACTAGAAGTTGGAGTATTTGTGTACATCACAGAAAATGTGTTTTCTACACAACATTGCCAAGATTTCATGAAAAACTTTATCAAGTTTACAATAAATCTTACTTATATATATGAGCATTAATGGTTATGTGCTTATTTCAACAATCATACTGCTCAATTTTAGACATGCAAAAGTGGCTATGAACCATAAAACCGCGAATAAAAGGAAATTTCGAAAACTTTTAATCATATCAATTAGTAATCCTCTTTAGAATCTATATATAAAAGAGTTGCGTTACTGACTGACTGACTTATCATTGACCAGACCAAACGGCTGAAGCCAGGGTCATGAAATTTTCAGGGTAGTTCCCAAATATGACATCGACGTCGACTAAGAAAGTGTTTGTATTTTTTGTTTACCGTGCCTACCGTAATATATAGTTTTTGTAAATAAATTGTAAAAAGGGATACAAATGGTACTAGAAGTTGGAGTCTTTGTGTACATCACAAAAAATACGTTTTCTACACAACATTGCCAAGATTTCATGAAAAACTTTATCAAGTTTACAATAAATCTTATTTATATATTTGGGCATTAATGGTAATGTGCTTATTTCAACATTTATAGTGCTCAATTTTAAACATGCAAAAGTGGCTATGAACCATAAAACCGCGAATAATAGGAAATTTCGAAAGCTTTTAATCGTATCAATTAGTAATCCTCTTTAGAATCTATATACATATATAACCGTACGATTCATAACCAGCAAAACTCCTTTAATTTCATAACCAGGTACCCGGGTACCCGAAGTAGGTTTTTTGCGTTTATTGAAATAAAATAATATTTTCCTGTAAATATTTTTGTTGTTGATTATATTTTGCGTTCTCAACTGTACAAATTTGATATTTGGAAAAAAAAAACTGGTTTCTGTTCGTATATAAGTACCTAAAGCGACGCAAGTAGGCAGAAACTGGGTTGTTTATTTGCTTATTTTGCTTATTTTCGGTACCTACTTGCTTAATTGCTTTTGAATTAGATAGCAGATGTTCATTTGTGTCGTAAAATTGAAATATTTCATTTGCTTTGTCATTCTGTGTTGAATATTTGAACAGTGAAGTTGGTGAAAAATGAGCCGCAACGACCGATATTTGTCTACAAGGGAATACTGGAATTTGAGTGATGAAGCAAGAAGCACACATATTCAACGTTTATTTGAGGAAGCGACTCAAGATGAGGACCTTGAAGTGGACCCTGTGGAAGACCAAAATGAAGGAAATGTGTCCTATACTGGCGAAGTTTCGGAATCAGAGAATGAAGATTTGAATGTTGACAACGCAAACGAAATTGC
The DNA here is from genome assembly GCA_947397865.1 of Polietes domitor. Classification (NCBI taxonomy): domain Eukaryota; kingdom Metazoa; phylum Arthropoda; class Insecta; order Diptera; family Muscidae; genus Polietes; species Polietes domitor. The sequence goes on from OX377619.1 coordinate 109,509,191, forward strand.
AGCTGCTATTGACGCACCAGAGGAAATTTTCTTTGATGACGAAAGTGAAAGTGAAGATGATGATATGCAAGAAGATGCACCAACAACAAACCCAGCAGAAGATGCACCAACAACAAACCCAGCAGACTACATGACTGCACGTGACGGCACACAATGGCAGCGAACACCACGTAGTTGCCAACAAGTGAGAAGCCACAATATATTCAGAGACCGCTGTGGTCCAGCGCGGATTACTGAAAATATGACGCCTTTGCAGTGTTTCAAATCATACCTCACAGTGGAAATGGTGGGTATAATAGTGCGCCACACAAATAGAAAAGCGCATGCCACATATAATGCGTACAATGAAGCGAATCCCAATAGACGTCAGTTGAAGTGGAAAGACACGACAATCAACGAAATTTATGCGTTCATTGGAATGAATTTGATGGCTGGCACAAATCATTCTAATGACGAAAACGCAAGAGATTTGTGGACGTCACAGGCTCACCCAATATTCCGCGCCACCATGGGAATAAACAGGTTTTTCGATTTGCTGCGTTTTATGCGGTTTGACGACCCCAGAACACGGGTAGAGCGGCAGCGTCAAGACAAAGCGCGCCAATTTGCGATATTTGGATAATGCTCAATGCAAATCTTGCCAGATATTATGTGCCATCAGAATATTTGACCATTGATGAACAATTATATCCATACCGTCGTAGAACCAAATTCACACAATATATACCCTCGAAGCCAGCAAAATATGGTATGGTGGTGGATTTGCGATGCCAAAAACTCATATCCACTTCATGGCCAAATATATACAGGCAAACAAGAAACTGGTCGTGAAGTTGGTGTTGGCGAATGAGTGGTGAGAGATTTAGTTGGGCCATACTACGGTAGCGGACGAAATATCACCATGGATAATTTTTTTACGACGCTGCCGTTGGCTAGGCAACTAAAAGTAGAAAAGCTCAGCATTGTGGGTACAATCCGCCGCAACAAATCTTACATCCCTGCGGAGATGAAAGAAGACAAAAAAAAGACGTTGGTTCAAGTTTATTTGGCTTCCACGAAAACGTAACACTGCTCTCATATAAGCAGCGGAAGTCCAACTCGGTCATCCTTCTTTCTAGTATGCATGATGATGCACAAATTGACGAGAATGGGAAACCAGAAATTATTAATTTTTACAACCAAACAAAAGGTGGGGTGGACGTTATGGACCAAACGCTCCAAGAATACACGACCCAGCGACAAACAAGAAGATGGCCGATGGCATTTTTCTATAACATCATTGATGTGAGCGCATTTGCATCACACATCATATATTATGAAAATAATCCAACTGCACGATACACCACGACGCGCAGGAAGAATTTCCTGCGTCAAATGGCAGAAAACCTGTGCATTCCTGTTATAGAAAATAGAATTTCAAATGTGCAAAGCGTGCACTAATTTTCAACAAAAAATGCAATTGAAAGCATCATCGGAAGGCCGTTGGAGATTGTGCTTTGTGCTGCAGGTACGTCAACATCTCCGTCAGCACGACAAAGGGGCAGAAAAGCACATACGGGCGTGTGCTACATGTGCAACCTTCTTCCAAATAAGCGCAGAAGAAAAACTAGAAAAAATTGCAGCATATGTAGCACGCCGATATGCGATGAGCACGCCATAACAATTACTAAATGCTACAATTGCCACAATAACAACGATAGTGAATGGAACGGATGAATTATAATATAATATGTATAAAATATGATAAAATAAATAAAAAAGACATTTATTTCCAATAAAAACAACACAAAAAAACGTTTTTTCATTTACATGTCAGACATTTACATAGGAATTGCATTAGGGTACCCGGGGACCCGGTTGTGTGTTTATGGGGGTAAAACATTTAAAATCATTTTTTAAAGAAAATATTGAAAATATTTTGAATTTTTTGGTATTTAAATCTTAGTTTAGCCAAAATCTCTCATGATTCGGAGTTTTATGTCCATATCTCAAAAATTATAGGCACAGCAGCACTTTAAAGTCAAAAAACGTACACGGTACCCGGTTATGAATCATAGGGATAAAAGAGTTGCGTTACTGACTGGCTGACTGACTTATCATTGACCAGAACAAACGGCTGAAGCAATGGTCATGAAATTTTAAGGGTAGTTCCCAAATATGACATAGACATCGACTAAGAAAGTGTTTTACAAAAATCGTTTTTTTAGGGGGTAAAATGGGACAAAAAGGGATAAACATCGAACCTTCGTCCTGACTAGACGGCAGTAGCTAGAAACATGAAATTCGGTGTATTCCTTGCAATGACAATGCAGACGAGCTACAAATTGGGATTTTTCGAAATTTGTACTTTTAAGGGAGGAAAGAGACAAAAATGGATAAAAATGGTACGAATTTAAGAATTGCAGCTAGAATCGTGAAAATCGGTATTTACATTTGATTTGATATGTAAGTTATTCTGACTATGTAGAAGCGCAGTAAAATTGGATTTTTCGAAATTTGTACTTATAAGAGGTGAGCGGGACAAAAAGGGATGAAAATCGTACTAATTTAAGTATTGCAGCTATAGTCGCAAAATTTGGTGTGTAAATTCCTCTAACCACATAGAAGCGGAATATAAATGCATTTTGTACTTTTAAGGGTTGCGCGGGACAAACAGGGATCAAAATGGTACCAACTAAAGTAATCAAAAACAAACGGAAAAACTAATACAAATAAGCTTTGGCACGGCAGAAGTATTGCTGGGTATCTTTACTTGCATACAGATACTCACATACGCAACGCAATGAGATGCTTGTAAGGGGCATGTGTGATTTATTACTTGCAATTTTGTAAACGGATATTCGGAAAGTGAGTTGTGCTTCTCATTCGTTTGTGAGCAATTTCACGATGCGGTTTTCAGAGACTAGAATGACATTTTATCCCGGCCGCCCCGGCTCGTATAGGAGGCTGGCGTGAAAAGTTATAAAACCCACCTTAAGAAAATTTTGGAACAAATCCGCCACACCTTTGAGGAATTCTTCACAATTCTGGCATCTTCTAGTTCTGCCGTCGTTGGAAAACAGAGTACTTGTTTGAACTCCATAAGCGAAACAAGTGTTGCGTCACGAAGCGATCTGCCCCACAGAGTAGCGTCTGTGCAGAATTATAAAATTGTATCCGGGGCGCGACTGTCAAGTTAGGGTCGTAGACGTCAAAACAAAATCTGGTTTCATCATACGACCAATTCACAAGCTCGTTCTACTTCCCAAGGCCAACTAAAAAATAATTTTCTGTCTTGTCCAGCATGTGATTCACTCCTGGGCTATGACGTCACATACTATTAATAAATTTGTCTTTCTGCCTCGTTACCACAGATATGAATTTCCGACTATTTGTGCCCAATTTGCAACAGAGAGACCGCGACCACATACTCGGCATGCAGAAATTGTCTCGCACTATCCCACCAAACGCCTTGCCCACAAAGCCACGGGTGTCTCAGGTGCAATAGGCTGCACCATACGATAGTACGCATGCACAATTGTGCCTGAATCCATATGACGACGTGGGACGTGTTGCAGTGCGACAGCCAGACCCAAATGTGTGCACACGTGCGCATAATACTGGACCCAAACGTCAACAAGAGTTTTACGCCGACTGCCAGCTTCCCTCTCCCGTGGGAGAAGTGCGCGGTACGTTTGCCAGGTCTGCGCGCACCGTTACAGTCCGTCTTCTGCGTCGTGTGCAAGCCGGGAGTCTCCATAAATCGCCACGCCACCAAATAACGGCATGGAAACGATGTCTGGGCTGACCATGGATTCCACATCCCATACGCTTGCTGCATCGTTTTGGCCTCTGACGTCGCTGGTCGAGTTTATCTGGGACTGCCCCAACAAGAAGGAAGCATGCCCGACGCGCAGGAAACCATATTTGGTTTAGCTTTCTTCGGCGAGGTGCCAGTCATTGATGACGATGAGGAAGCCTAAAGTGGCGGTCACCCCAATGGTATTGACGTCAACGGATGCCGTGAATCATATCGGTCTCGACGTAATTGATTGAGTGACTGACTGACTGATCACTCCCCAGACCAAACGGCTAGAGCTGAAGCTAGAACCATGAAATTTGGTATGTACATTTCCCTTACAGCGAAGAGATCAGATTTGAAGAGAGTTTTTCGTAATTCTTACTTTTAAAGGGTAAAGAGGGATAAAAATTGTACCACCGCAATGACCAAACGGCTGGGACTACAATCTTGAAATTTGGTACAACAATTTCTCTTATAGCTTCAACGCGCCCAAGAAAATATTTTTCGAAATTCGTACTTTTAAGGGGTAAAAAGGGATAAAAATGGTACCACCACAATGACCAAACTGCTGGGCCTAGAATCTTGAAATTTGGTATGGATATTCCTCTTATAGCATGAAGACATACCTCAAGATTTCATTTGCAAAATTCGTACCTTTGGGGGTCAAATGGGACAAAAAGGGACAAAAATTGTACCAACAACATGGCTGAAGCTAGAACCATGAAATTTGGTATGTACATTTCTCTTACAGCGAAGAGATCAGATTTGAAGGGAGTTTTTCATAATTCATGCTTTTAAGGGGTAAATTGGGGTAAAAAGGGATAAAATGGTACCACCGCAATGACCAAACGGCTGGGCCTAGAATATTGAAATTTGGTATGGGCGTTCCTCTTACGGCATGAAGGCATCCCAAAAAGGTGATTTTAAAAAAATCGTACTTTTGGGGGGGTAAAATGGGGCAAAAAGGGACAAAAATGGTACAAATAACACGACTGAAGCTATAATCATGAAATTTGGTGTGTACATTTCTCTTACAGCGTAGAGATCAGATATGAAGTGAGTTTTTCGAAATTCGTACTTTTAAAGGGTAAAATGGGGTAAGGAGGGATAAAAATGGTACCACCGCAATGACCAAACGGCTGGGACTATAATCTTGAAATTTGGTACAAAAATGCATCTTTAGCTTCAACGCGCCCAAGAAAATATTTTGCAAAATTCGTACCTTTGGGGGTCAAATGGGACAAAAAGGGACAAAAATTGTACCAACAACATGGCTGAAGCTAGAACCATGAAATTTGGTAGGTACATTTCTTTTACAGCGAAGAGATCAGATTTGAAGAGAGTTTTTCGTAATTCTTACTTTTAAAGGGTAAAGAGGAATAAAAATTGTACCACCGCAATGACCAAACGGCTGGGACTACAATCTTGAAATTTGGTACAAAAATTTCTCTTATAGCTTCAACGCGCCCAAGAAAATATTTTTCGAAATTCGTACTTTTAAGGAGTAAAAAGGGATAAAAATGGTACCACCACAATGACCAAACGGCTGGGCCTAGAATCTTGAAATTTGGTATGGATATTCCTCTTATAGCATGAAGACATACCACATGATTTCATTTGCAAAATTCGTACCTTTGGTGGTCAAATGGGACAAAAAGGGACAAAAATTGTACCAACAACATGGCTGAAGCTAGAACCATGAAATTTGGTATGTACATTTCTCTTACAGCGAAGAGATCAGATTTGAAGGGAGTTTTTCGTAATTCATACTTTTAAGGGGTAAAATGGGTTAAAGAGGGATACAAATTGTACCACCGCAATGACCAAACGGCTGCGACTAGAATCTTGAAATTCGGTACAAAAATTTCTCTTATAGCTTCAACGCGCCCAAGAAAATATTTTTCGAAATTCGTACTTTTAAGGGACAAACGGGGTAACAAGGAATAAAAATGGTACCACCGCAATGACCAAACGGCTGGGCCTAGAATCTTGAAATTTGGTATGGATATTCCTCTTATAGCATGAAGACATACCAAAAGATTTCATTTGCAAAATTCGTACCTTTGGGGGGTCAAATGGGACAAAAATTTTACCAACAACATGGATGAAGCTAGAACCATGAAATTTGGTATGTACATTTCTCTTGCAGCGAAGAGATCAGATTTGAAGGGAGTTTTTCATAATTCATACTTTTAAGCGGTAAATTGGGTTAAAGAGGGATACAAATTGTACCACAGCAATGCCAAACGGCTTGGAACTAGAATCTTGAAATTTGGTACAAAAACTTCTCTTACAGCTTCAACGCGCCCAAGAAAATATTTTAAAAAAATCGTACTTTTTGGGGGTGAAATTGGGTAAAAAGGGATAAAAATTAGCCCAATAAAATGGATGGAGCTGAAACCATAAAATTCCCTCAAAATGTTTAGAATTAAGGAAATTTTCGATATTTGTACTTTTAAAGGGAAAAGGGGATAAAAAAGGTACTAACAACACGGATGACGCTACAATAATGAAATTCGGTGTGTATGTTCGTTTTACAGCGTAGATCACTAATAAGAAAGCATTTTTCGATATTTGTACTTCTAAGGGATTAAATGGGATAAAAATTGTACCACCATCCTGACCAAACGGCAGTGCCTAGAATCTTGAAATTTGGAACGGGTATTACTTTTATAGCACGAATGGGATCAAGAAAATATTTTTAAATTCGTACTTTTTGTGGGTGATATCGGGTAAAAAGGGATAAAAATGGTACCAATCAATGGAGCTGGAATAATAAAATTCGATGTGTACATACCTCAAAACCCTTAGTAACGCAAAATGACCGAATCTCTTCAAATTCATACTTTTAGTAGGTAAACGGGGAAAAGGGGATAAAAAAGGTACCAACAACACAGATGACGCTACAATAATGAAATTCGATATGTATATTCGTTTTACAGCCCAAATCACTGATAAGAAGACATTTTTCGAAATTTGTAATTTTAAGGGATAAATAGGATAACAATTTAACCACAGCCAAGGCCAAACAACTGGGCCTAGAATCATGAAATACGGAACGGGCTTTACTTTTACAGCACGCATGCGACTAAGAAAATATTTTTCAAACTTCGTACTTTTTGTGAGTGAAATTGGGTAGAAAGGGATACAAAAAGGTACCAATCAAACAGATGGAGCTGGAATCATGAAATTCGGCGTGTAAATCCCTGAAAATGCTTACAAACGCAAATTGAAGGAATTTTTCGAAGTTCGTACTTTTAAAGGGTAAACGAGTAAAGCGGGATAAAAAAGGTGCCAAGAACGTAGATGACGCTACAATAATTAAATTCGGTACGCATATTCGTCTTGCAGTGTAGATGAGAATATGAAAAGAAATTCGGTGTGTACATTTCTCCGAGTACATAAATTAATGTTTCGAAATTTGTATGTTTAAGGGCACAGACGGCACAGAAAAAGTTATGTGTGAACATTATAGTCATTATCTTTTTTTATTTTGACCAAAGCTTATGTCAATTTGCGTGGAAAGTATAGAAGTTATATTAGGTTTAATTTTACGTACGGGTCGTTTGCTTTGGAATATGGACTATACGTGTGGGTACCATAAGATGTATATCAATTTCCCCCATTTTCGAATTTAAACTAAGTTTGGGAAAATAGTACTATGTGCAGAGTTTGAATAAATTACTTAAGAATGAAACATGCTAATAATTTTCTACTTTATATTTTTTGTAGAAAAATTGTTTCCATTTTGTGCCTATAAATTAAACTATTGACTACGTATAAACGCTGAAAGTGATATCCTTCAAAACAGTTTGAATACTGATACAAACTACTGTCTTACCATACCATTTTTCCGCGTACGAAGTAGCGGGTATTTGCTAGTTATTTACATAAATATCATTATATACTTGGATTGTTTCTTTCTATATTAACTATTAATATTTAATTTGTATTTGTTGAGAACATTCGAAAGTAAACTTTGCTTTACTAATATCGCAAGGGGGCCGGAATGTTCACGCAAGCACGGTTTGCCCACCCATGTATGGAGCGGTTGTTAAAATCAAATAAAATGATATTCAGCAACCTCTGCCATGCTTGCATGAACCTTTCGTTCTGTTTTGTTCCTCGCTCTCCCATGCTCAGTGCAGTTGACATTGACCCTTTTTTATACCCTCCACCTCCGGGGGTACACCTAGAAATATCGACCTGACGATCTAGCCATTACTGTCCGTCCGTCCATCCATCCGTCTGTTGAAAACACGCTAGCATCTAAACAAAAAGAGCTAGGACGTCCAAAATTCCCAGAATACATAGTTGGGATCGGTTGGGATTAAAAGTGGGCGAAATCGGATCACATGGAAAAAAAAGTACTGAAAACTCATAATATTTCGAATATTTAAGAAATTTTTTTAATATGTCTGCTTATATTTGCTTGATATTTGGTATGCGCATTCCCCTTATTTATAGAGGATAAAGTGGGGCAAAAAGGGATAAAAATGTATCCTATCAAATAGGGTATCCAACCGATTAAATTTTATTCGATTAATCGAATATTTAATAACAAATATTTGTTCGGATAATCAGAAATGACCGAATTTCGAATAACGAATAATTCGATTAATCCGTACCAAATAATCGAATATTCGAAATGTAATACTACCAAACATTTTTGGAGCGAAATATCATTTTGGAAAGTAATAATCGCACAAATGAAATTAGCCTTTCGACCGAACTGAAAAAAATAAAAATAGTACAAATTTCAACAAAAAACGAAAAGTAGAATCGAATGACATACAATTTTTATATTTAGATAAATTGAAAAAGAACTAAAAAACTTATTTACATGCTCTTCTTTCTATTGCTCCGACTTCAAAAGTAAAAGAGTTTTTCAGAAATCGAACTATATTAAAACAAAGGAAAAGAATCGCCTTAAATCCAATAGCTTTATTATATATTCCTATCTAAAATTTAAATAATTTACAGGAAATTTTATTCGATTAACCGAATATTCGAATAAGAGCTGTCGACTTTATTCGGTTAATTAGAAATTTTGCATTTTTGAGTAAACGATTAATCGAATAATCCAAAAGAACGAACAATTGGATACCCTACTATCAAACGACAACATCTAGAAACACGATATTCGGTGTGTACATTCCTCTAATTGAGTGGATACACAATATAAAAACATTTTTTCCAAATTCGTACTTTTAAGGGGTAAAATGGGATGCACCTAGAAATAAATAAAGGGATTTCTTGAAATTCTTACTCTTAGAGGGTAAAATGGAAAAAGGCGATACAAATTGTACCAACCAAATGGCGGCAGCTAGAATCATGAAATTCGAAAGATGCATTCCTCTAACAGCTTAAGCACGAAAAATTAAAAGGTTTTTCCAAATCCGTACTTCCAAGGGATACAATGGGAACAATGTGAACAGAGGGATAAAAATGGTACCAATTAGGGGGTAAAATGAAAAAAGGGGATACAAATTGTATCCTCTGACATAGTATACACGAAAAATAAAACGGTGTTTCCAAATTCGTACTTTCAAGGGATACAATGAGAACAGAGGGATAAAAATGGTAATAACTAATCTAATTGCCTATACAAGTAAAATAAAGAGATTTCGAAAGCCGTAGTTTTAAGGGTGTAAAAGGAGATAAAAATGTTACAACCAAATTGTCGCAGCTAGAATCATGAAATTCGATGAGACTTTTCCACATTCGTACTTTTCTACTTTTACGGCAAAAATGGGTAGAATCATGAAGTTAGGCTATTTTAAAATTTACACTTTTGGAAATACAAACAACCAAATGACTGTAGCTAAAACTGCACATACTATCCACCTATAGTTGCGTTATTTAAGCTTTTTTGAAATCTTCTGCCTTTTCTTTACTTTTTGAATTGACTGCTGTATTATTTCGATGTATAGTATAAACATATTGGTAACCTTGCCTCATAAGCGTGTTTTAACTTTTCAGGCTTCATTCGAGTTTGACGCTTGAGTATTCAACGCAATAAAGAAGGAACATATATTTTTGTTAAACGTATTAAAATAATTTATAGATTTAAACATTATGAAACATTAAAAAAATCGGTAACAACTTTGAAAAGCTGCCAAAAATATGTATTTCCAGTTTGTTTGCATTATTTTCGCCTAAAGACTGGTGTGCACCTATCACAAAATTTTCATTTGCTAGTGCGCACCACAAAATTAAATTTTGACATTTATTTGCTATTATATTTTTATGGATTTTAATTTTTGTGATTTTGAGCTGTTTATTGTTTGTTTACATTTGGTTTGTCTATACTAATCTACACTATTATTTTCCGTGACGAGATATATATGAAATTAGCTACAGAAATTTTCGTAAGAGGTACGTACCAGTCTTAATATCTGAACTGGGAAGTGTCATTTTACACTCTACTAAAATATTCTAAATTATTCCAAAATCAACTGTATGTAGGTGTAATTATAATAATTATTTAAATATGTAACCATATACACATGATACATTGTTCATCACTGAAAATCTTTTGATAACGAATAAAAATATAATTAGAGAACATTTCTCAAAACTGAAGTCCTTTTACCTGACATTCCTGTCTTTCCATTGCCTTGCCCATTAAATTTGGAAGCACTTCCATTTTAGTTGCATTCCTAAACCCCAATTTGCATTTTGAAGAAGATCTTTTGAAGAACTTCCAAAAATTTGATAATATGTTAATATCCCGAATAGCATTTTCATAAGTGAATGAGAACGAGTTTTTCATATGGGATCACAGAAGTAAAGTGTCCGCTTTGCATCCAGCAAGTCTCTGGTACGAGTCGTGGCTCGCTAAATTTGCTTTTTATTATTTATTTTGTTTATTATTTTTTAACTTTGTACAATTTTAATAATGGAATCAATTTAGTTTGAAAATTTTATAAATTTATTGTTTTACTAATGTTCTCCAAATATTTCATTTTTTATTAATTTTTAGCACTTCATAATATCAATAACATTAAATAGTATCTATTGTCAATTTTACCTAACTAAATGGTTTGCTTTAGTCATTCATCACTCACAACAGAGGATAGTTGAGATGGTTAGAGTACAGTAGTAGCAACCAGAAGGTTCAATGTACACCACTTCGTGGACTAGGGTATTATAAGTTAGTTTTCCGCCAAATGTTTGTATCACCTAGAAATAATGGAATTAGACCCACATTTAAGTATACGGATCAGCTTAGAATCACCAGCTGAATCGATTTAACGATGTCTGTCTGTCCGTCTGCTGTCCATCTAAGCATGTTCGCAATTGTCGTCGATTGTCGTGAAATTTGCAGAAGTTATTTCTTTGGTCCAAGGACCATCGGTATTGAATTCGGAGGAAATCGGTTCAGATTTAGATATAGCCTCCATACAAATATCCTATAATTTACACTATTACTGCACTAGAATACACATTTTAATGGGATCATGACAAAATTTTCAGGGTCGTCTTATATATGGACTAGAAAAAGTTAACGGGAAAGTGGACCACATGGGTGCATGGTTTGATATAGCCCCCATGCAAATGTACCTCCGATTTACAATATTAGTGCTCTAAAATTGAGATTTTACATCGGATCGTGATCTAATTTCCCACACAATGTTACATTTAGACTAGAAGCACCTATTTTTAAAGCCTGCTATATAGGTCAATGTTTTGGTATAGCCCCCATACAAATGGGCCCTCAGTTCACACTATTATCGCTCTAGAACACACATCTTACATTGTATTTTGATAAAATTTTGCAGATTATGATATATTTCAATAAAGAATTCCTACTTTGAAAGTGATCTATAAGGGTCCACTTTTTAATGTAGCGCCCTTACAAACCCCTTATTATTACCCCTCTAGGACCCACATTTTACATAGGAAGTTTATCAAATTTTGCAGATTATATTATATTTCAACTAAGAATACATACTATGAAAGTCAAATATATGGGTCCATATTTTGGTACATACAAGTTGGGCCTCCATTATACTCTATTACATCTCTTGAACCCACATCGTGCGTTGGACCTCGATGCAATTTTGCAGATCATGTTATATTTAAACTAAGAATATCTACTTTGAAAGTTATCAACATTTTACATCGGAAGTTTTTAAAATTTTGCAGATCATGTTCTATTTCAGCTATTAATACCTACCATGAAATTCAAATATATGTGTCCATAGTTTGGCACAATCCCCATACAAAGGGTCCCCCCATTTTACACTATTACTTCTTCAGATCATATATCTCACATCGGATCTTTATAAAATGTTGCAGATCATGACTCATTTCCACTAGGAAAGGCAACTATAATGGCCCATGTTATGTTACAAACCCCAAATGTCCGTCCAATTTATCCTATTCAGCTGTAAAATCTGCATTTGTCATCGGATCTTGGTAAAATTTTCCAGATCATATTATATTTACTCTCGGAATACCTACCCGAAAATTGGACCATATGGGTCAATGTCCCACCAATTTTCAATAACATCGTTTTAAATCCTTCATATTACATCGGATCTGGATTAAATTTTCCAGATTATGGATTATTTCACATAGGAACACTTATTGATGGAGTGTACCATGGATCCCGATTTTAATTACGCACAGAAATTGCCACCGCTTATTATCAGTTTCTGATTTGTTTATATAACACTTCAGATTCAACTTATTACAGCCAATCGAATTTGACATATTCGTTAAATTTGACTAAAGATACTGTATAATTTATCACCCCCATAAAACACCTGGATTTAGTAATCAAAGCCAGGTATATGTGCAGGGACCCGCCCGACTTTAGCTTTTCATTACTTGTTTAAAATAGAAATGGAAAGTAGTGAAAAAGTGGATTCTTCGCCACAACTTAAAATTAACTTTTAAATCTTTCAAAGTAAAGATTTTGCTAGGCGCCGATGTGTTCTTTTCTTACCGTATGTATGTATCTAAAAACACATCCATTGTCTAAGCTACGAAACACATGAAAGTGTTGATTCATAAATCATTTCAAATGAAACTACAGTAGAATCTAAATCTGAACCGATTCTTGTGTCAATTTTTGTTAGGATCGGACAATAATTGCGACCTGCACTTTGAATACAAGAATAGATGGACGGACAAACAGACAGACCAGCAATGTGCGTCGACTCAGAATGCGATTCTAAGCTGATCTGTACAATAAACGGTTTATTTCGTTTCTTTTAGGCGTTACAAACAAATACATAAAGACATAATACCCTAATGGAGGGTATGCCCAAATCGCCTACACTTTATATATACACAATAACTTGGGCAATATAACAATGTGGTATTTGAAGAGTTTTGGAAAGTAGTTATTTTTGTGGAAACTGTGATAGCTCAAAGTTCGACTTTCAGTTATGTATCTCAAAAACAATAATTTCGTAACCAAATACTCAAGATTCAAACGACTCAGTTGTAATGAAGTACTGAATATATAAAAAGATCTTTATTTACATACTTCGTACTACACATTATACACTCTACGAGAGTATTATGTCTTTTTGCATTTATTTGTAACACCCAAAAGGAAGCTAGATAGACCCATTGTTAATCGACTTAGAATCACTTTTTGAATCGATTTAGCAATGTCCGTCCTTCCATCTATTCTTGTAATCAAATTACAGGTCGCAATTGTAGCCTGAACTAGAGATGAATCGCGTGATTCACGCGTGATCGTGAGCAAAATTTATTTTACTCACGTGAGCGTGCGTGAACAACGAAAAACTGATCGTGCGTGAGTCTAATTTCAGCGCGAGTCAAGTGATTTTTTCGTGAGTATGAGAATTAATAAATTCTTTTATTTTCATTTATTTCGTTTAAAAATGTGAAATTTTCCACTCAAAATAAAAGTCATATACATATATACATTAGGATGGGTCACGAAAATAAATTGCACCCCCAGAAATGAAGATTGGATTGTTTAATGATGATCTACAAAATATTTCGTAACTGGGTCAAGCCATCTGTGAGCTAAACGGTCCTGAAAACACCTCTAAAAATAATGTTTTCCGATGTAATTTTTTTATTTTGCATTTTTGCCCATTTTTTTTTTTTTTTGAATTAGTAGATCCTTGGAACACTTTAAATAAAAATTTATATTCTTGTCTTAGAATAACTCATTGGTAGAATTATTGGGCGTTTATATTGATTTTTTGAGGATTTTCAAGGTGACAGCTTAAAAACTCATATTTCTTGGAAACATTTTGTAAGAGGTGTAATGAAAAATAAATAGGAAGAATAAGTACCTTTCGACCAATGCCTAAATGATGATTAACGGACGAAAAATGACGTCGCTGGCTCTACTTTTGTGAAATAATTTAATGTAGGCGATGGTTTTCACAGCCAAAATGTTCAAACGCTTTTTACAAAAATGAACGCTGCGGCGTCAATTTTATTGGTGACTTATTTTCGTTGGGTGACTGGAACTTGTTTTTCAATTTGTATGGACGGCGACCCAGCCTAATATACATATATTTATTTCTAAAGCAAAGTGTTTCAATGCACATATAATTTCTAATGTTTCTATTATTTGAACAAGTATTCGATGTGCCAACACTAGGCACTGCATTTATACGGGAAACCCCCTTTGTGTTAGTTAAAAAATTCACATAAGTGATATTGGGGTATATGCTTTGTTTCTACTTGGATTTTATGTCAGTGTCAGATTTTTAACTTATTTTGCGTAAAACTGTAATTTTGTATACTACTTTAAAAATTTGAATTTAAGACCAACATTGCAAACGTGGAGTGATTTAAATAATATAATTTTCGGATTTTCGCGGCTTTACTCATTCCGATTTATAATACGAAATGAGGGGGATCATGGATATATTATTTTCTTTGTGGAAATTGTGATTTACATGAATCACGCGTGATTGGGAGCAAAATTTATTTTACTCACGTGAGCGTGCGTGAACGTGAGGAACGAAAAAATCTTCGTGGGTGATTCAATTTTTTCTTTCGTGAGCGTTCGTGAACGTGAGCCAATAATCACTCACGCGCCCACCTCTTGCCCTAACCTAATGAAACTTTGCACAACGAAATTTTTCGGGATAAGGACGAACGATTTGGCTCTTTTCACTCTAGGAACCACATATATTATCAGATTGTCTTCAAAATTTGCAAAACATCTTATATTTAAACTAGGAAGATCTGTGGAGAAAATAGGTCAGATCGGTTCAGATTTATATATTGCTCCCATTCAAATTTCGCTGCCGATTTGACTTTTTCCGCTCTAGAAACCACATACCTTAACAGATTTTCTTCAAATATGGCAAAATATCTTATATTTCTACTAGAAATATCCATGGTGAAAATGGGTCAGATTGGTTCAGATTTATATATATAGCACCCACACAAATTTCACTCCCGATTTGACTATTTCCATTCTATAAACCACATATTTTAACATATCTTCTTCAAATTTTGCAAAATATATATATAACTAGAAACACCCATGGTGAAATGGGTCAGACCGGTTCAGATTTATATATAGCTCCCGTACAAATTTCGCTCCCGGTTTGACTCTTTCCGCCCCAGAAACCACGTAACCACGTTCACCGAATTTCTTCAAATTGAGCATAACACGTTATACTTAAACTGAAGAATCTATTGTGCAAGTGGGTCACTTTATTCCATGTTTGGATATAGTCCCGATACAAATATTCTTCTCGCTTTGAAAAATTGGGTCAGGTCATACTAGCCTATGATTAGGAAACATACAAAAATCCTTCCTGTTTTCTTTTTTTTTTACCGAATTGAATTTCTATCCGAATATTGGAGTGTATCATATAGTCGGCTCCGCCCGACTTCAGCCTTTCCTTACTTGTTTTAATCTAGAAAAAGTGTTTGTGCAATTATATATTATACTAGGAAATACCCGCGTACGGTATAAGGATATTTATTTCAATCGCTTGTAAATGCTCACAAAATTTGAAAAAAGCGCTTTATGTTGCGCAACTGCGTATTCACACAAAATTCTCGATTCCAGATCCTACGTAGATGGAGGAATTTATACACCGAATTGATTTTTGTCCCCCTTGTACAAATTAAACAAAGCATAATTTATATTCTACCATCAATTTATACGTAGTCAATAGATTAATTTAAGTAGGCACACAAATTGAAACAATTTTCTTACAATAAAATCATATAAAGTAGAAAATTATTTGCCCGCTTCTTTCTGGGATATATAAGCATTTGGGATAGGAAAATGTGTAACTCAGAGTGATTTAAGACCCTAAGCATGTAATCAATCCCTAAATTTTTATCACTTTTGATCCACCTCCGCCTATAAAGTACACATTTTGATACAATACATTTGTATTGCACGCCAGAGTAATTATGTATATACCTCGAGTCGAACTTTTGAAAAATCCTTTAGAGGTCAGTGGAATATACACGTTGGTACAATTTTCATCCATTTTAATCCCTTTAAAGTAAAAATTTCAAAAAATCCCTTCTTATCTCGCATCTATGTAAGACGAATATACACATCGAATTTCATGATTACATTTGCCTTCTGTATCCCCTTTTTCTCGTTTACCCTAAAAAAGTACGAATTTCGAAAAATGCATTCATTTCGCGTTTCTAAGAATTTTGAGAACGAATGTCATGATTCCAGCTCCGTCTGTTTGATTGGTATCATTTTTATCTCTTTTTGTCCAACTTCAACCCCAAAAATTAAAGAATATTTCCTTGGCGCATTCGTGCTGCAAGACTATTATGCGTTCCAAATTTCAAGATTCTAGGCCCAGCCGTTTGATTATTGTGGTGATACCATTTGTATCTCTTTTTACCCCATTTTAACCCCTTAAAGTACGAATTTCGATCACACCTCTACACTGTAAGAGAAATGTGCACACCAAATTTCATGATTCTAGTTCTAGCCGTTCGGTCAGGGGAGTGATCAGTCACTCAATCACGCAACTTTTTTATATAAAGGGTCCGCCAAATAACTTTTTTTGGAAAATGCTATAAAAAAACTACTGAATATTTTCTCAAATTTCTTTTTTTATTTGAAAGTACAATCCTTCCGGTTAATAATGGAAATTAATTTCATTCAAATGGCTGCTGAGGGCACCCCACAAATAATAGTCCAACGGTTGAATAGTTGAAAAACGTTAGATGGTGGACCCTTTGTATAGATTGTATAAACATGTACTTTATAAACATCTAAGACATCATTGAAATTAACATTTTAAAATAATTTTCGACTTTCGCAGCTTGTAAAAGTATATATATTGTTTTACGTCTCCATTTTTTAAGTAAGGTGGCACGTATTTCGAATCAAATAAATATCAACTTCAACTAACAAAGTGTGTATAATTTTTTAGCGTACAAGCTCATGAAAAATTTACGCTCTAAAAATGAGTTTAAAATTGTTGTATTAATTGTTATAAGCATACGACTTTAGTTAAGCATCCATTTGAAAAATTAATAATTCAAGCTCGAGGTCTGAATTATTAATTTTTCAAATGAAAAGTTTGTATTTTTTAGTGTAAATTTAAAGATTTTTTAGTGTGTAAAAAGGGATGTATGTATACAATTATTCTTTAATATTGCATTCATTTACTTGTACATATACTCTATTGTTGTAATTCTACATTTTTAAAGTGTAAAATTTGTTAATTCTTACATCATTTGTTGAATAGTACACAAGTACTTTTGAATTGAATCATATTGAAAATTGCGACAATTAGGTTTACTCTTGCTCATAAAAAGTAGTAAAGCAAAAGTAAAAAGTACTGAAGCCATAACAAAGCAGTTCTCAGTAAACAAGTGTGCAGTGAAGTTATCATAACAGTAACTCTTTAAGCCGTGATTTCAAGCTGCGATAGCAAAAACGTTAATAACATTTTTATTTTTTTGCTCAACATAAAAAAATATTTTTTCACATTGTCGCCAACTACAATATAAATATATGTATCAAAACAAATTTTCATAAAAAAATATGTTGTGTGGCCTTTTTTGGACTCGATAACCATAATTTCGATTTACATTGGATAATTATCCAGGCTAAGTCCAAAATTTTTAACACTAAATTATTTTGAACTGGGATATTGTCCTATTAATCCAAATTGATTACAGACCAAAAAAAATGCAAACGAAAAAACTTAAACTAAATTATTTTTTCAAAATTTGTTTTTACACCCAAATTGATAATGTTGTTGGCGACAATTTTAAGAAAATATTTTTTTATTTTGAGTGTAATTTTAATTATACCCTGCCCCACTTCGTGGAATATGGTGTTATAAGTTAGTTTTCTGCCAAATGTTTGTAACACCAAAAAATAATCGAGCTAGACCCACCTTTACGTATACCGATCGGCTTAGAATCACCAGCTGATTTGATGTAACGATGTCTGTCTGTCCGTCTGCTGTCTATCTAAAGCTTGTTTGCACTCTACAGGTCGCAATTGTAAATCGAATGTCATGAAATTTTGCTGAAGTAACTTTTTTAGACCAAAGAAGATCGATATTGAATTTGGAGAAAATCGGTTCAGATTTGGATATAACCTCCATACAAAAATCCTTATAATTTACACTATTACAGCTCTAGAATACACACTGTACATGGGATTATGACAACATTTTCAGGATCGTGTTACATTTTAACTAGAAAAAGCTTAAGGGAATGAGGGGGCTATATCAAAACATAGACCCAGTTTTGATATATATAAGACAGCAATCTTCAAAAAAAGGCTTAAATTAAATTAAATTAAAAAAAAGGCACTATAATTTGTGTGGAAGGTAGTTGGAGGTTCGTATAACATGGTCCAGCTTCCACATTTATAAAAACTTTTAAAAACATTATCAAATCATAGCGGATCACATGCACCAGAATATAAGTTATAAAGGATTTAATATTACCTAGGATAGAAGCAATTGTCTGGGAGGTACAAGAAGGCTAAAGCCTAATTTTTTTATGTTTAAAGTGATTATAAAAACATTTTTAAATATTAACTTGCAAATGATTTTGACTACCTGTCGGTTTAAAGTGTACGTTTAAAGTGGTTATAAAAAATTAAATATCAACTTGCTAATGATTTTGACTACCTTTATGGATGTTATGTCGGTTACAATAAAACCAAAGATTTTGTGTGGGAGGTACTTATTATGCTCCAGGATGGGGGCATACTAATTTTGTGATTCCGTTTGTAACACCTTGAAATATCGACCTGAGACCCTATAAAGAATATATATTCTTGATCGTCATAAAATTCTATGACGATCTAGCCATGTCCTTCCGTCCGTCTGTTGAAAGCACGCTAGCATCTAAACGAACGGAGCTAGGAGGCCCAAATTTTGCATAAATGCGTCTTATAGTCGTAGATCGGTTGGGATTGCGCGAAATCGGCCCAAAGGGAAAAATTTTTCCCTCACAAGGACTGAAAAACCCCATAATAACCCCTAATATTTTAGAGTATTTAAGCATATTTTATCAATATGCCTGCTTGTACTTACTTGATATTGGGTATGCGCATTTCCCCGATAACAAAAATGTGCACCATAAAACGATTTTTATTCATAGGGGGCGAAATGGGACAAAAAGGGATAAAAATGGTACCTATTAAACGACAACAGCTAGAAACACGAAATTCGCTGTGTACATTCCTCTAATTGAGTAGATACATAATATGAAAGTATTTTTTCCAAATTCGTACTTTTAAGGAATAAAATGGGAATAGAGGGATAAAAATGGTACCAACCAAACGGCTGCACCAAGAATATTGAAATTCGGTGTATACATTCCTCTTATTGTGTATACACGTAAAATAGAAGGATTTTTCCAAATTCGTACTTTTTGGGGTTCAAATGGAAGAAGGGGATACAAATAGTACCAACCAAATGACCGCAGCTAGAGTCATGAAATTCGGAGTATACATTCCTCTGACTGCGTAGATACGAAAAATAAAAGGTTTTTTTCAAATTCATACTTTCAAGGGATACAATGGGAACAGGGGATAAAAATAGTACCAACTAAACGAATACAGCTAGAATGATGAAATTCTGTGCGTACATCCCTCTAATTGCGTAGACACGTAAAATAAAGAGATTTTAGATAGTCTAAATTTGTATTAAAATAAAATGGAAATACAACCAACTGTGGCAACCACTACCTACCAATATTTATGATATTTAAGCTTTTTTGAAAATATAAATATAAGAATATTTATTTTTTGAATTGACTTGAAATATTATTTCGATATATATATATGTATATAGTGTAAACGTACTGGTAGCCTTCCAAATTTGTATTTTTTTATTCTTATTTTTTCATGAAGTTAGTTTATCTTGCACTTGAGAGATAATTGATTTTTTGGAGATTGCTGTCTTATATTTACTTTTTGAATTAATTTGAAGTATTATTTCGACATATATTATAAACGTATTGGTAGCCTTGACTTATAAGCGTGGCTTGAAATAATAAAAATATTATATTTATTTAAAAATTATTTTTTCAATATTTGTATGTGGTTTGGCTATATTAAAAAAATATATTTTCTTGTAATATTAGTGCACTTCTACGAAAATCGACAGCCTCAGTGGAATGCAATCCATTGTGGAGGGTATATGAAGTTCGGCCGGGCGAACTTAACGCCGTTTTTACTTGTTCCAATCTTCACAAAAAACGATTGGGAAATTAAAAGAATCTTCAAATTCGATATATATCTTCCTAAAAATGTTCTTATTTTACCAATAGCTTTATTGCAAAAGTCTTTTATGAAATGAATTCCTCTATTACAACGTTTTTAATATAATGATTCATAATACAATACTCTTTTTGATACTATTACATTTAATCATTTCACATTTAATGTTTAAATTTAAACATAAAAGGTTTTGTTTTACTTGTGTATTAAATTTTACACTAAAATTTTTTAGTGAGTATATAAAATGGTATATATGATTGAAACTACACCAGGCTTACAACAATGTGATACAACCAGTTAAAAATGACATGTAAAAGGAGTATTCCTGAAAGAAAATAACCATTTAAATCGTATAAGCAGCTTAATTTGATATATATGCCCCTCATTTAAAAAAAAAAATTGGAGATAAAAAACAATATATATTTTTTACATGCTGTGAAATCTATATATATATAAAAGAATTGCGTTACTGACTGACGATACCAAAGGGACAGAGGACGACCTGACTTCCTTGCTAGAAAGGAAAATTACCATAATGCGAGAAGCTCCCTCCAATCCACTATGGTCGCAAATCCATATTTTTTGTCAGAAATTCGAAAAATTTAATGTGGAAATTGTTAAATGTGTATATATTTTCTTAATGGCAACACTCCAAGCTATCAAGAAAATGTATTGGAGGAAACTAGGTGGCAACACTGCAAGCCTGACAGGCAACAAGTGGGATTAATTTAGGTTTAAAGCAGTTATACAAAATACTTAAAATTAAGGCGTAAAAAGAAAATAATGAAGTGACTATATTATTGAAAATTAAGGCCGGCGTAAGTAGTTATATAATATATTAATATATTTAACATTTTGTGATTACTGTAGTCTTGTCAGTTTTCCTAAGTGTTGTAATTGTGTGATTCGTAGTGAGCATAACCTATAAATGTCGTGGACCAAAAGTTATATGTAGGACTCAACTTGACTCAAAGTGTAAATGTGAAAGTGTTCGTCTGAGTGTGTAGTTTATGTTAGAATTAATATCTCGTCAGCATTTTTCGGCAAACTCCTACAATTGCCACTTTATTTTAGCACAATTTCGATTAGCCATAGTACACATATTTGATCATATCTCTGAATCAGATTTGTGTATAAGACCCATCAAAATTACCCATCATTTTAAAGGTATTGTAAGTACCTTTAAATAATTTAAATTGCAGTGTCAAGTAGAATATTTATATGCTATATTTCGCTTCTATAATAATGTTCAGAGACATTGTTCGTCAAAGCGAAATGAGTTTCATTATTTTAAGCTTTCTTAAAATGTTGTTTTTGGTCACCCTGTCTAGAAAATGTGCAAAATTACATTATTATTATCTTTATTTTTCGACTTTATGCCAAATAAAATGGATTTGGGACCAGTGTGCAATCCATGGATAATGCATACCGCGTTGTAATGTCGAGAATAAAGAAGAAAACGGCAAGTCAAGTCACTTTTCCAGAGCTGATTAATAAAATAGTTACTGCACTCTTTCCCCACGTGGATCCCCCACAATCGCTTCAATAAGTCGGCAGATCCAAACGCCACCAGAGGTAACAGTGAGTGAAATCTTAAAGCTATGCATCAAATTTGGATCCAATAAAGCTCCATGGATGGACTGTATGAACGACACCCCAAATCTTTGCTCATTTATTCAACAAAAATTTGAAGAATGGTATTTTTCACAAAATATGAAAAAGACAGAAACTAATCCAAGTCATATGGACCGATATGTCTTTTGGACTCAATTGGCAAGTGTCTAGGAAGAATAATTTATCGCAATCGAGTAAGCCGATGGACTGTTTCAGAGACACACTAAAGGACAAATGACCCATTTCACTAGCCAAAAGTTAAATTCTACATTTTGTTTCTCTATATATTTGATGGCAAAATCTGATAAAGAACACATCAGAGTAACAGCAAAAGCCTTGGGGTTTCATTGAAAAAATATGCAGCTAAATAACAATTTTTATAGTTTATTTGTAAAAATGTTCAACAATGTTGTAAGTAAGCGTTTTCTCATATTTGATGGACAATATATTTTAAGTATTAATATGGAAGATAGTTCTCAATTAAAATTTCGGGACAATTTGGGACAGTAAAGCGAAACATAGAATTAAAGTTTGATGTGTTGCGAGCTTATTAATAAATATCTGGTTTTGCACATGTTTGCCCTTGGGGAAAATATCACTCTTTTCAGATAAACTCAGTATCCAAAATGTCTAAATATTTAACATCTGGATCAAACATCGCACTGAACAAGAGGAGAAGTTGTAGTTTACGATTATGTCCTTTGTAAAATTGGGGTTAACAATTTTCAGAAAGAAAATATAGCGCGCTTCATGTAGATATTTTTGAGAAAAGATGCTGCAGAATCTCGTCATAAAGTATATAAGGCTGACTGATTACAGCACGCTCGGAAGAATAGCCATACAAATAATATATTAGATTTAACATCGGATCCACTGATTTCTTCGATATACTTGAATAAGCTAATACGGCAAATGGAACGCTTTCTAATTCGTCCGGAAGTAAAATAATTTTAAAAATTAGTTTGCGAACGTGGAAAATATAGTCCACAACATAAATCAAATGTTAATGCAAGCGCTGATGAAAATAATAGGACCTACTAGAACAATGACGTAGAGGTTACTTAAGTGATCATCCTTGACAAAATATATTTGGAAAATCAAATTGAATTATGTTTTAAAGCTTTAACTTCAAACAATAAGTAGAAACTTGTCGTGTAAAATTAAACTACTCAATGTACAGAATTTTGTAAATAATGGTTAAGGGACCAAAATAATAAAGCGATACCAAATATTGCAGTGGTCAATAATTAGAAACTTGTTTTTATAAAGACCGTTATTTATTGACTGAACAGAAATAAATAAAAAATATGCACGTCAATGAAAAATATTGAGCAATGTAACACTTAATTGATTTATATTTCATAAATACAGTATACATTCTCAATTTAACACATATTAAACAGAGTAATTTTTGAAATAGCCGTATTTTGTTCGCTTGAAGAGGTTTAGTAAAAATATCAGCTTCCATAATATGTGTCGGACAATATTCTAAATTTGTCGTGTTTTTTCCTTTAAGTCTTTGTCGTTGACTAAATTTTTCCGATTGAATCATTTTCAAACAAATTTGATTGTCTTCATATATAGTAGTTGCTTCTCTTATCTCAAAATCATTCAACTCTTCAACATGTCCAAACCCAGTAGAGGAGGAAAACGCAAAACATGCTGTGCATTGTAGTAGGTATGAGGAACAGAGGACAAGAACAGAAGAAGTAGGACGATGTCTTACAGTCGGTAATATAGTTGACTCAATGCTGATATCCAAACGTGAGTGGGAAGCAGTAAGCAACTTCATAATATACGTAAACGTTAAGGGCGGAAGAGGCGGTACGGAAGGCCATGAGATGAATGATGAGAGATGACCCTCCCCCCACGAAGTAATATCGAACGGCAGTACCATGAGAAGCGGGGATAACGATGGAGGTGATTTTAGAAGGAAAAAATCCGACATACCCTATCATACGGCATACATACACCTCCAACAAAAAAACTGACTGACTGACTTATCACTGACCAGCGCCCGCACCAAACGGCTGTAGCCAGGGTTATTAAGTTTTCAGGGTAGTTCCCAAATTTTACGTAGACGCCGTAATTCGCACTTTTGAAAAAATGGGACAAAAAGAGATAAACATCGAACCTTTGTCCTGGCTAAACAGCAGTAGATAGTGTGTTCTTTTCTTCGAAATTTTTACTTTTAAGGGGAGCGGGAGAAAAAAGGTACCAACTAAAGTATTGCTGTTATAGTCATGAAATTTGATGTGTAAACTACTCTGACAACGTAGAAGCTCAAATCTAATTGAATTCGAAATTTGCACTTTCAAAAATATCATTGTGCCAACATAACATTTTGCTTCCCAAGTTTTAAGGCTAAAACAGTAGTGAAATAGTATAAACGTTATTTTTTGTTTAAGTTGGCGTATATGTTTGCTATTTAAGCGTGACACCCAATGACATTTTCCGGCAAATTTTTTCGTAGAACATTTTAATCCTTATCTGTCCTTTTTGAAATTTCTCGGAAAAATGTCAAATTGACCTTTAAAGAGAGGAGCACAAAAATGATCCTCATAAAATTCTACAATATAGTTCTGACTACAAGAATTCTCTCAGACATTAGCTTACAACAATTTTTTCACTTAATGCTCTCTTCGACCAAAATATTAAAACTTTGACCTACTATAAAAAGAAACTCAGACCAGCTGGACTATAAGTTTATTCTACAAAAATAAGGCTGTTTTTCTTTAAGACTGGATAACTAAGCTGCGATAACAAAAATCTAAATAAAATGTTAAATTTTCACTGAAAATAAAAAATTATTTTTTAAAATTGTCGCCAAAAGCAATAACAATGTGTGTGTGAAAACAAATTAAAAAAAATAATTTTGTTTTAGTTTTTTCGTTTGCATTTTTTTTGTTTTTTTTTTTTTTTGTCTGTAATCAATATTTGATTTGAACTGGGATATTGTCCTGGCTCAAGACCATTTTGCTTCTATATTTAATAGAATGCAAATTTATTTACAAATGGCATGGTGACATTTATTACTTGGCTGCAGACTACCACGATCATGATTTCGACCATGTCAAAAAAATGCAAACGAAAAAACTAAAACAAATGAGCGTTGGCACGGCAGAAGTATTGCTGGGTAACTATACCTGCATATACACATACTTACATATGCAACTCAATGAGATGCTTGTAAGATGGCATGTGTGCTTTATTACTTGGTGCGATTTTTTAAACGCAAATTCGGCAAGTGAGTTGTGATTCTCGTTCGTTTGTGAGAATCATCTCCTTATAGAGGCCGGGTTTGATGTTGAAAAGTCGCTGCGAAGCCACTTGAAAAGACTTTTGACATGGTCGAAATCATGATCGTGGTAGTCTGCAGCCAAGTAATAAATGTCACCATGCCATTTGTAAATAAATTTGCATTCTATTAAATATAGAAGCAAAATGGTCTTGAGCCAGGACAATATCCCAGTTCAAATCAAATAATTTTGTGTTAAAAATTTTGGACTTAGCCTGGATAATTATCCAGTGTAAGTCAAAATGATGGTTATGGAGGCTAAGTCCAATAAAGTCAACACAAAAAATTTTTTGGAAAATTTGTTTTCACACACACATTAATATTGCTTTTGGTGACAATTTTAAAAAAGAATTTTTTTATTTTGAACAAAAAATTAAATTATTATTAACGTTTTTGTTATCGCAGCTTGTTATCCCGGCTTAAAGAAAAACAGCCCTAATGTTCTACTCAACGTACCCTTTGAGAATTATAAGTTCGCTACTCTATTCCAAAAATGATGTTATCAGATTAATGAAATAAAATTTAATTGATTGGATGCCATAGGTACGCCCTCTTTGATATTGCATTTTTTTGCGAATTTCTATATATAAATATCAATATTTGCTTTAATTTTAAAATTTATTTTGTAGCTACTACAAAGAAACTCAGACCAGCTGGACTATGAGTTTATTCTACAAAAATTAACCCCCCCAGAGAGGTTTCGAACATATACTTGTTTTAAAACCTTCTAGACTTTCTGAAGCAATAAAATAGAATATAGCATTTTTCAGTTCTCTTTAAAATGACTCGTCTGAAATGGTAATTTTGCAGTAAAATCACGAAAACACGAAAATTGCATAAAAAATCGTGGACACTATCTTGAATTTCGGTGAAAGGTTATGAAAAATACAAACAAATGAAATCATTGAAAAGTAATTTACCTCTAATTAATAATTATGTAAAAATCTATTGGCGAGACGAAATTCTTCGTTTCTGCAAAAAGTATTGGAGTAACCAAAAATTTTTTTATGTAGGCATTTTTTACTTATACAAGAAAAGTACAATACTTTAATTTTTAAATAAAATAAATTTGCATTCCTCCTCCTTCCTCTCCTCTCTGCGTATAGAAATAGGATGGGACATTTGTAATTTGGTGATTTTTTAAGAGCTTGATAACTTTTTTTAAAAAAAAAACGCATAAAATTTGCAAAATCTCATCGGTTCTTTATTTGAAACGTTAGATTGGTCCATGACATTTACTTTTTGAAGATAATTTCATTTAAATGTTGACCGCGGCTGCGTCTTAGGTGGTCCATTCGGAAAGTCCAATTTTGGGCAACTTTTTCGAGCATTTCGGCCGGAATAGCCCGAATTTCTTCGGAAATGTTGTCTTCCAAAGCTGGAATAGTTGCTGGCTTATTTCTGTAGACTTTAGACTTGACGTAGCCCCACAAAAAATAGTCTAAAGGCGTCAAATCGCATGATCTTGGTGGCCAACTTACCGGTCCATTTCTTGAGATGAATTGTTCTCCGAAGTTTTCCCTCAAAATGGCCATAGAATCGCGAGCTGTGTGGCATGTAGCGCCATCTTGTTGAAACCACATGTCAACCAAGTTCAGTTCTTCCATTTTTGGCAACAAAAAGTTTGTTAGCATCGAACGATAGCGATCGCCATTCACCGTAACGTTGCGTCCAACAGCATCTTTGAAAAAATACGGTCCAATGATTCCACCAGCGTACAAACCACACCAAACAGTGCATTTTTCGGGATGCATGGGCAGTTCTTGAACGGCTTCTGGTTGCTCTTCACTCCAAATGCGGCAATTTTGTTTATTTACGCAGCCATTCAACCAGAAATGAGCCTCATCGCTGAACAAAATTTGTCGATAAAAAAGCGGATTTTCTGCCAACTTTTCTAGGGCCCATTCACTGAAAATTCGACGTTGTGGCAGATCGTTTGGCTTCAGTTCTTGCACGAGCTGTATTTTATACGGTTTTACACCAAGATCTTTGCGTAAAATCTTCCATGTGGTCGAATAACACAAACCCAATTGCTGCGAACGGCGACGAATCGACATTTCACGGTCTTCAGCAACACTCTCAGAAACAGACGCAATATTCTCTTCTGTACGCACTGTACGCATTCGTGTGGTTGGTTTAATGTCCAATAAAGTAAACTGAGTGCGAAACTTGGTCACAATCGCATTAATTGTTTGCTCACTTGGTCGATTATGTAGACCATAAATCGGACGTAAAGCGCGAAACACATTTCGAACCGAACACTGATTTTGGTAATAAAATTCAATGATTTGCAAGCGTTGCTCGTTAGTAAGTCTATTCATGATGAAATGTCAAAGCATACTGAGCATCTTTCTCTTTGACACCATGTCTGAAATCCCACGTGATCTGTCAAATACTAATGCATGAAAATCCTAACCTCAAAAAAATCACTCTTTATAAGGGCTATATCAAAACATTGACCCACATATTCCACTTCCACAACAGATTTTCACATGTCTAATATGGTGTGGCTGGCTATTCGTATATTCCGTTTGCAATACGTAGTTTGTAGAGCGCTAAGATGTAACATTTGCGATGCGACTTTTTATGGAGCTGCATCTAAATCTGAACTGATGTGACCTATTTTCATCACAGATGCAACAATAACGGGTTATGTTACTTCTAAATGTTTTGGGAGTTTGTAATGATAATATAAATCCACTTCGATAAACGAGTAAAACCGTTTGATATAAACATATTTCTCTTTATTCATTTGCAACAAATAATGACATGTATATCGCAAACAAAATAATTTTCCCACAAAAAAAAACTCAAAAACTATGTTCACAAGTCTAAAATTAGGTTTCTACGTAATGCATTTTTCTCTCCGTGTAGGTCTTTATTTTAAAATCAACTTTAAAGTTGCGAAACTATAAGAAAATAGTTTTAACGTACTGATTTTTTTTCATATTTCTCAATTGTGTCAAATATTTTACAGAGTTAATGTTTTTTATTTTTGTGTACATATGTAACAACAAAAAAACAAAATCAGTAACTTGGATCTACGTAGGAAGACGAAACTCTAGAATATCAGTTATTTGATTTTTTGGGATTACAGTTTGTAGGTGTTTCTTTTTCCATTTCATCGAGTACAAAAAACTGTATTTGTTATTCGAATTTATACATATCTATGATTATAAAAATGAAAAAATATCTCCAAATATTTTTTATTTAATGGGAAAATGCGTATAAAGATTTTAAGTAAGCATCATGTTACTCAAGCATATCCCATTTTCCGCAATTATCATGGAAAAATGCGGGGCCTGAAAGGTTAAGCGCCGAGGAATTAGAACGTTTTTTGTGTAATATTTCTTCAAAATATGTACATATGTATGTACTTTCAAGCAATTATTTGAAAAAAAAGTTCTACACTTAGAGAACAAGTCTGTTAATAAAAGCAGCGATTTTCTTCTTCTTTTTGGCATAACAGCAGTTTTTCTGTAAACTTACATCACCATTCACACTGTAAAGAGTTTGCAGTCTGCTAAAATTGGCCGCTGTTAATTAAAATATAAAAAATAAAAGCGTTCATAAGTGAGTTTAGCTCGAATTTCCTTTTATATAATATTAAATTAATATAATAATTATAAAAAATAAATAATTATTATATAGATAATTATTATTATATAAATAATTATTAAATAGAATTAATATAATAATTATAAAATTATAATAATAAATTCCTTTATAATAACTTCGATTCAAAAAAGTGCTGTTAACATGTATCTCTAAATGGTCATACTATACGTATGCTTATAGTTTTTCCTATATTGCCAAAAACAGCAAAGAGCTGTTTACCATCTCAGCAGATACAAATCTGCAGACTCTTTTTCAGCAGAAAATCTGCTCTTTCTGTAGCCTTTCTTTTTTTTCACTGAACCAAAACTCAGGGGATGTCCCCTATAAATGCAGTGCATTGCGTTGGTAGAAGGAAGATAAGGTATTGGAAGGAGGAAGGGGGAGTAGTGTCTGTTGACATCTGTTTTGAATCTCTGAATGTCGTAATTGGAGGGAAAGATATTTGCCGGAAGTCGATTCCACATACGGATAGTACGGGCGAAGAACGAATTTATTCTGTAATGTGTAGTGCGGTCGGTTGTCCAATCGACAACAAATGGGTGAGAGTTCCTGGAGAGTCGCGTATCTCTACCGAACGTTCTCACGGGCGGTATAAGATCACGAATTTCCGAAGAACAAACACCATGAAAGTATCGATAGAACAATGACACACAACCAACATTACGACGGTGTTCAAGGGAGACAATAGAATTGGATATCCTACCATCACCTATCAACACCATCGCCCTCCTCTGGACACGATCAAGTAGCTCCAGTGATGAAGCTGGAACACCCGACCATATATGGGAGTTGTATTCCATCTTTGGTCTGATGTAGGTAGTGTAGATATTGAGAAGATCAGAGGGTGTGAAATATTTCTTACATCTTTTTAAAAAGCCTAAACATTTGAAGGCATCTTTCGACACATCAAATACATGTTTTGTCCAACGAACATCACGTTGTATTTTCATGCCGAGAACATCGAGAGCATCTGATTGCTCAATATCTACACCGTTCATTAAAATCGACGACACCGTTGGATCGCTTGTGAGACAACAAGGAGCACTGGGTCTTACGTGCATTAAAATCTACTCTATTTTCTCGACCCCATTCAGAAATGGCCATCAAATCCTGGCTAAATGACTCATCCATCAATCGCCTTTTATCCTCAATTTCTTGACGACTTGGTCTATGATCGAATGAGTATGAATGACAGAGGTTGCTGTCATCCGCGAATGAGTATATTGGATTCACAGTCCGATCCAAGAGGTCGTCGATGAAAATAAGAAAAAGGGAGGGGGAAAGGACAGAGTCGGATGAGAACCCATCTACAACAACACGTATAGTGCGATCTCTGAGGAAGCTCGATATAAATCGAGAGAAGTCACTACCAACACCAAAAGCGATAAGCTTTGATATGAGTGCGCCGTGCCAAACTCTATCAAAGGCCTTGGAGATATCTAGAGCAACGACCTTACTCTCACCAAGCTTGTGAATACATCGATTCCATTTTTCGGATAGCAGTGTCATCAGGTCTCCCGTAGATCGATTCCTACGGAAGCCATACTGTCGATCATTAAGTAAGTCATTAGTTTCTAAATACCTCACAAGATGGTGGTTAACCATACTCTCCATAACCTTCGAAAGCGCTGAGCAAATCGCGATCGGTCGATAGTTAGCAGGATTGTTAGCCTCACCTTTTTTAGGGATGGGCTGGATGTTCGCAATCTTCCAACGCGCTGGGAAAACCCCTGCACGGTATGCAAGGTTGAAAAGATTACGAAGGGGACGGGCAAGCGTCGAAGAGCACTTACATAGGACAAGTGCTGAAATGCCATCCGGGCCTGGAGATTTATTTACGTCGAGGTTTGCGAGAACCCTTTTAACTCCACGTGTTCGAAAAAAATATCTGAGGCATGGAACTAGATACATTTTCGATCACGGGGAGTGGTTGGTTGCTTTCCGGCAAGGATGAATTCCTTGCAAACATTTCAGCCAATAGGTTAGCTTTGTCAACCGGGTTAGTGAATATCTGATCATCTTTAACAAGAGTTGGGATAGATGAGGAGTTATCCTTTACTCTTCTCACAAATGACCAAAAGCTCTTACTTCCCCTGGGAGAAGCCAGAACTTTGGCACGAAGACGTTGTTCGTACAGAAACTTTTCACGTCTAAGTACCCTGGCACACATGGTTCTTGTCTGCTTGCGTAGCAGATCAGTTGTGGCATTTTTATTTAAACGCCATTTCCTAAATGCTTCCTCTTTGGATCTGACAGTAGCCTTGCATGTCTGGTTAAACCAACTTTTATTAGATGGTTTATCCGAAATAACTTTAATTGGAATAAATGACTTCATTCCAATCAAGATAATATTTTCAATCATTTCAGCCGCAGCATCTATATCGCCATTTAGAAAACAAAGTTTCCAATTGAAATACTGGAAAAAGTTGTTGAGCTCGGCCCAACGTGCCTTTTCGTGTATATATATTGTCCGCTTTGGGGCTGGGGTCGAAGCGACACGAAGAGCGGAATACGAAAAGGATGCTGAAACTATACAATGATCCGAATTACCAAGAGGTGCTAGAACGTTAACTTCATACTTTTCAGGGTGTGATGTTAAGAATATTTGAGTGTTGCCCTTGGACACACGGAATGTGAGTCGGTTCTTTCACTAGATGCGTCAAATCATTATGCGCTGCAAAAAGCTCGGCGTATTGGCCCTCCGGTGTTATGTGACTCGAATGGGCAGGCCAAGAGGAGGACATTGAAATCGCCAGCAACCACGTTTTCACTGTCAGGACAATCCTCTAAAATGTTAGTGATTGAGTCGGAAAGGGCATCGAAGCCATTTAGGGATACATACCTTTCCGCGTTTGGACTTCTATACACAAATCCGAAATGTAGTACGTGTGTTCCAATCTTGAATTAAACCCAAAGGGAGTTAAATTCTGGATTTTCAGAGTTTAAGTTATGCCGGCTCTGAAACACTATATCATTACGTACGTATACCAAAAGACCTCTGTGGGGGATAAAGAGGGATAGGGTGTGATACCCAGGAATGTGAAAATCCTGTGGATCAGAATCCTCATACACCTGGGTCTCACAAAGAGCAAAAACATCACGCCGATGGAATTGTACATGAGCGTACACGGCAAAAAATCGCTCTCAGCCCTCGTACATTGGCAAATTGTACTTTAAACTTACCCACCATTAGAACAGACAAACAAGAAAAAACAAAACAGAGTCAGTATGCAGCTACAGTTGCCAAACTCCTCTTCCAAAGAAGGGTAAAGCTCTACCTACTTTGACACACTAAAGAAGCACAATAGTGAAGCTATTGTTTTACTTTGACACACTAAAGAAGCACAATAGTGAAGCTATTGTTTATTGTTTTATAGGAACACATGGCCACGCACACTGGAATTGACTTATATAAATGTGAATTTCAAATCATAATACAATCATTCAACTTTCTATAGACGTCATCATATAGTGGGATACCAAATTCAAAGAAAGATCCATATATTTCACAGTAGTAGGTTGTTTAAGTCGATAGTTGTATTTTCTTTTGTAATTTTAAGTGGGTTGTCTATTTTGGTAGTAAGATTTGACGGTGTTAGAACTCTTTCAAATCTCTGCGGCGTGTTTAAAGTTGATATGAGCCGATGAAATGGGTGGCGTGGTTGAAGTTGCAAAGCTTGCAGATCTAGCAAAGTTTGCTGCACCACAACAACAAAATACAAAGAAACGTCATTTGCTAGGGTTTGTGTCATTTGGAGACTAAGGGCCATTTTCTCATAGTCTGATTAAAGTGTCAATTAACTAACCGGTACATTAGTTTTTCGAAGCGATAAAGTACCGGTTAAACATTTTGGTTTTCTCATACAACGGTTAAATTGTTCTTATAAATGCGTGAGTATGACAACACCGCTGAGAATTATAAAGTGAAATGAGAATGCTGTGCTAACGCAGCTGTTCATTTCATTGCTTTTTGTGTGTGTAAGATGTTTTTGTGTGTGTGTATAAAACTGAAAGTACATCGGAAATTATACAAAAAGCAACGATGAAAATATACTTCACAGGAGGTGAAACACTTACGTACTAGGCTGATGAGAAGTCTAAGTGTATGCTAGGAAATAAATAGCCCGAAAAAGCAACAATAAAACTGAAGTTCGATACAAATTGATGGACAACATTTTTCATTACAGCAACAGCAAAGCACCACCAGCTGTTTGAGTTTTTCGATTCGATAAACGCCTAACCGGCGGACGAGTGCCGGTTAGCGTTTAACGACCGTATAACCTCTAACCAGATATTGAGAAAATTAAATCGTGGTAACCGGGAGTATATCGTTACGATAAATTATAACCGGACTATGAGAAAATGATCCTAAAACCCATAGCATATATACCCTTGTAGCTCTTGCAAATTCTGTAAGTGTAGAACAGCAGTTTATTCTGTGTGGCTAATTTAGCTTTTAAGCTAAAAAACGATTTTTTATTCCATTTTGGATTGTTTTTTACTCTAGAGTTAACAACTTTGTCCGACATTGCTTCTTCTTTTTCTTCAAAACATTAGTAAGTTTTTATTAAAATGGAAATGGATTTTCTTCTTTTCCGATGTTTTCGGCATTTTATTTATTTCCTGCGCACTAAGAAAAAACAAAAACAGCTGTTGTGCTACAATTTGCAATCAACTGCGAGAAAAAGACTTTCACTCTTCGTATCATAATCGTAGTAAATTCTGCAAGGGTTGCAGAATATGCTACCAAGGGTATATACCCTTACTATAAACTAGCTTAATTATTCCAAAATTCCCATTTGTTATTCTTACCTGTTTTACCGCCCCCTTGCAGTGACATGGTGCTTTTCTTCGTCCCAGAGTTGGCATCGCTGGTTAGCGGATCACACATTATTTGTCTTGTAGCGCGGACCGCAACATCATGATGGCGCATGATGGTATAACATCGAAGGAATCGAAACTCTGGGATTCTTATGTTCCCATTCCAGACCAAATACACGTGTACATTAAACAATGTAAGATTATTTTTAAAAATATATTAAAGGCAGCAGAGAGTATAGTAATACCACGCCATTTATTGCAGTTCTGTCACCTTTTGCTGTTGAGACCAATACCGTTTTTGCCAATATGTGTAGATTGGTAGTAACTTTTTGACAAATTGCTTGGTTTCAGCTTTAACAAATTCGGCAGATATGTCGTCAACATTCGCAGAATTTATTTGACTTTGCTCAGTGAAACACATATCATTACAACAACAACAATTTCTAATTCTGTTATAAACAAAAGTGTTTAACGAACAGACGTACACGCAGAAAAAAACCTGTTTAAAAATACCGAATTCAACTTTGTAAATCTTTTTTATATGGAGTTGACAGAAGTCATACAAGTAAATGCTAAATTTCCTTCGTACATGTGAAAATTACACATGTGTTTCTTTTGTATAAATAACTAAGTTTACTTGGTAGGTGTTCAGTGCTTATGTACCTTAAAATATTCTACCATGTTCTTTTTAACAATTTAGAAATTTGTAGTTTTTACACAAGTTTCTTTGTTAAAATTAATTAGTTAGTTGGATAGTGGTGTGGGTATGAATATGTAAGTTGCCAATTTTATGAATTTTGTAGCAGATGCTTGCAAAAATACGTATATGAGCAAAGGTTTCTATAAATTGGTCAAAGTGAATTTCGACGATTAGAATTACAAGAAACCCGAAAGCAACAGAACAGAAGAAACAACAGACGAAGAAGGGATTGGGAAGTTTGGCGAAATTAAAATTTATTTATTTTTTCACTCGCAACATGAAGATTGATTAATCTTTTAATTTATTTATCAATGTTAGTTACATTTCGGAGCAACATTATGCAGTCTTCACAAGTGGTGCCGTAAATGGTTTCGGTTTGATATGCTACATCAAACAGGTTTTGCATAACACGAGGTTTGCATAACAGCATGCCTACACGCAGAGAAAAAAATGTGAGAAATCATACAAGAAAAGCGTACAATTTACCTAAGTTTCTTAGGTGAAATACAACTTTAAAAGGTCTTTGGCAACTCATACAGAACACTTTGGTAACTTTGTACCAAAAAACTACTGCCAGTTATACAATAAAACTTGTGTAAAATTACCTTGTATGTTTTGGCTGCATTTCAAATCACTGTGTTCTCTTAAAAAATTGCGTTTATCAGTATTTAAAAAGTAAAGAAATAAATTTACAAATTAATAGAACATAAGTAATACAACGCCATGTTTCATTTATCTAATTTGGAATATTTTTTAGCTAAATTCTAAATCTTTTTATTGATTTTCAATATCGCACCCAAATAAAAACGATGATGACTTAATTTTTTAATCTTTTTCTTCCGTCTAGAAAAAATTTTAGTTTAAATATTATACTCATATGATATTAAGGCTGTTTTTTCTTTGATGCTACTATTGTTTTCGGTGGGGTTGCTGTTGTCGTTGCTGCTGGTGTATTGATTGGGCATAGACGTACATATGATGCTGGGTATGCTGTTGTTATAGCTGCTGTCTGTTGCAATGAATTAACAGCAACAATATGGATTTGTGGTTTCTGTTGTATATCGATCTCAAAGAACAGTATTTTGCTGCCGTGGATGATGTTGTTGTCATTAACCACATATTGTTTGTATATTTGTATGAAGCACTACCACCGCCACCCCTACAGCATGCGAACTGTCAATCATAAAAGGATTAAATTAATAATGACACACACTTACCTTGTGATAATTGTACGTTTTCCGGTTATCCCCAAACACGCACTGGCTTTGGCAGCAATCGATACCAGAGGACCGCTGCTGTTTTCATCACTAAAGACAAAAGATGTGCACCACCGGTCGGAGAACCAAATGTTGTTGTGCGTAGTACATAAATACCACTGCTGCCGAAACCTTTTGTCGAGACTGCATAATGTTGCTCCGAAATGTAACTAAAATTGATATTAATAAATTACAAGTTTAATCAATCGTCATTTTGCGACTGAACAAATAAATAAATTTTTATTTCACCATACTTACTTCTTCGTCTGTTGTTTCTTTTTTTCTGTTGTTTTTGGTTTTCTAAACGTCGAAATACACTTTGACAAATTTATAGAAACCTTTGCTCATATACGTATTTTTGCAAGTATCTGCTACAAAATTAATGAAATTGGCAATACATATTCATACTTACACCTTTATCCAACTAAATAATTTATTTTAACAAAGAAACTTGTGTAAAAGCTACATTTTTCTAATTTGGGAAAAATAACATGGTGGAATATTTTAAGGTACATAAGCACTGAATACCTACCAAGTAAACTTTCTGCCTGACCCACGATGTCGAAAAAGCATCAAAAAGCTACCCACTATCTTCTATCTTTTCGTTCGCATAACCTTACGTGTTGTGACTGAATGAAAATGTTGCCAGATCAAAAAATGCACACAAAATCGCAATTATGCTAAGAAAATACGCAAAATGTGTAAATTGCACCATATAAAAATCAAGTAGACACCACTATTACGGAGAGAAAAATGTAAACAAACAAAATTTAGGGGTTGTTTTTTATGTTGTAAAATAATATAAATTTTACCAAAAAATTATGGAATTAATAAAAAAGACATTTGTATTGTGCGTTTTATTTATTTTTTAACTCAAAATATTCTACAATTTTTTTCTGCCATTGGCATCTGAACTTATTTGCTGCTATTGTTGTTGTCTTGTTTATGTATGTTTTCTTGGTTTAGGATCTGTTGTTGGCCGGAGGACGTTGTTGTTGTTGAATGTGCTTACGTTGTTGTTGATGAGACTGTTGCTATCTGATGTCCAGTTGGTGCAATCACTGCTATGACTTTAATTCCTCTATGCGATGGTATGAAACATACACATATTTCAATAAAATACGAACAATTATTCATAATTTTATGTACTTACCTTTTATTTCCATTATATTGATGTTTTTCTGATGTTTTTGTTAACTGTAACGACAGACACAACACAAGTGAGTGCTTTTCACATTTATGTTCGCACAGATGACAGAACAAAAAGTTAGTGGGCCCCGGTTTTGCACTAAATTGCTTACGTTCTCGTTCGCTTTATCGTTCTGGTGCCTGTTAGTGGGTCCCAAATCAGCTGTTTGTCGCATGAGAGGAATGCGAACGTTAACGTTCGACATCGTGGGCCAGGCAGTTAGTTATTTATACAAAAGAGCACATGTGTAATTTACACATGTACGAGGGAAATTTATCATTTACTTGTATGACTTCTGTGAACTCTATATAAAAAAGATTTACAAAGTTGAATTGGGTATTTTTACACAAGTGTTTTTTCTGCTGTACTGGTGGTGTAAATCTAAGTGATGAAAGCGATACTGGTGATGATGACTGACAGCAGGGCCGTGCGCAAGGAGGGGGTTAAAACCCTTCACCATAGAAGTTTTGAACATATACTTTTTTAAAACCTTCTAGACTTTCTGAAATGGAAATTTTGCTGTAAAATCATCACGAAAATAACATAAAAAAATCGTTTTCGTTATGAAAAATAAAAACAAAATAAACGAATTGTGCCAATTTCAAGATTGTGTAATGCTAATTTCGCCACTTCTTGACATTTGACTAGAGCAATATCTTATGAACTTTTAATTCTGTACAACAATAAAAGTTTAGAAATTTAATGAAAAATCTTTTAGTAATTTTAAAAAAGTGTAGATAAGAATCACTATGATATCATAATGAAATCTAAAAACATTCTAATTAAAAGCATATAATTTGCTTGATGCTTACCCGTAGCTTAACTATGAACGCCAAACTTTGTAGTATATCTACAAATATAAATTAATAAATATGTAAAAATCTATTGGCGAGAGGAAATTCTTCGTTTCTGCCAAAAAGTATTGGAATTTTTAAGTGGATATTTTTTACCTATACATGAGAAAGTACAATATAAAACAAAAACAAACAAAACAAAATACAATTTGGATTTTTAAATTTCTTTCAATTCAAACGAATGATCTACCCCTCTCTGAGTATAGAAATCGGGTGGGACATTTCTATAAGGCTATATCAAAACATTGACCCACATATTCCACTTCTACAACAGATGTTCACAGGTCAAATATAATATGGTGTGGCTATTCGTTTGCAATACGTGGTTTCTAACATTTGCGATGCGACATTTGTATGGAGCTGTACCTAAATCTGAACCGATGTGATATATTTTCATCATAGATGCAACAACAATGGTTTCAAACAAATCCATTTCGACAAACGAAGAAAACTGTTTGATATAAACATATTTCTCATTGTTCATTTACAACAACTGATGACAAACTATTTTTTCCCACAAAAGAAACTCAAAAACGATGTTCCGGTGTCTAAAATTTCAAATGCATTTTTTCTCCGCGCGTAGCTCTCTATTTTAAAATCTCCTTTAAAGTTGAGAAACAAACAAGAAATGAGTTTTAACTTACTGAATTTTGTTGTCATATTTCTCATTTCGCAGAGTTAATATTTTTTATTTTTGTGTGCATATGTAACAAGTATTATTCAAAAGAGAAAAATCGAATTCAGTAACTTGGATCTTGCATTTCATCGAGTACAAAAAAACTGTATTTGTTATTCGAATACATATTTAGAACATCAATTTTTCTGCAATCTTACATCACCATTCACACTGCTAAAAAGTTTGCCGTCTGCTAAAATTGTACATATGTTAACTGTTTAATTACAAATGTTGTCATTCTCAACTTCCACCTTTTCTTGGTGTGCGGCCTACGGTCAAATGGCATTCCTTTATTTATTCCCCTACGTTAGATTTTGTCTACTACTTTCTTCATACGAAAAGACGCACAAAAAGAGTAGTAACACCTTCTAACGAGTAGCGAATGCACTGAGAGCCGCCTTTCTCCATTTAAGCTTTGCTTTAGTTTTACTCGTTATATTGTAAATCTCTTGTTCATTGTATTTCGTCCAAACAACACCCTCACAAACTTTTGTACAAAAGGTAATATTGTTTACGACAATAAATTGAATTGAGTTTTATTTGAAAATAATAAATTTTCGTATTTTTATTTATTTTCATCCTTGCTACGCAAACATTGGTCCTTCGAACCGGATACTTGCTTCCAGCAATTAATTGGTTTTTTATTTTTTCTTCGAAGGCAAACCTGACTCCGTCAGCAACAACAACACCCACATAAATCAGCCATCTTCTTTCACCCATCTTCATCATATATATTATTAATAAAACGTGCGTATTGTCAGTTTTATTTAAAAGTGAGCATATCGCGTTTTGTTTGTTTATAAAGAAATATATTTCCGTACAAATAATAATAAAACGGTCGTTTTACAACATCGGTACCGCGTCGGTTTGTGTCTTTGTGTGATTCTTATACATCCAGACGGACGGACATACATCATCCGTACATTAGAACATATTTTCGTTACGCGAAAATAAAGATAAATATTAAAATATTGCCTACGCATATTCAAAATATTTATCAGTGAGTGAAATAAGAGAAAAGTGTGCTGTTAATAATTATTGAAACAGATAAATAAAGTGCTGGGTTTTCAACGTTGATCGGTGGTGGTTTTTTGCAACAACAAAGC
Organism: Polietes domitor; assembly: GCA_947397865.1. NCBI lineage: Eukaryota > Metazoa > Arthropoda > Insecta > Diptera > Muscidae > Polietes > Polietes domitor. The sequence continues at coordinate 109,548,803 of OX377619.1, forward strand.
ATATGTATTCAAACGAGTAATTGCATTACTCTCGGTTAAAAGAAGAATAAACAAAACAACAACAACATACATTTGCTTACCATACGGTTCGAAGTTGCAAAACAACATCATCATACCCAACGGTCAGCGTATGAAAGAGTACATACGTACGTCAATACACACACAGCCATACATATATTTTCTCTTATTTATTAGCGCGGGTCGTTCTCGGTGAGATTTGAAATTTATTAGCGTGGGTCGTTCTTGGTTACATTTGAAATTTTTATCGAATTTTTTCCGTTTCGTATCTCGGGTAGTATTATTGTTGGACTATCCGGATATAGTAAAAATTTTGGTTTCGCGACACCGTGTACCCTACAGTCGGTCTTCTACACTGTCAGAAAAATATTTTAAAAAATTTCAGTTTTCGGTTTATTTTTAATTTTTTGTTTTTGCTTTTTGCTTGATACGAGCGTACATTTATTGCGTGCATCATACAGACCGTGCACCCTACTCTAGGAATTTATATTTTTTTTTCGATTTTTCCATTGACTTTCTTTTACAAAAAATAGTTTGGTGCATTTTCGTGCTTCTAAATAAAATTTCGTGTATTTTTCGATACACTGGAATAAAATCTGTGAGGTTTAATAATTTTTAATTGAAATTTTGCTTAAATTTAATAGCAATTTGGCCAAAGTTCGTGACTGAACTAATTTTGGTGTATTTTTCGTATTAACTAATTTTTTAGTATTTTTAACTGATTTGGAAAGATTTCGAGCTCAGCTTTGAACATTCAGTGTATTTTTCGATACATTGGATTACACTAGTCAACAGTCAAAATGTACTCGGGATGCGATAATTTTTTCTGTGTAGATAACCTTGACATGAGCTCGAAAACCGCAATAAAAATTTTTTTTTTCGTCTGGTTTTTTTTTTATTTTTTTTTTTTTTTAAATTTTAAAAATTTTTTTTTGGTTAATTTGTTTCGTCCGGCATAACTCGGGAACCACTAGCCCGATTTCATTGAATTAAATTTTAAAAAATTTAAAATTACAATTCCCTTAATCTTTTCATATATTGTTTTCCTATACAAGCAACAGTTTCCAAGTTAAAAATGAATATATAAAGGAAAAAACTTATTTTTTGCCTAAAGATTTAAATTTTTTTTTTTAAAATCCATAAAAAATCCAAAATGAAAAAAAATGTCAAATCTTATTACTTTTACGTAAAGTCACATAACCTATGAGCAAAATGAGACAAAGATCATGAAAATCGATGCACGCGTTTCGCTTTTATTCGCAATTGAGTAAAGGTATGAATTTCAAAAATTTGCTCGACATATGCACAACTTTGTCTATGGTAAGGTTTTTTCTTTTTTTTTTTGATTCTCAGAATTAACAAAACGGAATAAACAAAGGGTTATTTAATTTTTATGATTGCGTAAGCAAAGTAATAAACGCTAATAAATGTGCGTGAACAATTAAAAGGAAAAAAGGAAAGGGGACTTTTTTAATTATTTGGGTTTTCCGTTGGCTACCTGTATGATTTTTTTACAGAAATGCAACCCACATTTAAGGGTGGTCATTATTCGGAAAATTTAAGACTCACACATGGTGAAACAGGTATGTAGCCACCGTAAAAAAATATGCATCCATTTATAAGTACCTGTCAGTAAAATACTAAACAATACACAGTATAAATAGGTCTTCATTGATCGATTTTACTCATTCAACAAGTGTCGACGAACGCGATAGTTAAAATGAGCAAACGTTCGCGAGGATTTGAATGCAATACCAATCCAAGTAATTTTTGTTACATGTGCGGAGAATACGTTTCTGAAAAAAACAAGCGTTGTTTTTCACCTAAATTGAGAGATTCATTTGAAGAGAGCTTCAATTTAAAGGTCTCAAACATAGATGAGCGGTGGACACCAAGTGCTCTATGTCCAAGGTGCTACGTACAGCTAGCTGACTCAAGGTAAGTGTAGATTACGAAATTCAAGAACATATATAACTTATTATTGAAATTCTTTCAGACGACAGCCGAGAATCATCATGCCAATGCTTTGGAGAGCTCCGCTTTGCCATGTAACAGATTGCTACTTCTGTCTTAGCAAAAAAACAGGCGTGGGAAAAAATATACGATGGACTTACGCTGCTGTTTCAACAGTGAATTTTCCAGTGCCATTTTGCGAAGAACCAGTGGACCCGCAACCGTCCGTTTCAAGATGGGCATCTAATAATGAGGCGATACATCCAACATCAGATCCGGAGACAGTAGAAACCACATCAGAATGCGAGTCAACATATACATTGCATGGAGGTCAACGCTTATGTTCCCAAGCAGAACTGAACGATTGGGTTAGAGAATTGAAACTCTCCAAGGAAGATGCAGAGTTGCATGCATCGCGCATGCAACAGTTCGGTTTCTTGGCTCCTGGTGTGGTGACAACAATCTACAGGAAGCGTCATGAACCATACGCAAGGTACTACACAAAAAAAGACAACATCTGTTTTTGTAAGGACATTCCCGGATTATTTGGTGAACTCGGGTACTCTTACGATCCATGAGAGTGGCGTCTTTTCATCGACAACAACAAGCAGAGCCTTAAAGCAATTTTACTGCACAACGGCAACGAGAAACCTTCGATTCCAATTGCTCATGCCGTTGACACCAAGGAAACATACGCAGTCATGGACAATCTACTAAAGTGCCTTAACTATGAGAGGCACGATTGGAAAGTTTGTGCCGACCTTAAGGTTATCGGTATCCTTTGTGGATTACAAGGTCGATTCACAAAGTACTGTTATTTTCTCTGCCTTTGGGACAGCCGCGATCGTCAACATCATTACACCAGGAGGAGTTGGACAGAAAGAGTTAACTTCATCCCCGGCAGCGACAACGTGAAATATACACCACTCATAAAAAAGGAAAATGTTTTTCTCCCACCTCTTCACATAAAGCTCGGACTCATAAAAAACTTCGTGAAAGCTATCAACAAAGATGGCGAAGCGTTCGCCTATTTAAAAACCATTTTTTCTCACCTTTCATCGGCAAAGATTAAGGAAGGCGTTTTCGACGGTCCGCAAATTAAAAAGTAGTTGCAAGACCAACAGTTTGAGCACATTTTATCACCAAATGAAGCTGCAGCTTGGAACTCATTTCGGCAAATTGTTTCCGGATTTCTTGGAAACAACAAAAGCTCAAATTACAGAGAGATCGTCGAACAACTACTCCAAAATTATAAAAAAATTAGAGCAAATATGTCGCTTAAGATACATTTTCTACACTCGCACTTGGACTTCTTTCCGGACAACCTGGGCGATGTGAGTGACGAGCATGGTGAGCGTTTTCATCAGCAAATGAAAGAAATTGAGCACCGATACCAAGGATTTTGGAACGAAGCTATGATGGGGGACTATATATGGTTCCTGATAAGAGAAACAGACCCACAACAATATAAAAGAAAGACAAAAGCACATAATTATTTTTAATTTGAAGGTTTTTATTTTTGTGTTTAGATATTTTTTTTTTTAACTTTTTTATAATTAATTAATGTTGATATCCTTAGGATAATTTCTCGTACATATATCGAATTGTTTTTTAATTTAAAGTCATATATTTTTGTCACCCAACAAATTTTAATTTTTTTTGTAATAAAAAAGAAAAAACCTTACCATAGACAAAGTTGTGCATATGTCGAGCAAATTTTTGAAATTCATACCTTTACTCAATTGCGAATAAAAGCGAAACGCGTGCATCGATTTTCATGATCTTTGTCTCATTTTGCTCATAGGTTATGTGACTTTACGTAAAAGTAATAAGATTTGACATTTTTTTTCATTTTGGATTTTTTATGGATTTAAAAAAAAAAAAAATTTAAATCTTTAGGCAAAAAATAAGTTTTTTCCTTTATATATTCATTTTTAACTTGGAAACTGTTGCTTGTATAGGAAAACAATATATGAACAGATTAAGGGAATTCAATTAAATCGGGCTAGTGGTTCCCGAGTTATGCCGGACGAAACAAATTAACCAAAAAAAAATTTTTTAAATTAAAAAAAAAAAATAAAAAAAAAACCAAACGAAAAAAAAAATTTTTATTGCGTTTTTCGAGCTCATGTCAAGGTTATCTACACAGAAAAAATTATCGCATCCGGAGTACATGAAATTTTTTTCATTTTGTTGAGTAGTGTTATTTTTGGGGTTTCGTTCTACCTTATTGCTAGACATTTTTCATTCATTTAGCATTTTCGTGCTTTTTCAAAATATTCAGGGTATTTTTCGGTACACTGTGAATGTTTTTGGATTTCTTTCTGAAATATTTTTTGGATAACTTTGAATAGTTTTCATTCATTTGGCACTTACGTGTATTTTCCTGGTATTTTTTAATACATTTAGCAAAGGTTTTACTTTTTTGGGTTTTACTTAATTCTCGCTTGGTTCAATATGCCTCTCACTCCACTCGACTTCTTTATCAGAGCGACTGATGCTTTGGTAAAATTTGATGCGAACTTCAGTACCCTACGGGATGAAGACCTCGACATATATACCCTTGAAATACAGGGTTCAGAAGCGAGAACATTATGGAGTAATGTTAAGGACAGGTACGATAAGTGTCTTAGTCATCTCCAAACTGCTCAGGATGCGGAGAAGGAGGACATAGATTCTGCTGACAGCAAATATGATGTAGCGTATAGGGCTCCGCTGAAGTCATCCCCTCCGACTCCGCCCCATACTTCTACGGATACATATTCGATAGATCACTTGGATTCTCCTTCTGATCGATCGAAATCGATAAGGGAGCAGCAGGAGCAATGTGGGGGCAGCAACAGTATGGCTCACGGCCTTTCGTTGCCGCCATGCGATACTGACGTTTTCCATGGCGATTTCCTCTCATGGCCTACATTTAGGGATCTGTTTTCAGCGGTATTAATAACTCCCGTTTAAGTGACATTGAACGGCTATGTCATTTGATTAGGAAAACGAGCGGTGAGGCTCGCAGTTTTATTCTAGCCTGGAAAGCCTTGAAAGATGTGTATGATAACACTCGCATCTTGGTGAACAGCCAGCTCAAGATGCTTTTTGATCTTCCGATCCTTGATAGCGAAAGTAGCTTTGGTTTGAAAAATTTGCAACGCGGAATAAATGGATGTCTTTCTGCAATGTCCATTTATGACGTAGCCACGGATAGTTGGGATCCTATATTAGTTTTTTTGTGTATTCAGCGATTGCCCAAAAGTAGTGTAACGTTATGGGAACAGAGTGTGAAGAATAAGTCGGCTTTGTCTTCGTGGAAAGATTCGGATCTCTTTCTTACGGAAAGAATACAAACTCCGTCATGTCTTCGTGACATAAAGGGTATCGATTCCGTGAAAAAGTCCTACGGTAGGAAGGTGGGTGCGCATTTTACAAATGCAGGCTCATCTCATCATTCTCATCAAAACAAACTGTGTATTCTCTGTCCCAGACAATTTCATCAACTTCGTGATTGTCCACGATTTGGGGGCCTTTCGGTCTCCGACCGGTTTGAGGGTTCTGAGGGTTCGGTTGTTGTAGCGAATCCTGCGGGGAGTTTGGTTCCGATCACCGAGCATACGTGAATCCTTCGCTACCGTCAACTTCTCCTGGAGGTTCATCTGGTGCTATAAATAGACAGGTATATCATGCTTCGCAGGATAGAACTGTGTTATTAGGGACAGCGATGGTAAATATCGTACACCAAGGTACTTCGTACCCAGCTCGGGCTCTTATCGACCCGGCGTCAGAGGCTTCGTTCATTACGGAACGATTGCAAAATCGCCTCAACATTCCGACCAGTTCCACTCAGGCTAGAATATCGGGTGTAAATCAGTCATTCTCGGCTACTTCTCGCAAAATATGTTCTTTGTGTATAGGGTCTATTTTGGATACGGCGCTGTTGATGGAAACTAATGCCTTAGTTCTTCCGCATATTTCGGGCTACTTGCCATCTTTTTCAACGAAATCAGATGTGACTTCTCGTTTGCCAAATATTCGTTTGGCCGATACGCATATTTTTGATTGTCGACCTGTGGACCTTTTACTGGGAGCAGATCTTTATCCGAGAATTCTCTTGGAAGGAACTCTTCAAAACGTATTAGGCTCATTGATCGCGCAAAACACGGCCTTTGGCTGGATCATTACTGGTCCCGTTTCCTCTTCTTATATTCGAGTTTTTTCTACCTCCATTGAGTTCGTCGAAGAAGATAATCTTAACAAGAATCTTCTTCGATTTTGGGAACTTGAGGAGACCCCGAGAAGGTCTATGTTTTCTCCTTCGGACAAATTTTGTGAAGACAATTATAAACTGACGACCCGTAGAGATTCGGAGGGGAGATATATTGTTACACTTCCCATTAAATCTGAATTCTGCGGACAGCTGGACTTAGGACAATCAAGGGGAAATTGTTTACGACAATTTCTGCGCAACGAGGCCTCTCTCCTGAGAAAACCACATATCAAGACAGTTTATGACGGGGTGGTAAGGGAATATTTGGACTTGAACCATATGAGACCAGTTTCAGCCCCTTCTTCGGCAACCCCCACAGTATGTTACTTGCCTCATCATCGGGTAATTAACCCGGATAAAAAGACTACCCAACTTCGAGTGGTTTTTAACGCCTCAAATAAAACATCAAATGGGAAGAGTCTTAACGATATTCTTCATATAGGTCCGACCTTGCAATTAGATCTAGTTCTCCTCATTCTGAGGTGGAGACTATTTAGATTTATTTTCAACTTCTCAAATGTACCGGTAGATTAGAGTCGATTCGGCCCATACTACTCTGCAGAGAATACTCTTTAGGGATTCTCCTCAAAAGATTGTTCAAGATTATGAGCTGCAAACGGTGACCTTTGGAGTTAACTGTGCTCCATATCTAGCCATACGGACGTTATTACAACTGGCCGATGACTCTGAAGACGAATTTCCCCATGCTGCACACATTCTACGAAAGTGCATGTACGTTGACGGCGTTTTAACGGGTTACCATGATCTGGAGACTGCATTGACCTCTCGTGATCAATTAATTTCAGCTTTGTCTTCTGCGAAATTTGAATTGAGGAAATGGACGTCGAATGACCGGATTATTTTAGAATGTTTTCCTACGGAACATTTAGTCGATGCGAAGCTTCTCACTTTCATGGAAGCTAGTAGTTCTAAGCCATTAGGTATTCGTTGGAATGCTCAGTTAGATTTATTCTATTTCAATATGACTCCACCGGAGTCGGCTATAGAAGATGCGACATTACACGTTGTGAATCGATACAGAAAATTTAAGGCTTTAAATCAGCAATTCTGCCTACGGCGGAAAGACGAGTATCTGAAGAGCTTATATAAAAGATATAAATGGAAATTTCCGCGGCGCGATATTCAATTAGGTGATTCAGTTGTTAATCGAGACGAACAACTGCCAACCACTTCGTGGACATTAGGTCGGGTAAATAATGTCCATCCGGGTATCGACGGTCGCGGATATTCGAACGGGAAACGGTGTTGTAAGACGACCTATAGTAAAGCTGGTCACTTTGACCCAGTAATTTAAAGTTTTTTTTTTGTGTAATACTATCGCGCCATTTCTATTTTCGACGTCTATGGTGTGGTCAGCAGTACTTATGGTCTCTACGAGCTGTGGTACTGCGAATCTGGGCTCTACGAGCTATATAGGGTTTTTGTTAATTAGTATGTAAGAAAAATGAAATCGAAAATAAATGCTCATAAAAATGACAACTACCCCTTTTATTTGCCTTATCAATAAGTGTATATACATATTTATATTACATTAGGGTTTGATTGAAATTGTTTAACTTTCTTTACAACATAGCGGGATGTTGCAAGGCGGGCGGCAATGTTTAATTACAAATGTTGTCATTCTCATTCTCAACATTCTCAACGGTCAAATGGCATTCCTTTATTTATTCCCCTACGTTAGATTTTGTCTACTACTTTCTTCATACGACTTTGTGATATTACGCACAAAAAGAGTAGTAACACCTTCTAACGAGTAGCGAATGCACTGAGAGCCGCCTTTCTCCATCTAAGCTTTGCTTTAGTTTTACTCGTTATATTATAAATCTCTTGTTCATTGGATTTCGTCCAAACAACACCCTCACAAACTTTTGTACAAAAGGAAATATTGTTTACGACAATAAATTGAATTGAGTTTTATTTGAAAATATTAATTTTTCGTATTTTTATTTATTTTCATCCTTGCTACGCAAACGTTTTTTCTATATTGCTAATATATATCTCAGCAGAACAGCAAATCTGTTTCAATCTTTTTCGGCAGAAAATCTGCTCTTTCGGTAGACTTTCTGCTTTCTTTTACTGACAAATTCCTTTGAGTGTACTGATAGATGGACTGTAATGCAATTTTGCCGATGAATGTATCAAAATATTTCTCGAAGATCCTGGTAATAAAATATGAAATGTTGCCAAACGCTCACGTAATCACACATAATCACATAAATAACGTCATTTATCATTGCGCCATAGATTGACTAGAGTTCACTGCGGCCCTGACTGGCAGCAGTACCAATGAAAAGGAATAATAGTGGGTCACCAACAATGTTTCGCCAAACAGGTCCATATTATGACACAGAACCAACTACGTCTAGTAACCGATTTAATAGTAATAATAAAGAGAAGAAGATAATAATTAGAGTTCGACTGAAGGTGGTTCTTTGGGCCGAAGCCAAAAGTTTTGCTTCAGCCGCCACACTGTTTAAAAGTTTGCAGGCTGCTGAAAATTGTTGCTGTTAATTAAAATTAAAAAAAAATGACACTGCTTCTTATATTTTTATTAGTCCGATACAAATGCTAATGAAATGCATTAGCTTTTTTCTAAAAGGCATGGTTAATATATTCAACTGGCTCACAGTGAATCTGTTTAATAGTTATTCGATTTCTCTGAATTCTTTCCGATAATACCCATACTGACCAGACCGAACTGAAAAACGGATTACATGAAAAATGAGATAAAATACGAAAATCCTGTACCAGAAAAATTATATCAAAACGTGGCCTAATAAATACTAAATGTTCACAAAATCACGATTTTGTCTTATTAATTATCCTTTTTTAAGAAAAACCTAATATTAATGACAATATGATTAATTAATTAAGATTACAAAATAAAGTTTTATGTTTAAATAACGTACATGAATTAATGGGTGTTTGATCTTTCACCAATGAGATGTCCAATATGGTTGAAAATGATTAAAGATTTATTCGTCTATAGACGAAAATATTTTACAGAAACAAGCGGGAATATTCTAAACTGAAAAAGCATTAGAAACAATTTAAAAAATAATATTAATTAAATAAATTCATAAAAAACATTGAAATAGTGCAGTAATTAGTTCTTACAAAGGGCCATTTAAATAAACCGTAGGATATATTTTTATTCATAATAGATTTCTCTTGAAAAATTGTTCTTTAAGAAGATTTTCACTTATATTTCGTGGATTCTTCTGCGGAAACAAGACATTTAAAGCTAACCAGATAACACGAGGTTAAGTATTGACACTATGACAGCCATAGTATTGTCAATATGATATATTTGTTTCACAATAGCTATAGGGTTTCGCATAAATGGCTACTTAGCGAATTTGTAAGTTTTGTTTGTGGTAATACGATATTAACAAATTCTCATTATTATTATCAACTAGCTGACCAAACAAAAATTTTCCTGTCCATATTTCAATTAGTTTATTTGTGATCGTCGTGTGACTTTTTTGAAAAGCTGTTTCAAATGTTTAAACAAACCTGGAATGAGAAAAATTTTGTTCTCAGTGATTATTGTATCGATTAACGTTTGCTGACATAGATATTCAATTTAATGATACGATCATGGATATCTAATTCAGATAACGCCAATGGAAGTGTCTGCACGTTCGCTTAAGTGCATTTTGAACAATGTTTCATGAGTTTGATTTTTCATATGGTGAACTGGAAAAATCTACGGGGAATATAATGCAGAAGGTCGTCATTTCTAATGCGATTTTGCCATTGACACTTTCAAGCAAGTGTTTTGAATGTAATTGTGCAGATTCGTCGTTCTGCAACTTGAAACTCTTGATAGTACTTCATTCAAATGTCGTGATGTTTTCCACAAAAAGGACGTATTCGAGCATTCATTTAGTTTATTGAGTGGAGTAGGCCGTGGAATCACTGGAAGTGTTTGGTAAAAATCGCCAAAAAACATTTTTACCTTTGCATTTTTAGCCTATGCAACATATGCAATTTTTTAAATTCTTTTTTTTTTTATTATTGAGATCATGAGAATCATTTGTGTAGTCGTTATTCAACTGTAATCATCCTCTCAAAATATAATTTTTAATAAAAATTGCTGTCTAGTCATAAACTTAAATTCTGCGAGAGAATCGTAGTCAAAAATGAACACGATCAAAATTGTCTAATGTTCTAAATTTTCATGAGTGTCGTACGTTAATGTCGTATGTTAATGTCTTCATATTCGTGCTTTCCTTTAAGAAGTGTATCTTCAATATGCTATTCGTTAATTTCCCCACTTCCCAGTGCCATTGCAAAAAATAATGTAGTATTAACTGAAGATTCTGAGGCAATATTCTGCGGTCTAGAAACAGAATCCTCCAAATCAATGTTTTTCGCAGCCAATGTAGCATGTTCTCTCAACGACAGACAACTTGGAGCAACGTATGGGAACACGCACTGAAAAAATCTAAATATCAATATTTGCAATATCAACAGAATTTTTCTCTCCAAATTGGCTTTTCCACGACACATGATTCTGTTCGTCAGCTGGAGATTGCTGTGGAATCGCCCGTAATGTAAATCGAAAATCATCTTGAAACAGAATCATTGAACCAACAGTGCGCCATAGTACACTCCTCCGGCACGATCAAAACGTTGGCCACCTCAGATCTTCGTTGACCACGATGAATTTTCGTTAATTCCCTATTCATCGCAACCTGAGTGCATTTCGGTAGTCTTCAAAGAACGCAGCGAGTTTTTGCCAAAAAGGATTTTCCGGTTTTGCCGAGAGCGTCCAAGAAGAAAATCACTATAGTTCAATCGTTCATAAGCCACGTATTCACATTGTTTTTGTATTGTATTCCAACTCTTGATTAAATGCTTAGTGCATCGGATAGTGTGGCGCTGTCATTCCTAGTTGGGCTAATATTATTCGCATGTCTTCATTCAATGCCTCGTTGTGAATTTTCAGAAATGTCCTCTTTGTACAAATCGTTGAAAATTCATGAAATACGTTATCTGGATTTTTTTAGTTTATTTGATGACTGATTACGAATTGGAATTATTAACCAAATAACAATGAATCAACAAAATATGTCGTTTCTATCGCCAGTTCTGACAAAAAGTGCATAAAATAAAAAGATTTTTTGTATTTTGTCCGAATTTTCTGACGTTTCTTTATAACTATCTGAATTTTTGTGTTCCGGAAACTTTCGCAGAATCAAAATTAACATAACGTGAAAGAATTTCGCATATCCTTCGCATGAATTGAGACTTATATCATTGAGTACATTCAAAAATTCTATAGAAGAAGGCACTTTCAGTTTTTTAAAAATATTCCCATTTTGCGGGAACTATACAAAAGTTTTTTGATCTTAAAACCCAGTTCGGACTACCACGAACAATTTGTAACAAAGATCAGCCAAATCTGTTCAGCCGTTCTTAAGTGATGCGATTATCAACGAACATCATTTCATTTTTATTATATAAGAAGATGTAAATATATGAATTTGAAATATACCTAAACTTTCCAATTTATATAGTAAATCTAAATTAGTGTTCAAAATCATAAATAAAATATTTTTTTAATATTTCCCGTATTCCCGGCAAATTGATAATTTTTTCCCGGGAATTCCCGAGAAAAACTATTCGGGAATTCCCGGACCCAAACCCTACTGGACAACAAAATTATTACTAGTAGTTCTTCTTTCAATTCACTTCCTGCTTCTGCCAATTTTTCCGTCATCTCCATGAATGTGTTCAAATGCTGCACCAAATTGTCCCCCTCCATCATACGAAGATTTAGTAGACGTTTGTATAAACATACCTTCTGTATTGGACTTTTAGATGCATTTCACCATTTACAAACCGCCAAAATCCACTATGAATGAGTAGATTTTTTTAACAGTGAAATACACGTCAGGCCTGTTTGGCTTACTAGCATACAATTAAGAGACTTCATAATGTGGCAACGTTGCTGCCCATTTTTCTTAAATGGATTAACAAGAAAAATCTGACAACACAACTAAAAGAGTAGTAATCTACTTTCTTGTTAAGCGAGTAAATTACATACAAATAGCCGATAGCTTTAATTGCTAGTGCTTTTTTTCTAGTTTATTATAATTTTAAATTGTAATAAATAAATAAATAAATAAAATACATACAAAAATTAAGCTAGTAAGCCCAATCAAACAGGCCAGTTGTAAGGGTTACCATCAATATTCAACAATTATCAATGTTATGTATTAAATTAATATTTCCATAGTCAGGCAACAAAATATAACTTGTTAATATTCTTGGATTTATTAAAAAAAGGAATTGTTGAAAGTTGATTGGAACTGGGAAAGTGTCCTCGCTCAAGACAATTTTGTATCTATATTTTATAGAATATAGGCATGTTCGATTGTGCTTACTAGCTTATAATTAAGATACTTGATAAGGTGGCAACGTTGCTACTCATTGGTTTTTCTTAAATGAATCAACAAGAAAAATCTGCCAGCAACACTAAGAGAGTATCAAGCTACTTTCTTGTTAAGCGAGTAAATTCCATAAGAAAATAATAAGAAAAATAAGTGGTTTCTAGAGAGGAAAAGTCAAATTGAGAGCGAAATTTGTATGGGAGCTATATATAAATCTGAACCGTTTCGATCTGACCTATTTTCGCCATGGGTGATTCTATTTGAAATATAAGATGTTTTCCATTTTTGAAGAAAATCTGTTAAAATATGTGGTATCTAGAGTGAAAAGACTATATCTAAATCTGATCCGATTTTCTTCAAATTAAATAGCGTTCGTCCTTATCCCGAAATACTTCGTTGTGCAAAGTTTCGTTTCGTTCTGGCTACAATTGCGACCTGAACTTTGATTAAAAGAATAGATGGACAGAGAAACGGACATTGCTAAATCTATTCAAAAAGTGATTCTAAGTCGATCGGTATAATTAATAATGATCTATCTTCCTTCCTTTTGGGTTTTACAAACAAATGCACAAAGACATTCATACTTACCAACTCAAACAAGACAGAGCATAGGAATGTCATTAGCAGTTTACGAAGATGCCACTGCCAATGTTCTTTGTTTATGAAATTTAATCATGAAATTTATCATTCATCCATCCATAATGCAATCATAATGTACCAAATGAACATGTCGATGAAATCGTCCAATGAATACGGGAATAATCAATTCAGTGGCGAAATTTCTATTGGAGCTATATATATATATCTGAACCGATTTTTACCAGAGTTGTTTCTAGTTGAAACAAAGGGTGATTTTTTAAAAGCTATAGAAAGTTTTTCAAAAAAGAAACACATAAAATTCAGAAAAATGCATGTAATCTTTATTTGAATCGATAGTACGGTCCATATAATTTAATGTTTGAAGATTATTTCATGCAAATGTTGACCTTGACTGCGCCTCAAATGGTCCATCCGCTTAGTCCATTTTTGGCATTTCCACGTTGTTGAGTAACAGAGGCCCAATTGCTGCGAACGGCGACGAATCGATAATTGATGGTCATCATTAACACTGGCCGATACAGCTGCGATATTTTCTTCAGTTCGCACTCTACGTAAGCGTGTTGGTGGTTTAATGTCCAACAACGTAAATTTGGTGCGAAATTTAGTCACAATATCCCGAAGCCGCTTCAGTGGGTACATTAAACAGAGCACGCATTTTGATAATAAAATTCAATAATTTGCAAGCGTTGTTCGTTTGTAATACGATTCATGGTTAAATTATAGACCTAACTGAAGATGTTTGACAGTGAAACAAAACACGAAACGTGCGTCAGCTGTTTAATCCAGTGTTGCCAAAAAGATAATAGCTAAAAAATCACCCTTTATAAGTTGTTTTGCCAAATTTGAAGAAAATATGTGGTTTCTAGAGCGGAAAGAGTCAAATCATAGGAGACATTTGTATGGGATAGGGTGTCCAAAAAGACGGTTGTTTTAGAAAGACGGTTTTCGGTCTAACCGAAAATTCAATTTTTTTAAAAACCGTTTTTCGGTTATAGTTTTTTTTCAAAACCGGTTTTACATACATTAAATAAGGAACTTTAGTAGCATTTTTTTTGTTTGAGATCATTTTAAAATAAAGTCAATTCTATAAAATAATTCATATTTTTACGTACAAAAACTTGATTAAAAAGTTTACGTAGAATCCTTCTTATAATATTATCGCAATACCAGTATACAATTCAAGTGATAATTTTGTAAGCGATTTTTTGTTTGTTTTTGAGAAAGTTTGTCGTAGGAAAAACACGCTCGCTAAATGTTGATGTAAGGCTAACAGTCATCAAGGCATCATATAAGTAACATAGATTTTCAGTTTTTTTTTTTGATTTGTCAAAAATGCGAAATCATCATATAAAGTGGCCTGTCTTTCGAGCAATTTTGGGGTTTTGGGTGTGGTTTATTGTTTGGTGTAAATCCAACATTAAATTACAAGACCCTTCGGAAAGAAACAAGAGAGCTTTCGCACGTGTAGAGCTTTTGTCTGTTGTATGAATTAAGTATAAATGGTGTGTTTTCCACATCCATTTTCTTCATTATTCCAAATAAGTCGTCAACATACTTTGTCAAGAATATTGGCTTCTGCTTCATAATCTTAATTGAAGCGTAAAGTAATTCCTCTATCTCTAAGTCTGCTATAACCGGGAAAGCAGGTGATTTTTGTTGCCTGTGTATCTTGTCCTCGAACCTAAAATATCGCGAATCCTTTATACAGATGATTAATGTTTCTATGTATTTTTGTATATTTTTCAAGTACGCCAATTTTTCTTCTATCGTCTTAATGGCTAGATTTATTGGTATACCACGAAACTAGGAAACCACGTCAAGGGGTTTAATACTTCGTCGTCTTCTATTGTTATGTTGTTAAGCTTTAACTTGAAATCTAGCGCGTCTTTTATATTATATTGCGAATCGACAATGTATCACAGGAGAGCAAAAACTAGCAACAATTTGTATGAATTAATCTTCTAAAATATTAATAGAATTTCCGTAACAAACACCCTAAATAAAAAGTTGTTTTATTTCAGTTTTTCGTTTGTTTTATTTTGGTTTGTAATCAATATTTGATTTGAACTGGGATATTCTTCTGGCTCAAGACCATTTTGCTTCTATATTTTATATAATGCAAATTTATTTATAAATGACATGGTGACATTTACTGTTTGACTGCACACTACCACTATCATGATTTCCACCCTTTGAAAAGTTTCCTCAAAAAATGATGTGATATAGGGAGTAGGTGTGTTCAGAAGAATTGTTTAGGATGAAAATCTGTAGAACAAATGTTAAGTAATTAACCCTCTAGGGGCCACCCACCATACAGAAGATATTACAAATTATTACAAAGATATATATTATTTAAGCATTTTGTTTTGAAGATAATGTTATGTTAACAATTTTAACAAAGAACGAAGAGATAAGTAAATTAAATATTAAAAAATGTTTAGTACATTTAGAGATAATCATAGAAAAAGTGATACTCCTCTGGAATTAACGCCTTCAGATCCTGTAAAAGTTTACATATGTCTTTCGGTACTGGAAGTCGGCCGGTTTGATCGTTTGATTGTAATAGGTAGTTAAGTGTAATTATCAATTCACTTTAAAATTAACGTTACCATTTGATATAAAAGAGATATTTGTTGCGATACGTGAAAATCAAATAAGGTTAATATCCTTGTAGTTAAAAAAACATAATTTATACATAATGCATCAAATAGAATTTTAATAATTTTGTTTTTGATTTTGACTGCTTTGCGGACATCTTGACATAGTCGTATCGCAAATATATGGTCTGGGTTTTCAACTTAACCTCTATCTTTGCATGAGCACTATCACACTCCATATTCTTTCTCCAGGTATTTGTGTACTATGACCTTGTTGTTTTCTACTGAAAAATTCGACAAAGCATTCGACAGAAAGTGGTTCCGATTTTGGTAACCGCAACCATCGGAGAAAATTTTTATTGTGAGAGTATCTGTTAGACAGTGTGTTGACATATGGTTCCTTCAGTTCCACCAGTAATTAGTACATTGACGCGTAGCGAGATTGTACGTGGTAAAGTTGTGCACATGTCGGCGTAGTTTATAATAAATAGCTGAGGCGTTAATATCAGGACAACGCTTTACTGCTTGTGCATCCATGGTGAACACGTGAGATCGGCCTTCTTCAGCTGCAAGTTTATCTTCTTGTTTTTGTTCAAGTTGAACCCGTTGTTGTGATCATAAAACCCACACAGGAATCGTACTGATCTTTGCGTGGCGTAAAGAAAATGTTTGAAGGTAATCGGTAAAAGCATCTGATTTGGTTTTAAAAGTGGCTGCAACATAAACCTGTTCTGTTTTCTACTGTGCTCCTTTTTTGGAGATCTTTGATGCATAGAGCTTTACAATCTCTCGCTTCGCTTCCCAAGTCTTGTTTCAAAATATTTTAAAAATAGTTTTCCTTGTTCTCTCATCAAATTTTTGGCAGTGTCTTACTAGACTACACGTACCCGATGAACAGGTTGGCCTATTTTTTTGCTGCTTTTGAGGAGTTTTTTGAATCCTCCATCAACCTTTGAAAATTCGAAATATTGTTTTTCAATCATCCACTTTCTACCATTTATACTCTGTTTATTTTACACAGAGTTATGGACTCGTTTAGATCTAAGGCGTGTGGTCACATTTTGGATAACGTTTTCGGAATCTGGTTTAAATTAAAATTTAAAAGGTGTAAATTTAAGCAATTATTAGGACCATATTTCACTTTGTTTGATATTACTTGCAGCTACGAACCTCTAATATGTACGCCCGCAATATCTTCTTCACTTGAAGACACGTAATCGTATGCAATCGTTTAAGGAGTAGCAAATTCTATGGCGTTGCATTCATATCAACGTGCGACAGTACTTTTTGGAGCTAAACAAGACTATACACACGTGAAAGTATATGTCAAATATAGAATAACTGTGTACTCAGTTTATTACACGACATTTAATTTACAAGGATGTATATGTTTTAATAATTTTTTTTCGTATTTTCCCCAAATATTTTGTGTATATGGGTATCGAATGAAAGAGATGAATATCTGCTAAAATTACTTCAAATGTCATGCTTTTATCTGTATAAGTTTGGCATCTATATATAGATTATAATCATTCCAAATTTCATCCTTTAAAATAAAAATGTAGGAAATGGTATTTGCTATAATTTTAGAATACACCATGCCACAAAAGTCTACAAACGTGTTTACATATTATCTTATTTATTTATTATAATTTATATTTATTATAATATTAAGGCCAATATCGTTAGTATTCTTCTCAGAGGTTCAGCCTTCTTTTGTCAAAACTACGAACGAAAGTTGATTTGCGCATCCGTATAACGAATGTCAATTTTTGAGTAAAACACAAAAACTTTCGTTTGCTTTTCTGTATTTTTGGGTTTCCCGAACACGAAACCAATCGTCACAAATGTCAAATCTGGACGGTTAGAAAAACCCATTCGTGTACGTTCAGAAATGAAACAAATGGTTAAAATGTATGCTTTTTAAGATGGAAAATATATTTTCTTTTTGAAACAACCTGTCAGTACGTTTATTCCGATGGAAATAAAGAAAATAAAATATTGACATACACATACACAAATCTTCTCCCATATACACTAAAAACACTACCCTTTATCCTGCACCCAGCATAACGTTGGAAAAGGGCAACAAGAACAAATATCGTATTTTAGCACAAAGGTATAGTTATTTTGTAAAGAAATAATTTTTCTGTCAGTTAGTGGAGTTGCCTTCTTTTACACAGAAAATTATGTTTTTTATGTGTTTATACCAAAAATTTAAGTTTTTCTTATTTTGTCTAAATTTATATTTTTCTATTATAATCCTTTGAATTCCTAAAATGTAACTAAAAATATCCTAATTACTTACTTAAGTCAAATGCATTCATAAGCTCGTTAACATAAAATTCAAATTTAAGTCATCAATACCAAACAGAAGATACAACTTCCATAAAAAATTGTATATCTACCTTCTTGTTCTTTGTCAACTTTAGCACTGGCAAGATCGAATATCAGAAAAAAATCTGTTGAAATCCATAAAATCCTAACACAATTGTTCTTCCTATTCCATTTCGTTACATTGCTTGGATTTCGTTCTTCTAAAACTGGATTGGAGTAACAAAGTCCACAATTAATTGTACTTGTGACTTTGTTACATTTTAGCTCAAGAGACGTTTCATTTCTTATCCAGATTGTTTCCGCTCCCGCACATATACACAAACACTATGAAAACAAATTAACAAAACTTGACATAAAATCGTGATGGCAATATTGTTGACTGACAAATGAACGAAAGCTTTTATAAGGGCTGTTTTTCTTTAAGCCGGCCTGTTCAATTGGGCAACATTTTTATCCAATGGATTTATTTAAACAAATCAGAGATAAAAATCTAACACCACCTTACTAGGTAACTAGAACAGCTGTAAGCTACTTTCTTGTTAAGCGAGTAAATTCCATACAAATATTAAGCCAGTAAGTCCAATCGAACAGGCCTAATATATGCTCTTGTGCGTGTGCATTCGCGCAAAAGCTATGTGTAACACAAAGCAAATACAAATCTAAATTAAAAGGGGTGTTTTTCTTTTAGCCGCGATACGCAAGCCATCAGGGCTTAAAGAAAAACGCAAATCCTCCATCTAGTGTTAGCAGAGAAATACTTGGCAGCATTGCATTGCAGTCAGCTGTTCCGAAATATAAAAATAAACACAAATTTAACATTTGGAAAATAATTTATTTATTTCCACCATATTTTATTAATAGAATATTTGGAAACAACCAAAAATGTTTTGACATTTCGCATTTGTATACGTATTCGTGATCCGTGATGATGGTTTGGAAATTGTTTGCGGAATATCTAATTTTTATTAAATAAAATGAACTTCCCTAAATACGTGATTGCTGTCTTTAAAAGACAAGGAGATGAAGAAACTTGAGCGTGGGGAATTACAGTTGGAGACAGAGGAGCTAATCCACAAAATTGTAAGGCTGATTGAAACTCCCATTTTTATTAAAATCTATTTTTTCTACATCTAACTAACCCACTGTTACTGCAGGTTTCTGAGCGAATGTTGTGTTAAAGTTACACAAATTCACTATAAAACAAGTAAGGAAAGGCGAAAGTCTGGCGGAGCCGACTATGTGATACACTCCACTTTCTATCGGAATACAATTCAATTCAGTACAAAAGTGAAATCGGGAAAAATTTTTGTATGTTTCCTAATCACAGGCTAATATTACCTAGTCCAATTTGTCAAATCGAGAAGAATATTTGTATCGGGGCTATATCCCAAACATGGAATAAAGTGACTAACTTCCACAATAAGTTCTACCAGTTGAAGTATATCGTGTTATGCTCAATTTTAAGAAATTCTTTGAAAATACGCGGTTTCTGTGGGGGGAAAAGTCAATCCGGGAGCGAAATTTATATGAGAGCTATATGCAAATCTGAACCGATGTGACCCGTTTGCACCATGGGCATTTCTAGTTGAAATATAAGATATTTTGCAAGATTTCAAGAAGATCTCTTAAAATATGTGGTTTATATAGCAGAAAAAGTTAAATCGGGAGCGAAATTTAAATGGGAGCTATATATAAATCTGAGCCGATCTGTCTTATTTATACCATAGGTGTTCCGAGTTTAAATATAAGATGTTTTGTCAATTTTGAAGAAAATCTGTAAAAATATGTGGATTCTAGAGCGGAAAAATTCTAATTGGGAGAGAAATTTGTATGGGAGCTATATATAAATCTGAACCGATGTGACCCAATTTTGCCACAGGTGTTTCCAGTTGAAATATAAGGGTTTTTGCGAATTTTGAAGAGGATCTGTTAAAATATGTGGTTCTAAGAGCAGAAAAAGTCAAATCGGGGGCGAAATTTTAATGGGAGCTATATAAATCTGAACCGATCTGAACCATTTTTAACACAGGTGTTTCTAGTTGAAATATAAGATGTTTTGCCAATTTTGAAGAAAATCTGTTGTTATATGTGGTATCTAGGGTGAAAAGAGTCAAATCGGGAGTGAAATTCGTATGGGGGCTATATCTTAATCTGAACCGATTTTCTTCAAATTAAATAGCGTTCGTTCTTATCCCGAAAAACTTCGTTGTGCAAAGTTTCATTTGGTTCAGTCTACAATTGCGACCTGTATCGTGATTACAAGAATAGATGGACGGACATTGCTAAATCGATTCAAAAAGTGATTTTAAGTCGATCGGTATAATTAACAATGTGTCTATCTCTCTTCCTTTTGCAGTGTATAAACACAAATGCTATTGTTGTTTAGCTTTAACGTCGTGCTTCACCAACACCTATGGAAAAAATGGGAAGTAAATTTCGGCGGTTTTTAATAAAGTAATGGATCTAATGAAGAATGGAGTCCGGCCAGTCTGACTGACGGACAGGAGTCATTTCATAACGCTACTGTTTCGATGGGAGTCTTCTTTTCTTTCCGGCTTAACAAAATTAATGTAAAAGTCATCATTCATAAATGTTTTAGGTAGTTTGTTGATTGTTGTGATATTCATAATTCATACACAACAGCGAAGTTATATCCAAAAGTGTCACGTTTCCGGCAAAATTGAAATTAGCTAAATAAACACAGGACTTTTTCCACAATACTTTATTTAATTACTTCATTTATTTCATTAAAATTTTATTTATTTCAGAAATATAAATTGTATGTAATTTAATTTTTTTCATATTTTCAATGTTTACTCTATCTTCTTATTTATATAATACTATACAGGGGGCATCAAAAACAGCTAAAATAGAAATAAAATAGAAATAAATTTGGCTGCACAATAACATGGCAAAATAGTTGGACAATGTCCGGTAACGCTGACACGACTTAGCTGGGAAATTAACACTCGGTAATTATCCAGTCTTAACTTACCGCGATGGCTAAAATTCTCCATACAAAATTCTATCGCAGCTAAAAAAACAGCCCTAATGAATTTAAAAATAACGACTGCTACAAAAATACATAAAATTTTACTTTTTAAGGGGAAATATTGAAATATCTGTTAGTGCTAAACTAATACAGATAGATTCACGAAACTCGAAGTATTTGCAACACATATTCTTCACTTTCATTTGATACCCTTCCATGGCTTGCAAAAGTATGAAAAAAGTTTTTGAAACTTATATATCCTTTGCAAATTAAAATCCTAAGACGATCTAGCCATGTTCATCATGTTATTCATCATTGCCTAACAAGGACTGAAAAAACATTTAGATTATTTAAGCTAATTTTTTGAAAATTTCTGCTTTTGTTGCGTACATCCCTCTTGTAGCATGAAACCACCAAAAAGTGAATAAAGGTTTTAGCGGGCGAAATGGGGCAAAAACTATAAAAAATTAACGCGAAAACAAAATGGATTTTTTTGAAATTTGTAGACAGAAAATGGGGCGAGTGGGGATAAAGATGGTACCAACCAAACGGATGCTATTAGAATAGTGAAAATCGGTGTGTACATTCCTCTGACTGCCTAGACACGAGACGCGCAAAATAATTTTTCAAAAATCGTAATTTTATGGTCAAAATGAAAAGGAATCATGAAGCATACCACCGTGGACGCGGAACATAAAGGATCTTCAATATTAATACTTTTCGTACCAAATTGAAAGAAAGAATTGCAAATGTAGAAAATCGACCCTAAGAGAATGTGTGGATGAAGCATGACAATTTATTAAAAACACAGTGTGTAAAAAATATCACAATCTTCCAAATATTTTACTCTGCCTTTAGTCTGTCCTCCTTTTTACTTGTTTAAACTGAAATTTTTACAGTAGATGTATGTGTGGTCAGTGATGAGTTTGGCATATTTTTTTGCAAAATGCAGATAGACAGTATCGAATATGTTAGCGAAATTGTCGCAGAGCAGTTAGGTCTCAAAGGTGTTTCGTCCTTGTGGATTTTAGGTAGTCCATATATTCTGTTTTTGTTGCCAATTTTAATTATCAATAGCCTTGAGCCGAACTAAAACATAATCAAATATTTTTTTAATTTTTAATCACAATATTAAATGTGTTTAAAGATTCACGTTTGCATGTATTTATATGGAGGTGGATCCTCTCTGTCACTAAATATTACTAAACTAATGGAGAGGAGAAATTTGTGCTTACATTTTCTGAAAAATCGTTGTGAGATACCAAAATGACAATTGCTAACACAAAAATTTCAGAATGAAATATGGACATTTAAACTCTTTTAAAATGTCATATTTATACCAAAATTTATATTTTTATAAATTTATATATATTTTTATAATTTAACAAGTAGGGGAGTAATGGGTACTCTGAAACAGAGCGCCATTTTGTTTATTGAACACGTGTTGAAAACCGGTTGAACACCTGTTGAAAACCGGTTGAACACCTGTTGAACACGTGAGTTGATGAGAGTTGTAAAACTGAACGTTATTTTGTTTGTTGAACACGTGAGTTGATGAGTGTTGAAAATCAGAGTCATGATAACGCCACTTTGTTTATTGAACACGTGGGTTGATGAGAGTTGAGAATCATAATATCACGAGCAAAAGAGAAATGGTGATAACGTCGTTTAGTTTGTTGGTTATTGGGTAGACGCCGTTGAAAAATGTTGGTGAGCAAATACCTGCGGTACTAGTTTTAAAATGCTGAGCGTCATCTAGTCTGGGGTCAAATTCATAAGGTCAATGTTTTTTATTAGGGTTGTGCATATCGATGGTTAACAGTGTTAGTCGGTTAATCTAAATCTGAGAATTTTCTTCGCTGTATGTATGTCGAATAGATTTTTCCCACGCAAGAAGATTGACCTTTTTACTAAGTAGGATTTGTAATCTGGATCGTGTCTGTCCATATCTTATTCGTCACTTTTAATTTTCGGAAATCGTGCTTAAAGGTAGACGCAGTTGAAAAATGGGGGTGAGCAGATACCTGCGGTACTAGTTTTAAAATGCTGAGCGTCATCTAGTCTGGGGTCAAATTCATAAGGCCAATGTTTTTTATTAGGGTTGTGCATATCGATGGTTAACAGTGTTAGTCGGTTTATCTAAATCTGAGAATTTTCTTCGTTGTGAGCCTAAATACAGATATTGTATGTATGTCGAATAGATTTTTCCCACGCAAGAAGATTGACCTTTTTACTAAGTAGGATTTGTAATCAGGATCGTGTCTGTCCATATCTTATTCGTCACTTGTAATTTTCGGAAATCGTGCGATAACTTGTTGAATGAAAGGACAAAATATTGTAACATTATGATTCTGTTTGACCTTTTTCTAAGAAGGATTTGTAGGTTTCGTTTTTGTTTGTGAATGGTGAAATGAGAACATGTTTGTCCATATCTTATTCTTCAATCGGTGGTGAACGTGTGTATGTATGTATATATGTGGGAGATGTACCCGATTTATTCGTAAAAAGAATATCTATGCTCGGTTTACATTTCTAGAGTTAGTATATGTGAAAGAACAGAGAGTCAAACAACACTCAAACATTCATTTAAAAAATTGTTTTTAAAAAATTTTTAAATTTATTTAACTAAAAAGTTCAACTCTTAAAAATAATATAAACAAATAAAAATGGCTTCCATCAATTATATATGTTCTTTGTGTAATGCTGCTTATAATGTACAAAAAGCATATCAAAAGCATGTGAAAGAGCATTGTCCTTTATGTGGTACAATGGTGGGTGATGTGTATGCGATGAGAGATCATCAAAAGTTTGTTCACCTCAATGATATGACAACATCAAGAGGAAAGAGAATGCTACAAATGGATACGCAACTGAATGTGAAGAAAGCTAGACAAGCAAATACTCCATCGACTAGTACACAATATCACAATGTGCCGTCGGAATATTTTGTAGAACAATATCCGTCTCTACAACAACAGCAACGGCAACAGCATCATCAACAGCAACAGCAACAGCAACAACAACAGCAACAGCAGCACCCTACAGTACGACAACAACATATATATCCACAAATTTCGAATATTGTTACCTCAAACAATTACAATTCATATTCAGCAAATCCTCAACCTATTGTGGAAACAACTTCAATTACGGTTTGTGAAGATTGTAACGTAGAGATAACAAAAAAATATCTTCATGAGCGTACAGAAGAACACAAAAGAAATGTTAAAAGCAATATCAGTCAGAATGTGAACCTGATAAGGAGCAATTTCAATAATCGTATTGCGAGTTATGAGTACATAAATTCAAAGGGTACTTTAATCCCAGAAGAATTTTTTGCTGAAACAAAAAAAAGTTTGATAAAACTATTAAACTTGCGATTAGTTGATCATAACATATTAAAATTTAATATGGAACTACTCGCTGAATATATTAAACCAACTGTGCAAACTAAAAATGTATTGAAAGCTAACGATGAAAAATATCGCACGACTTCTACAGGTGAAAAAACTAGTGCTGTTGTCGAGTTAACTCCACCAAAAACCTTCAACCATATGGCTAAAATGGCTCTGCTAACCAGAGCTGATGATATTGAACTTCTGTTTAATGCTCAAATTGAAAGCATAAAAAACAAAATGTCAGAATTCCAAGAGAGAGATTCAGGATGGGCATTACAAAAAATATTGAAGCTAACCATCAATATAAATCAGTCGTCGTTGACAAGGGGATCACAATATTTAAAAACTCCTGAAAGTCTGTTAAAAAAGAAAGCCTGCATAAATGTCATCAACACAGCAGATGAATTCTGCTTCAAATGGAGTGTTGTCGCAGCATTAGACACAAAACGTGCAAATCCATCTCGTACGAGTTCGTACAACGTTAATATCAACAACGATATCATACCATTAGAAAATGGTATCGTGTTAAATTTTAAAAATTTAAAATTTCCTCTAGCTATTCAGCATGTTAAAATGTTTGAAGCTAACAACGAGGATATCAGCGTCAACGTTTTCGGATATGAAAAAATGAAATTGTGGGACCTTTCCATTTAACAAAAAAGGAGAAAAATAACCACATAAATTTAATGATGCTTTATGAGGAGGGGATTTTCCATTACATATGTATAAGGAATATGTCAAGGTAATGAACTTAACTAATGTTTTAAACAAAAAATATATAATTTTTTTTTCGTTACAGACTTTTGAGTAAACAACTATCTCAACATAAGGGTACAATTTTTATATGCAACGGTTGCATACAAAAATTTGGTACAGCAAAGTTGTTAGAGGAACACAAGCCTGGATGTGGTGGCATCGTAACACATTTACCAGAGGGGGAGAAAGCCACCCTAAAATTTAAGCATCATCATCGAAAGCTAGACGTACCCTTCGTCATCTATGCTGATTTCGAATGTATTTTAGAAAATGTAAATAGTACTAGTACATCAAAAACAACAACTATAAAAAAGCACATTCCATGTGCATTTAGTTATTTTATAAAATGTAGTTATGATGATAAACTAGATAAATTTAGGTTATACACAGGGGAAGATGCGTCTAAAAATTTTTTAAAAAGCATAGTAGAAGATTGTAAAGATATTTATAATAAACATTTAAATGTTAATAAGAAAATGAATAAATTAACACCCTTAGAACAGACTCAATTCACAACATCCGTCAATTGCCATATATGTGAGACAGCATTAGGTGAAGATAGAGTGAGAGATCATTGTCATTTGACAGGAAAATATAGAGGTGCAGCTCATAATGAATGTAATCTGAAACATCAAGTTGCAAAATTCATTCCTATATATTTCCACAATTTTTCTTTGTATGATTGTCACCTCTTCATTAGAGATTTAGGAGAATATGATGGTGAAACAAAAGTAATTCCTTTAAATAAAGAGTTATATGTTTCGCTGTCACATTTTATACCTATGGGAGAACAAAATAAATTAGAACTAAGATTTTTAGACTCGTTTAGATTTATGGCTGCTAGTTTAGACTCATTAGCTAAAAACTTGTCAGAAGTTGACTTCCATAGTGTTCACAAACAATTTCCAAATATTCATGACTTTAACCTCATGAGTAAAAAAGGAATTTTCCCGTATGACTATATATCTAATTATAATAAATTGTTAGAAAAACAACTCCCCTCCAGAGAGGATTTTTTCAATAATTTAACTGACACAGAATGTTCCTTAGATGAATATAAACACGCTCAGGAGGTATGGAGTAGATTCGGATGTGAAAGTCTTCAAGATTATATGGAGTTATATTTGAAGACTGATGTTCTACTATTGACTGACGTTTTTGAAAATTTTAGAATCGTTTGCAAACGAATTCACAAATTAGATCCCAGTCACTATTATACAGCGCCTGGTCTTTCTTGGGATGCTATGTTGAGAGACACTAAAGTAGAATTGGAGCTGCTTACAGACATAAACATGTACAATTTCTGTAAGAATGGGATTCCAGGAAGCATTGTTCAATGTTCTAAACGACATACAGTAGCAAATAATAGATACATGAACAATTATGATGCTAGCAAACCATCAGAATACCTTATGTATCTGGATGCAAATAATCTGTATGGTTGGGCAATGTCCGAGTGTTTACCAACAAATAATTTTAAATGGGTTGAAGGATCAGATTTTATAGAATTATCGCGTGTTGAAACAAGTTGAATGACTCAGATACAGGGTATTATTTTGAAGTAGATTTAGAATACCCCAAACATTTACACAACTCACATAATGACTTACCATTTTGTGCTGAAAATAAAAAAGTGGGTGACTCTAAATGCAAAAAATTAATAACTGATTTTTCAACAAAACACACATATCAAATACATTATAGAAATCTTAAACAATGTTTAAGTAATGGATTAATTTTAAAAAAAGTACATCGAATCATTTCGTTTTCACAATCAGCTTGGTTAAAACCATATATCACTAAAAATAATGATCACAGAACTGCAGCAAAAAATGCTTTCGAAAAAGATTTTTTCAAGCTATTAAATAATTCAGTTTATGGGAAAACCATGGAGAATGTAGACAAACGAAAGGATGTGAAAATTGTAAATCAATGGACGAGAACTAACAGAAATAGGTTGGGTGCACAATTATTAATAGCAAAGCCAAATTTCCACAGCTTAACACAGTTTTCTAATGAAATGGTGGCGATTCAGTTGAATCGTGTTAAAACCTTATATGATAAGCCTATATATTTAGGTTTCTGTGTCTTGGAGCTATCTAAATATTTGATGTACGATTTCCATTATGAATTTATGAAAAAAAAATTTCATGATGATTTTTCTCTCAACTACATGGATACAGACTCCTTTATATATTCGTTTAGAGGTCGAGATTTCTATTCAGAACTTTCATTAGAGGATATAAGAAGTAGATTTGATACTTCTGAATACCCACCAGATAACCAATTTAATATACCTCTAACCAACAAAAAGGTTTTAGGTATGATGAAAGATGAAAATTGTGGAAAAATAATGACAGAGTTTGTGGGATTAAGACCGAAAATGTATGCCATTAGTGTAGATGAAGGTAATCAAATTAAAAAATCTAAGGGTGTTAAAAAGTCAGTTCTAAATAAATATTCTATCGATAATTTTAGAGATTGCTTATTAAATAAACAAAAATATTGTGATAGTATGTTAACATTTAGATCAAAAAAACATGACGTGTATACTAATAAGATTAGTAAAATAACTTTAAGTTATGCTGATGATAAGAGATACATTAAGTCTGATGGTATAAATACCTATGCATGGGATCATCATGAAATTGTAAATTTAGAAAATAATGTAAACAATTTAAATGAAATTAATTTGAGGAACATTTTAATGTTAACGATGTATATGAATTTGCAACTATAGATGAAATAGACGATCTTAATTTATAATTAACTACTTAATAAGAATTTAATTATTTTTAATATATATATTTATATATATATATTGTTTTTGTTATCTATTTCTTATAATGAATGTAAATAAAAACCAGCAGCGATTTAATTTTCAAATATAAAAACTTTATTTGTTTATTTCGTTTATATAATGATGTGTCTGTGTGTGTGTGTGTGTGAAGAATCTTAAAAATATTTCGGGTTACGATATCTTAAATAAGTTTTCGGACTATTCCAGTTAAAGGTGTATACTCGAGTAATCGATCGTGGAGTATCAAACAGTAGGCAGATGTCATCTCAGGAATAGGTTTACTAGTTTCAAGCTCTATTTTGACATCGATGGGTCCACTTTTAACCATCTCATTTTGATGACTAACATCAATTACAATCATCGGGGTTTCTTTGAATTTTTCACAGCTAAGAATTGGTTGTGGTTCACGCATATAATAACTTTGTTGAAATTTTGCATACATATCATATAGAACAGCATAACGGTTATCATCAAATTTTAAATTTAAATCATCGTATGGATAGCTCTCCGAATTCAGGTGAACTCTTATGTTCGTTAAATTACAATGTGAAAATTGTTCGTCTTTTCCGAATGCGAATATTATGAAACGAGGTCTCTCTCTATTTACGGACAATTTGACATTCCAATTACATTTTGTTGCACCATGAAATGTTGGGTTGAAATGACAATCCCAGCTGCGGAATGCAAGTGGTAAAGATGTTCCATCCTTTATAGTTTTCATAATTTTTATTTTCGATATGTCGGAAAGATGTATATGTGGAATTCTCCAAGTTATATTTGTTATTGTAAGTTTCAAATCTTCATTCGAGTCTACTGAATAGCATGCGTTCCTATCACTTGAGCTACGTAACATTATAAGATCATGTTTGCTATTCAATATAACCTTAGTAAAATCTTCAGCAAACCCCAATAGAATTTTGAGAGGTACATAAAAGTTGAAAACGCCCATTGTTAAGTCACCACCATTATTCCATCCAGCATTTCTCAACATGGTACTTTCAAAATCGTTGAGAGATACATAACTCTTTATGGTACTAGATATTCCCAAATAACGTGTTCTATCGATTTCAACACCATTAATCTCATAACGAATTTCATCGAACATGTGTGCAACACAATTGTTTCGCAATCGAGCATTTAAGGTTTTCTCCCCTCCTGCTAGCGTTACAAAACCTTCTATATAAATGTAACTTTCACTAGGTAAAAGATACAAGTCTTGATTTTGAATTGTTATTCTGATCTCATCATTATTTTTAAAAGATTGTATATATGGTACGTAGGTGTGATAGTCCTTTTTTATTATGTTCTCATCAGAGAATGGTTTTTCAACAACATTAAGTATTTCAGACATTATTTTTTAAATGAAGATTTAATGATTTTAGAAAAATTTTGTTTTTTGTTGTTAGCGGCAGTCTTTTAGGCTTGACTGATTGAATGTGAATGTTTAAATCTTTTTTTTTATTATCGTATTTATTATAAATTATCATTTTGCTTTTGGTCTAAGATGTAGTCGAAGTGTAATTTCCTCTCCACGAAAATTTATTAACCGTTCGTCTTGATCGACAATCCAAACTTTAAGAGCACTTATTTCTTTGACGTTTACTGGTAAATAAATTAGGTTTCTAGGTATTTCATCCATTTTATATCCTGGAGAGACGTTAATAGCAAATTCATGTATAGTATGTACTGGTAAATTGTTTAAAAAAGCTCCTGTTGTTATATTACATTGTATTTGTATAGCATTCACTCTCATAATGTTTACTGGAAGGTAAGATTTATGACGTGTCTTTGCGATTAAAATTCGTTCATCGAATCCAAGCAATGTACCTATGGAACGATCTCGATTAAAATCTATGGCGTCATGAGAAGAAAATATTTCAATTTGTAATGTATTATTATTTGCTTCAATCTCTATAGTTCTGAGTGCATTTTGCTTTCCATATTCTGTTTTTAAATAGTTCACAATATCTTCTAATTCGTATGATCCGACGGGGATTTCGATTATCGTCTTACCGATGTGGAATAAATTATTATCATAATCGACATTGGGAATAGAGTTGTAAGTATGAAAATCTATGAGTGAACATTCATATTCTTCGACCAATTGAATTGGTGGGAAATAATCAGCTGTTAAAACTGAAGATCTTCCGCTCAAGGCTAACGTTATTGACATTTTAAAGTCCAATTGTTAAATGAAAAACAAGTTTATAGATTCATATCTTTTATTATTTATTATGTATATGTTTTTGCTTTGTTTGTAATAATTCATTCTTATCTATCCAAGAATTATGTTGATTTGTGAAACCCAACCATTTAACATACTTTCTATTTCCTTGAGTTTTTAAAACTTTCTCAACGAGGTATGTATCAGGGAAACGTGTACGTAGAATCTCCTCCTTATAAAACCCACCTTTGATCGGATTTCCTTGATAATCTTCCAATATGTATGTAACAGGGTTTGTAATTTGTATAGATTTAATTCGAAAATTTTCTGTGCTAAAATTGGGTGTATACCCTTTTTCAAATATATTCTTATATTTGCTTATTCGTACATAATCTCCCACGTGAAATCGAGAAGGCTTAAATATTTTTATATGGTTGTATACAGTGTTCAGCAACATTTTTTCATTCTCTGAATTTACATTTATGGGAGCCATTTTTATTGTTCTATGTATTTTATTATTATACATATCAAGCAATTTCTTATACATATCAAGTCAATGATATGTGCCGTTATATGAGAATTCTCGAAACATTATCGATTTAAATGTACGATTAAAACGTTCAACAATCGAAGCTTTCATTATACTATACGTTGAATAGTGATTAATTGTATATTTTTTCATTAGTTTAGCAAAGTCTTTATTAAAAAACTCTTTACCATCATCAGTCTGAAGATTTTTTGGTGTGCGTCCCAAAAGTAATATTCTTTGAAATGCATTAGAAACGTCAGAAGCATTTTTTGATTTAGTGGGTTCTACCCATGCAAATTTTGAAAAGGTGTCTATGACTGTTAACAGATATTTGAATCCTTTATTACTTGTTGAATAATTTCCCATTTCAACCAAATCGGCTTGCCATAAGTCGTCAATTCCTTTCATTATAACTCTGCGACGAGGAAAATGTTTTCGTGCCTGTGTATGAATTTCGTTAACAATGTTTCTTTTTTCCATATCCATAATGTGCGTTTAAGTTTTTGAGTTGTATTTCATCTCATCTTTAAGACTGCTTTTTAAGTTAACAATTTCTTCTCTAATATTCCCAATTTCAACGCTTAATCCTCTTTTTAATATTTCTTGTGACGCGTTGATTTGTGCTTGTAAGAAAGCCTTGTTGACTGCGTCTCCACCTTCTGATGGTGGAGCCAAATTTTTGATTTTCTTATTTTGGATATCGAGGTTGTTATGATTGTCAAGACCAATTCCCAATATTTTCGGAACATTTCTCTTTACTAGATCAGAATTTGAAAAGTGTCCGAACTTGTCAACACTCATTTTATGATTAATTGGGTTTCTTCAGTATCAGTATATTATATCCGCTTCCTTTAGTTCTTCAATTATAGATACTATTTCGTTATTTTGATTAGTATGACCAGCATTTTGTGATGCTATCAAAAGCTTCAACCTTTCCACCAATTCGTTGGGATCATCCCAGTATATATAGTTGGGTTTTTGAAGATTAATAGTCATTAAACCTTCACCAGCGTGAGTAGTCTTAAATATTTTTTTTATTATCTTCATATATTTATAACCTTTGCTTCCTTTTATTTGCTCATTAGGATCATTGTTTCTTCTGTGTGCATTTGTATTCAGTAAAATTTTCTTATATATATCAAGTTCTAAAGCATCATAATTCGTCGGTCGTTTATAAAAAAGTAATTCAAATAAACCGGGATACGCCCACGATTGATTTCACACAATAATTTTATTCTCACTTAATTGTATATTGCTATCACCAAATTTCCAAACACCGTTGTCATCTTTATGAGCACCATATATTGTATCAAGTTTATTTTGTTTGCTCAATGTTGATAAGTTGATTGTATTTTCTTCTTCTTCTTCTGACTGAGAATAAAATTTTTCATTGTCCACATCGTCTTCATCTCGATCCCCACTATCAAATCCAGCTTTTATATCGTCACCTTCTTTCTTTGGAGTGCTACTTTCAAATTTCAAAACATGTTTTTTAGACGGTAGTTTTTTAATATTTTTCTGCGACAGTTTTATAAAATTGTTTAGTGGTACTGTCAAGGGTTTGAATGTGTTCTCCAACGTATTTGTTATTTAATTTTCACCTAATTTTATGCTTTGAAATTTTTTCTTCAATATTTTTCTAGACTTTACAAGTTCCTTTAAGACGTGTTCATCCATTTTGTATGTATAATGAGTTGATCTGTTTAAGTTTAACTGAGTACGTAATCAGATCTGTTTTTTATTTACTGCTTTTGAACTGATCTGTTTACTGTTATACAGGGGTCAGTTGGTTATAGACAGGGTGCGGTTTGTTTTTAACTGTTCACTTGATCAGTTAACTAGTTTGTTTGACTACAACTTTTACAACTTAAAAGTTATTACGTCTGCTTTTATCAGAAGAATATTTATTACTAAATGTAATATATCAAATCCTTTTCTATAACGTCCACAATTAATTTCATTATCTTTATTTATAATTAAAAATCCATATTTATCTTTCCAACATTCACGACAAATATCCAAAAAATTATTAAACGTCATATCACACCCCACATGGTCGTTGTATATATGTCTCATATTCATTTCATCCTGTCTGAACATTATATTATATTATTATTATATTTGCATTATCACGAACTAAATGTTTAGGAATTCTGCTGTATGTTTGACATAAATAAAAAGAATCAATATTTTTATGTCTTCCCATGGAAAAATATGAACGAATGTTATTTTTTTTTTTCACAAGCAACATCATCAAATATCATTAATGAATTAACTTTAGCTTCATCCGGTGAAATGACATCTACATTATCAGAGAAAGTGTAATACCCCATACCCTTTATTGGTGTAATGAGATTTTTCAAATACTCATATTTAGGTTGATATAAAGACTTTGAATATAAATAAATATTTTCAAATTTCAATCCATTCGGACTTTCTATCAAACTCAACATAACATTCGTCTTTCCACAATTAGAAGGTCCCACCACAAGAGCTCTTATAGAATTAGGTAATAAGGAACTATGTCTAGTTTTATTAGAATTCTTATGTGTGAAGTCTAGATTTCTCACATTAATATTCGTATCCTGCTTGACTAAACGCATTTTATCAACTGATTATAAATTTAATATTTTGTCTCATTTATGTTTTTTTTTAATTTCTAGAAAAATTGATATAAAATGATAGTTTATCTTAAGAAGAAGTTCAATTGTAATCGCAACGTACGTGGGAGAGGGTTAATGAATAATTTAATTAATTCATTACCATTTGAACTTCATTTGCCTGGATATCAATTTTGTGGTCCTGGAACAAAATTAGAAAAACGATTGAAAAGGGGTGATCAGGGAAAAAATTTATTGGATTCAGCTTGTCGTCTGCATGATATCGCATATTCTCAAAGCAACGACATTAATCAACGACATCAAGCCGATAGAGAGCTAACAGAAAGGGCTTGGGAACGTGTTAAAGCTAAAGACAGTAGCTGGGGTGAAAAATTAAACGCATATTTAGTTACCAACGCAATGAAAGCAAAAGTAAAGTTGGGAATGGGTTTGAAGAAAAGAGAGTGTGGTAAAAAGATATTTTCTGCTGCTATAAAAAACGCTACGAGAATTCTAAAGAAAGAAAAACCGCAAGATATTAATACAGCCATAAAGATTGCACGTAAAGCTATTTCCAAGTCATTTAAAGGAAAGAAGATGCATATTGGTATTCCTAGAGTTATTAGAGTCCCAAAAATTGGTGGTTTTCTTCCTCTAATACCAATTTTATCTGCTCTTGGTGCTCTTGGAGCTCTAGCGAGTGGAGCATCTTCTATAGCTAAAACGATCAATGCTGTTAAAAATGGTAAACAACAGCTTGCAGAAAACACTCGACATAACAGAAACGTGGAATCGATAGCTATGGGTAAAGGACTTTACCTAAAACCATATAAGAATGGAATGGGAATCGTATTCAACAAAAACCAGAAGCAAGTAACAAAAAACTAATAAAAAGTCTACCCAATAGACCTCTTACTGATATTGACATAAAAAAATTTGGGGTTAAATATATCCCATATTTTAGAGGAGTCTATATGAGAGATCAACTACCGAAAAAACCTCACCTTAGAGAATGTGGTGTGGTTAATCTAGATTCATATAAAGGACCAGGTACACATTGGGTAGCATACTATAAAAACAACAATGATATCGAATATTTTGATAGTTTCGGAAATTTACCACCAACTATGGAAATTTTACAATATTTAGGTTATAATATAAAGTATAATTATAAGAGGGAACAGAAATTTGATGACATTAATTGTGGTCATTTATGTTTAAGATTCTTATCTAAATTTAAATAAATAAATAAAAACAATAATATTGGTTTATGTTTTTCCATTTTAAAATCATTTATTATCAATTCTTGAAAGTAATTTATAAATCTTTACATCTTTTTTTATTATATTCTCCATTTTTTTACCAAACTCATAACATAGTCGAGTCAAGTCAATTTCAACCTCTTTTTCATAAAATCCTTTTATATCAGTAATTTGGATATACGTTTTCTTTAGATTAGCACATGTAGGTATATAAAAATTGTAATAGAAATAGGAAATTTGTTTTTGTAATATATTATTCCAGCAAACGAATGTTGTCAAAAATATCCCAATTCGAGTTATTGAACGCCATGTCTCAGAATCAATTTTTATTTTGTTGCCGATTTGTCGTAGAAGTAGAAGACATCTCCCATCCGTTTGACGAAAATCAAATTGAATGTCTTCCATCGGAGGATCATTCATCAAATTGAATGAATCAAAAAATTCATGTTGATCTGAACGTACTTGTATATAGTCCTTGTACGTCATGAGATGAATCCACATATCACGAGAAAGTCCAATAAAATGCTTATTTTTATTCTGAAACCATATTAAAGGTTCAAATTGTAATGATGTTGAGAAACCGCATTTAACTTTTAAATTTAAATTGATGAAATACTCGAATTCGAATACAACGTCATGATTCTGAAATTTGTTCTCTATGTTATTTGTATACGACATTTGTGTTGAATGAGTAAATTAATACTAATAATTTCTCAAAAATAGAATCAGTATATAAAGGGATCAAAACTTGTGAAATGTTTTAGTTGGTTACGAAACCTGATTGTAAAATGTTTGAAATCAGAAGGTCTGAAATCGCTTTATTGGACTTCCAATACTGTCATGGAAGCGATAGCTGCATATATATGAAAGAGATGGCGTATATGAGTGGATCATCAGTTGTATCCAACTATTTCCTGTTTAAACAACCTTTCGATAGCAGAGAATTGACGAGAGAGGGACGGAGAAAAAACAACTACTGCAAGAAATTTGTAAATGGTTTAGATTGGTCAATGGGCACAATAGACTACTGCAGCGTGGGGGATATTCTTTCTCCCTTAAATAATTATAAATATATATTTGTCGTTGGAAAAGCGAAAAAAGACTTTTTACTAAAGTATGTTAAGACGACTGTTATAAATCTAGAGGATAAAACTAGTTTTAAAAATTTAAGTAATTATTTTACATCTTGTCCAATTCACACAGATGATAGATTTAAGTGTGCTCTAAATAATTTATATAAACTATTTGTTTTTATTGAAAAAAATTATTATCAAATTCATGACTTTGTCTTAGAAGAAATAAATTATTAAATAAAAAATCAGACATGTGTTTTTATTTTCCAAACATTTTTTCCACATACAACAAATCGTAGCTATTAAGAGTTTTAGGAAAAGTACGATGTTCATCATTCACTCCACATGTGTCAACGCCTCGAGGGAGTAAACGTTCTAAATCATGAGGATATATGAGTTCGTTGCATGTTAAACGTCCTCTCAATAATGGACAATTTGGGTTCCATCGCAAATGTTCATTTCTAACTTTGTCCTCAACAGTCCACGAATCTATTTGTAGTCCGCAGAAATAGCATTGAACTCTGTCCACTATCCCCGTATAAAACATTCCGAGAGTAGCCAGTTCCTTAGGAGAAATATACTCTAATGGCCAATTTTCGAATGTTTTCAAACGTTCATCTTCACGATGGAATCGATCCTGCATAGAATAACGAGGTTGGAAGTTTATTTGTGAATAGTCCATCTCTCTAGTTACAACTAATTTTTGAGACTGAATAGTGAAAGAGTAGATCATGCTTCTTATATCTTCAGAATTTCCCTTAAAATGAGTAATGAAACCTGTTTTTTTTTGTGTATTTTTATTTTTAAATTTATGCTAAATAAGGCGTATAAAATACATCTGTTGGTATAATTTGTTTTAAATTTAATGTGTATAGAGGATTATCCTGGTCTTCACGCAAATTTGTTTTTGATATTGAGAACACACCATCACATAAGCGTTGTACAACATCATCTCCCAGAGTATTGAATCTGTTTGGTAGATATAAGATTTTTCCATCCAACTTTAGCACGACTTTTTCTCCATACTTAGTATTCATCCTGTATGCACCCTGAATATTGTATTCAATATTTGGTGTCATATCTTTAATACTAAGTATTTTTTTAAAGTTTAGGAAGTTAAAAGCCGCTATCAATTCTGTATTCGACGTCATCTTTGAAACGTTCTTTAAAAACTGTATAATTGATTGTGTAGCTACCAGCTATTTATACATTTTTTTTTAATATTTAAGATTGTTCTATCTCTTTCTCTCAATTTCCCTTCTCCCTCTGATGACTTATATCAAAATATGAAATTATCTCTATCTATGAAAAGATCTAACACCATTTTTGAAATAAAAAGAAAGAATTATGTATATTTTACTTTATTTATTATATGTATCTATATTTATGTTGTATATTTATTTAATAAAAATTTAATTTTCTTCTACATGTTCGCAGACGGTGTATACCGGACATGAAAATTTCCTTCATCGGAACCCTTTCTGATGGTAATCTTCTCACACCTGACATGTCTACATATCGAGGTTGTTTTTTATGCTGTTGTTGTTTTTTAGTTGCTTGCTCTTCCTGTTGTGGTTCTGGGTAATCCCACATCCTCAACGTCTTTCGCGCGACATATTTTCTTGCATGCTTTGGTTGTATCTGTTGTTGTTGTTGACTCTCTTGTTGTTGTTCTTGTTGAGAGCCTGAGCCTGTCATTTCAGGAGTGGGAGGTGAACACAAATCAATTGTTCGAATGCGTTTTGGTTGTGGGTGAGGTTGTGCTGGCGGCAAATAATAGTCTTCCTCTTCCTCTTCGTCTTCACTAATTAATGAGTGATGAACGTCAACAATTTTAGGTGTTAATGTTGTGAAAGGGAGTAACACCTCAACGTTTAAACTAACGGGTTTCTCCCCGAGAACACCCTCCACCTCCATACGCTGTTTTGCTTCCATCTCGTCTGTATCTTGCGCCATTAATTTACTTAATAATATGTCATTTGCATAGCCATGCATGGTTATAGGTGCAGGTGCAGCACCTAAGAAGTGTAATAATTCTTCCTCATTCTCTTCCTCTTCTTCCAAAAATGGTTGCCCACATTGAAAAATTGGATCGCTCCACTTGGAATCATCATCATTCTCAATGACTAATGACGGCTTCTCATTTAAGAAGTCTGACAAATCTTCGTTGAAATGTTCCATTGTTGATATATTTAGTTTTTTTTTAAGGAAAAAAATAGTTTTTCGAAGTGATGTTGAAGAACAAAACTCAAGCACTGATTTCGAGGTATCACTGCACCACTTATATAATCAAAAAATTTTAGATTTTTCGTCCTTTCATCCACATGTTCACTCCATTTACGAAAATTACAAGTGACGAATAAGATATGGATAGACACGATCCAGATTACAAAACCTACTTAGTAAAAAGGTCAATCTTCTTGCGTGGGAAAAATCTATTCCAAACACATACAACGAACACAATTCTCAGATTTAGATAAACTGACTAACACTGTTAACCATCGATATGCGCAACCCTAATAAAAAACATTGACCTTATGAATTTGACCCCAGACTAGATGACGCTCAGCATTTTAAAACTAGTACTGCAGGTATCTGCTCACCCCCATTTTTCAACTGCGTCTACCTTAAGCACGATTTCCGAAAATTAAAAGTGACGAATAAGATATGGACAGACACGATCCCGATTACAAATCCTTCTTAGTAAAAAGGTCAATCTTCTTGCGTGGGAAAAATCTATTCGACATACATACAACGAAGAAAATTCTCAGATTTAGATTAACCGACTAACACTGTTAACCATCGATATGCACATCCCTAATAAAAAAACATTTACCTTATGAATTTGACCCCAGACTAGATGACGCTCAGCATTTTAAAACTAGTACCGCAGGTATCTGCTCACCACCATTTTCCAACGGCGTCTACCCAATAACCAACAAACTAAACGACGTTATCACCATTTCTCTTTTGCTCGTGATATTATGATTCTCAACTCTCATCAACCCACGTGTTCAATAAACAAAGTGGCGTTATCATGACTCTGATTTTCAACACTCATCAACTCACGTGTTCAACAAACAAAATAACGTTCAGTTTTACAACTCTCATCAACTCACGTGTTCAACAGGTGTTCAACCGGTTTTCAACACGTGTTCAACACGTGTTCAACCGGTTTTCAACACGTGTTCAATAAACAAAATGGCGCTCTGTTTCAGAGTACCCATTACTCCCCTACTTAACATTTTTGGCAGTTAGCATGATATTTTATTGATTTCAAACCCAGACGCCACA
This sequence comes from Polietes domitor, assembly GCA_947397865.1. Lineage (NCBI taxonomy): Eukaryota > Metazoa > Arthropoda > Insecta > Diptera > Muscidae > Polietes > Polietes domitor. The sequence continues at coordinate 109,587,856 of OX377619.1, forward strand.
TGTTTATAATTTCTACGAAAAAACATTTCATGCTGATTGCGCTATTGAAGCTGCACCAGGTCTTACTAAATACATCAAAGCTGTTCTTTAGTTGATCAACTTGGTTATGAATTTATTTAAACACTACGAAATAAAATTAGAGCTGACACAGATAAATGCTGGTTATTGGATCCATGATAATAAGATGTGCAGCTTAAGCGTAACAATATTCCGAAACGAGATGTCATTATGTGATCAGCAAGTGAATCCAATGGCAAACAATCGTTTTGCTTTCCTCGACGATCAGCATCAGGCTCAAACCTCTAATAGTTCAAATATCACTACAATAACATATAAAAGTTCATATAAATTATAATATATAGTTAAATTTAACGAATATGGCAAAAAAATCTTTATGTTACTCATATGATGGGTTCATACACAAACAAAATCGGCGTGATCCCATCTCATTGTAGCTGCGCCTATTGAATAATATAACAATTATTTTCATCAAGATTGGCTGTAATAGGATAAATCGTGAGTGTTGTCAACAAATCGGAATGTGCATATGAACGGTGACAATATATGTGCGTAATGGTCCACTTATATGATTAATATGAAGCTTTTAATGAAAATTAGTGGTGGTTGAAAACATGGACCCATATGATCTAATTATGCGGCAGGTATTTCGAGGTAGTAGGGTAAATCGGACGGAAATTTGTATGGGGCTTATTACAACATTTGGGGCCTGTGCCAAAAACATGGGCCTATATAGTTCTCATTCACGGTAGGTATTCCTAGTTGAAATATAACATGATCTGCAAAATTTTATAAACTTCTTATGTAAACTATGGATTCTAGAGTGGTTAAAGTAAAAAATGGGGGCCATTTTGTATGGGCGCTACATTAAAAAGTGGGCACGTGCAAATCACTTTCAAAGTAGGTATTCTCATTTGCTGATCTGCAAAATATTATCAAGATCCAAAGTAGTATGTGAGTTCTAGAGCTGGGCGCTACATTAAAAATTGGGGCCTTGTAGATCACTTTCATAGTAGGAATTCTTAGTTGAAATATAACATGATCTGCACAATTTTATCAAGATCTCATGTAAGAGTTGCGTTTTAAAGCGATAATAGTGTAATCTGGGGGCCCAGTTGTACGGGAGCTACACATTTCTAGTTTGAAATATAACATGAAATTTCATCAAGATCCGAAGTATCGAAGGTATATTTGTATGGGGGCTATACCGAAACATGTACAGGGTGTTTTTTATTGGGGTATAGAACTTTAAGTTGGCATCACTTTTTTAACTGGCGGCCATTTTGTCAGCTGTCAAGTGATTAATATTTAGTTTGGTTTGCCATTTCATTTCGAAAGTAATGGTTCAGTTCGCGAAGTTCACCGCAAGCTCCGTCCATTTAGCGCACGTCACAATCGAATTATTAAAGGAAACATTCGATGAGCGCATAATTTCGCGGAATGGACCTGTCAATTGGCCATCAAGATCGTGTGATTTGACACCATTGGATTATTTTCTTTGGGGATATGTGAAGTCGCTCGTCTACGCCAACAAACCAGAAACGTTAGGGGACTTGGAAGCCAACATTCGTGGCGTTGGTTGAAAATTGACCTGTAGAATTGGCTATATTCGAGCCAGCCGCGGCGGCCACATGCCCGAAATCATATTTAAACATTAATGGCATAAAATTATCCTTCCAATAAAGCCAAATTGATGGACATTAAAACGATTTTCTTGTGTTTTATTTCAATTCGAAGTTCTATACCTCAATAAAAACACCCTTTAAAACATGTAAAATGTGTATTCTACAGCAGTAATAGGTAAATTCAATATCTATCGTCCTTGGGCTATAAAAATACTTCTGCCAAATTCCATCGGAATCGGACAGCAATTGCGACCTGTAAGTGCGAACAAGCTTATATATATAGACAGACATTGATAAATCGACTCAGCTGGTAATTCTATGCCGATCGGTATACTTAAAAGTCTAGCTCTAATATTTCTTGATTTTACAAAAATTTGGCGGAAAACTAACTTATAATACCCTATTCCACGAAGTGGTGTAGGGTATAAAACCACCAGCAATATAAATACGCGAGCGTTCAGCTAGAGAACTTGATAGTAACATTGCACGTATTACCGGTGAAAATAATTTCCAAATTTCTGCAATCAGGAGAGGCAATATTCACGAAACAAAAATTCAGTAATTACGTAAAACGGCTTTCGTGCCATTACAAACTGCTTTTTGGCACCGACAAAAAAACTACTACACCTATAGGCTTAAGATAAGTAAAGGCTTGATCGTTTGCACAACACAGTGGAGAAAACTCGTACTCAAAGGACCACACAAAATGTCCCCGTCCGTACAAAGTCTGAACATGTTTATGTCTACTATGCAATCAATGATGTAAGAATTCATGCGTAATCAAATTAAGTTCATTCAAGCTTCTTAGCAAGAAATGAGTTCCTTCCTAAAATATGCAGTTGGAATGCGAACGTTGTAAATCAACACAAACAGGAAATTCGAAACATTCTCAATTCTGAGAACATAGATATAATGCTTTTATCAGGCCTGCCAGATTAATTTTTTCCTTGTCCCCAAAATTGTTATGAAAAATTCCAAATTATCCCCAAAATATAAAAAGTTGTTTTATTTCAAAGTATTCGACCAAAGCAAAAACAAATGTTGAATCATCAACAACTATGGAATATTTTGATCATTCTTGTCCCCAAAGTAGTCATGAAAAATGCCCATTATAAAAATTCGATCAAAAAAAATAATTTATGAATGACAACATTCTTGGGATATTTTGATCATTCTGTCGTGAACATGCTCTTTATTTAAAATTGCAGTAATTTCGTTCTAGGCAATGAAATTTGATACTAAAATTTAGTCTAAAAATTGTACTCAATTTGTAGTTTAAATGTGTAAATAAAACGTTTTTTATTTGAGTAAGTACATTCATATTTGTAAATTTTCCTTTGAAAACTTTTTGGGTTGTGCGTTTGACTATGAATATATAACATATCTTCCAATCATTGGAAATAGTATACCTAGAAAACAAATTAAGAACACCAAATATTTAGTGTAAAAATAACAATAACGATGTGTAAATCATGATGTGTCGTATGATTTCTTGTTGGATGAAAGCGAATATTTATAGGAGTTTGGAGCGTCATTAATGTAATTTAAATTTGTTGATTTAATTAAATACTTTATAACAAATTCATCTCAATGCTCCTTTTTTGTCGATGCTATTTTTTCATTATAATTTCTTTTCTGACCAGGAAGATGGTCGTCACCGACCAAAATCATGATAAAGTTAGTGAGCAGCCAAGTAAAAAGTTTGTAGATTAAAAATAATTAAATAAAATTGTAAATAAAAGCTAAAATCAAATTCTATCCCCAATTCATATTTTTGTCCTTTTGACCATCATAAAATTCCCATGGTTGGCGATAAATCCCCACATCCGGCAAGCCTGACTTTTATCCGTGCTTCTTCGACTTCCCCTTTTGACTTCCGAATTTGTTCAATGCTCAAAATATCTAAAAATCAAAACCATCAATAATTGATGATTTTTTGAAACTGGCAAACTTTTTCCTTGAGCCTGAAGAACTTTCTCTCGAAGATGAAATAAAAATATTCCTTTCTGATTTCCAAAATATGTTAAACAACGAGGCCAAAGAAGAATTTAAAAAAAAGTAAGATCCACTTATGGTCCATAAGCCATTAAAAATCATCACCTTCAACGTTCGATCCCTTATAGATAAAAGCCGACAAGTTGACCTCATGAATGCACTTATCAAAAACAAAATTGATATAGCTTTTGTTCAAGAATGTCATCTCCGCAATTTATGATTATTCATCTGTCGGTACGGCCATGATTATAAAAAAAAACATTTCAATACAAACGTATTATAGTAACAGACATTGGATTCAATGGGATTATTATTCAAATCAATACAAATACGAACAACATAAGCAAGAAATAACTTCTGGGTTCACTCTACATCCCATGTAATTTTGCCACTCATCAAATCCATCAGGGTCTGGATAAATTCTTACATACCTCCCTAAATTTTGATGGTTTCCTCTTTGGAGGTGAATTGAACTAAAAAAATATTGCATGGAGTGACTCCATGGACAACTGTAATGGGAAAGCACTGTACAATTGGCTATTGGATAACTCAACAGAAATTACCAGAATCTGCGACACATCTCCATCGTATCCGTATGGATCTTCATATTTAGACCACTTCTTGGGGAGTCCAAGTCTAATAGACATACATCTAGGGAATTTCAAAATATCCAGTCTTCCATCTTTCTCTGACCATTTCCCGATGTTACTGGAAATATGCCTTGATACAACCAACTTAACTCTCCAAGAACACCAAGATGTGTCACGTCGTACAAATCGACCGATTGGGAGCTTTTTCGTCAAAATTTGGATTCAGCCATGATGAGAATAATGCCACCTGTAAATAGAAACTTGCTAACCGATGAAATAGATGACTATATACAAAATTTCAACAGTAACTCCCAATCTATACATGTAAAAGTAGTAACAAGAGATCTAGTAAATAAAGAAAATGCCGTCCATTTTAAAAATAAGCTAGAAAAAATAAAACCAGGCCCAACTGCGTTTAAAGATGTATACCAAATAATAAGAAGGAAAAAATCCTACTTCTGCACACAAATAAAGCGTGATAATATTATCACATCCTCTAGTCCCGAAATAGCTGATGTATTCAAAAATTACTATGTTTCAACCTTCGGAGAAAATATTCCAGAGGCATCTCCTTCAAATCTAAACAACCTTGTGAATTCATGCATAAATGTCACATCTGAACAAATCTATACTTTTAATGATTCTTTCTCTGCACATGAAAATCCAGATGATTACCACTTTACAGAGGCCATATATATAATATCAACAGCAAAAAATCCAGTGGTCTGGACGGCATATCAAATTTCTTGATCAATAATTTCCCTGAAGCGACCCTAAGATTTCTCACCATATTATTTAACAATTGCCTCAGTAACTACTATTTCACAAAAGCATGCAAGATTGCAAAAATAATCCCGATCCACCAAAACCAAATAGTTTAACACCGGAAGAGTGTCGCCCAATTTCTCTTCTGTCAAATATAGGTAAAATATTTGAGCAAATACTACGGGAGAAATTGGAATCAGAATTTGTAATAAATCAAATTTCAAATCTACAATTTGGCTTCAAGCGGTATCATTCAACCAATCAAGCGCTTCTACAGTTTCATAGTGACGTAACCAGAAACCTGAGAGAAAGAACTTGCACTTGATATCCGAAGGCCTTTGGTACCGTATTTCACAACGGTATCCTTTACAAACTAATAGAACTAGCTATTGACCCTTACCTTGTTAAAATGTTCCACAGCTTCTTATCGGACAGACAATTCACTGTCCAGATTATAAATGACTGTTCTGACTTCGGGCTGATCAAAAGCGGTGTACCACAAGGAAGCGTGTTATCCCCATTGTTGTTTAATTTTTTTTGTATGACTTTCTACATACAACATCAAATTTGAAAGCAATACTGTATGCCGATGACTGTATGATTTACAGTCACCACAAATCGCTAATTCAAGCTCTAAACAATGCCGCATTACATCTGGGTAGAATCAGTGTCTATAAATGCAGCGAAATCAGAGGCCATTTGCATAAGAAATGCATCAAAAGTGTGAAAGATATGTTGTGCCGCAAAGTAAATTATTAAATTTAGCCATCGACGGAATCGAAATTTCATTTAATTCACTTAAGTACCCGGGGATAAACATGAATAAATTATTTTAATTTAATCAACCTGCCCACACACACATTGGTGAAAGCAAAACGAATTGCTGGTTCTTTTTCATGAACAACATTTACTTACCCAGAATCGAGATGGGCGCGGCACACGTGAATTGCGTGAATCACGTGATTCACGCGTGATCGTGAGCAAAATTTATTTTACTCACGTGAGCGTGCGTGAACGTGAGCAACGAAAAAATGTTCGCGCGTGAATGTGCGTGAGTCTAATTTCTGCGTGATTCACCTGATTTTTTCGTGAGTGACACATATTTATTTATTTATTTTCATCTTATTTCGTTTAAAAATCCGAAAATTTCCATTCAAAATAAAATGCATGTATATACATATATTTATTTCTAAAACAAAGTGCTTCAATGCACGAATAATTTCTAATTTTTCTATTAATTAAGCAAGTATTGCTTGTGCCAACACTATGTGCTGCATTTATATGGGAGACCCCCTTAGTGTTAGTTTGGGTTTGCATCCCGGGATTTCCCGCGGGAAAAATTTGCATATTTTCAGTTTCCCGTATACCGGAAAATTTGTACGGGATTCCCGCGGGAATTCAGCAGCCAGTTTTACCTATTTCTCGCATATTTTTTCACCACTTTTTCACAATTAAATTGTAGAAGGTACAAAATAATTTAAAAATATCACTTTTAATTAGATATGTGTCAGCTAGGCGATATAAATCTTTTAACGTAATTCAATATAAACTGAATATAACAGAATAGAATGCTACAATATCGTTATTAATATTTTGAGATAATTCAATTTCTAAATTTTTGATATCTTTATTAAAAAGTCTTGACATGCTATATATATATATAGTATTATAATAAATTAAAAATATATACAATCTAAAGTAACAACTATGTATTAAAAAATTTATATATTACTGCTTCAAAATATAATTTTATGTTTTCGAAGCTACAGGAAAGGGAACTGATAATTTGCGATTTACTAACACTTCCACGCTCACTTTCTCCAATAAAATTAGAAATAGACTTATGAATCTTTAAATTGGTTGTCGGCTGTAAAATGTTTATGTTTCAAAAAACCTCTTAATTTAGCAAATATGCCTACATTTCATACTCTACATCTCTTCGTGGAATAGGGCATTATAAGTTTGTTTCACACCAAATGTTTGTAATACAGAAATATAATAATTTACATTATTAAAGTTCGAATGTTTTATTCGGAAAAAATATGTTTTTATATAGAAAACAATATGTTGACGATTTCCCGTTCTGTCACGGGATCCCGGGAAATCGAAAAAATAATTCCCGTGTCCCGGGAAATAAAAAGTATGGGAAAATGCAAACCCTAGTGTTAGTTCACTTAAAAAATCACATAAGTGATATCATTACCATTATATCATACCATTTTATGTCAGTGTCCTATTTTTTAACTCTGCAAGTTTTAATACTACTTTTAAAATATGAATTTAAGACAATCCTCAGTGACTTAAATAATATAATTTTCGGATATGCGAGGGGATAAAGCATATATTATTTTCTTTGTGGAAATTGTTTGCGTGATTTACGTGAATCACGTGATTCACGCGTGATCGTGAGCAAAATTTATTTTACTCACGTGAGCGTGCGTGGACGTGAGGAACGAAAAAATCTTCGTGCGTGATTCATTTTTTTTCCTTCGTGAGCGTGCGTAAACGTGAGCCAATAATCACTCACGCGCACATCTCTACCCCAGAATACTAAACTGCTGCCAAAGTCGCCACACGTTCCATATTAAGCTATGGATTTGCAATATGGTTCTCCCACTGTGGCCAACGAGCTGGAGACATTCGAGATAAAAATCCTTAGGAAATGCGTCAACAAAAATTTCCAAAACCCGACAAAGCGTTATTCAAACCCCTTCATCTATGAAAGCTCTGAAGTCCAACCCTTTTGCAAATATGCCTTAAAACTCCAAAGGAAATTTGCAGACCATGAAAATCCACTAATGAATGATATTCATTATTTAGAAGGATGTACAAATTGGGCTGGATCTACTTACCTTTTTCCTGTCGGCATCCATGAAGAACCTTACACCACACACGATTTCTACAAGAAATCAACACCAAATACCCATAGAGAATAAAGAACACAAAGCCACAACATAAACATCACATAAACTTTAGTTTATAAAGTTCGATGTTATACACACTTTAATACTGTGATAAAAAATTAGTACCTGAATACCGTATATTTGGTAATAAGTATATTTCGAAAATTTCTCTTATATTATAAAATATTTATTTTTATTCACTGTGATATTTACAAAATGGACCACTATGTACCTAATTCTCTTTATTCGTTCGTATTCACATAAATACATATGTAAAAACGAAATTTTCATTTCGTTTTTTACTTCATTATTCGTAAACGCAATGTACCACATCTGTCATTTTGCTGACAGTTCTCTTTGTTATTATTTATTAGGTTTAAGTGTTATCTAGTTTTCGTTTAGCAGATTCCACTCTGCATGTAATGAGAGAGGCCGAGAGCAAGCCTTCAAAGCATCTGTTCATTTTTTTTGTTATGTATTCCGATACATCTTCTAATCCCTTTGGCATGTTGCCATACACGTATAACTGTTTATTAAAACCAGACGATACAGTTTTAAGTAAATATAATCGTAAATGTTATCGATAAGTATAATCATTTGTAATCGAAAATGAAAAAGTCTCAATAAACATTTTTACTACTACTACTTGTGTCGCAAATTGGTTGTTCCCGTTTCTTCCTTTTTCCGGAAGCGCTGACCAATTTATGCAGTTTGCATTTCTCTTTGACTCCCGGTCGCTGAGATATCAATGCAGATCTTATGAGAAAATAAGAAGGAAGAATGACTATCTGGAACAAAGTGAAATAAGCTTAGAAAAAATTACTATTATTTTCTATGTTTGTTGTAACAGTGGTTTGGAGCACACAATTCATAGAAAAGTTTCTTATACAAAATTTTACAAATATAAATTTGGTTTTTTTGGCTCATGGTTTCAAGTGCTGGACTTGAAAATTTTAGTGTACAGGGGGCCAAAGACAAATTTTTCGCAGCAAAAATATTTGAAATTGTTGAATTTACAAAATTTTTCTGGATCGTGCTGGATTAGACATTTTTTGGTGCACAAAGACCAAGGAAGAATTGTTCTTGGTAAAAAAATTTGAAATTGTGTCAATATCAAGTTTTTTGTGGTTTATATTTTTGGGAAAATTGGTGCGCACTGCTCCTTTCATTTAGATGCTATCGTGATTTCAACAGACGGACGAACATGGCTAGATCGTCTTAGAATTTTATGACGATCAAGAATATATATACTTTATAGGGTCTCAGGTCGATATTTCAAGGTGTTACAAACGGAATGACAAAGTTAGTATACCCCCATCCTGAAGGTGGAGGGTATACAAATATGTTATATGACGATGTATGGGCCTCATGGACTGCAGTCAGTTTCGATGTACTTCACCGTCACTTTTGGTTAATATTAAAATGTGCAAAATTTGAATACATTACTTCGATGCGTCATGATTTACCGCGCGCTGAAACCAACTGCGGCCTTATAATATTGATATTATACTGAGATTAATGCGTTTATAATTTAACCGGTTTTCTTCAATCCCATGGTCCACTGGTAGTAAAAAAAATTAGTAATTTTCGTTATAACACTTCAACTTTTAATAAAAATTAAAGAGAACAATTTAACTTCAAGTTTCATAATAAAAAAGTTTTCGAAATAAGGAAGCCCCAAACCCAATTTTAAGCACAGTGAGTTAGAAAATATTTTTGCTTGTCAGTTTTATGAAAAAGGAAATATTTTTGGAAATTCATTCTGGCCATTTCAGTAATTTTACATTTATCGATTGTTTTGAAATTTACTGAGGATAAATCGTAGTCTGCGGATATTTTGATTTTTTTAAATTATCATTGCCTACTTTCAAATAGAACTCTTTTGAAACATTATTTGGTACAATGTGAGGAGATTGTCGCATTTGAAGAGCAGTTAAAAGAGGCAAATACAATGAACTGTCTCTGGAGGCAGAGAGACAGGAGCTTAAACATTTAAGGGCAGAATGGAAAGACTTATAAGCAATGCATTTCTGATCCTGAATGCAACAAAAAGATACCATAAAAAACAATAAAAAGATTGCACACAATATTTACATCAGTTGTGTAACTACAATAAGAAAATCTGTTTTGTTTTCTTTTTTATTATTTGATCTTTTCTTTTCATAGTTTTGTTGTAACTCTTAATCAGGTTCGAGATCATTTGTTTTTGTTTTCTTAAACAGAAAACAAAGTATTTTAAAAAGAAGTGTGTGACATTTATTTGGTTCGGTTGCTAGCAGGGCAGACGATCGTTTCAAGGGACGCTACTCCCCCTTATCAATGCCCAGTGCAATGCAACAACTACTCTGGTTAATTATTAGTTGTATATCTGCCTCGCAAACTCAACTGAATGAGAACTGTTTCGGACTTAAATATACACCCAAAAAAACCAGTTCAGTAGTTACCGAAAACAAACAAATGTCCACACTTCTTCTCGTGTGTAATCGCAATTCGCGAAAAATGCACACAGTGTTTTATTTTTGCTATGTTCAATCAACTACATGTTTAAGTTGTACCCCACTTCATTTCATCTGTTTTGTTTATTTTATTATTTGATCTTTTCATAGTTTTTGTTGTAACTCTTACTCAGGTTCGAGATCATTTGTTTTTGTTTTCTTAAACAGAAAACAAGGTATTTTAAGCAGTTCTCATATTAAATCGACATATGACGATGTCATTGCGGAAAATGTGTCTCTAGGAAACATGGAGAAAGTTGATGCACCTTTAAATAGCTCAGAGAAATGCTTTTATTTGCCTCATCATGGTGTTTTTAAACCTTATAGCACCACGACAAAGTTGTGAGTGGTTTTTAAAGTCTCAAGTCAGTCATCAAATGGAAAAAGTCTGAACGACGCTTTGTACACTGGCCCAATTCTTCAAAAAGATATCGCTTCTTGTGTTAAATTGGTGACTGTATAAGTTCGTTCTTAACGCCCCTACATCTCTATAAATGTATAGGCAGATTTTGATTAACCCAAACAACATTCGACTTATCAGCGTATTTTATTCAGAATTTCTCCAAGATATATACAAGATTTCCAGTTGAAGACTGTGACGTTTGACGGTAATTGTGCTCCATATTTGACTCTAAGAACGCTTTTGAAATTAGCAGAAGATGAGAAAAATCTATTTCCAATTGGCTCAGAGATTTTGAAAAACGATATGTACGTGGACGACGCTTTGGTTGGCGCTCATTCTGTCTCTGAAGGCTTAAAAGCCAGGGATCAGTTAATAAGCATCCTAAGTTTCGATCTCAGGAAATGGACTATGAATAACAAAGAAATCTTAGAGGGAATTCCACGATAAGATGATAAAAGTTCCGCGAACACTTTGGGAATTCGCTGGAACGCATCCGCTAACTCATTCTACTTTGCGACAGAGAAAATTCATGATAGAAGTTTGTTCACTAAAAGAGAAGTTTTATCGGTGATAGCGAAGATTTTTGACCCCTTAGGGTAGCTCTCTCTAGTCGTTATATCGGCAAAAATTCTGATGCAGCAACTTTGGCTCGATGAGATAGGTTAGGACGATCCTCTAAAACCTTTGACTCTACTTAGATGGAAAACTTTTGCCTCAAACTATTCGGAAATCGATCGAATTAAAATACCTCGATGGGTAAAATATTCACCAGTTTGTAAAATTGCGGTTCATGGATTTTGTGACTATTCTGAATTGACATACGTAGCGGCGTTGTATATAAGGGTAGAAGTGGGAAACATAGTCTACACGAACTTGCTTGTGTCGAAGTCGAAAGTTGCGCCAATTAAAAAGGTTCTCCTTGCCAAGATTGGAACTTTGTGGGACTCTTTTTTGGCCAATCTAGTGGCTTCAATTCTTCCACATTTGAAAATAAAACAAATTTGTATTCTTGGTCTGACTCAACGATTGTGTTGGCTTGGCTCAAAAAAAGCCGTCGTATACTTAGACGACGTTTGTTGCGATCAGGGTTTCCATAATACAGGAACAAATTGGCAATGACTGGCGTCAAGTTCCTATGTACGATAACCCGGATCTAGCAACACGGGGGCTGATAGATGAAGATATTTTAGAGAAGTTTTCCTGTTTCTCGAAAGCGATTCATGTGGCCTCGTATCTATTTCGATTTTTCGTATGACTCATCCTACGCATAAGGTGAATGCGCAGTTTAGAAGTGTCCGGCTTTAGACAGCAGAGTTGACATTTGCGCGATATCGCTTAATGTCTTTGTCTCAGAGGATTCACTTTCCAGATGAATATTCTTGTCTCTCAGAGAAACGAAAATTGGATTGTAAAAGACCGCTTGTAACTCTGCTCAGCGCTGATTAATTGCCACCTTGTGAGGTATTTGTAAACCAATGACTTACTTAATGATCGACAGTATGATTTCCGTAGGCTCATATCAAAGCTTATCGCTTTTGGTGTTGGTAGTGACTTCTCTCGATTTATACCGACATTCCTCAGAGATCGCACTATACGTGTTGTTGTAGATGGGTTCTTATCCGACGAGCATAGGTTAACCGCAGGAGTACCACAGGGCTCTGTCCTTTCCCCCTCCCTTTTTCGTATTTTTATCGACGACCCTTGGATCGGACTTCGAATCCAATATACTCATTCCTGGATTACAGCAACCTCTGTCATTCATACTCATTCGCTCATAGACCAAGTCGTCCAGACATTGAGTACAAAAGGCGATTGATGGATGAGTCACTTAGCCAGGATTTGCTGGCCATTTCTCAATGGGGTCGAATGAATAGAGTAGATTTTAATGTACGTAAGACCCAGTGCTCCTTGTTGCCTCACAAGCGATTCACTGATCCAACGGTGTCGTCGATTTTAATGAACGGTATAGATATTGAGCAATCAGATACACTCGATGTTCTTGGCATGAAAATACAACGTGATGTTCGTTGGACAAAACATGTTTTTGATGCGTCGAAAGAAGCAATGTTTAGGCTTTTTAAAACGATGTAAGAAATTTTTCACACCCTCTGATCTTCTCAATATCTATACTACCTACATGAGACCAAAGATGGAATACAACTCCCATATATGGTCGGGTGCTCCAGCTTCATCACTTGACCGTGTCCAGAGGAGGGCAATGATGTTGATAGGTCTCCTTTGAACACCGTCGTAATGTTGGTTGTGTGTCATTGTTCTATCGATACTTTCATGGTGTTTGTTCTTCGGAAATTCGTGATCTTATAACGTTCGGTAGAGATACGCGACTCTCCAGGAACGCTCACCCATTTGTTGTCGATTGTACAACCGGCCGCACTACACGTTAAATTCGTTCTTCGCCCGTACTATCCGTATGTGGAATCGACTTCCGGCATTCAGAGATTCAAATCAGATGTCAACAGACACTACTCCCTCTTTCCTCCTTTCAATACCTGATCTTCCTTCCGCCAACGCAATGCACTGCATTTATAGGGGTCATCCCCTAAATGTTGGTTCAGTGAAAAAACGGATTTTTGATTGGCTCATCTTTTATCTCCGGCCGAGCTAGAAGAAATCGCGTCAAACCCATTTTAAACCGTTGGCGTCGTCTTAAGGTCATCCAACAGGAGTTCGGTAGGTGCTGGAAAACAGAAAACAGGATCTGCAAATTGACGATATTGTGGTTCTGCGTAATGCAGCTCTTTATCCCAACGAATGGTGCTTGGGACGTGTCGTAAAACTCTATCCATGTGGCGACAATAGAGCTAGAGTCGTAGACTTGAAAAAACTGTGTTCATTTAATAATAAGTTTTATTTTATTTTGTACATAGTCATATATATCTATCGCATGGCTGGCGGTATGTTCACGCAGAATAGGGACGAAATTTCTGCAGTATTGCTTTGCTCATCACTGACGCTTTGAGAAAGGTCAGTTATCCCATCCCTGATCTGCTTGAACGTTTTGATCGAGGTTCTCTCTTCCTTCTCGCTTTTGTGGCCGACATAACTGAACGTTTTTTTTGTTCAAAGTATTCACTACTTTTTGTTCGCCGGTCACAACGGTCGAGAAATACAGAAAAGTGTTAACTACGTTAACTTCAAGTTTGATAATAAAAGCCCTGAGAGCTAAATAAATATTTGAAACTGAAATTGATATTAGAATCGTGTGGTGTGTTTATTTCGTGATAGTTCGAATTTAATGCTTAATTGTGTTAAAACCCCACCCTTATTATTGCCTCGGTGGGCTTTCTATTAAAGATCAGTGCGTGTGTGTGCCAAGCAGCCAGTGTCTAAGCACAACCCACTCCCACTTCGTCCCTTGCCTTAGTGGATTGTTGTGTCATTTCTATCGTAGCAACCAGTGCTTGTTGCTTTGACTCTGACCTTGATTTGTGTGCCAACAACAACAACAAATGGCTGCTGTGTTGTTTGTATGCTCGACTGTGCCTTTGACCTACCTGTAACAGCAATAACAACAACAGTGGTGGTGTAATCGCCGGAGCAACAGAACGAGATTGGCACCCAAGAATCTGAACATTCTGTGGTCGTGCCTAGGGAGTTGGTGAGTTACCCCAACAACGTGTAAAAATTACAACTATTTGGATGGTATCATTTGTACACCTTTCTCAATTTTTTCCTACAAGTAAAAAGTACGAATTTATTGATATTTCTGCTTATAGCTACAGCAGGTTGGATGGTATCATTTGTACTCCTTCCCCATTTCCCCTAAACGTACAAAGTACTAAAAGAACGAATTTTTTGATATTTTTCAATATAGCTACAGCAGTTTATGGATTTTTGTCTCTTTGTGTCCGTTGCCCCTGCACATGTCGAATATCATTATATCAGCAAAAATTAAAATACCCGCCGGTGCAGTGTTCTAAGGTTTTCCTCTTCTCTTTTTATAAATCCTCAAAAATCCACTTATTACAAATAGAAATCCCCTAAAATTAAAATTCTCATCAAAAATAAAATGTTAAAAATGTACATACTGATATGAGCAAAAATCCACTTTTTCGAGATTGTTTACAAAATGCATCAGAGTTCCCATACAAATTGACAGTTGCAAAATCCACTGATTATTTCGGATTCTGTGAAAATCCGGTCAGTCATATCAGATATATCTTCGTGCAACTTGTAAAGCATCCTTGAAGAATCAATTTGCATATACTGACACAAAAAACTGTCTACCGGTGTGATGTGTACGCATTTGGAAGTGAATTAAGTATTAAGTAATTTGACCATTCACTTATGAATATTTTAGCTTACACTAAAAAATATGACCAAACACGCAAATTGTGTGTTCAGACGCAAGTGATCTGTTCTTTAATCAATACATTTAAAATAATTTATTCTGTGAAGTGTAATTATTATTTTATAATAAATTTTGTTCACCGATAAAATTTACTATGAAGTTATATTTTCTACCAGTAATATCATATCTTGCGCAGATCCTCTTACGAAATTAGAACACCAACGATCTGCTATATATAATAAATACCCGATCAGTTTCTGAAAGTCGTTGTTATTGCTTAAGTTTTCAGATAAAGATTTTCCGTAACCAGGATTAAGAGGAAATTTCAAAATTTTAGTATCTTGTAAACCAACTGTTCATAATGTCATCACTGACGAATGCAAAAATTTAATTGTTTGTCTCTCTGGACTTCGAGACCCAAGACAATTTATTTCAAAATTTGAGTCAACATTTTGGTCTTTCAACACCTTCTATTTTAGTTGTTGATTTGGCTGCTTTTAAAATGTCATCGACATAAATTAATACATATATTGGAGAACTCCTTTCCCCGACTGGACTTTTTGCATACAGACAAGAATCTGTAGAACTTTGAACAAAATCATCTTTTACTAAGATATTGTGCAACGCCTTGTTTCATACATTGGCTGCCTGTTTCAAACCGTAAAATCTTTTATTTCGTTTACATATGTATTGTGGACCTTTCTCTTCGATTCCAGGCGGTTGTTTCTTAAAAATTTTATTTGCCGGAACACCATTAAGGACCGCATGTACAACTTTCAATTTATTAGCTCCTGTAATTGACATCAATATCCGAAGTCGTGATCGTACTTCTGGCTGAAACCTCGAACTACAAGACGTGACTTGTACTTTTTTATGTTACCATCCGAATTGCGCTTTATCTTAAAGGTCCATTTCGAGCCAAAAATATTAACACCACGAGGAACAGTTACCAAATCACATGTGTTGTTTTTCTTAAACATATCAATTTCTTCATTCACGGTTTTTTTCCATTCTTCATTTTGGGGACATTCTATGGACTCACTGTATGTTCTTGGTTCTTCTATATCATTATCGACTGCCTTATATATAAAACGAGGTGGAATCTTCGTAGTAATAGTAGACCTCCTTACAGCGGTATCTGCTTCATGAATTTCATCGCCTGAACGTTAAACAACCTCCGTACATTCTACAAACGGACTGCTTCCGGTGTTATCATCTTGCTTTAAATACACACTACACTCATAAAAAAGTGAACCCTATAATGTGTTAAAATGAACTAAAATTTTGGAAAATTGAACTTCGTATAGCGCTAAAGCAAAATTTCCTCAAATCAAGTTCCTTTTTTCCTTGAAATTAGTACATGCTTTGAACTTGATTCTAGTTCAATTCTCCTCAAACCAAGTAAATATTTACTCAAACTGAGGAAAATTCCAGTAAGTTTTTCCTCAAACCAAGTACATTTTTACTAAATCTAAGTAAAATTTTGCTGAAATTTTCCTAAATCTAAGTAAAATTTCCTAAAATCAAAAAAATGTTTACTAAATTTAAGTAAAATTTTCCTAAACCTAAGTAAATGTTTACTAAATCTGAAATTTTCCTAAAACTATATAAATTTTTACTCAAATCAAGTAAATATTTACTCAAACTGAGAACAAGTTTGCTGATTTTTTCCCTACAACAAGTAATTTTTTACTTAAACTGAGGAACATTATATTTGATACAAGGAAAAAGTGAAATTAAAATATGTTATATTTAACTAAAAAAAATCAAACAAATAGTTTTGCTTCAGAGTATGCAAAACTGATACAAAAAATGACAACATAAAATATTTCTCAGAAGTTTCATGATACCTCTGCCATAAAGAGTTGAGCTATTACTTCATGTTGAGATGGCAAGATAGGCGCCTTCGCGCAGTGGCTGTTTAGAGTAATTCTTAAAGTATTTAAGAAATAAGTCTCTGCAAACGAACGAGAATTGCTTCTTAGATTAATATTCAAGAATTTTAGTTTTTTCGTTTGTATTTTTTTTTTGGTCTGTAATCAATATTTGATTTGAACTGGGATATTGTCCTGGCTCAAGACCATTTTGCATCTATATTTAATAGAATGCAAATTTATTTACAAATGGCATGGTGACATTTATTACTTGGCTGCAGACTACCACTATCATGATTTCCACCCTGTCTAAAGGTTTCATTCAGGTGGCTTCGCAGCGACTTTTCAACATCAAACCCGGCCTCTATAAGGAGATGATTTTCACAAACGAACGAGAATCACAACTCACTTGCCGAATTTGCGTTTAAAAAATCGCACCAAGTAATAAAGCACACATGCCATCTTACAAGCAACTCATTGAGTTGCATATGTAAGTATGTGTATATGCAGGTATAGTTACCCAGCAATACTTCTGCCGTGCCAACGCTCATTTGTTTTAGTTTTTTCGTTTGTATTTTTTTTTTGGTCTGTAATCAATATTTGATTTGAACTGGGATATTGTCCTGGCTCAAGACCATTTTGCATCTATATTTAATAGAATGCAAATTTATTTACAAATGGCATGGTGACATTTATTACTTGGCTGCAGACTACCACTATCATGATTTCCACCCTGTCTAAAGGTTTCATTGGGTAACTATACCTGCATATACACATACTTACATATGCAACTCAATGAGTTGCTTGTAAGATGGCATGTGTGCTTTATTACTTGGTGCGATTTTTTAAACGCAAATTCGGCAAGTGAGTTGTGATTCTCGTTCGTTTGTGAAAATCATCTCCTTATAGAGGCCGGGTTTGATGTTGAAAAGTCGCTGCGAAGCCACCTGAATGAAACCTTTAGACAGGGTGGAAATCATGATAGTGGTAGTCTGCAGCCAAGTAATAAATGTCACCATGCCATTTGTAAATAAATTTGCATTCTATTAAATATAGATGCAAAATGGTCTTGAGCCAGGACAATATCCCAGTTCAAATCAAATATTCAAGAATTTTTTAAACAATTTCAAATGTTTTTTATAAGTTTAATACTTAAATTTATGAAGAACTCGGCATAAATTTCAGTAAACATTTTAACTTCATTTTAGGAAAAAACGCATTTTTAAGTTAAAATTTCCTAAATGGATTTTCCGTTAAAACCTTGGAAATATTCTTCCACATGAGTATTAATCCACTCAATTGTAAGATTTTTTTATTAGTTCCAATTCGAAAGGTATTGAGTCTTCAGTAGTCACTGTGAAAATCCACAAAAATTATTATAAACGTCCAATAATTCGATCAATAAGTTACTCTAAGAAAACAAAATTGAGAAAAAATGTAACACCAAATAATTACACCGGAAAAACATGATTTATAGTGTTATTTTCAGGAGAGTTTAGCTCACAGATGGTTTGATCTAGGAACTAAATATTTTGCTAATCATCATTAAACAATCCAATCTTTATTTTCGTGGGCTGACTGGTACTTGTTTTTCCATTTGTGTGGACGGCGACCCAGCCTAATGTACAGAACAGTATGACCACTTAGATATACATGTTAACAACACTTTTTTGAATAGCAATTTATTACCACAGAATGATATTGTGATTGTCTTTTTAATGATACACATATTGTTCCAAGCTAATATAAAAGGAAATTCGAGATAAACTCGCTTATCTATTTTTATATTTTAATTAACAGCAGCCAATTTTAGCAGACTGCAAACTGATTGTAGATATCTTACTGATGTAAGATAGCAGAAAACTGCTGTTATGCCAAAAAAGCTGTAATAGCAGAAAAGTATCTGCTGATAGGCAGCAGACAATCGCTGATTTTATTAACAGACTTGTTCTCTAATTTTAGAACTTCTTTGTTTAATAGTTGCATATGCATTACATACCTACATATCGAGGGCTTATACTATTTATAAGTGGCTATGAACAAAAACATAACTTTTCAAGAGATCGAAAAAACTGATTTTCTCCTTAATTTGAAGAGAAATTATTAATCATTCTTCTACAGTTTAATATAAAATGGATTACTAATTGCAACGATTAAACATTTTTCGAAATTTCCTATTATACGCGGTTTTATAGTTAATAGCCACTTTTGCACGTTTAAAATTGAGCATTAGAATGTTGAAATAAGCACATAGCCATTATTTCTCAAATATATAAATAAGACTTATTGTAAACTCGGTAACGTTTTTCATGAAATCTTGGCAATTTTGTATAGAAAACTCATTTTCTTTGATGTACACAGCAATTTAAAGATTCAAGCTTCATCCGTCAGATTGGTACCATTTTTATCCCTTTCTCCAAATTTTTTACAAAAAGTGTATATTGCGATATTTTTCGCGGGAAATGTGTGGAATCAAAATGCTATTAATGCGAAATCATGGAATTTGATAGTACGATATGCCCTAAAACTAAAAAAATTGTTTTAAACAAAATCGTTGTAGCAAATTATAACCTTCGGTTTTATGCTGCTCCATTGTTGAACTATTTTATTTCTATTATTATTATTTTCATAGCCATAGTCACAAACTAACGATAGCCATATCAGGAAATTAAAAAAATGGCTTTAGAAAAAAAATTATTGTCCAAATGTATATGACAGATGACATCCAAATCAGAGAATAGTTTGGCATCAAAAACTCATTTTCGAGAAAATGGTTCATAGCCACTTTTGAATATAAGTCCTCGATATATATTATGAAGAAATGTTACAATAAAAACGATTAAATTCCTCCGCGATTAATCCTTCAGGCCCGCATTTTTTCTTTGATAAATGCAGAAAATTGGATATGTTTTATGGGTCTAAATAGGGTGTCTAATGAGTTTTTTGGTTTTTTATTTATATAGGACATGGGTAACAGGATGTTTACTCGAAATCTTTACACGCATATTCCGATTAAATAAAAAATATTTGGAAATGTTTCTTCATTTTTATAACAGTTTTTTGTACTCGATAAAATGCAAGAAGAAACACCTAGAAATTTTAATTAAAAAAAAACAAATAATTGGTATTATAGAGTTTCGTCTTCCTACGTTACTGAATTTGTTGTTTATCTTTTGAATAATACTTGTTACATATGTAAAAAAGAATACTAACTCTGAAAAATATTTGACACAAGTGAGAAATATAACAAAAAATAAAATTAATTCTCTTTTGTATTTGTTCAGCTTGAGGCCATGGAAAAACTGGTGTTGTTTGTTTTATTTTATTTTATTTTTCCCAATATTTCGGTTGCCTTCGTCAACCATCATCAGGGGTAAAAACACTAAACAAAAACATATTTAAATTATAACAAATGTAAACTATAAAAATCACGAAACAATTTTACAAATAATTACATTAAAAATAATTAGCGTCGTCCTGTTCGTCTGCACAAGTTGTTGTCAACTAAAAGTCATGTTTTGTTTTCGTCTGTATTTTTGTACAATATGACGATAAGCTTTCGCACAGTTTTCTGTGTCCGTTTTGTAATTTATTCTCTTATCCGTGGGAACGTCAATAATATGTAATACTTCGAGAGTAAATCTTCGTTTATAGTTTCTCTCTTCTGCAAGTATTTTTACGTCTTTAAAATTCGGCGTGTGCCCCGTCAAAGTACAGTGGGCCGCAAGAGCAGTTTTTTGCTCTATTGGCCTGTCAGTAGCTTTTTGGTCAGATTTATGTGAGGAAAGTCTAGTTTTAAGTTTGGTCTTGGTAGTGCCAACATATACCTTTTGGCATATGTTGGACTTGTCTCCATTACATGATATCTTATAAACAACATTAGACTTGTCCTCATTCTTTATCTTACACTTAGTTCTACTGAATAACTTATTTACTGAACAATTTGTCTTAAGTGCTAATTGAAATTTGTCCTTGTTATACACGTCAGCATTTTTGAACCTTTCTGAGAATCCTTGTATATATGTCAGTGATTTATATATCTTCCCCTCTTTTTCATTGTTATGTTTAATTGGTTTCCTTTTAGTGTATTTTATAAGGTCGTTGATTGTTTGTTTTGGGAAGTCATTAGCTCTTAGAATTTTCTTAATTTTCATCTCGTTGTCTGTGTGAAATGACTGGTCACTTATATTAAATACCCTATTTATAAAGTTCGTCGCTGTATTGATAATTATTCGTCTATGGTGATTGGAATAGAAGTTGATCAGCCTTCCAGATGACGTTGGCTTCTGATACCAATCCAATTTCAGCAGGTTGCCTTGTCTATGAACAATCGAGTCCAGATAGGGGAGTTTATTGTCCTGTTCTTTTTCCATGGTAAATTGTACTTGTCGATCAAATGCGTTTAATGTTTTTAGGGTATTGTCAACTTCTTCTCTTTTTATAATCCCAAACAAGTCGTCTACATATTTTGTGATAATTCTAGGTTTTATTGTTAATTTTCCTATTGAAGCGTCTAATAGTTCTTCCATGATTATATCAGCAATCACAGGGGAAGCTGGAGAGCCCATTGGCATTCCTTTTCTTTGTTCATAAATGTAGTCATTATATTTGAAATATCTGGTGTCCTTGATGCAGAAAGTTAATATTTTTAGAAATAAGTCCTTTGGTATTTTTGGGGCCCAAATACGCACTGCCTAACACAAAAGAGGACTTTCCACTATTCAACATACTTGCAGAGGGGGAGGAATGTGTGCAAACAATAGACAACAAAGAACAACAAGAGATGGCAAGAACGAAAATAGTAACACTAATAGATGACCATTTACGCAAAATTAGATTAAGTAGAAGGGACAAACTCATACTTGACACAGTGGGACAAACTAGAAAATTTCTAAAAGAAAATAAAAATGTATTAATTGTAAATTCGGATAAGGGCGGGAAAACGGTAGCTATAAATAAGGACGACTATGAATTAAAAATGAAAACTATTCTCGGGGACATATGTACATATAGACGACTTAAACGTGATCCAACAACCAACTTACAAAACAAAAACAATACATTAGTGGACAGTTTATTCAACATGAATATTATAAGCATCAATGAGAAGAACAAATTAACAAACAGAACAGCGATGGCACCAAGACTTTATGGACTTCCGAAGATACACAAAGAAGACACCCCATTACGACCAATTTGTTCCTCAATTAATTCACCATCTTACGGACTCTGTAAATACATCGTCGACATTTTAAAGAACCTGACAAAGAATTCACCTTATAACGTAAAAGACGCAATAGACTTCAAATCAAAAATCAACAACACCTATATTGATGACGACGAAATCCTTATATCCTTTGACGTGGTGTCCTTATTCCCCAGCATTCCAGTTAACCTAGCTATAAAGACAATTGAAAGAAAATGGGAACAAATAACAAATTTTACAAAAATACCAAAGGACTTATTTCTAAAAATATTAACTTTCTGCATCAAGGACACCAGATATTTCAAATATAATGACTACATTTATGAACAAAGAAAAGGAATGCCAATGGGCTCTCCAGCTTCCCCTGTGATTGCTGATATAATCATGGAAGAACTATTAGACGCTTCAATAGGAAAATTAACAATAAAACCTAGAATTATCACAAAATATGTAGACGACTTGTTTGGGATTATAAAAAGAGAAGAAGTTGACAATACCCTAAAAACATTAAACGCATTTGATCGACAAGTACAATTTACCATGGAAAAAGAACAGGACAATAAACTCCCCTATCTGGACTCGATTGTTCATAGACAAGGCAACCTGCTGAAATTGGATTGGTATCAGAAGCCAACGTCATCTGGAAGGCTGATCAACTTCTATTCCAATCACCATAGACGAATAATTATCAATACAGCGACGAACTTTATAAATAGGGTATTTAATATAAGTGACCAGTCATTTCACACAGACAACGAGATGAAAATTAAGAAAATTCTAAGAGCTAATGACTTCCCAAAACAAACAATCAACGACCTTATAAAATACACTAAAAGGAAACCAATTAAACATAACAATGAAAAAGAGGGGAAGATATATAAATCACTGACATATATACAAGGATTCTCAGAAAGGTTCAAAAATGCTGACGTGTATAACAAGGACAAATTTCAATTAGCACTTAAGACAAATTGTTCAGTAAATAAGTTATTCAGTAGAACTAAGTGTAAGATAAAGAATGAGGACAAGTCTAATGTTGTTTATAAGATATCATGTAATGGAGACAAGTCCAACATATGCCAAAAGGTATATGTTGGCACTACCAAGACCAAACTTAAAACTAGACTTTCCTCACATAAATCTGACCAAAAAGCTACTGACAGGCCAATAGAGCAAAAAACTGCTCTTGCGGCCCACTGTACTTTGACGGGGCACACGCCGAATTTTAAAGACGTAAAAATACTTGCAGAAGAGAGAAACTATAAACGAAGATTTACTCTCGAAGTATTACATATTATTGACGTTCCCACGGATAAGAGAATAAATTACAAAACGGACACAGAAAACTGTGCGAAAGCTTATCGTCATATTGTACAAAAATACAGACGAAAACAAAACATGACTTTTAGTTGACAACAACTTGTGCAGACGAACAGGACGACGCTAATTATTTTTAATGTAATTATTTGTAAAATTGTTTCGTGATTTTTATAGTTTACATTTGTTATAATTTAAATATGTTTTTGTTTAGTGTTTTTACCCCTGATGATGGTTGACGAAGGCAACCGAAATATTGGGAAAAATAAAATAAAATAAAACAAACAACACCAGTTTTTCCATGGCCTCAAGCTGAACAAATACAAAAGAGAATTAATAAAACAAAAGGTCAACAATACACAACATCAAAAAATAAAATTTATTTCTTATTGTTTCGCAACTTCAAAGTAGATTTTAAAATAGAGACCTACACGCAGAGAAAAAATGCATTACGTAGAAACGAAATTTTAGGCATGTGAACATCGTTTTTGAGTTTCTTTTGTGGGAAAAATGAACAAAGAGAAATATCTTTATATCAAACAGATTTCTTCATTTGTCGAAATGAATTTGTATTATCGTTGCAAACTCCCAAAACATTAGAAGTAACAAAACTCGTTGTTTTTGCATCTGTGATGAAAATAGGACACATCGGTTCAGATTTAGATACAGCTCCATAAAAATGTCGCATCGCAAATGTTACATCTTAGCACTCAGCAAGCATCAAGCAAATTATTTGTTAAGAATGTTTTTAGATTTCATTATGATATTATAGTTGTTGTTATCTACACTTTTTTAAAATTACTAACATATTTTGTTATTAAATTTCCAAACTTTTATTACAGTACACAATTAAAAGTTCATAAGATATTGCTCTCATCGAATGTCAAGAAGTGGTATCGGTAAATTAAAATTAAACTTTTCCGAACAATTTTGTGTCCATTAGCGAAATTAGCATTACACAATCTTGAAATTGGCACAATTCGTTTACTTTGTATGTATTTTTTCATAACCTTTGTCCGAAATTCAAGAAGTGTCCACGATTTTTTATGTAATTTTCGTGTTATCAAGATTTTTCCCGAGTATAATGTATTATTCAGTTCCAACAATTTATCTTTAATCTTGTAAACATGCAGTACGAATGACAGCAGTTACAGTCAGTCAGTCCGTCAGTTTTGCTAATCTGTGCTGATTTGTTCTCTTCGATGAATCCCCAAAATCCACATTAGGGCGCCTCCGTTTTTTGGTACATATACCAACAAAATTAAAATAAATAGGTCCTCACACTAGAAAACAAAAAATATACTGTTTTTGTTCAATCACAACAATATCAATATTTGCACATGTTTACGTGCACTGAACAATATTTACGTTTTGTAACAACTTGTTATTTGATTGAGGTAATCGAGGGGAACAGCTACTAAAACTTAAAGTAAACCTATCATATATGGACAAAAACATACAAAAAAACTCCTATTTTTTTTAAACCACGAATTAATTTATAAAATTATTATTATAGCATTAAATTAATTATAAATTATTATAGCATTAAAATTTACCACTATTTTAATGCTATAATAATTTATAACAATCACATTATTTACAAATTTATTTTTTCCGTCTTGTTATTTGCATTCTCTACTGGTAAAATATCACACGCGTTCTTTCAACTAACTATTTATTTCAATACAAACTTGCACTTCTATTGATTTTATTGAAGAAGTGCCGGTGGATATCACAAAAATATATTTGGAACACAGAAGTTTGACGGGATTGGAAACTTTTTGTTACATTTGCAATGTACTGACATAAACTTTTTTACGATTGTACAATGGTGGGCATTGTTATTGCTGTTGGTAACACACTTCCGCTTTACGTAATCCGCGTGTGCGGTATAAATAACACATCGAGAATGGTGGACATAATGATTGCAGTTGGATTACTTCTGAAAGCTTCATGGATGTTTTAAATCATATTAAAATTAACACACGATGGAGCAGCTGCTATTAATTTTTTTGAACTGCAGTTTGCCACCAATTATATTTTGTAGAGATAACGGTATATACATGATTACATTTCTTCCTCATACATCGCGTAAGCTGCAACTTCTTTTCAGAAGTCATTTGTTTCCGATACTTTTGCAAATATCTATCAATTTAAAAGACTGGCTATACCGGAAATATAATTCATAAATATAATAGACAAGCACCCAACTGCCGACACAGAATGTGATACAAATATTTCAGGCGTGGCAATGCAACAAGGTGATATCCCTTGTTGACGATCGATCAGGTCCTGTCGATGATGACATCGACTTGATCGATCTCAACGACTAAGTGTCATCCCTGACACTGGTAGGCCAGGATTGTGGCCAACTTAATATGTTTG